>JBBDGP010000859.1:2311280-2977560 GCA_037952835.1 Lithobates septentrionalis | reverse complement strand
GTTGGTGGTCTATTAAAGTCCCATGCAATCATTCCAATTATATTAAAACATATGTAAATATATTCAACTCTCAACCCCTGATGAAGGTATCAGAATACTGGAAACGTATCGGGTATTAGGGTACACCACCCTTCAAAGAGTACATATGATGATTTGTATTAATGTTTTGTTTTTTGTTTGATGTATTCATGTAATGTGTACTGAATGAAAAACATCCCAGATAAACACTTTTAGCAGAGTACTCCCCATTGGCGAGAAGAGGAATAAATCTCCTCAATGGAGACACAGAAAATAAAAAACTAACAGAGGTTCTCTTCCCAACTCAGGTCAAGACTAAAAAGGCTGGCGTTTGACTTTAAAGCATTGTCAAATTATTAAGGTATCGTCCTGAAATTCTCCAGGTCAAAAAGCCTTTAAAAGCTTTTTGTTCTAAAAAACCTCTGAAACCTACCCTTCTAACAGAGATCATGTGGCCAAAGGCCTAGGCTTTCAGTCAGATGGCCAGCACTAGAGAGGGGCTAGGACAGCAATTTATTCAGGAACATGTAAGTATTTACGCCCTTCTTCTACACTTTAAGCACACATTTGAGTATAGGTCCAGTTTATATAAATAATGTGGCATTTTTCTGCGCACTGCTTATAACTGCTAAATCAATTAAAAAAATGAAACTGAAAAGGCTGTGCTTAGCGGTTATTTTATCAAATCTGCAAAGCACATGTCTTCATGGTTCTATCTACAACCACACTGATTACTTACTGCTATGTACAGATAGATAATAACCTCTTTCAGCAGCACCATGAAGAAAACTGAAAACTTTATACAGATGCACAGTCCAAACTTTCACATGGCGGTTTAACTGAAACAAAAAAAATTGGTGAGACCAGATTTTCTTCTCGTAGATAAATATTTTGTTTCTGATAGATTAACCACTTAAGGACCAAGCCTCCTTTTGAGATTTGTTGTTTACAAGTTAAAAACATTTTTTTTTTTTGCTAGAAAATTACTTAGAACCCCCAAACATTTTACATTTTTTTCTAACACCCTAGAGAATAAAATGGCGGTCGTTGCAATACTTTCTGTCAAACCGTATTTGTGCAGCGGTCTTACAAGTGCACTTTTTTTTGGGGAAAAATACTTTTTTGAATGAAAAAATAAGACAACATTAAAGTTAGCCCAATTTTTCTTTATATTGTGAAAGATAATGTTACCCAAGTAAATTGATACCCAACATGTCACGCTTTAAAATTGCGCCCGCTCGTGGAATGGTGACAAACTTTTACCCTTTAAGTATAGAAAGAGTGCTGCGCAAATAAAAGTCCTTAAACAAACATACAAAAGATAAAAGTATAATGGCAGGATAAGAGGACAGGAACCACCGGTGACAGTATAGATATCTGGATGGTGACTATTATCCCTCCACCGTTCTTAGATGGCCCCTCACCTCAGATATTCGACCTGAAACAGGTCACACCGCTTGTATGATTGGATGGATCAATCTGTATAATTGGTAATTACTCCTTCACCTCCTTCACCTCCCAGTACTCAGTATAATGGCAGATGATGAATATGGAATAAAAAGGCAAAACATAGTGTTCTCCGTAGCTACTTTATTTTGAATGATAAAAAGCTAAAATGCTATTGTAACACTCACAGAATACCGGCACTCCGATCCGAGTGCCGGCCAGCAGGCTTGTGATCGTGTCTGTCGGATGACCGCGGGTGACGTCATGCGCTCCTAACCCCCGTACGCGTTACGTCCTGTGGGCGGGACTTCATCGGCGTGGGGCGGGACTTTTACCCTTAAAAATCTCCATAGGTGACGTTTAAAAAATTCTACAGGTTGCATGTTGTGAGTTACAGAGGAGGTCTAGGGCTAGAATTATTGCTCTCGCTCTACCAATCGTGGCGATATCTCATATGCGTGGTTTGAACACCGTTTTCATATGCGGGCCCTACTCACGTATGCGTTTGCTTCTGCATGCAAGCTCGGCGGGATGGGGCACGTTTAAAAAAAATGTTGTTTTTTTCTTATTTATTTTACCTTTTATTTTTACACTGTTTTTTTAAAAAAAAATTGTGTCACTTTTATTCCTATTACAAGGAATGTAAACATCCTTTGTAATAGAAAAAAGCATGACAGGACCTCTTAAAAATGAGATCTAGGGTCAAAAAGACCTCAGATCTTATATTTACACTAAAATGCAATTTAAAAAAAAATGGCCCTTTAAGAGCTATGGGCGGAAGTGACGTTTTGACGTTGCTTCCGCCCTGCAATGATATGGAGACGGGTGGGGGCCATTTCCCCCTCACTCGTCTCCATGTCACACAAGGGACAGCATCCGATCCCCTCCGACGCTGTCAATGGCCCCCGGTAAGCAGCGGAGGGCACCGGAGCGCGGCGGGAGGGGGGGGCCTCTCCCGCCACCAATAAAAGAGATCTTGCGGCGAATCCGCCACAGAGACCACCATTATCGGAAACCGGACCGCCGGCCAAAGAAGAGGATACTGGGGTTATGGCAGCTAGCTTCTGCCATAACAACGATATTCCTCTTCAAAGTTAGGACGTATATTGGCGTGCGGCGGTCCGGAAGTGGTTAACTACGAAAAGGACAAAGAGCAACATAAATATACATGGCAGGAAAAACAATTATGTGCAAATAATAATTTAAAACATAACTCCAATTATATAAATGATTACAAAATTAAATTGAGCAGAAATGTTAAAATAAAAAACCTAGCTTTCACTGCAATACTCACCTTCTCTTAGGCACTGTCCCCTTCAGAAAGTCAACTGCTGGCCATTAGTCCTCTTCCAGGATAAATGAGGACCAAAATGAACTGCCTTTCTATGACCCCAGGTTGTCACGGGTACACAGTCTGGGGTAGCGTCTCCAGATTGGCCTGGTATAACAATTCTGCAGAAAGATGCTACATTACATTAGCGCTGCTCTCCGCTGCATCACCACCAATGTTGGAGCAGAAAAAAAAGGACACTGGGATGCCATGTGACCAGCCAGATTTAAAATACTTAAATGGGAAAAATTTAAAAAAAAAACTGTGTGTGGAGGGTATTTTTTTTTAAGAAGGCAAAATCTGAAGTCTTCACAATAAATAGAACAATCACCTTGTCAGCTATTCCTTTTCTAAATAGTGTTGCCAAACAGGTTTAAAAATACCCTTAAAGGCTGACTTTTTACCCAATGGCCTAACTGCATTTTGTTTTTGGGTTTGATACTGGTTGAAGTCAGGGATCTGGCTACACTGTCTGGCAAGACAGTCCAGATAATAAAACAGACTGTGCAAAATTAGAAATTGTCTGCAAAGATAGGTCACACATATGTATTTCACTTGTGAATTTGGCTGTTTGCCTACAGTTCTGTTTTATATAAAAATTTTATTGTAAAAAAAACTGATTACCATCCCTGCATCTAAACAAAAATATCTAAAATTTCCACCATACAATATAAATTCTCACACTGAATAAGCTACTACAGTACTGACTGTTTATTCACATTCTCCCCTGTTTTTTGGCTATGACTATAACTGATCCTGTCCTAATGTTCATAAAAATAACAATCTAAGCATGTCTCCGGTTTCTGCACTTCTAAAACAAAGTTCCTTAAATAGAAAGACATTTAGTAATTATTATTTACTGTATGCTGAAATACCCAGTTGAATGCTTCTGGGTGGTGGGTGAATGAATGACTAAATAATATGATGGCAGCAACTGTGTGAAAAGAACTGGTACTTTACTGTTCTGTATTTATCACTCTTCAGATTCTTTCTTTATATCTGCAAGCTATTTAAAGCGTTTGTTACCCCAAAAAAAATAAAAATGGATCCTGCTCCTTTAAAGCATGTTATACAGCACAGAGCTTGTACTGTGTCATTTGGATCCCTGCAAAACCTTAAAAGCCTGGCTGATCCTGCCAGTTTCTGCCCTCCCGTATGGAAACTGACCACCGCTGCTGAGCCCTGACACCGTGGTCAGTTTACGTGCCTCCGTCATCCGCAGCCTGCTATCTGCTCTCCTCCCTGCTCCTGTGTACTCCTCCCCCCTCCCCCTCTGCCTGTCTGCTTGTGACAGTGCCGCCCCTCCTGCTGCTTGCATAACAGTAACCTGTATACACCATCAGCACTGCCTCCTATTGTAGTGTCCCCCTCTGTGTGTGATTTATAAAAATAAATGCTGCAAATACCTCATTTCACAGCCGAGATCGCAATCACATGACTGGCCGGCTCTCGCCTTCTCTCCTCTTCCCCTCCAGACTGATGTCAGCAGGGGAATCTCAGCCCCGCCGCTGCATCTCTCAGAGCAGGAAAGGAGAAAGCTGGCCACTCAGGTGATCGTAATCTCGGCTGTGAAATTAGGTATTTGCAGCATTTATTTTTATAAATGACACACAGAGGGGGACACTACAATAGGAGGCAGGGCTGATGGTGTATACGGGTTAGAGTGGCTTAACAACCACTTTAACTCCATTCTTGTAACCAAGGTTCACAGTCAATCAGCAACTCTTCAATACTGAAACCTTTATATCCTATGAAAAAATAAATATATAAACTATGTTTACACTGTGAATACTGTAAGACTTATTGGAGAAAATAAAATCCTCCCCAAAAATGGGGCTTAGGCTAAGGACAAGGTGGGATACCTTGAAATGGTTCCTACTGTGCATGTCCAAGGGTGATGTCAGAGGAGAGTGGATCCTGAGCCCAGAGGAACTGAAAGAAAGGTATTTTTATTTATTCAGAGTAAATAAACTACTGCGTTATAGTTGAAAGATCCCAACCCCATAGCACTGTTCCAGACCTGCTCCTTTCACCAGTCTACAGATAAACAGGGTGCCAGCTCAAAGAAGGCTGTCATGGCTCACTATTGTAGAGAACACATGAATAAGAGTCGCATGCAGATCTCCACTCTTCCAAATACTTTTTTTATTCATACATTAACAAAATAGCTGCAATCATGGTGTCTCCACCCAAAAGGTACCATCACCTATCCTTGTGATCAAGCCATTCATGGTGAAACGCGTTAAGGAAGTGTGCTTTCTTTTGGGTGGAGACACTATGATGCAGCTATACTGTTGATGATTAAATAAACATATTTGGAAGGATGGAGATCAGAGTGAAGCTCCTATTCATTTATAAACTACTGCATTTTGTACATTTGGAGAAACATGGATATATACTATGTAGAACATCCATTGGATTATAGCACTTTACATGTAAACACCTACAGCAATTATAAGTGTTGTGACTTTATTTGGGTCATTGTGTGGATCCAAAAAGTTATTGCTGAACACTGGGCCAGGTACACCAAATACATGATTGCCTAAGAATACAAATCAGTTTCAATGGACCTTCTTGTGTGCTGCCTGTTATGTCCAAAACCTTTTTCATAGGATATTAATAGTAACATTCGCTTGACTCTCCCTCTTAGCTCCAACACTGATATTGCTTGTGGCAGCTGTGACAAAGGAAGGAGCAGAGTGAGAGCACTAGAAAGGCGGACATAAAGTGGCCAGGGGTGATCACTTTTATGGGCAAGGCAATGATGTCTCTTTACAGTAGTACTGAAATTAAGAATTACAAAATGCTAGGAGGTAGGGTTTTTTTGGCAGAACAAACATTCAATGTCTCTTCTGCCAAAAAATGTCCTGCTCCTCGCAATGTTTTACTTTGTGTACAGTGTCTGTAATGTATGCAGCCTACAGCTCCGGTTCATTCCCAGCATCTGTAAGATGCATCCCCTGCCCTCATGTGCAGGAGTTACATCGTCAGTGGGCTCTCAGTAGGGAAATTGAGCATTGTCTGACCTGAAAGAAGCAGTGGAGAAGATAATGGGGGATGTAACAGTGACAGGACCCTAGACCTGCCAGACCTGGGGTTTGGCACACTAGTAGGTAAGCGTGCTATAATTTCCAAGTATGCTGTGCATACTTGGGCATTATGGCAAGAGCCTCCTTCTACCTACCTTTAAGCGAAATATACAAAGTAAGGTGCAGCGCTCAAATAATAAGCTAAAAAAGGGATGCAACAAATATAACAACAATCCTTCATAGAGACATAGAGAACAGTCCTGTAGTGGTAATAAAATGTCCAATATTGATAATTAGTGAGTCTCCTTCACACGTGACAGCATGCCAAAATATGGTGACTGATAAGTAGTGCCCAACACCGGTGAACAAAATGGCCTCTCACCTGATTAACAGGTTAATAATGCATTCCCAGACAGGGTCAATCAAAACGAAATCCTAATCCAGATAATAATCCATCAGGAAAGTACTGGAACTGTCAGTCACGATGGCTCTCAGGCTAGGCTGTAGGCGAGGGTAGCTCTCCCATAGCATATGTAATGTAAAAAAGGACAGGGATAGTGCTCTCTGTATACTCCAATTTATTAAGAAGGTAATAAAAAACAAACTTACAAGAATGGCACTTCACAAGTGCAGGACGAACACAGCATGAAAACTTCCGTGCAGAGACACAGAATGGAGCATGCGCGGTAGCAGCGGGTGACGTCACGTCGTTACGTTCTGGACGCGTTGCGTCCCAGTGGGCGGGGACTTCTTCAGCAGATGACGTGACGACGAGACTACGTGGGTACCCGCGCTATAAGGAGGTGAGTTGCCATGACGACAGTGAACGCTTCACAACAGAGAGAAACCGGAAATGTCCCCTGGTATTGTAAACGGGGAAAACGGAAACCACTCCATATGAGCTGATCGCTATGATTCACCATAAAAATTCATTATAATGATTAACAAAGTGACAATAAAACGAGGCAATCAAATGAGCACCTCATATGATTAATAACATAAAAACATGCGAAGACATGTATAAAAACCTCATTAAAAGAAAAAATATATTTTTTCAAATTTGTCATTAATATCTGATAAAAAAATATATATATATATAAATATAGACATAAAATGTCAGAACGAAAAAATTCTGTCACACCGCTGTTACCGACTACTCCAAAAATGTAAACATTGTAAAATATAAAAATCTATCGATCAGAGATAAAACAATTAGTATCGAACTCTACATTTAACCCTTCGGGCACATTACTTTCGTCTCATATATCCAATAGGATTCTCTTTTACTAAGTTGTCTAATAAAATTGCCCCCTCGCCAATGTTTATTGACCCTCTCAATGCCCCAAAACTTCAGACCCTTCGGATTCTGTTCATGAAAGGCCTTAAAATGTCTAGAAACGTTATGGGTCTTAAGGCCTTTTTTAATGTTGTTGACGTGTTCTGCCAGTCTGACGTGTAAAGGTCTTGAAGTTCTGCCCACATACTGGAGTCCACAACTGCACTCCAGCATGTAGACAACTCCAACCGTATCACATGTGATCAATTGTTTGATCTCATATTCTTGGTTGGTAGCTGAGGCCAAAAATTTTTTTCTTTTTTTGATGTTCCCTTTGGCATGTTTACAAGGTACACACCGACCGCAAGCATAAAAACCCCCCAAAAAGGAAAAAAGCCTATCTGACGTAGGTATAGGCGGGTCTAGTACTCCAGGAGCCAAACGGTCCCTTAATGTGGGGGCTCTTTTATAAATAAATTGGGGCCTGTCAGGAAGTACAGGGCCCAAAATCCTATCCTGTTTTAGTATTGCCCAGTTATTTTGGATTATTCTCTCAAACTTACGGTATTGGACATTGTAATCCAACACCATTTTGAAATTGTGTTGATCATTAGTAGGAACCTTCGTGGACCCAGCAATAAGTTCTTTTCTATCTAATGACATAACTCTGGAAACCTCTTCATCAAGGGTGGATCTATTATAACCCTTTTGCTCAAACCTAGAAGAGAGGACTTGAGATTGATCTACAAAGTCATCGAGAGTGGTACAATTACGACGTAACCTAATGTATTGTCCCCTGGGGATGTTACACAGCCAAGAGCTGTGATGGCAACTCCCCAGGGGAATATACGAGTTACGATCTGTTGGTTTGAAATAATTAGTGAGAATAAACTGGTCATGTTTAATACTAATGGACAAATCTAAAAACACAACTCTTTCTGAACTAATGGTCCATGTTAGAGAAATATTCTTTGTGTTATTATTGAGTGATTCAATAAAATCATTCAATCTTGATCTATCACCATTCCAAACAAGGATAAGATCGTCTATAAATCTTCTATAACACACTAACTCTGGGGGGCGACGGAGGAACACTGCCTCATTTTCCCAGTGGGACATAAAAATATTGGCCACGCTGGGTGCGAAGCGAGCCCCCATAGCTACACCCCTGGTCTGTAAATAGAATTCTCTGTTATACCAAAAGTAGTTCCTTGTGAGACAAAAATCTAAACAACTTAAAAGAAACTCCTGATGCCCACCAGATAGAGAGGATGTAGTCAGGGCCCATTCCACCGAAGCCATGGCATCCTGATGGCCGATAATGGTGTAAAGGGAACTTACATCTGCTGTGACTAAGAAGGTGGAGGGGGAGCATTTTAAGGTGTCTAGAATTTGAATGATGTGTTTTGTGTCCTTCAAAAATGCCGGAGTTTGCATAACTAAAGGTTGTAAAAAGAAATCAATGTATTGTCCTAATCGTGCGGAAACAGAATCGATCCCATTGACAATGGGTCTCCCTGGAGGTCTAACAGCATCCTTATGTATTTTTGGTAAAAAATAAATAACAGGTGTTCTGCAGAATAAAGGATCTAAATACAAAGCTTCTTTTTTATTAAGGATCTTACGGTCCTTACCATCTTCAATAATGTTATGCAATTCATCCTTAAATGAGAGCATAGGATCCCTATTCAAAACTTGATAAGTATCCTGGTCCGATAACAAACGAGTCATTTCATTCTGGTAATATTCTTTACTGAGAATGACTAACCCACCACCTTTATCCGCAGGACGAATAACGATATCTTTGCGGTCCGTCAGAGATTTTATACCCCGCTTGATAGACAGTGGGTCAGACACTCTTTTCACCTGTAATTTATCTAGGTCACTGGAAACCATATTTTTAAAAACCTCCAAATGTTTGTTATCGGAAATCTGAGGATTAAAAGTGGACCTATTCCGAAGAGACGAATAATTCTGTGCCAATGGTTTAGATCCCTGGGAGGGATGTGATAGAAAATATTTTCTCATGTTAAGAGTTCTTACATACTTTTGAATATTAACATAAGTATTAAACTTATTAAGATTTCTTATAGGGGCGAATTTAAGACCTCTGGGGCGAATGGATTCAAGAAATTCAATAACAAAAGAGGGAAAAATATGAGAGGTAAAGGGAGGGGAGGCGGTTCCCAAGTCCACACTCGAGATATGAATCATCCCAGAGGGACCTATCAATATGACCCTCCTTTACACCGGGATGGGTATTCTTCTCAAAATGATAGGAGAGATTATTGGGATAGAGGGAATTCTTATCAATTTCATGATAGATCTATTCCTACACAAAATAGATATGCCCCACTTACTGAACATACACCATATGACCGCAATGATTTTTTAGATCAAAGGGGGGCACAGAGGAACCCCCCTCCGCAATACCAGGCAGCTCAAGGGGAATATTGGAGACAGCCTGTACCATACACACCTCCAAACCCCGGTCCCCCCCGAAAGCGAAAACAAAGAGAGGAAGGAGAGGGGGGAAGCGAGTACAAAAAGCCCAGACCGTAACAGGTAAAGGAATTTATAACCTCAGTCATGTTGTTTTGAACGAAGATGAAATCAAAGTTCTTGACAGAGGTCTTAAATTCGCCCCTATAAGAAATCTTAATAAGTTTAATACTTATGTTAATATTCAAAAGTATGTAAGAACTCTTAACATGAGAAAATATTTTCTATCACATCCCTCCCAGGGATCTAAACCATTGGCACAGAATTAATCGTCTCTTCGGAATAGGTCCACTTTTAATCCTCAGATTTCCGATAACAAACATTTGGAGGTTTTTAAAAATATGGTTTCCAGTGACCTAGATAAATTACAGGTGAAAAGAGTGTCTGACCCACTGTCTATCAAGCGGGGTATAAAATCTCTGACGGACCGCAAAGATATCGTTATTCGTCCTGCGGATAAAGGTGGTGGGTTAGTCATTCTCAGTAAAGAATATTACCAGAATGAAATGACTCGTTTGTTATCGGACCAGGATACTTATCAAGTTTTGAATAGGGATCCTATGCTCTCATTTAAGGATGAATTGCATAACATTATTGAAGATGGTAAGGACCGTAAGATCCTTAATAAAAAAGAAGCTTTGTATTTAGATCCTTTATTCTGCAGAACACCTGTTATTTATTTTTTACCAAAAATACATAAGGATGCTGTTAGACCTCCAGGGAGACCCATTGTCAATGGGATCGATTCTGTTTCCGCACGATTAGGACAATACATTGATTTCTTTTTACAACCTTTAGTTATGCAAACTCCGGCATTTTTGAAGGACACAAAACACATCATTCAAATTCTAGACACCTTAAAATGCTCCCCCTCCACCTTCTTAGTCACAGCAGATGTAAGTTCCCTTTACACCATTATCGGCCATCAGGATGCCATGGCTTCGGTGGAATGGGCCCTGACTACATCCTCTCTATCTGGTGGGCATCAGGAGTTTCTTTTAAGTTGTTTAGATTTTTGTCTCACAAGGAACTACTTTTGGTATAACAGAGAATTCTATTTACAGACCAGGGGTGTAGCTATGGGGGCTCGCTTCGCACCCAGCGTGGCCAATATTTTTATGTCCCACTGGGAAAATGAGGCAGTGTTCCTCCGTCGCCCCCCAGAGTTAGTGTGTTATAGAAGATTTATAGACGATCTTATCCTTGTTTGGAATGGTGATAGATCAAGATTGAATGATTTTATTGAATCACTCAATAATAACACAAAGAATATTTCTCTAACATGGACCATTAGTTCAGAAAGAGTTGTGTTTTTAGATTTGTCCATTAGTATTAAACATGACCAGTTTATTCTCACTAATTATTTCAAACCAACAGATCGTAACTCGTATATTCCCCTGGGGAGTTGCCATCACAGCTCTTGGCTGTGTAACATCCCCAGGGGACAATACATTAGGTTACGTCGTAATTGTACCACTCTCGATGACTTTGTAGATCAATCTCAAGTCCTCTCTTCTAGGTTTGAGCAAAAGGGTTATAATAGATCCACCCTTGATGAAGAGGTTTCCAGAGTTATGTCATTAGATAGAAAAGAACTTATTGCTGGGTCCACGAAGGTTCCTACTAATGATCAACACAATTTCAAAATGGTGTTGGATTACAATGTCCAATACCGTAAGTTTGAGAGAATAATCCAAAATAACTGGGCAATACTAAAACAGGATAGGATTTTGGGCCCTGTACTTCCTGACAGGCCCCAATTTATTTATAAAAGAGCCCCCACATTAAGGGACCGTTTGGCTCCTGGAGTACTAGACCCGCCTATACCTACGTCAGATAGGCTTTTTTCCTTTTTGGGGGGTTTTTATGCTTGCGGTCGGTGTGTACCTTGTAAACATGCCAAAGGGAACATCAAAAAAAGAAAAAAATTTTTGGCCTCAGCTACCAACCAAGAATATGAGATCAAACAATTGATCACATGTGATACGGTTGGAGTTGTCTACATGCTGGAGTGCAGTTGTGGACTCCAGTATGTGGGCAGAACTTCAAGACCTTTACACGTCAGACTGGCAGAACACGTCAACAACATTAAAAAAGGCCTTAAGACCCATAACGTTTCTAGACATTTTAAGGCCTTTCATGAACAGAATCCGAAGGGTCTGAAGTTTTGGGGCATTGAGAGGGTCAATAAACATTGGCGAGGGGGCAATTTTATTAGACAACTTAGTAAAAGAGAATCCTATTGGATATATGAGACGAAAGTAATGTGCCCCGAAGGGTTAAATGTAGAGTTCGATACTAATTGTTTTATCTCTGATCGATAGATTTTTATATTTTACAATGTTTACATTTTTGGAGTAGTCGGTAACAGCGGTGTGACGGAATTTTTTCGTTCTGACATTTTATGTCTATATTTATATATATATATTTTTTTTTATCAGATATTAATGACAAATTTGAAAAAATATATTTTTTCTTTTAATGAGGTTTTTATACATGTCTTCGCATGTTTTTATGTTATTAATCATATGAGGTGCTCATTTGATTGCCTCGTTTTATTGTCACTTTGTTAATCATTATAATGAATTTTTATGGTGAATCATAGCGATCAGCTCATATGGAGTGGTTTCCGTTTTCCCCGTTTACAATACCAGGGGACATTTCCGGTTTCTCTCTGTTGTGAAGCGTTCACTGTCGTCATGGCAACTCACCTCCTTATAGCGCGGGTACCCACGTAGTCTCGTCGTCACGTCATCTGCTGAAGAAGTCCCCGCCCACTGGGACGCAACGCGTCCAGAACGTAACGACGTGACGTCACCCGCTGCTACTGCGCATGCTCCATTCTGTGTCTCTGCACGGAAGTTTTCATGCTGTGTTCGTCCTGCACTTGTGAAGTGCCATTCTTGTAAGTTTGTTTTTTATTACCTTCTTAATAAATTGGAGTATACAGAGAGCACTATCCCTGTCCTTTTTTACATTACATATGCTATGGGAGAGCTACCCTCGCCTACAGCCTAGCCTGAGAGCCATCGTGACTGACAGTTCCAGTACTTTCCTGATGGATTATTATCTGGATTAGGATTTCGTTTTGATTGACCCTGTCTGGGAATGCATTATTAACCTGTTAATCAGGTGAGAGGCCATTTTGTTCACCGGTGTTGGGCACTACTTATCAGTCACCATATTTTGGCATGCTGTCACGTGTGAAGTAGACTCACTAATTATCAATATTGGACATTTTATTACCACTACAGGACTGTTCTCTATGTCTCTATGAAGGATTGTTGTTATATTTGTTGCATCCCTTTTTTAGCTTATTATTTGAGCGCTGCACCTTACTTTGTATATTTCGCTTAAGGGATTTGATTGTGTTGACCCTGGTGTACAGCTGCTTTCTAGTTTTCTTTTTGCATATATGCGCTGATTTAATCGACCTTCTTTCCCCTTCTACCTACCTGGCTCAAGATCAGATTTAGGGTTCCTTCACACATTTGTATATTAGGGATGAGCTTCGAGTTCGAGTCAAACTCATGTTCGACTCGAACATTGGCTGTTCGCAAGTTCGCTGAACAGCGAACAATTTGGGGTGTTCGCGGCAAATTTGAAAGCCGCGGAACACCCTTTAAAAGTCTATGGGAGAAATCAAAAGTGCTAATTTTAAAGGCTTATATGCATGGTATTGTCATAAAAAGTGTTTGGGGACCTGAATCCTGCCCCAGGGGACATGGATCAATGCAAAAAAAAGTTTTAAAAACTGCTGTTTTTTCGGGAGCAGTGATTTTAATAATGCTTAAAGTGAAACAATAAAATTGTAATATTCCTTTAAATTTCGTACCTGGGGGGTGTCTATAGTATGCCTGTAAAGGGGCGCATGTTTCCCGTGTTTAGAACAGTCTGACAGCGAAATTACATTTCAAAGGAAAAAAAGTAATTTAAAAGTACTCGCGGCTATATGAATTGTCGGTCCGACAATACACATAAAAGTTAATTGATAAAAACGGCATGGGATTTCCCCACAGGGGAACCCCAAAACAAAATTTATAAAAAAAATGGCGTGGGGGTCCCCCTAAATTCCATACCAGGCCCTTCAGGTCTGGTATGGATTTTAAGGGGAACCCCGCGCCAAAATAAAAAAAAATGGCGTAGGGTCCCCCCAAAAAT
The DNA here is from genome assembly GCA_037952835.1 of Lithobates septentrionalis. Classification (NCBI taxonomy): domain Eukaryota; kingdom Metazoa; phylum Chordata; class Amphibia; order Anura; family Ranidae; genus Lithobates; species Lithobates septentrionalis. The sequence continues at coordinate 2,963,798 of JBBDGP010000859.1, read as the reverse complement.
CCATACCAGACCCCTATCCGAGCACCCAACCTGGCAGACCGCAGGAAAAGAGGGGGGACGAGAGAGCGCCCCCCCTGAACCGTACCAGGCCACATGCCCTCAACATTGGGATGGTGCTTTGGGGTCCCCCCAAAGCACCTTGTCCCCATGTTGATGAGGACAAGGGCCTCATCCCCACAACCTATGCCCGGTGGTTGTGGGGGTCTGCGGGCGGGGGGCTTATCGGAATCTGGAAGCCCCCTTTAACAAGGGAAGCCCCAGATCCCAGCCCCCCCTGTGTGAAATGGTAAGGGGGTACAAAAGTACCCCTACCATTTCACAAAAAAGTGTCAAAAATGTTAAAAATGACAAGAGACAGTTTTTGACAATTCCTTTATTTAAATGCTTCTTCTTTCTTCTTTCTTCTATCTTCTATCTTCCTTCGGTTTCTTCCTCCATCTTCTTCTTCTTCCTCCGATCCTCTGCTTCTTGCTTCGGTGTTCTCATCCGGCATCTTCCTCCGCGACGTCTTCTTCCCTTCTTCGTGCTCGGGCCGCTCCGCATCCATAATGGGAGGCTCCCGCTGTGTGACGCTTCTCGTCTTCTGACGGTTCTTAAATAACGGAGGGCACGTAACGGGTGACCCCGCCCCCTCTGACGTCATGGGGAAAGCCACAGGGAAGTCCCCGTGCGTCAGAGGGATTCGGGGTCACCGGGTGGCCCCTGCCCTCCGTTATTTAAGAACCGTCAGAAGACGAGAAGCGTCACACAGCGGTCCGAGCACGAAGAAGAGAAGAAGATGCCGCAGAGGAAGATGCCAGAGGAGCAAGAAGCAGAGGATCGGAGGAAGAAGAAGAAGAAGAAGATGGAGGAAGAAACCGAAGGAAGATAGAAGATAGAAGAAAGAAGATAGAAGAAAGAAGAAGCATTTAAATAAAGGAATTGTCAAAAACTGTCTCTTGTCATTTTTAACATTCTTGACACTTTTTTTGTGAAATGGTAGGGGTACTTTTGTACCCCCTTACCATTTCCCACGGGGGGGGCCGGAATCTGGGGGTCCCCTTGTTAAAGGGGGCTTCCAGATTCCGATAGGCCCCCCGACCGCTGACCCCCACAACCACCGGGCAAGGGTTGTGGGGGGACCCCAAAGCACCCTCCCAATGTTGAGGGCACGTGGCCTGGTACGGTTCAGGAGGGGGGGTGCTCTCTCGTCCCCCCCTCTTTTCCTGTGGCCTGCCAGGTTGCGTGCTCGGATAAGGGTCTGGTATGGATTTTTGGGGAGACCCCACGCCATTTTTTTATTAATTTTGGCGCGGGGTTCACCTTAAAATCCATACCAGACCTGAAGGGTCTGGTATGGATTTTGAGGGGGACCCCCACGCCTTTTTTTTTTAAATTTTGGCGCGGAGTTCCCCTTAATATCCATACCAGACCTGAAGGGCCTGGTATGGAATTTAGGGGGACCCCCACGCCATTTTTTTTATACATTTTGGTTTGAGGTTCCCCTGTGGGGAAATCCCATTCCGTTTTTATCAATGAACTTTTATGTGTATTGTCGGACTGACAATTCATATAGCCGCGAGTACTTTTAAATTACTTTTTTTCCTTTGAAATGTCATTTTGCTGTCAGACTGTTCTAAACATGGGAAACATGGGCTCTTTTACAGGCATACTATAGACACCCCCCAGGTACGAAATTTAAAGGAATATTACACTTTTATTGTTTCACTTTAAGCATTATTAAAATCACAGCTCCCGAAAAAAAACGTCAGTTTTTAAAACTTTTTTTTGCATTGATCCATGTCCCCTGGTCCACAAACACTTTTTATGACAATAACTTGCATATAAGCCTTTAAAATGAGCACTTTTGATTATTCATGTTCGAGTCCCATAGACGGTGTTCGAACAAATTTTTTGCCTGTTTGCATGTTCTGGTGCGAACCGAACCGGGTGGTGTTCGGCTCATCCCTGGTGTATATTATGAGTAACAAAGCAATGCTTATTATTACATAGTTAGGTTGAAAACAGTTACAAGTCCATCTAGTTTAACCAATAAAAGGGAAAAAAACAAACAAAAAAAACATGCAATCCCATATGCACAATCCTATACCTGTTGATCCAGATGTAGGCAAAAAACCCTAGCAAAGCATGATACAATTTGCTCCAGCAGGGAAAAAAATTCCTTCCTGATCCTCCAAGAGGCAATTGAATATTCCCTGGATCAACTGTACCTATAAATGTTAGTATCCATTAATATTATGTACATTTAGGAAAGAATCCAGGCCTTTTTTAAATCAGGCTACTGAGCTAGCCAGAATCAGCTCTTGAGGGAGTCTATTCCACATTTTCACAGCTCTTACTGTGAAGAAGCCTTTATGTATTTGGAGATTAAATCTCTTTTTTCCTCCAGACGTAAAGAGTGCCCCCTTGTATCCTGTGATGACTTTAAAGTGAATAACAACACCAAGTTCACTATATGGACCACTTATGTATCTATACATGTTGATCATATCCCCCCTTAATTCAGTTCCTCTAAACTTTCCTCATAGCTGAGCACCTCCATGCCTCTTATCAGTGTGGTTGCCCTTCTCAGCACTTTCTCCAGTTCTCTGATATCCCTTTTGAGATCTGGTGCCCAAAACTTAACTGCATATTACAGATGAGGTCTTACTAATGATTTGTACAGGGGCAAAATAATATATGCGGAGGGAGAACAAGTGAAGTACAAGGAGCTGAATTTTGGAAATCCTTGCCTCTGAAACTGAGACTTGAGAATGACTTTTTGAAATTTAGAAAGAAATTAAAAACCGTACTTTTTGTACAAGCTTTTGGAGTCACCTAATTTTTAATTGCGGTATGATGGACAGACTCCCTGGCTTTTATTCTGTATCTTGCTATGCTAGTTTGTTGGTTCTCTTAAGGTTTTTTAATGTCAATGTCCTTTTGTTTTTGCGCATCGAGGCCTTCGGGTAAGACTGCACAGGTTAAGCATTTTAATAAATAAAATAAAATAAATAATACAAAAAGGGACTCTGCTCGCTTTGGAAACCACAGCTTGGCATTGCATGCTATTATTAACCTCCCTGGCGGTATGATTATTTCAGATTTTTGATGCTCAAAGCAGTACAATGTTTTGCATGGAAATTTGGCGTTTTATATTGTAGGCCTGTAATTCTGAGGAATAACACATTTAAATTTGTCCAAACAAGAGTCTAGTAGACATTCCGGGTATGATAAAATTTGAAACACAAAATCATAAATTATATTATAATAAATAACAATAAATAATTATAACAAATAATAATATAATAATAATAAAAATTATTCAATAATATTGTAATCAAAAACACTGAAATTTGCTCAGTTGCAGAATTGTCGCTGTCGTTACTTTCAGTGTTTGATGATGAATTTCCCCACAATTCACTATTGCTCAATTCTGCAAATGATTCTAATTTATTATCGCTGTTTTCTAGCTGGTCTAAAACCACTTTTGATGCAAAGGGACACTTTTTGGTTGCTATGGACAATCTCCAGTTTCCAGGCAGAAAGAACAGTATTTATAATATAAAACTGCATGCAGGGCACTGGACAAACCACTAGGGACAAAAGGGAGGTGAAATAATTTGATACAGTAATGTAATCTGTAAGATTACAGTGTACTGTATGTGTATTGTGTTTTTTACTTTTTGAATTTGGCACCGTTCTCCGCCCCCGTGCGTCGCAACGCTCGCAGGGAATGGAGCCTGACACAGTAATAGATCCGGTGGAGACAGGGCTTACACACAGAGCAGGGAGACATCGCAGGATCCTGGGGACAAAGTAAGTAACTTTGCCTGGATCCTGCGATGCGATCCTGAGTGTGGTCTACCATTGATTCCCCAGTTCTACTCCCCCTGGTATGTATGATACATGCATATTCTTAGCCCCCAAGTGCATAACTTTACATTTATCAACATTAAACCTCATTTGCCACATAGTCGCCCAATTAAACAGTGCATTGAGGTTGTGCCTATAGCATTAATGATGTGCTTATGATGTGTTTTTGTTGTGTTTATGAAGCATTGAAAAAGCTTAAAGAATGCTTTATAAATGCCCATGAACGTGTTCCCTTTTGTCAGAAACCATGAAATTAGGTTGAGACAGAAGTACAGTTAAATCACACTTGTTTAATAATAAAAGTAAAAAGAACAAACATAGTCAAAACATAGCCAAAGTTCAGTAACCAGAACGGATCGTCAGCCAAGCCAGAAGTCAGGGATAAATATAGTAGAACAGCAAGCAGGATCTGGAGCCCGAAGGGATTACAGCAAAGCCAGTCTTTAAACAGGAACGCAGGAGATAGTTTCTTGTGATGTGACCAGGGTGAAGGCAGAGCTCCTCTGGACTGGATGGCTTAAGTAGGCAGGACTGACGAGCAGGATCATCAACAGCTGAGTAACTGTGGAGAGAGATGGGAGTTGGCAATTAGCCGACAGCTGAGCGGCCAGCTCAGAGAAGGAAGGGCTGAGGACAGGGGCATGTATGTCCGAGGATGAGACCCAAGACCTCTGGACCATACCCTTTCCAATGCACCAGGTACTGTATGCACCCACAGAGTAAAAAATGGACTGTACTTCATACTCCTCATGGTTCTCAACCTGTACAGGGTGAGGACGTGGCACCGAGGTGGTAAAGCGGTTGCAGACCAAAGGTTTTAATAAGGAGACATGAAATGCACTCGAAATACGCATATTAGAAGGAAGGTCTAATGCGTAAGCCACTGGGTTAATCCTGCGAAGAATACGGAAAGGCCCAATAAACCAAAATGCGAACTTCAGTGAGGGAACACGAAGTAGGAGGTTGCGAGATGACAGCCAGACCCTGTCCCCAACCTGGTAGGAAAGCACAGGCAGGCGTCTGAGGTCAGCATGGAGTCTGTACCTATCATTAGCATGACCCAAAGTCTCCTGGACTTGTGCCCAAGTGAAACAAAGACCACTGAGATGCTCCTCTAACGCAGGAATACTCTGCGGAACAAACAAGTCAGGCAATATGGAAGGTTGGAAACCATCATTCGCTATAAACAGGGACAATCTGGAAGCAGAATTCATGGCACTGTTGTTAGCAAACTCTGCAGAAGGTAATAGGTCTGACCAGTTGTTATGATGGTCAGAAATATAGCAATGTAGGAATTGCTCCAAGGACTGATTGGCTTGTTCTGCAGCTCCATTAGACTGCGGGTGATACGCAGAGGAGAAAGCAAGCTGAATTCCCAACTGTGCACAAAAGGCTCACCAGAACTGGGATGCAAACTGACTACCCCTGTCCAAGACAATCACCTTGGGTAGCCCATGTAAGCGAAAGATCTCCTGAGCAAAAATGGAAGCCAGTTCCTTAGAAGTGGGCAACTTCTTAAGTGGAATACAATGACATATCTTTGATAACCGGTCAACCACCATAAGGATAACTATGTTGCCCTGGGAGTTGGGTAACTCCACAAGGAATTCCATAGACAGGTGGGTCCAGGGCCTCTCTCCATTGGGTATGGGTTGTAGGAGACCAACTGGAAGATGTTGTGGAGTCTTACTCTGAGCACACATGGAACAGGCAGCTACGAAGGCAGTTACATTAGCACGTAGACTAGGCCACCAGAATTGTTGGGAAATGGCCCAAACAAGTTGATTCTTCCCAGGAAGGCTAGCTGCCTTGGGAGAATGGTAAGTCTGGAGCACGGCAGTACGGAGACTCTCTGGGACAAAGCAGCGGTCACAAGGTTTCTCAGGAGGTGCATGGACCTGAGCAGCAAGAATTTTGTCACCCAAAGGAGAAGTGAGACTGGTGCAAACCGTAGCCAGAGTAGGATCAGGAGGAATCACAGGAACTGGAACTGACTCCAACTTGTAAGTTGAGGAAAATTTTCGTGACAAGGCGTCAGCCCTTACATTCTTAGTACCGGGTAAGAATGAGACAATGTAATTGAAACTTGACAAGAAAAGAGCCCATCGCGCCCTTTTGGGAGAGAGGCGTTTAGCCTCAGACAAGAATGTGAGATTCTTATGTCAGTAAGAATGAGAACCGGCACAGTAGTACCTTCGAGGAGATGTCTCCATTCTTTCAGGGCTAAAAATGATCGCCAACAGCTCTCTGTCACCATTCTCGTAATTGCACTCCGCAGGTGACAAGTAGAAACAAGGATGCATAGCGCTCTCAAAGGTAGGACGTTGAGACAGAAGGGCGCCAACACCAGTCTAAGAAGCATCAACCTCAAGGAAAAAAGGTAACGTAGGATCAGGATGTGCCAACACAGGAGCAGAAACAAAGGCAGCCTTGGGACTCTCAAAGGCCTTAATAATCTCCGGAAACCAACTCTCTGGGTTACCGTCCTTTCTGGTCATATCAGTCAGGGGCTTGACCAGAGACGAGAAGTTACGAATAAACTTCCGATAATAGTTGGCAAAGCCCAGGAAACGCTGCAGATGATGTAAACCCACGGGCTGGGGTCCATCGAAAAACCAGCAGTGGAAATGACATAGCCCAGGAATTTCACCTGTTCACGATGGAACTCGCACTTCTCCAGTTTACAATAGCGATTGTTCTCTCTTAGTTTCTGAAGCACATGACAGACATCTGTGTGGTGGCTCTCCAGGGACTTGGAAAATATGAGGATATCATCGAGATAAACCACCACACATAACTGCAAAAAATCTCAGAGGACATCGTTAATAAATTCCTGGAAAACTGTCAGGGCGTTACAAAGGCCAAAAGGCATTACGAGGTACTCATAATGGCCTGTTCTGGTATTAAATGCAGTTTTCCACTCGTGGACCTCCTTAATCCGCACGAGATTGTATGCCCGTCTCAAATCAAGCTTCATGAAAACCGTTGCTCCCTTAAGGCGGTCAAATAACTCCATAATCAATGGAATTGGATAGGCATTCTTAATCGTGAAATGATTGAGACCCCTATAATCAATACAAGGTCTCAGTTCACCACTCTTCTTCTTCACAAAGAAGAAACCAGCACCAGCAGGAGATGAGGATTTGCGTATGAAACCTCGAGAAAGTGCGTCTGCAACATACTCCTCCATGGCCTTATCCTCCAATACCGACAAAGGGTAAACCCGGCCATGAGGGGGTATGGCACCAGGTTGATGGTCAATTGCGCAATCATACGACCGGTGTGGAGGCAAACTACCGGCTTGACCTTTGTCAAAGACATCGCTAAAATCATGGTACTCCTCCGGCAGGGAGGAGAGTGAAGAGGTGTACAGGACCTTGGCTACCTTCTGGAAGCATGTCTCACTGCTTTGTGGTGACCAGGAGAGAACCTCAGCATGGAGCCAAACAAAAGAGGGGTTGTGCCTCTGTAACCAAGGATAACCAATAACCAGGGGAAACTTAGGTGAGGAAATAACTTGGAATTGGATTAACTCAAGGTGAAAAGTCCCTGCGACCATGGACAATGGTCATATGAGCAGTCACATGAGCAGGCTGTAGAGGTCTCCCGTCAAGAGACTCAAAGGCAAGTGGAGTGTCATGTAGCTGCAGCGGAATCGAGTGCTTCGATACAAAGGCAGCATCAATGAACAGGCCTGCAGCATAGGTTGTATCAGGGCAGCCACAATAGGAGATTCCAGGTGAGCCGTGCGACTCAGGAGTGTTTGTAACGCCATGGCGAACTGATTCATGTGGTGATCCAGTTCATCCAATTTGGAAAAAATATTACCAACAAGTGGATTGACTGCATCTTCTGAATTAATGGCCCTCGCCTACCGGCTTTCGCCTACTGTCAAAAACCATGAAATCAGGCTGAGACAGATGTACAGTTAAATCACACTTGTTTAATAATAAAAGTAAAAAGAACAAACTTAGTCAAAACATAGCCAAAGTTCAGTAACCAGAACTGATAGTCAGCCAAGCCAAAAGTCAGGGATAAATATAGTGGAACAGCAAGCAGGATCTGGAGCCAGAAGGGATGTCAGCAAAGCCAGTCTTTAAACAGGAACGCAGGAGATAGTTTCTTGTGATCTGACCAGGGCGAAGGCAGAGCTCCTCTGGACTGGATGGCTTAAGTAGGCAGGACTGACAAGCAGGATCATCAACAGCTGAGTAACTGTGGAGAGAGATGGGAGTTTGCAATTAGCCAACAGCTGAGCTGCCAGCTCAGAGAAGGAAGGGCTGAGCCCAGCCCTGACACCTTTATAGTGAGATGTGCTTTAAAGGGAAGTGATGTAGAGGAAATCATCTACTTTGAGGCGTGTTTGGGTTGTGATGTGATAGCGGACCTTTTTGTGAATTCTCTGCAAGATGGATTCATATACTTCGATCTCTTTTACACTTTGCCTTTTCCAGCTTAATTTTGCTGAAACATAAAGCTTTGCCACTGGCAATAATATTCAATACCACTGCACCTGCCTGACATGGTCAGTATTGGTGGCTGTCCTGCTGCTTTTGCCTACACACAAAAATAAATGGTGTTACCACACGGCTGCTCTGTATAAACAGTAAATGGCTGGAGTTGCTCTGTCCTAGTTCTCTATTATTTCCCATTGCATTCTGGGATACAGGATACTACATTGTCTCTTACCCAATGCCCAGATAACACTTTATAAATGCTTTGCTAACAAGGCAAAATGCTATAGGTGCTATTAAGGTATGGTTATAGAGAATTACCTTGTCTAATGACTTTTTTGGTATTCCTTATTTATATATTTTTCAGTACAAAGGCCAAAGAAAAAAAACAAAGAATACAAGGAAGGCAGTAGGGATGGGTAGTTCATGGAAAGCAAAACAATATGTATAATACAATTGGAGTCTACAAAAATGGGTCGTGAGGCCTCAAATAACAATAAAGTTCAAAGAACATTGTAAAAATAAGTGGGAAGCCAGGCATATGTCTGCCATGGATTCAAGTAGTTCAAGAACAGAAAGTCTGGGTGTTAGGGCATCCAGAAGCCCGTTGCAAAAGGAGGAGATTCCAGGCGCCTATCGGGAACTTTGTTGTATGGTTACTAGAGAGTCCCATGATGCCCATACAGTTGTCAATTCAAAATAAATATTGACAAAGAGAGAAAAGAAAAAGGATCAGAAAAAAAAATAGGGGGGTGGGGAATAGGGGTGCCTCCGGTGGGGGAATGTATTGGCAATGCTGTCAGGAGGGAATACAACTGTAATCAATATGATCCCAACAGATAAGAACCGACAGAGACTGATGGCCCATGATCAACATAGCTGTGACATCAGTCTGATTACCCGACTAATAATCACTTGAAGTCATCTATGCAGGGGAACTCGTCTAATGATAGAGGTCCCCTGGCAGTGCCTGGTGTTACCCAGAAGGAAGAGATCATTACCCAGTCTGACTGGAAAGAGTCAAATCAGTCAGAAGGCAACTCTGTGGGTATTCTAATGCTGTGTACACACGGGCGGACTTTTCGGCATCAAAGGTCCGACGGTCTTTCCGACAGACTTTCGACAGACTTTTGAAGGACTTCAGACGGACTTTCGAACGAACGGACTTGTCTACACACGATCACACCAAAGTCTGATGGATTCGTACGTGATGACGTACGACCGGACTAATATAAGGAAGTTCATTGCCAGTAGCCAATAGCTGCCCTAGCGTCGGTTTTCGTCCGTCGGACTAGCATACAGACGAACGGATTTTTCGACCGGACTCAAATCCGTCGGAAAGATTTGAAACATGTTTTAAATCTAAAGTCCGTCTGATTTTCGACTGAAAAAGTCAGCTGCAGGTCCGATGAAGCCCACACACGGTCGGATTGTCCGACAGGTTCATTCCGTCGGACCAGTCTGGTCAAAAAAGTCCGCCCGTGTGTACACGGCATTACTTTTACCAACTATTATAACTAAAATTAAAATGAACAAAAATTAAAAACATAACTAAAATTATGAATTCTATCACTGTTTATTATTATAAAATATATATTTTGGCATCTATTTTTACTTTTGGAGTCTCATAACTTTGAATTTAAACTACAGTAATGGTGTCTGAGTTCTCAGAAGCACCTGGTTAGAATCACATATGTTTCTGGCACAAAAAATATAAAATGGATAACATGTTATAAGAATACTGTATGCTGGTTTTTATGGCTTACCCTATGTTTGCATCTGTTATTTGCATTGTTACTCTTGTAATTCTAGCTTCATTTCCTTTGACCAACACAATTTTTTCTCATAAAGCAAAGACTTTTTTGGACGGAGACAAAAAGTATGTATTTTCTGTAAACATTACCCCAAAATTTCTAAACAAAGTACATAAAGGTAATAGACTTATAGTAACAAATCACAACCTGGTCCACAGTCTGTATTTCCCAGGACAGCTTTTCTTTACATTTCTATCTTTTCTAATGTGAATTACAGTCACTCCATATGTTATATAAATGAATATACATGCGTAAGAAATTGATGTACTTATGGAATATGTCTGGAGCCAAGATTATGGAAAAATCTAAACAAAAGAGTGACAAAAGCCGTGTCCAGTCTTCTAAATATATACATTAAGGAAGAAGAAGAAATTCAGTGTCATCCTTTGTAATGGATTTCATCCAAGATGCTAACACAGTTTTTAAATGTTCATTCAATTATATTTAAAAGTATATTATTTAACACTTTACACTAAAAATATAAAAAAGACGAACAAAAAATCATACCAGTCAAATGTTAGAAAACCAGAATATGGGAAGAGTTCTGTGCTTTTTTTCTAGGCACCATATTCTCAAGTCAAATTATAAAAAAGAATAGTATCAGGTAACATAACTTTAACTACGAAGCTTCTTGGACTGGTGTCACATTTTTTCTGCATATGTAAAAGTGCCAGTTATACAAGAAGTGTAAGTGTGAATGTGGCAGTGGTTAAAACAGACATGGTTTGGAAAGGACAGTATTTAAAGGAGTGTAGATCAACTGCGTTTCTGTACAAGGGCCCATGTGTATGCTCTTGTGGAGCATTCATATGTACCTACGAGAGCACTGATAGCTATTTATAAAGCAGTGAATGTGACTTTTACCAAATATTGTCTGGTGGAGAATCAATCACAGCTTTATTTAACCATTTCAGCCCCGGAAGCATTTTCCCCCTTAATGACCAGGCCATTTTTTGCGATACGGCGCTGCGTCACTTTAAGTGACAATTGCGTGGTCGCGCGACACTGCACCCAAACAAAATTGGCGTCCTTTTTTTCCCAAAAATAGAGCTTTCTTTTGGTGGTATTTGATCACCTCTGCAGTTTTTATTTTTTGCTCTATAAACAAAAAAAAGAGCATCAATTTTGAAAAGAAAAACAATATTTTTTACTTTTTGCTATAATAAATATCCCAATTAAAAAAACAAACACATTTATTCATCAGTTTAGGCCAATATGTATTCTTCTACATATTTTTGGTAAAAAAAAATTGCAATATGTGTATATTGATTGGATTGCGCAAAAGTTATAGCGTCTACAAAATAGGGGATAGATTTATTTTTTTTTTTTTACTAGTAATGGCAGCGATCTGCGATTTTTAGTGGGACTGCGACATTGCGGCGGACAGATCGGACACTTTTGACACTTTTTTGGGACCATTAACATTTATACAGCAATCAGAGCTAAAAATAGCCACTGATTACTGTATAAACATCAATGGCAGAGAAGGGGCTAACACTAGGGGGCGATCAAGGGGTTAAGTGTGTCCTAGGGAGGTGTTTCTGACTTTGGGGGCATTGTAGTGATTGGGAGTAGAGAGACATTGCTGTTTCTAATTGCTAGAAACAGCAGATGTCTCTCCTCTCCCTAACAGAATGGGGGATCTGTTTGTTTGATAGATCCCCCATTCTCTCTCCTTCTCAGGAGCGATCGCGGGTGCCTGGCGGACATTACGGCCACTGGGCATGTGCATCAGCTCCTACGTCACGCGCGCCTGCTAAGTCTATTTAAAGGGCTGATGTTCAGCTACGGTGATTTGCCCAGGAGAGCCAACCTGCCACAGTATAATGATGGCGAAAGATCGGCTAGTGGTTAAAGCACATGGGTCTGGAAGATTCACTTGCAGAGAATGTTTGCTGAATGTCAGATTCTGGGCCTGGTATGGGCACCCACCCCCCCTGTTGAGGACATGTGGACTGGAATGGTTCAGGACTGGGGTGCTCACTCGTCCCCTCCCTTTCTTGACCTGCATGCTCGGATACGGATTTTGGGGGGGGAGAACACGCCATTTATTTTATTTTGGCGTGGGGGCCCCTCCGAATCCATACTAGACCTGAAAGGCCTGGTATGTAGTATGGGGTAAGTATTTGCACCAGTGTTGGTAACATTACAGATATGTGAGGCAAATTCAGGTACTTCTTACTACTGTCACTTTAAGAATCTGTCGCTACGGCACTGACAAATTCTTAAAGATTTACCACCATATCAGAAACATCGTGCCAGCCAGCCATCAGGCTAATGCATGTGGGCATAGGCAAGAGCAAAAATTTGTGGGCATAGAAGCCTATGGGCATGTTCACTGTCGCCAAGATGGCTATTTAAACCTAAACTCTGCATAATTTCCTTGCTGAATGGTATTCAGTCTTGCTCCTGTGTTCCTGATCTTGATACACATTCTGATCTGGTTATTGACCCGGCTTCCACTTGGCCTTTTTTTGGATTACTCTTATTACTCTGCTTATGTTCACTGACTTTCTCTGTTATCAGCCTCAGCCTGGACTTCTAACTTCTTTGTACCTCACTGCCTGCACATTGCCAACCTCTGCTTGTTTCTAACTCTGATTCTGTGTACGATTCAGTGCCTTCTCACTCAGCTGTTACTGGATCAGGCTTGTGACTTGACTTTGTTTTTAACTAAACTACCAGTTGTACACCTGCTCTTTTGCTACCAGCACTCTCAAGTTCTAGCCTACTGTGTCTGTACCCTGGCATTTGTGCCTTTCTATAGCCCCTACAGACACTGTCTCAACATCCAGGTGTGCTCAGACCACCTCTGCATCATCTGATACGTGATCCAATACTTTTGGGTAGGGGGGCACGTGTTCCTGTTGCTCCAGCTGTGCTGTGATTGGTCAGCACAAGCCAATCAGTGGGTCCTGGGCAATAATTGACCACCGGCACCCACTGATCGACTCCATCATTCAGGATTCCCTGCAAAGCAGGGAAAAAACAGCAAGATTGTTTAGTAAAGCAGCACATACAACACACATTACACATTGTTAGGCACACATTTAACCCCTTATTCACCCCTAGATGTTAACTCGTTCCTAGCCAGTGACATTAGCGGGGCTTTTTTTCTGCCGGAACACGCCGGGACACCGTACTGGCACCTCTGCCAGAGCACTTCCTGTGTCCTAATCTGTATAGCCTGCTGCCCTAGCCTGTAAAAAAGCACTGGCAGCCGCAGAGGGATCAAAAGTGGAGGCACCTCTGCCAGAGCACCCCCCCCCCCCCGTATCCTGTGTGTACTCTATGTAGCCCGCTCCCTATAATGAACAATCACTGGCAGCTTCCGAGGGATCAAATGGCTGCAGCTTGTAAGAGCAGAAGGTGGAGTGATCTGTACTCTACCCGGCCTCTCAGTGCAGACCGACCGGAAGCTCGCTTTGGCACCGGTCAACTCCATGTGTCACTGTGAGAGCAAGCAGTGGCGCAGATGATCGTGAATGGTGTGGGTAGGTAGCCAAGCTGTCCTCCTCCTCAGTGTGTCAAAACAAGTTTTCTGGTTGTTAACAAATTATGCAAAAAATGCTGCTGAATGAAGCTGTGCTGCCTGTGTCTCTTTGCTGGACTGGACTGAGCCGGGCTGTCTCTTTGCTGGACTGGACTGAGCTGTCTCTTTGCTGGACTGGACTGAGCTGGGCTGTCTCTTTGCTGGACTGGGCTGGGGTGTCTCTTTGCTAAACTGGACTGGGCTGGGATGTCTTTTTGCTGGACTGGGCCGCAGCTGTCTCTTTGCTGGACTGAACTAGGCTGTCTCTTTGATGGACTGTGCTGCAACTGTCTCTTTGATGGACTGGGCTTCGCTGTGGCTGTCTCTTTGATGTACTGGGCTGCGGCTGTCTCTTTGCTGGACTGGACTAGGCTGTCTCGTTGATGGACTGGACTGTGGCCGTCTCTTTGATGGACTGGAGTGTGGCTGTCTCTTTGATATACTGGGCTGCGGCTGTCTCTTTTCTGTTCTGGGCTGCAACTGTCTCTTTGCTGGACTAGACTGCGGCTATCTCTTTGCTGGACTGGGCTGCAGCTGTCTCTTTGCTGGACTGGGCTGCGGCTGTCTCTTTGCTGGACTCGGCTGTGGCTGTCTCTTTGCTGGACTGGACTAGGCTGTCTTTGATGGACTGGCCTGCAGACGTCTCTTTGATATACTGGGCTGCGGCTGTCTCTTTGATATACTGTGCTGCAGCTGTCTCTTTCCTGTACAGGGTTGCGGCTGTCTTTGCTGTACTGGGCTGTGGCTGTCTCTTTGCTGGACTGGACTGGGCTGCCTCTTTGCTTTAATGGGCTGTGGCTGTCTCTTTGCTGGACTGGACTGGGCTGTCTCTTTGCTTTAATGGGCTGTGGCTGTCTCTTTGCTGGAGTGGGCTGCGGCTGTCTCTGTGCTGGACTGTGGCTGTCTCTGTGCTGGACTGTGGCTGTTTCTGATGCACTGGGAATGTCTTTTTTGCTGCACATTTGGGAATGTTTCCTTGCTGCACGTTTGGAAGTGCCTAGGGGTGGGTAGGGGCGTGACCTAAGGGGGGGGGGGGGGGTTCCTGCACCTTTTCTCTGAGAAAAAAGCCCTGGTCATTAGTACAATGACAGTGTATAGCTTAACACTGATCGCTGTATTAGTGTGACTATTGATGTCAGTTTCAGTTAGTCATTTAGCGTACCCCCCAGCCAGCGTCAGCTAGTGTCAGATTGCCTCTCACACTATCACAGTCCCACTATAAGTCACTGATCATCGCCATTACTAGTATAAAAATGTAAAAAAAAAAAATTTAAATTCCAGTATTATTCCTGACACTAAAACTTTTATGCAAAGCAAATAATATACACTTATTGGGATTTTTTTTTTACCAAAGACATTAAGCAGAATACATTTTGGTCTAAATTCATGAAGAAATTTCTTTTTTTTTTTTTGGATATGTTTTATAGCAGAAAAAAAAAATATTGCCTTTTCCAAAATTTTCTGTATTTTTTTTTGTTTATACCTCAAAAAATTAAAAACCCAGTGGGGATCAAACACCACCAAAAGAAAGCTCTATTTGTGTGAAACAAAATGCTATAAATTTTATTTTAATGTTGCATGACCGCACAATTGCCAGTTACAGTAGCAAAGTGTCGAAAAGCAATACATGCATAAAGGGGGTTAAATCTTCCGGAGGCCAAGTGGTTAAGACCAACTCTGAGCTGGCATACAGAGGTTCATCAGTACACAGAGCGGGCAGTGCCTGTGCTGGGAAGTTGTCATGTATGAGGCAGCTTCCTGCACTATACTGTATCCCTGAACCCATTCAGCTATCGGCCAAGAGATTCTCCGGCCAAAAGCTAAATTTAAATGTTGAAATGCCCAAATTTTGGAAATGATTTGTCATAGGGTGGCTGGAGCCTGATGGAGAAATGAGAGACCTCATCAGGTCCGCTGTACTATTGATTGACAGTGCACAGCAGTGGGCGGATTTGAACGCCGCTATTGGAATAACTAGCAGCTATAAATCTGCCCACTGCCATCCACTAAAAATCAAATGTAAAGAGGGCCTGATGAGGAACTAGTCTCCCCTTGGCCATGCACCTGTCAGTGGGACTGTGTATGGACAATCCTGCCTCAGAGCAGACACGGACAGGTTTATGTACCTGTCTCTGACATGAATTGTGTGCAGACACCAACACTTTCTGTGCTGTGCCCCATCACTAAAGGATGTCTAAGGGTCTCAGCTGGTGATCAATGTCCATTGGTAGTCGTCACCATACAAAACAGTGTTAAAAAAATAACAGTTTCTAAACCCTTTAAAATTGTCAATTATTCTCTTTATAAGAGCCCTTGCACACTGGGGCGGTTTGCAGGCGCTATTGCGCTAATAATAGCGCCTGCAAACCGCCCCGAAAGTGCCGCTACTGTCATTCCAGTGTGAAAGCCCCGAGGGCTTGCACACTGGAGCGATGCGCTGGCAGGACGGTAAAAAAAGTCCTGCCAGCAGCATCTTCGGAGCGGTGAAGGAGCGGAGTGTATACCGCTCCTTTACCGCTCCTGCCCATTGAAATCAATGGGACGGCGCGGCATACCGACGGTAAAACGCCGCTAATAATAGCGGCGTTTTACCGCCGACGCCGCCCCCCCCCCCCCCAGTGTGCAAGGGCTCTAAATGTAAAAATACAGAAACACAAAAGAGCGACAGCGGAAAGAGACCAAGTGGTCCATCTAATCTGCAATTTTTTTTTTAACTTTTCTTTTAACCACTTTGTCTAAGTAAAGATCTATGTTTGCCGCAAGCAAGTTTAAATCCACATACTGAGTCTGTTCCAAACATCAACTACTCTTTCAGTAAAATAATACATTCTAAGGTTGGTTTGGAACTTTCCTCCTGGTTCGAGGTCATGTCCCCGTTGTCCTTAGCTTCATATGACATTATACTTATCTGTTTAAAAAAAGCCTATCCTCAGGACTACGCCAGCAAAATCTCACAGTTTAGAAACCAGATCTTTCTGGAAGGCACTGGGGAGGTAGCCTTCCCAGGGTGCACTTGTGTGGTCCTTGCTTAGTCACCAGTGCCTGAGGGCCAGTAAGTAGAAATAAAATGTAAGTATAAAAAGAAAGCATTCAATGTTTATAGCTTGGCATGCAGAGCTGTATTCACCTAGAATGTTTAGCTTTGTGGGGGAGTTCTACTTTAACATTGGCCATCAGTGTTGCCAACCTCCCGAAGTGAAACTTACTGATAAAACATCCCAAATTTACAAATGGTGGCCAATGGCTATCTAACACATTGCACTTCTGTAACCTTTAGAAAGCAAAAAATTCTTTGTTATTTTTTTTAAATTTTCAACTAAAGCCAAGGCCTATTCACTACACAACCCTGTCTGTGTATTTCTCTCTGGTCCCCTATAGGTGTGTGTGCTGTCAATCATGTTTATTTATAGTTTCCTAGGTTTTTAGGGACAGTGGTGATGTTGTGAGTGGGAATATTTATAACATTTTCATCCCATAGTAACAAAAGGTGTGTGTGATTCAGTAACTGGTAGGACTATTGTCTTTATTCAACCTTACCAACTATGTAACTATGTAACTGCACCGTTTAGGCCTCATTCACAAGGATGACAAGACCGGTACACTTGTGCAGGGACTGTGTTTACCCACCTAGGAGGCACCTTTGGCCTGTGCACATCTCTGCTTATATATACATCCATGTGCACAGCTTTGAATACTGTCTCATTGTATTGTAAGCAGTGAACCGCCCCTGCACAGATGTACAAGTAGAGATGCAATTGAAGATCCATGCAGCCATTGGTCTGTCATTGATTTTAACCACTTGACCTCCAGAAGATTTACCCCCTTCATGACCAAGCCATTTTTTCTATACAGCACTGCGTTACTTTAACTGATAATTGCACAGTCATGCAACGCTGTACATAAATAAGATTTATGTTGTTTCTTTCCCACAAATAGTTTCTTTTAGGTCGTATTTAATCACCACTGGGTTTTTTATTTTTATTTCTTTGCGCTAGAAACAAAAAAAAGACTGAAATTAATATAAACCCGTATTTTCCGGACTATAAGGCGCACCGGATTATAAGGCGCACTAGCAATGATCGGCTGTTAATGGGGATATTTCCATATATAAGGCGCACCGGACTATAAGGCGCATTTAATGAAACAAAACTCTGATGCGGTACCGTAAGTCAAATTTTATTCAACTCTTTAGCAATAACCATAAAATGGTCTATAACAATAACTCTTAACACTGTTCAGTTAAATACAAAACCAGACACTAACTTTTTCACTTTATTCTTCAATAACTCTTAACACTGTTCAGTTACCGGTGAATACCGTACAAAACCAGACACTCACTTTTTCACTTTATTCTTCTCCCGCAAATCCATCAAATTCTTCATCTTCAGTGTCTGAGTTTAACAATTGGGCGATTTCGGCATCAAGCACGCTCGTATCCCTCTCATCATTCTCATCAGTATCCGAGTCAGGCTCGTTGCTGTCATCGGTACCGGTACTTAGCTGTTCAGTGATAATTCCGGACTTCTTGAAAGCTCGGATTACACTGGTGACTGATACCTTCGTCCAGGCATCCACGATCCACTGACAGATAGTGGCGTAACTCGCCCGGCGTTGCCTCCCTGTGTTGGTGAATGTGTGTTCGCCTTCTGTCATCCAATGCTCCCACGCAGCTCGCAATTTAACTTTAAATGACCTGTTGACACCTATATCTAGTGGCTGCAGTTCTTTGGTTAATCCACCCGGAATGATGGCAAGCACCAAATTAGTTTTCTTCACTTGGGCTTTGACAGTATCTGTCAGATGGGCGCGCATGGAGTCACAGACCAATAGGGATGGAGATTTGTGGAAAAAGCCACCCGGTCTCTTGACGTAAACCTCTCTCAGCCACTCACTCATCTTCTCCTCGTCCATCCAGCCCTTCGGGTTAGCCTTGATGATGATGACAACCGGGAACCTTTCTTTTGGCAGAGTCTTCCTCTTGAAAATGATCATGGGTGGTAGTTTCTGGCCATTAGCCTGGCAACCGAGAACTACAGTGAAGGATGACTTCTCGTTTCCTGTAGTGCGTATAGATACCGTACTGGTCCCTGTTCTCTCGACAGTACGGTTTACAGGGATATCAAAGGTAAGGGGGACCTCGTCCATGTTGGTGATGTGCTCTGGCCGGATCTTCTGTTCATTGATCTTGTTCTTGCAGTAGGTACGAAAAATGGCCAGCTTTTCTTCGTAATCCTTTGGCAGTTGCTGTGACATAGTGGTTCTTGTGCGGATAGAGAGATTCCGCCTTTTCATGAAACGGAAGCACCAAGAGGGATCTCCTCGAAAGCCGTTGATCTCCATGTCGCGTGCGATCGCTGTTGCTTTGAGTCGAATAGAGACAGTAGAGACACTTCTACCTGCGGTTCTCTGTTCAATAACCCACTGTTCAATTTTGTCCTCCAACTGTGGCCATCTTGCTTTGTTTCCTCGGAAACTCAGTTTGGTCTTCTTTACCTGGCGCAGGGCATCTTCTTGCTTCCTCCACTTCCGTACCATTGATTCATTAATGTTGAATTCTCTCGCAGCTACTCTATTTCCATGCTCTACTGCATGACTGATAGCCTTCAGTTTGAAATCCGCATCATAAGCATGTCTCTTAACAGGAGCCATTTTTGGGGCAGCTAGTACAGTATAGAAAATGAACGAATATATGTGCACACCTCCTGACTACGATGGCCGTAATGCCCAATCCAAGAAGTGCAGCTTCGTAGGATTACCAAAGCCAGGAAGCTGCACTGCTTTGATTGGGCATTACGGCCATCGTAGTCAGGAGGCGTGCACATATATTCGTTAATTTCCTATACTGTACTAGCTGCCCCAAAAATGGCTCCTGTTAAGAGACATGCTTATGATGCGGATTTCAAACTCATCGCTATCAGTCACGCATTAGAACAACCTGAGAGAGGTTTACGGTACGTCGGTTTACGGTAAGAGACCGGGTGGCTTTTTCCACAAATCTCCATCCCTATTGATCTGTGACTCCATGCGCGCCCATCTGACAGATACTGTCAAAACCCAAGTGAAAAAAAACGAATACGGTGCTTGCCATCATTCCGGGTGCATTAACCAAAGAACTCCAGCGATGTCAACAGGTCATATATAAGGCGCACCGCATTATAAGGCGCACGGTCGATTTGTGAGAAAATTTAGGGCTTTTAAGTGCGCCTTATAGTCCGAAAAATACGGTATATATATGTCAATTTAGGTCAACATGTATTCTGCTACATGTTTTTGGTAAAAAAAAAATCACAATAAGCGTATATTGATTGGTTTGTGCAAAAGTTCTAGCGTCTACAAACGATGATATAAATATATATATATATAAATATGTATGTATATATATATATATATATATATATATATATATATATATATATATAATATATACACTGGATTTTTTTTTATACTAGTAATGGCGGCGATTAGCGTCTTATAGCAGGACTGCAATATTGCGGCGGACAATGTGACACTAACTGTGACACTGTTTCTCTGTGTTCTCTGACAGAGGCACAGAGAAACACACATGGATTTCTTCTGAACAACAAAAGACGTACAACCGCCTTTGTCCTTCGTATGAAAACCGATTTCTCATGAGGTTCCGGGACGTTCTGGGTTCCAACCACAGAGGATTCCTAATGCCGCGTACACACGAGCGGACTTTATGGCAGACTTTGCCCGGCGGACGGGATTTCGTCGGACAATTCGATCGTGTGTGGGCTCCAGCAAGCTTTGTTTTCTCAAAAGTTGGACGGACTTAGATTTGAAACATGTTTTAAATCAATCCGTCGAAATCGAGTCCGGTCGAAAAGTCAGCTCGTCTGTATGCTAGTTCGATGGACAAAAAGCCACGCTAGGGCAGCTATTGGCTACTGGCTATGAACTTCCTTGTTTTAGTCCGGTCGTACGTCATCACGTACGAATTCAACGGACTTTGGTGGATTGTGTGTAGGCAGGTCCGTTCATTCGGAAAGTCCGTCATAAAGTCCGTCGAAAAGTCCGCCGAGCAAAGTCTGCCGTAAAGTCCGCTTGTGTGTACGCGGCATTAGACTCCATACTGGTTGTTGACTGACAACATAAGCCTGTTTGACTCACAGAACATATGTTCTTTTGAGTTCAAACCATCCGGTAAGCTTACATCTACCTCGGCGGTGGCTTTACTACACTGGTGTCTTCAGTTTTTATCCACTATATTGGATGCCAATGCGGTGATTAGGACCTTCAATCTACTCACTATATACTGTGGATCTTCAATCTACTCACTGCACACTGTGGATTTCAAAGAATTTCACAGACTTATTTATTTATTTATTTACTTTTTTGCACGAACTTTTTTGTATTCAGTTTCTAGTCACTTACATGGTACATACCACATGTGGTATTTTTGTGATTTTTTGTACATTTTATTAGTCATTATGGTTTGCGGATTTACTTAATTTGATTCACTGAGATTTTGTGATTCACTTTTCAATGGTAATAGTTGGGTTGTGTTAATCAACCCAAACACTTTAGTTACCTTTGTTAATTTAATAAAATCTTTTAAAAATGGCTACTTTTATTATTACTGTAAAAATCACTCCACCCAGAATCACATTGTTTTTGGGCGTTTTTCCATGCATGGGGGTGCCATTAAAGTGATATTAAAGGCAAGTTTTTTTTTTAAATAACAAACTTGTTTTACTTATTTGCTCTGCGTAATGTTGAAAAAAAAAGGGGGGGGGGGGGGGGACGGGACAGGGGAATAGGGGATTATTGGGACTTTACATGAAGCGTACCACCAGAATCAATGAATCAATTGATATATACTAACATGTTTAATGGTACACATGGATGCATATGGGACAGTAAATTACATATAATAAATACCATAAAAATAATACATATATATATATATATATATATATATATATATATATATATATATATATATATATATATATATATATATATATATAGTCAGGTCCATAAATATTGGGACATCGACACAATTCTAATCTTTTTGGCTCTATATACCACCACAATGGATTTGAAAGGAAATGAACAAGATGTGCTTTACCTGCAGATTTTCAGCTTTAATTTGAGGGTATTTACATCCAAATCAGGTGAACGGTGTAAGAATTACAACAGTTTGTATATGTACCTCCCACTTTTTAAGGGACCAAAAGTAATGGGACAGATTAACAAACATCCATCAAACTTTCACTTTTTAATACTTGGTTGCAAATCCTTTGCAGTCAATTACAGCCCGAAGTCTGGAACGCATAGACATCACCAGACGCTGGGTTTCATCCCTGGTGATGCTCTGCCAGGCCTCTACTACAACTGTCTTCAGTTCCTGCTTGTTCTTGGGGCATTTTCCCTTCAGTTTTGTCTTCAGCAAGTGAAATGCATGCTTAATTGGATTCAGGTCAGGTGATTGACTTGGCCATTGCATAACATTCCACTTATTTCCCTTAACTCTTTGGTACTGAATCTGCTCCAGGCAGTAAACAATTCACAGACACAATGTGTATTTCTTGGCACCGATGCGGAGAAGGACAGGGTGAACTGGAATTTCATGCTTTCTGTCTTACGACATGCTGGCTTTGGCACCAAAATGATGCAATGGATTTCAGCAATCTATTCCCGACCAGCAGCAAGAGTTCGGGCCAATGGTGTTTTATCAGACACCCTTGGAATCAACAACGGGACACGCCAGGGGTGCCCATTGTCGCCTCTCCTTTTCGCTCTGTCATTGGAACCATTTCTCTGCACGGTCCGAAATAACCCAGATATTGAGGGAGTTAGAGTAGGGGATTCCCAGCACAAGGTTTCGGCATATGCCGATGACA
Organism: Lithobates septentrionalis; assembly: GCA_037952835.1. Lineage (NCBI taxonomy): Eukaryota > Metazoa > Chordata > Amphibia > Anura > Ranidae > Lithobates > Lithobates septentrionalis. The sequence continues at coordinate 2,941,276 of JBBDGP010000859.1, read as the reverse complement.
TGTTATTCTCCCTTACGAAACCCCTGATTTCGCTCCCTAACCTGATGAAGGAGTTTGAGAGATACGGAAACCTCTCAAATCTTCAGATTAACTTCTCCAAGTCTGAGGCAATGGGAGTTAATTTCCCACAAAAGTCAATTGTACAACTACAAAACAACTTTAAATTTAAATGGACTGATAAAGCACTAATGTATCTAGGAACATTGATCCCCGGCAATTTAGCAAAAATCTTTGAGCTAAACTTCCCATCACTACTTCGGAGCGTCAAACAACTCCTAGACAAGTGGACCACCGGTTTTCATTCTTGGATAGGACGTTGTAACATTATTAAAATGAGCATCCTCCCCAAGTTTCTATATCTCCTACAAGCACTCCCAACCCGTATCCCGGCTAGTTATTTCAAACAAATTCAATCAGTATTCTTTGATTTCATCTGGGCACATCGACGCCCACGATTACAGCGTAAGCAGTTAATGTTACCTAAGCGATATGGGGGTTTAGCAGTGCCGGACATACGCAAGTATCACCAAGCTATACATCTGAGCAGGATGGTAGATTGGAACAGACATGCAGATTATAAGTTATGGGTTCGTATTGAACAGGCCCAATCAGATGTTCCTCTTGGCAGGGCTTCATGGTGTTACACCTCCCTCTCACAGAAGATGAAAAACCACCCCTTAATAGGCAATACAGCTAAAATATGTTCAGTTCTACTTTCATCCCCCAGTATCTCGTCAAGTACATCACCCCTATATCCAATTATGGGGAACCCCCTTTTCCCTCCTTGGTGATCCCAATTTTCGAAACTTAAGGGACTTGGGCCTTACACATGCTTCCAGGTTTGTACAGGAGGGGGCGTGGCCGACGATCCCGAAGCTGTTGGACCAGTCAACTCCCTTCCGGCTGGATTTTTGGAGTGCCCTTCAGCTCTCCCACTTTCTCAGAACTCTCCCGGCTCCGGTGTTGTTTGCCAGGCCCCTTACCACCTTTGAGGAAAGCTGCTCTGAGACGGGGCCAATGCCCCACATACTTTCAGCTAACTACGAGTTGCTAACTACCCCTGCGGAACCGCACGTGTTGAACTGCATACAAAATTGGGAGCGGGACCTAGGTAAAAATTTCAGCACAACACAGCAACAACATATCATAAGATTTACATACAAATCCTCTATTTGCGCAAAAACACAGGAAACCAACTTCAAGATCCTAACCAGGTGGTACAGAACCCCAGTGAAGCTGAAAAAATTCTTTCCTGACGCTTCTGATCTGTGCTGGAGATGCAAGGAGGACAAAGGCACCATCCTGCATATTTTCTGGTCCTGCCCTAAATTACAACACTTTTGGACGGGTGTCCAACACATCCTCCAAAAACTCACAGAGCGCGAAATACCCAATGACCCAGCATTCTTTCTCCTACACGCCACCAATATACTAGGGAAAATCTACAAAAGATCTATTATCCGGCACCTTCTTGATGCTGCTAAAGCATGCATCCCCCTTAAATGGAAGTCATCGCAACCCCCAACAGTAGGGATGTGGCTTTGAAAGGTTAAGGAAATAGGCAGATTTGAAGATCTTGTTCTAACTGCATGAAACCAGCAGGAGCAATACTCCAAGACTTGGGCACCATGGCACGTCTTTATCTTCTCGGATGAGGGAAGAGACCTCCTGGACAGCGACTCGAATGAGTAAATGACACCATACTAACTAATTAACTGACTAAATAAATATTGATCTCACCAGCTTCAGAATATTTGGGTGTTTTATCGGATTACCCCCGCGGCCGGCGGGCTTACACAAAGATATCCTCCAAATTTCCTCCCCACTCCTCTTCCCTACCTCCCCCCTACCCCTCTCCCCCCCCCCCCCATACCCCTCTTCCCTATGTCTTTTTCTCTATTTCCTCTTTTTCTTTCCTACATGTTTGCTTACTATACTTCTCTCTATTATAATTTTTTTTTTTTCTTTTCCTGGTTAGGTAGTCCCGAATTTTTGGGACCTAAACTTTTCTATTATATAAAATTAAAAAAAAAAAAAAAGAACTGGAGCCGGTCGGAGACTGGACGAAGGGTAACACATATGCACCATTAATATTGCCATCTAATGTACACCCAGAGGAAAGACGCCGCCTATAGCAACTGTCACAGAATATGACAGAGACGTTTCAGATAACAAAATGTCATATTGTCCTTAACTGTTAATGAAATGCTATAGTGTATAACATATATGTGCAATGTGATGTAAGATAACACACTGTGATTGCCCAGATGTCTGTGTTCGACTGTGTTCCTTGAATAAATAAAATAATTGTAAAAAAAAAACTCTTTGGTTGCTTTCGCAGTACGCTTCGGGTCATTGTCCATCTGCACTGTGAAGCGCCGTCCAATGAGTTCTGAAGAATTTTGTTGAATATGAGCAGATAATATTGCCCGAAACACTTCAGAATTCATTCTGCTGCTTTTGTCAGCAGTCACATCATCAATAAATACAAGAGAACCAGTTACATTGGCAGCTATACATGCCCACACCATGACACTACCACCACCATGCTTCACTGATGAGGTGGTATGCTTTGGATCATGAGCAGTTCCTTTCCTTCTCCATACTCTTCTCTTCCCATGACTCTGGTACAAGATGATCTTGGTCTCATCTGTCCATAGAATGTTGTTCCAGAACTGTTAAGGCTTTTTTAGATGTTGTTTGGCAAACTCTAATCTGGCCTTCCTGTTTTTGAGGCTCACCAATGGTTAATATCTTGTGGTGAACCCTCTGTATTCACTCTGGTGAAGTCTTCTCTTGATGACTTTGACACACATACACCTACCTCCTGGAGAGTGTTCTTGATCTGGCTAACTGTTGTGAAGGGTGTTTTCTTCACTAGGGAAAGAATTCTTCGGTCATCCACCACAGTTGTTTTCCGTGGTCTTCCGGGTCTTTTGGTGTTGCTGAGCTCACCGGTGCATTCTTTCTTTTTAAGGATGTTCCAAACAGTTGATTTGGCCACACCTATTGTTTTTGCTATCTCTCTGATGGGTTTGTTTTGTTTTTTCAGCCTAATGATGGCTCGCTTCACTGATAGTGACAGCTCTTTGGATCTCATATTGAGAGTTGACAGCAACAGATTCCAAATGCAAATAGCACACTTGAAATGAACTCTGGACCTTTTATCTGCTCCTTGTAAATGGGATAATGAGGGAATAACACACACCTGGCCATGGAACAGCTGAGCAGCCAATTGTCCCATTACTTTTGGTCCCTTAAAAAAGTGGGAGGCACATATACAAACTGTTGTAATTCCTACATCGTTCACCTGATTTTGATGTAAATACCCTCGAATTAAAGCTGAAAGTCTGCAGTTAAAGCACATCTTGTTTGTTTCATTTCAAATCCATTGTGGTGGTTAGGGATGAGCCGAATACCCCTCTGTTCGGTTCGCACCAGAACATGTGAACAGGCAAAAAATTTGTTCTGGGACACGAACATGAATAATCAAAAGTGCTAATGTTAAAGGCTTATATGCAAGTTATGGTCATAAAAAGTGTTTGGGGACCTGGGTCCTGCCCCAGAGGACATGGATCAATGCAAAAAAAAGTTTTAAAAACGTCCGTTTTTTCAGGAGCAGGGATTTTAATAATGCTTAAAGTGAAACAATAAAAGTGTAATATTCCTTTAAATTTCATACCTGGGGGGTGTCTATAGTATGCCTGTAAAGGGGCGCATGTTTCCCGTGTTTAGAAGAGTCTGACAGCAAAATGACATTTCAAAGGAAAAAAAGTCATTTAAAACTACTTGCGGCTATTAATGAATTGCCGGTCCGACAATACACATAAAAGTTCATTGATAAAAATGGCATGGGAATTCCCCACAGGGGAACCCTGAACCAAAATTTTAAAAAAAATGACATGGGGGGTCCCCCTAAATTCCATACCAGGCCCTTCAGGTCTGGTATGGATATTAAGGGGAACCCCGGACAAATTTTTTTTTAAAAATGGCGTGGGGTCTCCCCAAAGATCCATACCAGACCCTTATCCGAGCACGAAACCTGGCAGGCCGCAGGAAAAGAGGGGGGACGAGAGAGCGCCCCCCCCCTCCTGAACCGTACCAGGCCACATTCCCTCAACATTGGGAGGGTGCTTTGGGGTAGCCCCCCAAAACACCTTGCCCGGTGGTTGTGGGGGTCTGCGGGTGGGGGGCTTATCGGAATCTGGAAGCCCCCTTTAACAAGGGGACCCCCAGATCTCGGCCCTCCCCCCTGTGCGAACTGGTAAGGGGGTACCCTACCATTTCAGAAAAAAAGTGTCAAAAATGTTAAAAATGACAAGAGACAGTTTTTGACAATACCTTTATTTAAATGCTTCTTCTATCTTCTATCTTCCTTCGGTTTCTTCCTCCATCTTCTTCTTCTTCTGGTTCTTCTGGTTCTTCCTCCGGTGTTCTCGTCCGGCATCTTCCTCCGCGGCGCCGGTGTCTTCTCCCCTTTTTTTCCTTTGAAATGTCATTTTGCTGTCAGACTGTTCTAAACATGGGAAACATGCGCCCCTTTACAGGCATACTATAGACAGATGGGAGGGGCGTGCTGATGTCACCACGTTGTTCTGTTGAGGACGGGAGTGTGTCCGGAGGCCGGCCGGCTTCGTTTTACTTTTTCCTTCAGCTTTTAATCTTCTTTTACATGTAAGTGTTACTCTTTTCAAATAAACCAATATTATGCAGTATTACACTATTGGCTCTTTCATCCTATATGCACCGCTGAGTTCGGGTTGAGTGGTCAAGATGTATTTACACCGTTCCTCTCTGGAGTCCGGCTTGTACCTCAATACATCTGCCCTCTTTGTTTGCATATCTGGTAAGGGGACATTCCCTAAGGTTCGTCAATATCAGTGTTTGCCCATTTGGTGTTTTGGTCCCTGGCTATTGAATCTGCTCACAAGGGTTTGTCATCTGGTAAGCAGTTTGCACTATTAGCTTACAACACTTGGTGGTTTTTTCCTTCACATATCCTTTCGGGGTGATTGATACACGCTGACTGTCCATTTATATCTGGTAAGCAGATCTTGGGTGTCGTTCTAGCTTTTCACCTATTCACCTACAGTTTGCATGATTGCATGATACTCACTACATTACCCTGGCTATTGGCACAGGATTTTATATGATTACATATGATTTATGGTTAGTTGAGTGTCACATATATATTTTTTTGGTTTGGAGTGTTCTTTATGTCAACAGTATTACGCTATATTTTTGTCATATATTTTCGGATCATATTCTGTGGATCCACGAGACGAGGGCGTTCATCCTGCTTCACCTGGATTGTTCATCAAAAGGCCCAGGCTGGGTTTAAGCCACTCGCCCCTTTTTGGCTTACTTCTGGTAAGCACAATACTTATTGGTGTGTTCCGGAAATTGTGTCTATCATCACTGTTTCTTCTTTGGATGAAGTTCACGTCATTCACCTAAGATAAACTTACCTTCTTCCTTTTTTTGGATCACATTTTGGACTATTTATTTTATGCATGGGACTTCATAGTTGGATTACTGCTCACATTATTTTATAGCGCGGTTTTTTGCTTTTTTGATACTATAGACACCCCCCAGGTACGAAATTTAAAGGAATATTCCGGAAACGTCCGTTTTTAAAACTTTTTTTTGCATTGATCCATGTCTCCTGGGGCAGGACCCAGGTCCCCAAACACTTTTTATGACAATAACTTGCATATAAGCCTTTAAAATTAGCACTTTTGATTTCTCCCATAGACTTTTAAAGAGTGTTCCGCGGCTTTCGAATTTGTTGCGAACACCCCAAATTGTTCGCTGTTCAGTGAACTGGCGAACAGTCGACGTTCGAGTCGAACATGAGTTCGAACTCGAAGCTCATCCCTAGTGGTGGTGTATATAGCCAAAAAGATTGTGATGATGTCCCAATGTTTATGGACCTGACTGTATATATATATATATATATATATATATATATATATATATATACACACACATAAGTGTTCCTACATAGTTCATGATATATATTAAAAATTTATTAAATGTAACCCAAATTTGCATATTGACATGATTGATTGCACACATGGTATTGTAAAATAGATTCAAAATTCAGGTGCATGATTGCTGTGACAATGCATCGATAAATAGCTCTACGTATGTTTAATTTATAACTTCCACTTATCAGGAGCAGATGTAATATAGGTATGTCTGTAATGAAATATAAATGCCAAATAGTATAGTAAATAAAATAACAGGAAGAGGGAGAACCACATCTCAATCCCAACACTCTTACCTATAAGTAAACAAAAGTATTAAGCAACATGGGTAGTATTGGTAGCTGGAGGCGCTATGGGAACATCATCCCCGGAAACTGAGGTAGCTGTAATTGCAGCAACACAGTGGTAAACAGAGAACAAGAAGTGAGCATAATGCCGCGTACACATGACCAGTTTTGCCGTCGGAATAAACCCTGAAGGTTTCTCCGACGGAATTCCATTTAAGCGGTCTTGCCTACACACGGTCAACCCAAAGTCTGACCAAAGTCCGACCGTCCAGAACGCGGTGATGTACAGCACGTACGACGGGACTAGAAAAAGGAAGTTCAATAGCCAGTAGCCAATACCTTCTGTCTTGTACTTGCTTCAGAGCATGCGTCGTTTTTGGCCCGTCGGAACAGCATACAGACGAGCAGTTTTCCCGATAGGAATTGGTTCCGCTGGAAATATTTAGAACATCTTCTATTTCTAGGTCCGTCAGAATTTTCTAAAAAAAAAGCCAGATGAGGCACACACACGATCGGAAAAGACGATGAAAAGCTTCCGTCTTTTTCTGTCGGACATTCCGCTCGTGTGTATGCGGCTTTAATAGGTAACTGTGGTAGTAATGGTTGCTGGATAAATGCCCATAAGGGCTTCTGCAAAAAAAATTGTAAATAAAGTGTATCAGTAAAGTGAATAATTGGGGAAGATATGAAACCCATTTCCCAAGGAAAGAAAGACAAAAACAGATCTTAAGTGTGAAGTAGAAAAAGGTAAGTGCCTCATGATATAATAAGTGATAGGATAACACATAGAAACCATAGATGAAAGGAAAGCCAAATAATATTCTAAGTAGGAAGTGAAAAGCATAATCCAGAGATGTGGATAGTTCCATCAAGGTGCACCCATAAGGGTGTGGAATATATACACACCACATCGCCACAAGACCACAACTTCACGTCACGCTGCATGCTGAAGGGAAGACGCATGCAGTGGCGCATGCAGATGGATAAACAACGCTGGCCTGCGGCGTCAAGATTGACATCAAGGGTATGGCGTGTGGGCGTGGCGTCGACGCGCAGTGAGCACCCGCCTGTCCCCCTCAACGTCTAAGGAACGGGAGAGGTGGGGAAGGACCCAGTGCACGTCGCAGTTTCTGGCAATGACAAAAAAAAGGGGCACCCTCAGCATTAATCGCAACCCTGAGTAGATGTATCTTTGTTTGTTTCCCCTCTGTCACTGTGTCTCCTCACAGCGGCATGCGATCCAGGCCTCACTCTCGTTCAACCGGAAGTGATGAGAAAATTCCCAGCAGCCTCTACGCATTTTGCAATGTAATTTGCGTCATCAGGAAGCATGAGGTGGTGGTGAAGTCATGATAAGTGGTGAATTAGGAGCACAATATACTGAAAAGGAATGTCATTGCACAGAAGTGATCACTCACTGAAGACATCCAGTGTACTGTGGTGTTTCTGCATATGTCAAGTACATTTATATATTTTTTTGCACTATGTAGTACATATGCATGTTGATATGTGATATTTTGTTAGTAATATTGGCACATTGTTTAGTATTAATTTTTTTTTAATATTTTGTAGCACTAGCACTTTAAATAGCTTTTGGTAGCACCTAACGTCATTGCAAAGTAATCACCCACTGAGGACATCTAGTGGGCTGTAGTGTTTATGCACATGTTGAGGACATTTTTTGCAGCATGTAGTATATATGCATGGTGATATGTGATACTTGATGGTCACTAAGTAATATTGGCACATTGCACATTTTTTAATATTTGTCATATTTTATATTTTTTTTTTAGCACTAGCACTTTAAACTGTTTTTTGGAATATTATTTTGTCACTAGTAAACACTATGTGGACAGTATATTTTTGACACAATATTAATTGATACAGAAAAGCATGCTACATAGGATAGATATCCTATTTTTGCATATTTCAGTAGTGGTATCATACACAGAAGTTAGCGCAATCCACAGGTGCATGATGGGAGTTAGGCACCCAGAAAACGCCTCAGAAACGCATCAAAAACACATATGCATTTTTTTAATGGAGCAGTGTGAAAGCAGCCTAATACAGTGGATGTTCCTTCATACTAACCAAGGTGAAATGATCTGTTTCTGGAATATTCTCCACCCAATGACATCATATTGTGCGCCCATGACTAAAGCAGGACATTTCTACACCATATGCCTTCCGCCCTGCCATCATAACAGCACCACAGCAAGCCTTTCCATACTGCTGATTATATAAAAAAAATAAGTTAAAGAGAAACTGCAGTCTGCTCACATAATGTGTAATAAAAACATCTTTGCCATTCTGAAGCTTCCCTCCAACCACTTTGCATATTATTTCATATATACCGTGATTCTTTACTTGCCAAATATGCTGCAGAAATCTCCTTCCACTGAGTCTGGCTGCATCCATTTTAACTGTGGGCAGCTGAAGCTGCTGCCTGTTCACTTCCTGGATTTACACAGACACACAGAGTCACACCTTCAGCTCTGCAGCTCTCATTGGCCCTCTTATGACTCCCTTCCTGGCAAAACTCTCACAAGGGTGAGAGAGAAAGCTGTGTATGATGTCATAAGCCTAGGCTAATGACCAGACAAGAAACAGGAAGTGGGCTGTATAAGGTATTTATTGGCAGAAAAAAAAAAATGTTTTACTATCCAAAGTTAAAACATCAAGGGCAAAGGATTTAATAGATGGAAAGATGAAAAAATGACTGAAGTTCCGCTTTAATGGAAATGGTTCATCCAATTCACCTGAACAAGCAGAGAAGGAGTCTTGCAGGCAGCACTGGGTGCCTTCCCACCCACACCAAGTCCTATGTCATCCCTCTGGCGCCCTCTAGTGCCCCAACGTTATACTCCACTGCTCCCTCACACAATAGGCAATGCTGTTTTCCCACTCAGATATACACAAGGAGTTATGTATCTTGGCAGTTGCTTTGACAGGATCATTGTACCCAAAACTGATACTTCACTCATAGTATGACAAGTGTATGTTAGTGCCTATTCACATATATAGCAGCGACCAGCGTTTCTCCGCACTGAAGAATGTCAGTCACCATTAGGACAAACAGAAAAGAATTGTTTTCTATGTGCCCCATTCACACTGCAATGCCGCCCAGAGCTGTGGTGAAGTCAGCTGTGATAAAATACAGACATAGCACGTTTTATCGCAGGGCACAGGAAGGCATGCCACTGTTCAGCAGTGCAGTGCATTGCCAATATAGTGTCACTTTTGTGCCCTGGGATGCAGTAGAATGCACATCACACCACCTCCCTACTGCCGGCTCACTGGAGCTGGAACAGAGAACTTCAACATAAATTGCAGGGCTAAACAAATACGTTGTATCAAGTGTAAAATCATACATTTGGTCTGAGCTCCTGCTCAGACCAATGTAAGTATATGTGTGCCATACTTGTGGAATCCCTGTGGAAGCTGGAAATCACTGAAGTAAACACTGCTACTACAGTGATGGCCTCTGGCTTCAGGGTCCTGTGCCAAGCTCCTGCACTGGGAACACAGGAGGTCCCTCGCTCGGCACAACTACCTGTAATTTCCAGCTTTCACAGGATCCCACAGGTACGACACATACATATTCACTGTACATTGGTCTATGCAAAATGAATGTAAGTACGGGTGCCTTGAAAAAGTATTCATACCCCTTGACATTTTCCACATTTTGTCATGTTACAACCAAAAACTTAAATAGATTTTATTGGGATTTTAAGTACTAGACCAACACAAAGTGGCACATAATTGTGAAGTGGAAAAATGATTTTCCAATTTTTATGTGAAAAGTGTGGCGTGAATTTGTAATCAGCCCCCTGAGTCAATACTTTGTAGAACCATCTTTTGCTGCAATTATAGCTGCAAATCTTTTTTGGGGGAGTGTCTCTATCAGCTTTGCACATCTAGAGAGTGGCATTTTTCCCATTCTTCTTTACAAAATAGCTCAAGCTCTGTCAGATTGGATGGAGAGCATCTGTGAAATACCTGAAATTCAGCTTTCAGGCTCGGTTCACACTGGTGCGATGCGGGAAGCCCTGCGATTCAGTGCCGGTGCCTGCATCGCACTTGAATCGCACAGTGGTTCCCTCTGAGATCTGCGAACCTCTGGGGGTGTCAATGTAAAGTTAATGACACAACCACAGATCAGTTTCGCAGATCGCAGTGCGAACTGTGAAATGGTGCAGGATTTTGATCGCATAGGTGTGAACATCCATGCGATCCGATTCCAGTGCGGACCAAAAAAGGGTCCTGCACCATTTTGGTGCACGTGTGATGCAATTTCAGTCATCCAGTTTGGATGGCTGAAATCGCATCCCGCAGAAATCGCATGTGATCTGCAATGCGGTGCAAATCACATGCGATTTCTGCCATTGCACTAGTGTGAACGGGCACTCACTGATGGAGCCGTTTTTGAGCTTTTTTTGTTTACATGTTTAAAAAGTAATTTTGTGTTTAAAGATTACATAAACCCCCAAAATATTATATTATTTTTGAAAGCAGAGATAGAGAATAAAATGGTGGTAGTTCCATTTTTTTTTATGTTACACAACATTTGTGCAATGGTTAAGATACACAAAATTTCAGTAAAAAAATCACCAAAGGTAATTTCAGGGCACAAAAGTGCAATAAATGACCCTTTTTTTTGGGGGGGGGGGGGGGATAAATGTTAAAACATGAGGTTGTGCCAGGTATACCTAACACGTCAAAGCTTCAGTTCCCTATATTTTCCATAGCCTACACTTTAAAAACCCATACAGGTCATCAATGTAGATTTAAAGTGGTTATAACCTTAAAACAAAAATGTCACTGCCAGTCCCTCTGTTTTATGCAGCCATAACACACTGTATAAGTGTTTGTTAAAAACTAAGCCTCTAAGTATCTTTTTTCAGATATCTTCAGGCCAGTCACGTGACTCCCGGTACTCTTCTACTCCGATCCTCGGGCTACAGTGGGAGGGGCCGAGATCTCCCTCTGACGTCAGCTGGGGAGGTCACCTGACCGCTGTGCTGGTCGCTCAGCCCCTCCTGCTGTAAGCTCTAAGATGGGGAGGAGAGCGGCCCAGAGTCATGTGACCGGCCTGAGGATATCTGGAAAAAGGTATTTAGCAGCATTGTTTAAAAAAAAACAAAACACTTACATTATGGCTGCACAAAAAAGGGTCTGGCAGTGAAATTTTTTAAAGTGTTCTTTACTACTAATAAGGGGGGGGGGGGGGGCAGAGACAGCTCACACACACACAGGAGCATTTCATTAGCCTCTTCCCCAGAAATACTGGCAGGTTTTGGTGACATCAGGACCCAAAAGAAATGTTTTACACATCTCTTCAGGGTCAGAAACAAGTAGGGAGGATCAGCAAATTTTAAGATCTGACAATATTTTGGCAAACTCTTTCATGTGTTCATCACTTGAAAAAAAATTATTGTTTTTTTTCTTTATCTCTTGGGACCGCAGCAGCACGACTTTTACCTCAGTTTAATGTTGATCATGCACTATAAAATCTGATTGTACAATCTACTTTAGATTTTCAAAAACAAATAATATATAATATGAGGACAACCTAAAAAATCCATTAAAATCAGGCAGGCCATTGCACTACATGCCAGACCCGGGCAACGCTGCAGGCCTGGGTCCAGTACTGCCTGTACCCCCCTATTAGTTGTCCAGATTACAACCATGGGTTGCAAGAAATTAAATTGCTCGATTTCCCCATCAACACAGTCAGTAATGATGGGAGAATCCCTCTCACAGCGCTATTGTGTTATGGGGAGCAGGGCGGCTGGCTAGTTCTGGGACGCTGTCATATGATGTCGTCACGTGCTCGCGCTTCTTGCTGGAGCATGCATCCAGAAGTGTCTGTGATCGCTGGACCCGGCACATCACAGATTGGGGTAAAGGGCCAATCACAGCGGTGATCACTTTGTAAACAAACTGGGGTCATGCCCAGTTCAGCTCTCTCCTCAAACTGGTACCGAGTGTGAGGAAAGGAGAGAGATCAGTTGCTGGATGGTGAGTTTTTGCAAGATTCTGTATGCCCTTTGGTGTCCTACATTGCTCATCAGTGCCCTATAGTGTCCATCAGTGCCTTACAGTGCTAATCAGTGCACAACAGTGCCTTTCAGTGCCCTACAGTGTGCCTTAATGCCCTATAGTGCCCATCAGTGAGTGCTCACCAGTGCCCTACAGTGTTCATCAGTGCACATCAGTGCTGTACAGTGCTCATCAGTAACCTACAGTGTTCAGTGTACATCAGTGCTGTACAGTGGTCATCAGTGCCGTACAGTGGTCATCAGTGCACATCAGTGTCGTACAGTGCTTATCAGTGCACATCAGAGCCCTACAGTGCTCATCAGTGCCCTACAAGGCTCATTAGTGCACATCAGTGTCCTACAGTGCTTATCAGTGCCGTACAGTGGTCATCAGTGCACATCAGTGTCGTACAGTGCTTATCAGTGCACATCAGTGTCGTACAGTGCTTATCAGTGCACATCAGTGTCCTACAATGCTCATCAGTGCACATCAATGCCCTACAGTGCACATCAGTGCCCTACAGTGCTCATCAGTGCACATTACTACCCTACAGTGCCCTACTGTGCTCATCAGTGCCAGTACCTTACTCATCAGCACCAGTACAGTGTTCATCAGTACCACTACAGTGCCCTAGTAGTGCTCATCGGTGCTCATCAGTTCCACTAGAATGCCCTATTAGTGCTCATCAATGCCCAATAGTGCACATCAGTGCCCATGCTCAGTAGTGCCACCCTATTAGTGGATCCTCATCAGCGCCCGTCAGTGCCGCCTCATCAGTGCACATCAGTGCCAGCTTATCAGTAAAGCCTCAGTATAGTGCATTAGAGCACATCAGTGCAACCTTATCACGTCAGAACGCAGCAGTGCAGCCTTTTCAGCACCCAGCAATGCAGCCTCATTAGATCAGCCTTATCAGCACCCATCAGTGCAGACACATCTGTCCCAGTGTCTCTATTGCAGCAGTTTGTCACCGCTAGTATGTCTAGAAAAAAATTCTGATAAGGAGGCATACCAACTTCTAAGCTTGACCAACGAGAGCAGCAGGGAGCTCTGTGTCTAAGTCTGATTCTGATTCTAAACCTGTTTTAAGCAGTGGGTCTGCTACAGAATCGGAGGAAGAGGGAAGTGTGCCCACCAAATGAAGGCATTCATGAGTGGCATCCACCAGCAGCGCAGTGTCATCCACTAGTAGCACAGTGGCATCCACGAGAAATGGAGTACCACTGCAAGGTACTAGTGGGGTATCGTTGTAAAAAAATGGAATCCCGCGCCTAAATATTATATGTGAAAAATCAAAAAAAATGTATATACGAATAAAAAAGGGTAAATAGCAGCTAGTCCCAAACTAAGTGATAAATCACTAGTGCACATGTAAAAAAAAGAATTGGTGGGGAGCGCTAATGATATAGTTACATATTAATCCTATGAAAGTGAAATTGAAAATATGTAATAAAAATAAAAAAACACTGCATACCAGCCTACCTAAATAGAACCAAAACACCAATACTGTGTACTAAATATTGTGCCTAAAAATATTCCAATGGTAATAATAACCACTATTATACAAACAATGTGCTTCAATTCACAAATTGCAATGCCATAGTGGTCATATGTGTCCCATAGTGTACCATATAACATATCAGGTAAAACACACATAGAACGTGTATCCATAAAAGTCCATACTTAAAATTAATCTTGTGCCTGGATCTTGTATTCAAACAAACGCTTCTAATTTTGACTGTCCTCTCATCCTGGACCACAAACCTTCCTCACTGTGCTATATGTTTTCTGCTTCACCATTAACATGGTTATATCTTCTTAGTCCTCTCCAAAAAATTATCAGAAATTTGTGCTTAAAGTAGAACTATAGGCAACACTTTTTTTTCCCGTTTTGGATAGAATAAGGGAGAATTATAGCCCCTGTCAGTTTATTTTTTACCATCCCTGTCCCATTGCAGAGTATTCCCTTCACTTCCTGCCCCATAGCTGAACAGGAAGTGAGAGGAAATCGATGTCAATTAAGGGAATCCATTGCACCCCCCAAGGCCCTCAGAACAAGCCCTGTCCCCACTCGAAAATTTCAGGGCGGGTCTTAAACAGCAAGGGGTGTGGCCTTGACAGGAAGGGGTGGGTCATATTTAAATTAGGGGGTGCACGAGTTTAGTCAGGCCTAGGGCAGCACAAAACCTAAATACCCTACTTGTAATAGTTATCACACCTCACCTACCCCAGTAGGTGAGTACTAAAACCCTCTAGGTGTGGACACCAGTCCTACACAGGAGAAGTTATCACCAAAAATGTAATGGCTTACAAATTGGTGTATAAAACATCCAGACATGAATATCATGATAGTATAGTGATCCTCGACTTGTAACAGTGCGTATAGTGTCCAAACCCAAAATACAGGATGTGAGTGAACCCAAAAACCAAATCCAAATAAAAATGCAAAGAATCGCACCAAAAAAACAAAAAAGTTATAAAAAAATTGCACCAAAGTCGCACCAAAATGTAATTATCGCACCATATACAAAAACATATAAGTGTATACATATAGTGTCCCAATCATAAAATCAAGGTGTATATAAACCCAAGATGCAAGGTGACTGTTCGTGTTTAGAGGAATTGTAGCAGGTGACTTTAGTGATCACAGAATCTTGACAGGTGACTTGCATGCTCCCCCTCAAGGGTCCCCACTCACCAGATCCTACTACCCCTACAGGGGTAATGCGCATGTAGCTCCTTAGGTTGGCAGGTAACCACTGGTTTCAGCCTTTGCAGTTCCTCGAGCATCCTTGGGATATCTGGGTTGTGATAGATGTAATTTTCATAATCCTCATAAAAAAGAGAAATTTTCTCCTATAGTGCAGTATAACCAAAACTTCCGTTTATTAAAAGATTATTTTAAAAAAATGTATAAAAGCAAACAGACAAAAAATGCAGTTCAGGCAGCGTAATGCCTAGTCCCATAGGGGCTGCACTTGCCGGTATAAAGCATAGGCAACCGGGCTGTAGGTGGACAGCGTGCACTCTGGTTGCGTTCCACCCACTCGCTCAGCTTCCTGGAAGTCACTTGATGTACGTAGTGACGCCGTACGCTTTTCCTCATAGACATCTTCAGTGGCGATGTCTTACCATTGCACGTCACGTATTTTATAAGGTAGGGCAGCTTGTAACCCCGCCTACTTAACACCGACCCGCCCAGCTAATACTGGGAACCAGGAAACTTCAGTATGTCGGCAGAACCACCCGCCCACTTTGCGTACATATACGGGAGCATATCAAGAACATATGGAACGGCTTCCCGAAACACAATATATCACGCCACTTCGATGAGGTACACCACAGGGACCCCACTGGGTTAATTTTTTATGGGATTGACCTCATCAAGGATCACTGGCGAGGAGGAAATAAAACCACCTTAGTGTCTCAAAACGAAACAGCTTGGATCTACCGGTTGGGGTCCCTTGCCCCCAAGGGCCTCAACCTGGACATAGACCTCAACTGCTTTATAGCCAATCCCTAATCCTGGTTTATGGTAGTACGATTTCTACTTTAGAAGTTATGTATATACTTCTGTACCACCCCTCTATGCTAACTATGCTGTTTGTGGCGCCCCCCCCCCCCAATTGGTGGGGGGTCACGGTATATACATTATGTAGGGGTGTGCAGAGGAATCTTTCGAGTAGGTGGAGGATCAGATGCCCATCCCACACCCTTCATGTACTGTCTGAGATGTGGCTTACCCCCTAAGCTGTAGTGTAGGGTTTGTATAGAGGGCCCACCACCATGCCTCTCTTCATGCATTGTATGCCTTGTGGGGTGGGTTCCAGAGTATTAGCTGGGGCACCCACGTTAGGAGGTTTTGTCTTACAATTTATACATATATATATATATATATATATATATATATATATATATGTATATATATATATATATATATATATATATATTTACCTTTAACTCCCAAATTTCTACCACAATTTATGGCCTGCCCCCCTTCTACCCATACCCACCTCCTTCTTTTTAGGGTCTGGGCTACCAGGTAATTGCAGGTATGCCAGCTAATTGTTGAGCCAGGTTCAATAGGAAACTATTTGTATTTGCTGCCTTTTGGATTAGGTGATTTATTTCTATTTTTATTTCTTTTTTTATTATTTTTATATTTCTATAGGTACTTTTATCTTTATTTTTAATTCTATGTTTACCTTCATTCTCATTTTACCCTTAACCCTACTTTGTGCTACTTTTTACACCCTACGGGCCAAAGGGCTTGAGTAATCAGCGATGGTTGATGGGTATTTAGACAGTTTTACTGGGTAATATCTGGCTTTGCTCTCTTACTAAGTTTATCCTTAAGATTTTAGCCGTAGCCACTAGGGGGACTCTGGAGCAATTAGACTATATGCTAATGGTACAAATTTATTTCACACTACTATATTTACCCCGGTATGTGTATTAACTGATTTTATTTAGGGTCTGGGCTACCAGGTAATTGGAGGTTTGCCACTTAATTGTTCAGCCAGGTTCAATAAGAGACTATTTGTATTTGCTGCCTTTTGGACTAGGTGATCTATTTTATTTTTATTTCTATTTTTATATCTCCATAGGTACTTTTTTCTTTTATTCATAATTCTATGTTTACCTTTATTTTCATTTTATCCTTAACCCTACTCTGTGTCACTTTTTACACCTTACGGGCCAAAGGGCTTGAGTAATCAGTAATGGTTGATGGGTATTTAGACAGTTTTACTGGGTAATATCTGGCTTTGCTCTCTTACTAAGTTTATCCTTAAGATTTTATCCTTAGCCACTAGGGGGGTTCTGGAGCAATTAGATTATATACTAATGGTACAAATTTATCTTATACTGCTATATTTACCCCGGTCTCTGTATTAACTGATTTGTGTTTATGACGTTTATGGTGTTATCAAGGGAGAGCGGGTGTATTATTATCTACCTTCACCTGAAACCATATTTGGTCCGCCCCGAGATGGGCACCGATTAACATCGTTATGCGATGCATGGGTTTCCTGGTTCCCAGTATTAGCTGGGCGGGTCAGTGTTAAGTAGGCAGGGTTACAAGCTGCTCTCCCTTATAAAAAACCTGACGTGCAGTGGTAAGACATCGCCGCTGAAGAAGTCTATGACGAAACATGTACGGCGTCACTACGTACATCACGTGACTTCCAGGAAGCTGAGCGAGTGACTGGAACGCAACCAGAATGCACGCTGTCCACCTACAGCCCGGTTGCCTATGCTTTATACCGGCAAGTGCAGCACCTATGGTACTAGGCATTACGCTGCATGAACTGTATTTTTTGTCTGTTTGCTTTTATACATTTTTTTTAAATAATCTTTTAATAAACAGAAGTTTTGGTTTTACTGCACTATGGGAGCCAATTTCTCTTTTTTATGAGGATTATGAAAATTACATCTATCACAACCCGGATATCCCAAGGCTGCTCGAGGAACTGCAAAGGCTGACACCAGTGGTTACCTGCCAACCTAAGGAGCTACATACGCATTACCCCTGTAGGGGTAGTAGGATCTGGTGAGTGGGGACCCTTGAGGGGGAGCATGCAAGTCACCTGTCAAGATTCTGTGATCACTAAAGTCACCTGCTACAATTCCTCTAAATACGAACAGTTACCTTAATTGGGATGAATGCCCCTATGTGTTCTTTGTACATGGTGCGATAAACTGCATTTTGGTGTAATTTTTAATTTTGGTGCGATTTTTGCATTTTTTCTGTTTTTTTGGTGCGATTTTTATTTAAACTTTTGATTTATTTATTTATTTATTTTTGCATTTTGGGTTTAGATACACCTAAACTTAATGATTGGGACACTATATGTATACACTTATATGGTTTTGTATATGGTGCGATAATTACATTTTGGTGCGACTTTGGTGCAATTTTTTTTATAACTTTTTTGTTTTATGGTGCGATTCTTTGCATTTTTATTTGTATTTGGCTTTTGGGTTCACTCACATCCTGTATTTTGGGTTTGGACACTATACGCACTGTTACAAGCAGAGGATCACTATACTATCATGATATTCATGTCTGGATTTTTTTTACACTAATTTGTAAGACATTACATTTTTGGTGATAATTTCTCATGTGTAGGACTGGTGTCCACACCTAGAGGGTTTTAGTACTCACCTATTGGGGTAGGTGAGGTGTGATAACTATTACACTATCACCTTTATGGAAACTGTTTTGTTATAATTTATTCCACAATAACACTGTGTCTTTTAATACTTAGCCACTATAGAGTGATTTGGTAGAGCACTATTTGACATATAGGTAGCGCCCCTCGCCCCTTCACCTCTTCTTTCTTTCTATATTCTAGAGCCCTCTTACGGGGGGTTTTTGGGGGAGGCTGCAACCTTTACACACGTCCTAAGCGCAGACCTTCCTAATTAATTAATTTACTAAACACACTACTGGTTAGGACCCATGTAAGCCTTCCATATGCCCTTCAAAACCCTCTGTGGCTTCCCTCTAATTCAGAAGAAGCTAACATCCCCCCTTTCACTGCCCAGCCAGGTTTCCAGGTGAACACAGAATTTTGCAGCCATTGATTTTTTTTTTTACTTAAATTTTTACCAATCACATCTTACATTCAGTTGTGGCCCAGTGTAACCTCAATGCCCAAAAATTCATATGGAGCAACCTAGGTTCAAGTTACACCCGTCCCTATGAGTGGAGAGATTTAATAGTGGAGGAATTTAGATTTTTTTTGGGCCTCACATTCAATATGGAACTTATGCCAAGAACAGCAAACATAGGTCTCCAAGGATTGGTTTGTCCTCTCAGTTTGCCCATTCATTTGAGGATGATAAGCAGACAAAAAAAGAGAGGCTGGTTCCCAAGAGGTCACAGAAGGTATTCCAGAATCTGGAAACAAATTGTGTACCCCTGTCGGAGACAATGTTCTGGGGCACCCTGTGGAGCCTAAGTATTTCTTGGACAAACAAGGAAGCCAGGAGTTTTGAGGAGGAGAGTTTGGCAAGTGAAATGATATGAGCCATTTTACTAAAGCGGTCAACTACTACCCAGATGGCTGTGAGCCCATTTGAGGGGGGCAGTTCTACAATAAAGTCCATGGCTACGTGCGTCCAAAGGTGGTAGGGATAGGCAAGGGTAGGAGTAGTCCAGAGGGCTTGACCTTTGAGGACTTAGAGCAAGCACAGGTTTCGAAACCTTTTACATAGGAACAAAAGTCCTTACGAAGAGAGGGCCACCAAAGCCTGCGAGATATTAAGGAAAATGTTTTAGCAATTCCTGGGTGCCTGGCAGTCTTATCATCACGTGCTTCAGAAAGCACTTTAGGCCTAATGCCGCGTACACACGAGCGGACTTTACGGCAGACTTTTCGACAGACTTTACAACGGACTTTCTGAATGAACGGACTTGCCTACACACAATCAACCAAAGTCCGTCGAATTCGTACGTGATGACGTACGACCAGACTAAAATAAGGAAGTTCATAGCCAGTAGCCAAAAGCTGCCCTAGCGCGGCTTTTTGTCCGTCGAACTAGCATACAGACGAGCGGACTTTTCGACCAGACTCAAGTCCGTTGGATAGATTTGAAACATGTTTCAAATCTAAGCCCGTCCAACTTTTGAGGAAACAAAGTCTGCTGGAGCCCACACACGATCGAATTGTCCGACGAAATCCCGTTCGCCGGGCAAAGTCTGCCGTAAAGTCCGCTCGTGTGTACGCGGCATAAAATGGAGGGGAACAAACAGCTTTCCTGTGGGAGATTGGATGGAGCCGTAGACTGAACCCTTAGAGTCCAAAAGGTCAGGCAAAAGGGCCCCTATCATTTGTGCTGGAGGTAAAATATTATACATTTTTACACGAAGTTCCTGAACGAGGCTCAAAACTGCGAGACAAGGCGTCTGGCTTGGCATTCTTAGAACCAGAACAGTAGGTAATAGTGAAATCAAAGCAGGTAAAGAACAGTGACCAACGGGCCTGACGAGAGTTAAGGCGCTTGGTCTTAATGTATTCCAGGTTCTTATGGTCATTATAAACTACAAACGGATGATGAGCCCCCTCCAGCCACTGTCGCCATTCCTCAAGGGCTCATTTGACGGCTAAGAGTTCCCAGTTCCCAATGTCATAGTTTAGCTCTGCACTGGAGAACTTTGGGGGAAAAAAAGCACAGGGGTGTAGCTCGTTAGACGAAGACGACCGCTGGGAAAGGATGGCTCCTACACCGACATCAGAGGCATCAACTTCCACAGTAAATGGCTTTGTGGGATCAGGATGGGTAACATGCTGAGACAAAGTCAGATTTAAGTTTTTGAAAGGCAGAAATTGCCTTGGGTGACCAAACGGCAGCATTGGCTCCTTTCTTGGTTAGGGCAGTAATTGGTGCAACAAAAGTCGAGAAATTCCTAATAAACTTCCTATAGAAGTTGGCAAAGCCCAGGAAACGTTGCACTGCTTTTACATCTTTAGGCTGAGCCCAATGGGTGATAGCCTGTACTTTGGCAGGATCCATGGCCATCCCAGTGTTGGACAGTATATATCCCAGAAATGGCACTTCTGAGACATGAAAAGTACATTTAGAAAGTTTTGCATACAGAGAGTGTTGCCGGAGTTTTGACAGGACTACACAGACTTAATAGTAATGATCACTGAAAGAAGAAGAGTAAATCAAGATGTCATACAAATACACAAGTATGAACTGGCCCCAATACTCGCGAAAAATGTAATTCACAAATTCCTAGAAGACGACTGGTGCATTACACAAACCACAAACGGCATGACAAGATATTCATAGTGACCTTCACGAGTATTAAAAGCTGTCTTAGAGCCCTTGCACACTGGGGCGGTTTTCAGGCGGTATTGCGCTAAAAATACCGCCTGAAAACCGCCCCTAAACAGCTGCCGCTGTTTGTTCAGTGTGAAAGCCCGAGGGCTTTCACACTGAAGCGCTGCGTTGACAGGACGGTGAAAAAAGTCCTGCAAACCGCTTCTTTGGAGCGGGGAAGGAGCGGTGTATTCACCGCTCCTTCTCCGCTCCTGCCCATTGAAATCAATGGGACAGCGCGGCTATACCGCTGTAATACCGCGGTTATAGCCGCGATGTACGAGGGATTTAACCCTTTTTCGGCCGCCAGCGGGGGGTTAAAACCGCTCCGCTAGCGGCCGAATACCGCTGCTAGAACGACGGTACAGCAGCGCTAAAAATAGCGCTGTTGTACCGCCGACGCCCCCACCGCCCCAGTGTGCAAGGGCTCTTACACTTGTCACCCTCACTAATGCAAATCAAATTGTAAGCTCCCTGTAGATCCTATTTGGTGAAAATTTGAGCTCCCTGAATATGGCTAAAGAGCTTAGTAAAGAGTGGTAGGGGATACTTGTTAGGGATAGTGATCTTGTTCAGGCCACGGTAATCGATACAGGGCTGTAAGGATCCATCTTTTTTCTCAACGAAAAAAAAACCCCGCCCGGCAGGGGACGTGGATGGGCGAATAAACCCCTTCTCAAAATTTTCCGGAACATAGATTTTCATGGCCTGGGTCTCAGGTAGTGACAGAGGGTAAGTTTGGCCTCTAGGAGGGGTAGTGTTAGACAGGAGGTCTTTTGGACAATCATATGAGCGGCGGGGAGGAAGAACAGAAACAGCCTTCTCAGAGAAGACGTCAGCAAAGTCAGCATAACAGGTAGAAGGAGCTGGGACTGTGAGATGGGCCAATAGTTTGGTAGTTTTAATAAAATTCTGGAGGCAAGTCTGGGACCAGGACATAATTTCCCCTGTAGCCCAATCTATGTACAGGTTATGGAGTCTAAGCCAAGGATAACTGAGGATAAGGGGATAGGCAGGAGATGTTGTTAAGTAGAGGCTGATTGTCTCCTTATGAACTTCCCCAATGGTCAGAGTAATAGGTACCGTGCTTAAGATGACCAGGCCCATGGACATGGGAGAGTCATCAACAGCTAAGACTGAAAAGGGTCTGTGCACCTCAGTCAAGGGAATTTGTAGACAGTGTGCTAGGTCCCTATCAATGAAATTGCTAAGTGCACCAGAATTTATGAAGACTGAGAGGTAATGAGAAAACATGGCAGAACTAAGTTGTGCAGGAACAAATAGTTTATCTCGGGGGAGAACCTGACCCAGCATAGTCTAGAGAAGCTGACTCCACCCGCACTAAACTCTTGGGGTTTCCCGGCTTATTAGGGCAGCTGGTGGCAAAGTGGCTGTGGTTGCCACAGTACAAGCAGAGTCCCTGAGATCTTCTTCTAACCTTTTCCCCAGAGGACAAATGAGTAGCACGAATTTTCATGGGCTCCTCCTGGATAGGGTGAGAGGACCCAGGAAGGGCTGATGGAGAAGTGGCAGGGAGAGTGCAAGAGGACAAGGAAACAAACCTCTCTGCATGCCTTTCCCATAAACGCCTGCTATACGGATGGCTACTTGCATGGCCTCATTCAACAACTTTGGCTCAGGGTAGTGTACTAAGGAGTCATTGATAGAGTCTTATAAGGCTAACCTGAATTGGTTTCTTAGAGAATGGTCATTCCACCGTGATTCAGGTGCCCAGCAGCAGAAATCAGAACAGTATTGTTCAGTGGTGCGTTTACCCTGAGGTAATGATCTAAGGTTAGCTTCTGCTGAGTGGGCACGATCAGGATCATCATAGAGTAAACCCAGGACCTTGAAAAATTCTTCAACTGACCCTCTGGCTGGGTCATCTGCGGGGAGACTAAAAGCCCAAGACTGGGGATCCCCCTGCAACCATGTAATAATCAGGTTAACCTGCTGTGCTTCTGAACCAGAAGAGTGTGGCTTAAACTTATAATATATATCATACAACTATTTTTGAAGTTGGAAAACATATGGGGGTCACCAGAAAAACGATCAGGCGGGTTAACTTTGGGCTCTGGCTCCTGCGTTACTGCTGGAGATGTGTTTACTCGCAAAGATAGTTGCTGGACTTGGTGTGTCAGTTTGCATATTTCCTCAGCAAATAAACAGGCTTGAGTAAAGTCCAACTTCACAGAATTTTTATTTTTTGTTAAAGGCTTGTGATAATGTCATGTCTACCACAACACAGGTGGTCAGACACTATAGCTGGCTACTGTGCTCTTCACCTATAGCAGCCCCCTTTACCATAAGGCAAGCAGGCCTACTGGTACTCGGTTGCCACCAGGACTTATACACAATGCTATAGTGCCTGACCACCACGCCAGGGCAGATGCGAACTGAGCAAAGCAAACCGATACTTGCGGTTAGCAGACAGATAGTTTGTTTCTCTGACAGTCCAGGTAAAAGGCAGGCTGAGTTCAGGGAATAGTCCAAAATCTGGTCCAAAGTCATACACAGGGAAATCCAATCTAGCAGAGGTAGACAGGGTGCTTGATCAGGAGCAACACATGTATCACTGTCTATCACAAGCATGAGACCGAGTGTTTGGCTTGCTTATAACAGGTGATGTGACCACATCAATCACCTTGCAGGTGGACAAAGACAGGGAGAATGTAATAGCCAAAACCCTGGTACCTGCCTGGCTTGTTAGTGTCTCAAGAAATGAGATAGGCCGTCAGTACATCAGGTGTGATACATTTGTAATGATTGGTACTGTAATGGAAATTTGTAAGTTCTGTATATAATTGTATTCTATTTTGTATGTATTGCACACTGCCCTCACTGTGCACACAGCACTAATAATGTTTTCAGTGAATGTTTACATTCTTTTGAGTCCTGATTAGAATAAGCCTGCCTATGTAACGCCCCTTGTTACCATAAACGTACAATTGTAATATTAATGTGATACCTACGTAATCATGTGCATAAAAACCTTCAATTGCGTCATAATAAAGCAGAACAGTAATTTGGAAAGATGCTGAGCGTATCTTTTGTGTCTGTTCCCTACTGCAGTAGTTATTATTAATTTGGAACCACTAATCAATATGAGGATAGGAGTTGCCTATCATCAATTCAACCGAGTCAGTACCATAGCTTATATATTCTATAACTTTCACGCAGACCAAATAATATGCACTGATTTGGGTTATTTTTACCAAAGCAATGTAGCAGTATAAATTTTGGCCAAAATTTAAAAAGAAAAAAAAAATTTAAAAAGAAAAATTACTAATTTGCAAAATATTATAATATAAACTAAGAAAATTGTGGATTTTTTTCAAAATTGTTGGTCTTTTTTCATTTATAGCACAAAAAATTAAAAACCCAGTGGTGATTAAATACCACAAAAGAAAGACCTATTTGTTTGAAAAAAAGGACAAAAATTTCATATGGGTACAATGTTGCATGACTGAGCAATGGTCATTCAAAGTGTGAGAACACTGAAAGCTGGGCAGGAAGGGGGTATAAGTGCCCAGTAGGCAAGTGGTTAACAGGCTGTCTGCCGCGGGACTGGAAAGTGCACCTCCGCACTAAATGCCAAACAAAGCCTCATGCACAGGGGCTAAACACCCATGGGGCCTAATGCCGTGTACACACGACCGGACTTTTTGACAGCAAAGGTCCGACGGAACGAATTCGCCGGACAATTCGATTGTGTATGGGATTCATCGGACCTTTGCTGTCGAAAAATCAGACGGACTTTAGAAATAGAACATGTTTCAAATCTTTCCGACGGATTCGAGTCCGGTCGAAAAATCAGTTAGTCGGTATGCTAGTCCGACAGACAGACGACGATGCAAGGGCAGCTATTGACTACTGGCTATGAACTTCCTTATTCTAGTCCGGTCGTACGTCATCACGGTCGAATCCGTCGGACTTTGTTGTGATCGTGTGTAGACAAGTCCGATTCGATGGAACTCCGTCGAAAAGACCGTCGGACCTTTCATGCTGAAAAGTCCGATCGTGTGTACACGGCATTAGTCGCATACCATCCCAAAGGCACAAAGGAAGTTAATGCTGGAAAGACTCCCTCTGCTATGTGCTGTGATAGCAGGTCAGAGCAAGGAGCAGATAGCTACATATCACTCAGCAGCTGTCACTAATTGTGAGTCCTGCTCTGACTGAAGTCTAAATAGACGAGGATCTCCACCTAGGACCACCAACTCAACATATATTATTTTTATTGGCCTGGGGTGCAGATGCCTCATTGATGGAAGCTGTCTTCTGTCGCATCTTAAAGCGGAGTTCCACTCTTAAAGCAGATGCACTCGGAGCCACTCGGAAACACTCCATTCCGTGTCTCAGAGTGCATCCAAGCGGGTCCGAGTGGTCTCTGAGTGTTTTCGAGTGTCTCTGGTGCCCCCCCCCACCTTTGGCCACATGCAGTACTGCATACAATAGCAGTCACTGTGGAACAAATTATCTGAGTATCCATTGACTCCTATTGGGAAACTCACTTTGATATACGAGTGCTTTGGATTACAAGCATTCTTCTGGAACTAATTATACTGGTAATCCAAGGTACCACTGTATAGCATGATGCTCTGATGTGCAAAAAAGTGTTGCAGCATTGTCCTCTGTTATATTTGGAATACCAGTTGCTTCTTATAATAAGATTTGACTACTGTGTGCATAGACCTAATTGACCTTGCCATGCTTTACATTGTTTTTCTCTAACCTTTTACCAACATTTTTGTTCCTTGATGTTGTTGAGTCAACTTTTCTGCTTGAGCAGTGAATTCAAATGTTGTTAGAACCAAGTTATACATATAAATGTCATCAAAACACATGTTGGCAATTATACCAAATGACTGCAACTGGAAAAGTTATTCAATGTGCAAGTGCAGTAACAAAATTCAGTTAAAATACCCACTGCTTTTTATTATCCTGTAAAGCCTGTCTTTGGTTCTGCCAGTGTCCCAAATCATTTTACTTAGATGTCTGTGTTTATTTCCTGATGAATATCTGATTTATCTGCTCTGTTGAAAGTAAACCCGAACAAATTAGTCTGACCACATGAGGAACAAATGCATAAAACAGAGGATATCTTCAATAAAAAACTTTGTCAAAACAATCAATTAAGGCAGCGATATACAATATATGCAGCTGATGTTGTAATCATATCTTGACTTTTCCTGTAAATAGTGAGATTTATGAGTAGGAATAAGCTCAGGCTCATTCGAACAGGAGTCCAACCCCACCTGAGCTATCCTGCCCAGTCAAAGCCGACAGCCAAACATAGGCCGTGGAGGCATTCTCCACCCTACAGCCACACATATGCAAGGGGCAAACACATACACGCGGTTGTGGGGTGGGTAATGCCTCTGCCACCTATTATTGGCTGCCAGCTTCCCAGGGGATATAGCCCAGAGACATTCAGACTCTTGTCCGAACACCCCTGAGGTCATCCCTGCTCATAAGTATGTATGAGCTTAGGTCTCGGTCCGAACACGAGTTTGGCTCGAACCTTGGCTGTTTTGGGTGTTCGAATGAACTCCTGAACATTTACCCCTTTCGGCGGGAGCCACTCATCATGTATAATAGCAGTTTTAATACTGCGATTAGCTCCCCGCTGTCGATGGTTGTTAAGGATGCCGGGGGGTGACATCACCGAACACCCATTCACTTACATGGCCAGAAATGCCCAGTTATGTAATAAAGGAGCCTGGGATAGTTAAAAAAAACAGTGTGTGGGTTCTCTCCCAATTCATACCAGGCCCTTCAGGGTTTGGTATGAATTATAAGTGGGACCCATGCAAAAAAAAAAAGACAGGAGGCCCTTTCCAAATTTGATATCAGTCCCTTCCGCTCTGGTATGGATATTAAGGGGGAACCCAATGCAAAAAAAAAGAAAAGAAAAGGAAATAAAAGCATAAGATCTCCCCCAAAAATCTATACCCTTATCCAAGCATGCAGCTTTCCGTTTCCACCTAAGGAGTGGGGATGTACCGGGCGGGGTAGGCAAAGTTTTACCTGCTAGGTCTCTTGATGACGTGGTCTGGGACCCATGCCGAAATGCTGCCAAGGCTGCCCTAATACTAAAGAGTGACCGGAGTGCTGACTGGGGTCGAGGTGTAGGCAGCGTAGAAGAAGCCCCAGGTGTTTGATGAACTGGCGGGCACTCGAGGGTTGCCCGAAAAGGTAAATAGGGGACTAGAGTTTGATTGTTCCGGTATGAGTGACAGTAGGCGGTCGAGTATGGTTACTGGCCACCGGACGTTGTTTATTTTACAGAGATGGATGTCTTTCCTGGAGCTTGCTTGCTGGGTTTTGGACACTGCAGGGTGGAGGATAAAATGGTGTTGGCAGCGAGCCAACTACACAGAACTTGGCCTGCGGGATTGCTACGGGTGAACTCGCTGGGCCACCAGAAGCCGTGGTAGGCCAAGTAAATGGCTGCTTGTATGACCAAACTGGGGAGAAGGCCAAATAGCGAACTGGTTAATATAGTAGACATGTCCCAGAAGATGGCAGCCTGGAACGAACGTGAAGTGGACATTAAACTGGTGTTGCCAAGATAATTACTCCAGCCTGCGCAGGAAGAACATAACAGAGCGATGCGGAGCTGGCTTCATTAAGAGGCTCACCTCGGACCGGATGTTGGTGGCAAAGCCACGGCCTGTTCTGTTCAGATAAGACCCTGGAGTTAAGCGGCTGCCATGACCGGGTGTAGCTTGAAGAGGGAGGAAGTCCGGGTAAACCCAGGGTTTAGGAGTGTCTCTGGGGGCCATGTACTTGTAAACCGATGATGGCCAAAAATTGCCGCGATGCCTGTGGTGGCTATGGCATCTGTCGCTACCTGGGGTTACAAGGGCGACGTAGGTGATAAGACCCTAGAGTTTAAGGTATAATCATTGATACACCGATCCACGTAGTACGGGACTTTCCGACATTGATAGGTCCGCTTTTTTTAGGAAAGACTGCAGCTACTTGTTAGTACACACCCGTGTATGGGTGAAGTCTTGGGGAACTAACCTGATACGGGTCAGCTTGTCAAGGGGGAGGCTGGCCTACGTGGTGTTCATTAATTCGGAGGAGGTTATTGTAGACCTCGGTTCTGGATTATTGAGTTTTAGAGACTACAAGCTGAAGGACATAATGGTATTACCAGGGAGTCAAGTTGTGTCTACGTAGTACCTGGCTGCCTGTGCCAGTAAAAGTGAATTTGATAGGCCGTAGAAAACCATAGAGGGCCAGGTAGATGGCTGCTTGTATGACTAGACTGGGGAATGTCTGAGGTTTTGACATGTGCCTGAAGATGGTAGTTGTGACGGGCAAGCGTTTGCCGTTAGTTATGGACTGATGCTTCTGGACGCCACGTAGAAAGGATTCTACTGTATGAGCCGTAAACACGGATGACTCTCTGGGGTCCTGTGAGGGCAAGAAATGCTGGATGCTGGCTAGGTATAGCCTGATGGTGTTATGAGGAGCCAGCTGTGTGTGGCAATACGATACCTGGTGCGGGGTGGAACCTGAACTCAACTGACCTAAGCGAGAAATGACACAGAAATTGATGAGTGGCTCGTATGAAAAATGCCACTGGAGACAAGTGGCCGATTAAGTGCCATTGAAGAATGATGTGTGACTGATTGTGTGCCACTAGAAATGTGTTTGTACTGATTGCAAGAAGTCATGCCAAGATGCGAGCCCTGCAATGATTGCAAGAGTTGTGCCTAAATACGTGCTTGCAACAATTGCCAGGGAGTTTGTGTCAATGGAGATGTGTTTGCCGTGACTGCGAGAAGTCCGTATTACTGCATGTGCTTGCACGGACTGCAAGGAGTTATACTTGGATGCGTGTTTGCAATGATTACGAAAGTTGTGTTTGGATGCGTGCTTGCCATGATTGCAAGAAGTTATGCTTGGGTGTGTCCCTGCAACATTTGCAAGGAGTTGTGACTGGATGCGTGCTTGCAATAATTGCAAGAAGTTATGCTTGGATGCATGCTTGCAACGTTTGCAAGAAGTTATGCTAAGATGCGTGTCTTGTAATGATTGTGATTTGTGCTTGAATGTGTGCTTGCAACGATTGCAAGGAAGTTCCTGTCGGTGGAGATGTGTTTTGTAGTGACTGTGAAAAGTTCGTATTGCTGCATGTGCTTGCCAGACTGCAGGAGTTAAGCTTGGATGTGTGCTTGCCATGATTGCAAGAATTTGTAATTGGATGCGTACTTGCAACGATTGCAAGAAGTTATGCTTGAATGCATGCCCGCAATGTTTGCAAGAAGTTTTATGATTGGATGCTTGTTTGAAATGATTGCATGAAATTGTGCTTGGATGTGTGCTTGCAACGATTGCAAGAAGTTCTGTTTGGATTCGTACTTGCAACAATGCAAGAAGTCATGATGGGATGTGTGCTTGCAACAATTGCAAGAAATTATGTTTCGATGTGTGCTTGCAATGAAATGCAAGAAGTTGTATTTGGATGAGTATTTGTAACGATTGCAAGAAGTTATACTTGGATGTGCTGTGACTATGAGGGGGTATAGTAGTGAGGCGAAGGTTTCAACGAATGAATCGGGACCATGACTGAGCTTCGAAGGAAGACGGGGTGTGGCCCCCCCCCTTTTTTTTTTTTTTATTTGACTGACCTAGAGGAAATGACAGATGACAACCGGTGGAGGATTTGACTACCTGGTTTGAAAGGTAAATTGTAACATGTTTAAGCAACAGGTGCATGGCATTAAATAAATGAGTGAAGTGTTTGTGCCATGACAGAGGCACAAATCGGTGTGCCATGACTGGGCCAATGAGGCCACGCCTACTGGGGTTTTGCCGGGATGAATCGATGTCTGACGGTTGCCCTGAACTTGAATCGGGGTGCGGCATGCGACAACGAAATGAATGAAATGTTTGCCTTAGAGTGAAATGAATGAAAAACGTTTCGCCATGACAGAGACACGATTCGGTCGTGCCGCAGCTGCGACTGACAGCGAGCCGGACTCTGGAGCATGTACTGAAATGAGGCAAAAGAAACACTGGTGCATGCCGGAATAAATTGGTGCATCACGGATGCGACTGGATTTGAATTGGAGTGCGGTATGTAACAGTGAAATGCTTGCCCTGGCAAAGGCACGAATTGGTTGTGCCGCAACTGATAGCTAACTAAGTTCTGATGCAGGTGTTGGCTGAGGTCGGTTGGACTATGGAGTACGAATGAAATGAGGCCAAGACAACTGGGGCGCGCCGGGACGAATCGGTGCATCTGGATGCTGCTGGATTCGAATCGGGGCGCGGTATGTGACAGTGAAATGAGTGAAATGATGAAATGAATGAAATGATTTGTCATAGTAGAAGCACGTGCCATGACAGAGGCACGAGTCGATCATGTCGCGATTGCAACTGACAACGACCGGACTCCGGAGCATGTACTGAAATGTGGCCGAAAATACCTGGGGCACGCCGGGACGAATCGTTGCATCATGGATGCGACTGGATTCGAATCGAAGCGTGATTCATGACAGTTGAAATGATTCCCATGACAGAGGCACGAATCGGTGAGCCGCAAACTACGACTGACAACGAACCGGACTCTGGAGCATGTCCAGAAATGAGGCCGGGCCCTGGGGCACGCCGTAACGAATCGGTGCATCGAAGATGCGACTGGATTCGAACCGGAGCGCGGTAAGTGCAGGTGTAACATTTGTTGCCATGACAGAGGCGCGAATCGATTATGCCGCTATAGCGACTGACTGCGAATCGGACTCTGGAGCATGTACTGAAATGTGGCCAATACCTGGGGCACGCCGAGACGAATCGGTGCATTTCCATGCGACTGAATTCGTAACGGGGTGTGATACGTGGCATGATAACCATGACAGAGGTACGAACCGGTGAGTCGAAAGCGGACTCTGGACTCTGGAGCATGTACTGAAATGAGGCCGTAACTACTGGGGCACACCGGAGCGAATCGGTGCATCTTTAG
Organism: Lithobates septentrionalis; assembly: GCA_037952835.1. Lineage (NCBI taxonomy): Eukaryota > Metazoa > Chordata > Amphibia > Anura > Ranidae > Lithobates > Lithobates septentrionalis. The sequence goes on along the minus strand of JBBDGP010000859.1, from coordinate 2,910,143 downwards.
ATGCGACTGGATTCGAATCGGAGCGCGGTACGTGACTGAAATGAAAGAAATGATTCAAATGGTTTGAAATGTTAGAAATGTATTTAGAAATGTTCAAAAATGAGAAATGATTGGTATCGAACTGACGTGGTTCGATAAGGAATTGCGAATCGCTACGGCTGTTTGCTGACGCCTGGTAATAATTAGACATGCCTGAAATGAAGCGACGTCTATGTCGCGGTGGTTTTTTCAGATAACGAGAAATGGTAACATAACGAAAGTGCGAATGGTATGCATTGCGGTTACGTTTGAGAAATTGCGAGTGACTCGTAAGTTTGATATCACGGTTTAGTGACATGATATCGAACAATGCGTAAAAAACAAAAGTCCAACGGGACCCTACCGGCGACAGCCAAGCCAGACGCGCGGTACGAACTACGAATCGGTAACACGGACTTCGAAACTCTTGAGCACGGAAATTTGCGAAAACGGGAACTTGCGAGACAAGAACTAGCGGACGCTGGCATTCGAATCGTCGGCCTAGTGACGTATATCGCGCACAGGAAACCGACAAGCACCACAGGTGAGCGGGCTGCTTAAATACCCCCCCGGGCTCCTCCCATAAATTCAGGCCAGCATACTGGCCTTCCTACATATACAAAGGGGCGGGGTCTCGCAGGTGGCTAGCAGACATAGTCATGTCAATATATGGTCAATGATGTCACCCAGGTAAATACCTTCAGCCTCACTCCCAGACCTTCACTATGCAGTCCTTCATGGCGCTGGGCACCCTTTGCAAGGAAAAAATAACTGTTGCATTCACTGCATATGTCCTGCTTGTTCCTTTAATTCCTATGGCTAGTACAGGATGGCTGGGGCCACCATAAATATGAATCCAGCCACTGGAATGAATGGAGGGAGTGGCAGACATCCCATGTAAAAGCTGAGAATTTGCTTTGCAATGGCTGTGTGGTGTCAGGCAGGGCCACAAGGTGAATATTTTAGGAGCAGACTGGAGGTTAGTATTGTGGGCAATACTGAGAGGGTGGGAGTTTTAAATTACAATCTTACTATAAGTAAAATTGTACTTTAAGATCATGTCGCTTTTTTAATTAAAATCCCTACTTCACATTCCTTTACAGCCTGAAACATAAAACTGTAAGAACATTTGCATGTCAAAGACCCACAGAGATTACAGATTATATATTTTTAATTTATAAGGCTAGTGTTAAACAGATTATTAAATCCCTTGCTGTTGGGGTTACTGACAACTTGTTATAGGGCGTACACACGGTCGGACTTTGTTCGGACATTCCGACAACAAAATCCTAGGATTTTTTCCGACGGATGTTGGCTCAAACTTGTTTTGTCTACACACGGTCGCACAAAGTTGTCGGAAAATCCGATCGTTCTAAACGCGGTGACGTAAAACACGTACGTCGGGACTATAAACGGGGCAGTAGCCAATAGCTTTCATCTAATTATTTATTCTGAACATGCGTGGCACTTTGTCCGTCGGATTTGTGTACACACGATCGGAATTTCCGACAACGGATTTTGTTGTCGGAAAATTTTATCTCCTGCTCTCCAACTTTGTGTGTCGGAAAATCCGATGGAAAATGTCCGATGGAGCCGACACACGGTCGGAATTTCCGACAACACGCTCCGATCGGACATTTTCCATCGGAAAATCCGACCGTGTGTACGGGGCATTAGTCACCTCTGCACTGAACACTGAAATAAATCTGATGATCATTAAATGTTTAAAATTCTAACAGCAAATGTGTAGCCCTAGACCAGCCTTTTTTAACCAGGATGTCTAGGCACCCTGGGGGCCTTAAGGTTTCTTCAGGGGTACCTTGCCAAAATGCCTAAAAATCGTCCCAAAATTGTATACAAGCCAGCAGGTGGATGAAGCCTACCTTTTAGTTACAGAAAGCTACAGATTTTCGTTGTGCACCATTATGACCTTCTAGCCACCAGCATCCTAACAACCAATGATGTCATCAGTTGATAAAGAGGATGTTGGTCGTTTGCACAGCTTTCTTTTTTGTCCCTCCCCTGCCCCTCTCTGTCAGTGCTGGGGTCACATTAGCTGAGTGATGGAGAGAAACTGAGGCAGTAGAGAAACATTGTAATGCTAGTCGGTACCAGTATGCAAAAGTGTATTGGATTTTTCTAATGCCGCGTACACACGAGCGGACTTTACGGCAGACTTTGCCCGGCGGACTTTTCAACGTACTTTACGACGGACTTTCTGAATGAACGGACTTGCCTACACACAATCCACCAAAGTCCGTCGAATTCGTACGTGATGACGTACGACCGGACTAAAACAAGGAAGTTCATAGCCAGTAGCCAATAGCTGCCCTAGCGTGGCTTTATGTCCGTCGAACTAGCATACAGACGGCGGACTTTTCGACCGGACTCGATTTCGACGGATTAATTTAAAACATGTTTCAAATCTAAGTCCGTCCAACTTTTGAGAAAACAAAGTCCGCTTGAGCCCACACACGATCGAATTGTCCGACCAAATCCCGTCCGCCGGGCAAAGTCTGCCGTAAAGTCCGCTCGTGTGTACGCGGCATAAGAATTAATCACCGCTAACGTTGGCTGTCCTACGTGTGTGGATGTTGATGTACTATGTAAAACTACTAGAATACTTTCCCCTAATCGTCTTTCAGGACAGCCACCTGAGAGACCTTGGCTCCTCGCCTCTGTAGGAAACACCGCGCCAGCTTCTATAAATTTCCTCCTCCCCTGCTGGCTCCTCAGTTATTTGTGTTTCCTCCAGAGGGGAGACACCACAGGAACCAAGCCAGGAGAGCCAGAGGGAGGCTCAGGCAGCATGTCCTGAAAGAGGAGTAGAGACTCCTAGGACAGACCAGGGAAGATGTTAGTGTGCAGACCCACAGCGGTTATGACACTAACCTGGTCAGAAACTTTTCTTCATATTGTCACCCCCGCATCCCTGAGCACAGGTTAAGGTCGGGGGGGGCGCCCCCAGCAGCGTGTAAAACAGCAACCACGCCTGGTACAGGGACTGCACGGCCTGTGGCGGGTGACGTCATATCCGGCCGAAAGGGGCGTGCACTTCCGGGTTCGCGCTTCACGTTCCGGCTGCAAATATTGAAAAGGAGCCAGGCATGGGCTGGAGAGGAGCCGTTCATGCTGTAGAGACAGCAAAGGCTCCCGAGGTGACACAAGGATGGCGGATGCAGAGGAATCAGACCGCACTGCTCCAGCAGAGACCAGCTCCAGCCATGTAAAGATAAGGGGAACCTAGGGTGGAGCTCCCCTGGCCTGAACCATCACCACCACTCCCCCCCCCTTAGTATGGGACATATACAGGGGGGGGGGGTAGGTAAAGGACCCTCCGGTGTCAGAGGGTGGATTCATAGGGCCCCTGGTGAGGAAAGCCCAAATGAAAATGTTGCACTCTTGCAATTATGCAGGGGAGGGTACTGTGTATTAATGATTGTGGGGGTTTTCTGATGTCTTTTCAGAAAACAGAAAAAAACAGGGCCCCTCATGTTTCCTGTAAAGTTACCCTTATGCCGCGTACACACGGTCCTACTTTTCGTCTACAAAAGTCCAACGGACGCTGATGGACTAAAGCTGGCTGGTAATCCGATCGTGTGTGGGCTTCTCCGGACTTTCAACTGACTTTTTTAGCCTCAAATCCGACGTACTTTAGATTTGAAACATGTTTTAAAACTTTACTTCGTAACTACGACGGACCCCGAAATCCGCTCGTCTGTGTGCTAGTCCGACGGACAAAAAGCCACGCTAGGGCACCTATTGGCTACTGGCTATGAACTTCCTTATTTTAGTCCGGTGTACGTCATCACGTACGAATCCGTTAGACTTTTGTGTGGTCGTGTGTAGGCAAGTCCGTTCGTTAGAAAGTAGGCCGCAAGTCCGCCGCAAGTCCACCGAAAGTCTGCCGGAAGTCTGTCGGACAGGCTGTCCGACTTTTGTAGACGAAAAGTACGACCGTGTGTACGCGGCATTAGAGATTCCTGGGAAAAGGCATTATGTAAGGATTGTATTAGTAAACTAGTACAGGAACATTCTTCAGAGCAGGGTGAGCTAGCGGCAGGGGCGTTGCTAGGTGGCAAAAAGACCAGGGGCTTCAGCCCAAAGTCCAAGGCCGGCACGGGGGGGGCCTCTAGTGGCGCTGGGTTTTTTTGGTTGGGCGGAGGGGTTGTGTAGTTGTGTGGCGGGGGGTAAGCTCACATGCTGACCACTAAACTGACCTACCTACCTGACATACACTGACCTACCTGACATACACACACACTGACCTACCTGACACACACACTGACCTACCTGACATACATACACTGACCTACCTGATACACACTGACCTACATACACTGACCTACCTGACACACACTGACCTACCTGACCATCATACATTGACCTACCCGACACACACTGACCTACCTGACCGTCATACACTGACCTACCCGACACACACTGACATACCTGATGGTCATACACTGACCTACCCACATACACTGACCTACCCAACATACACTGACCTACCTGACACACACTGACCTACCTGACCTACATACACTGACCTACACTGACCTACATACACTGACCTACCTGACCCACACTGACCTACACACACTGACCTACCCGACACACACTGACCTACCTAACCGTCATACACTGACCTACCTGACCTACATACACTGACCTACCTGACTGACACACACTGACCTACCTGACATACACTGACATACACTGACCTACACTGACCTACATACACTGACCTACCCGACACACACTGACCTACCTGACCTACATACACTGACCTACCTGACTGACCCACACTGACCTACATACACTGACCTACCTTACCGACCCACACTGACCTACCTGACCCACACTGACCTACATACACTGACCTACCCGACACACACTGACCTACCTCACCTACATACACTGACCTACCTGACTGACCCACACTGACCTACCCGACACACACTGACCTACCTGACCTACATACACTGACCTACCTGACTGACCCACACTGACCTACCCGACACACACTGACCTACCTGACCGTCATACACTGACCTACCCGACATACACTGAACTACCCGACACACACTGACCTACCTGACCTACATACACTGACCTACCTGACTGACCCACACTGACCTACCTGACTCACACTGACCTACATACACTGACCTACCTGACCCACACTGACCTACATACACTGACCTGGTACCTGAGATACACACACTGACTGACCTACCTGACCAGAAGGAAACAGACTTCAGACTTCATGTGTCTAGGTCCTGCAGCAGCAGCTCAGCCGTGGTGCTGGTGTGTGAGGCAGCCAGAGTAGAGGAGGAGAGCTGCCCGCCCGAGCGCCGATCGATCCCTCCTTCTTCCTGTTCCAGTCACAGCACGCTGATAGGTGGAGTGCAGGCTCTGGGAGACGCTGGGGATGCTGCTCAGGGTGGCGGTGTCTTCTCTCTTTCCCTCCTGGGCTCTTCCCGGCTGCCCAGGTATCCCCATCCCTGCTGCTCTGCACTGACGCCGCCACCAGAGGGACGCTCAAGTCGCAGGCCCCATGAGCACTATCGCGGAGGAGGAGGAAGTGCAATCCTCCTCCGCTTTGACTGCTGGGCAGTGTGGGCAGTGACGTCACTGGTTGCTAGGCGGCTATAGCAACCAGTGACCAAAAGTAGAGTCAGGCGGGGGCGGAGCTGGAACCGGAGCCAGCGCTACCACGGCTCAGTCTGCCCCTGTCCCCTGCATTCTGGACCGGGACAAGAGACTCGGGGCTATTGGCCCCAGGCTCGGGGCTGTAGCCCCAATAGCCACCCCCTGGCGACGCCTCTGGCTAGCGGCATCTGTTAAGGAATTGTCCAATACTTTTGAATCCTTTAAAACCTTTTTTGAAGGGTTTCAAATGCCACAGCTTCAGACTGCTCCTCTGACACAGACAACGTTACCAAAAATGCAGGCAATACCCTCCACTAGTGCAGGTCCTTCAGTAGCCCCTAGAGAGGAGGCGGAAGAGGAACCTGACAGTGCAACATCCGGCTCCCAAGAGTCTGAGGGTGAAGCTCTGGATGGGTATTCCAGAAAGCCATCCCGATATAAACTCTCATTAGAAGAGGTAGATCATCTTTTAGGGGCCATTTATACCACGCTAGGTATATCAACAGAAAAGAAACTGTTATCCTTGCACGATCAGCTGTATGAGGGCTTAGGGGAACAGGAAAAGAGGAATTTTCCTGTTCATGAGGTCCTAATAGAGGCTATTAAGAAAGAGAATGGCAGGAACCTGAAAGAAAACCATTTTTTTTCTAAGGCCTTAAAAAGACGGTTTCCCTTCACAGAGGATCCAGCATCAGTATGGAACAAAACTCCAAAATTAGATGCAGCCTTCTCGCAGGTGTCAAAGTACATGGACTTGGCATTTGAGGACATGGGGGTTCTATCCGAGCCAATGGATAAGAGGATGGACTCGTTATTAAAAAAAATATCATGGGACTCGACAGTGGGTAGCCTGAAGCCAGCTATGGCGGTCACGGTGGTGGCTAGGAACGTAGAATTCTGGTTAAACCAATTACAGGCTCACATTGAAGAAGGAACTGCGAAGGAGCAGATCCTAGCTTCATTTCCCACACTGTTGCGAGGCATTGCGTATATCGCAGACGCTTCCGCAGAACTGGTTCGGATGGCAGCCAGATCCTCCGCACTAGCCAATTCCACAAGAAGGGCCTTATGTCTAAAGACATGGCAGGGAGACTGCGCGTCCAAATTCAAACTCTGCGGGATTCCCTTTACAGGGGACCTGCTGTTCGGACCAGGGTTAGAGAAGGTGCGGGACCGAACCGCAGATAGAAAAAAGGCGTTCCCATTAAAGCGTAAAGCATATTGTAATCAGCCACAGCAAAATAAGAAGAGGCAAAGAGGGAATACAATCCTATCACACTTGTTGTGATATATTTAAACTTTATTTGCCTCCTTTTATTTAATTGCTCGATCTCATTTTTACCATCAACATTCTTTGTAATTATCATCAATGATGTAGAATTTGACACCAGCTTTGAATATGGTTCGGTTACCTTGGTGGTGGCCCCTTTGGCCTCAATATACCTTGGCTCTTTGGTTTTTTCCCCCTTCCGGGAGCTGTGACGCACCTGACGGCCCCTCCCCCTTCCCCCTAGGGAGGGGTGGATCCGCCGCCACTGTGCGTCAGCGTCACGCACTCCCCATCGGACGCGCGCACCCTTTGGATGCTCACGCGCTCGATTGGATGGTGTCCTTCGCGCACACCACGGGGATGGAGCGTAGGCGTCGGCTGGCCGGGCGCTTGGTGCCCGATCGGCGATGCCGTGCGCCCTCCCATGTGTGTGCGGCGTGACGTTGGTGGGCGGTCCCTGGAGTGGCGCTCATAAGGGCGCGGCCTCGGCGGGTTAGGCTCTCGAGGCTCCCCACTCCACTGGATGTCATGCTTGTTTGGGAATGCACACCGTTTTCTTCCTCTACAATGCCCTACCTTGCTCACCAGGTATCTCTACCTATGCTATGCTTTCTGGCTTTTCTTTCTTTCCCTGCATTCATGTTCTGCAGTGCCTGGGTTGTTTGTTTGGCGGTCTTGCTTGGGTGCTTCTATTTAGCTCTTCTTTTCCCAGTCTTCCACATGGTTACACATCTTTCTTCTACTTTTCTGGCAACTCCATCTTTGCATTCTCTATTCACACTTAGCTGCTCATCTCCATGGTATGGTCGCAATTCAATTTCTATCTGCACTTTCTACTCCAGGTTTGCCTCGGGGGTCCTTGTCTGCCTTGGATGGCGCCCTGTGGGATTGCCCCCTTCGGTCCGTCCACCTCAGCTCCCGGGGGGTGGTTTCTCCGATTGCCGAGCGATGTATGGCCTCCGCCACCATCTCACGAACCACAATGTGTAAGCATGTACTCTGTGTGGGGTCCTTTCAAATACCCCAACCCCGTTTCATGTTTATAATTACTAGAATATTTTTTCACCCTTCTTAATTTAGATCAAGATACGCGCTTGCTCCTGACGAGTGGCACAACAAGCCACGAAACGCGTAGAGCTACCATTGTCGCGTTTCTCACCAGCGTCATGCCATTTCTTAATTTTTTGATTATTTTGGAGGCTCATTTTGCAGGCAATACTCTTTTATATATGGTTGTGTATCAACATTTTACTGGTGTACCATGGAGAATTATTGTATTCATTGAATCATGTATATTTGCTGCTATTATTGCTGATATTTCTCTCTATTTGTGATTGACATATTATTATTATATGCATGTTTTATTTCTATGAAACAAATAAATATTTTCCTAGTAGTCCATCGGTTTTGTTTTCTGGACATTCACGCACTTCATTTAAAGTCCCACTTTTGCTGCTTTTTTCTTAGACTAGTATAGGGATGGAAACGCATGACCTCATCCGGTCATGGTTTCATTTAAAGTCCCACGGGATGGTTAGTCCCAAACCCTTCTCTATTATAAATGTACAGGGATGGATAGGCGTGAAATTGTTCCAGTTTTCAATCCTATCACACTTGTTGTGATATATTTAAACTTTATTTGCCTCCTTTTATTTAATTGCTCGATCTCATTTTTACCATCAACATTCTTTGTAATTATCATCAATGATGTAGAATTTGACACCAGCTTTGAATATGGTTCGGTTACCTTGGTGGTGGCCCCTTTGGCCTCAATATACCTTGGCTCTTTGGTTTTTTCCCCCTTCCGGGAGCTGTGACGCACCTGACGGCCCCTCCCCCTTCCCCCTAGGGAGGGGTGGATCCGCCGCCACTGTGCGTCAGCGTCACGCACTCCCCATCGGACGCGCGCACCCTTTGGATGCTCACGCGCTCGATTGGATGGTGTCCTTCGCGCACACCACGGGGATGGAGCGTAGGCGTCGGCTGGCCGGGCGCTTGGTGCCCGATCGGCGATGCCGTGCGCCCTCCCATGTGTGTGCGGCGTGACGTTGGTGGGCGGTCCCTGGAGTGGCGCTCATAAGGGCGCGGCCTCGGCGGGTTAGGCTCTCGAGGCTCCCCACTCCACTGGATGTCATGCTTGTTTGGGAATGCACACCGTTTTCTTCCTCTACAATGCCCTACCTTGCTCACCAGGTATCTCTACCTATGCTATGCTTTCTGGCTTTTCTTTCTTTCCCTGCATTCATGTTCTGCGGTGCCTGGGTTGTTTGTTTGGCGGTCTTGCTTGGGTGCTTCTATTTAGCTCTTCTTTTCCCAGTCTTCCACATGGTTACACATCTTTCTTCTACTTTTCTGGCAACTCCATCTTTGCATTCTCTATTCACACTTATGTTGAAAAAAGGAGGGGTGTGGAGGCGCCAACTGTGGTAGCTTGTTTATGCAAAAATAAAAGTTAGTGTAACAATTACACTTACTGGTTCGCAGGGTGGAGGTGTTTCTTTGAGATGGAAAAGTGTCCTGGGATGTGTTGTTATCTTGTTTCCGGCTCAGATTTCATTCCTTCAGGCGTCTGGGTGTGAAGTCTGTACACAGGCTGAACTGCTGCATCCAGTGCATGGAAAGCTCCACGCTGACCACTCTGGAGTGCAGAAGAGGAAATGACGTCACTGATGCACGGCAAACGTCCAGGCTGGTGTTGGGGATAATGCAGGGATAGTACAGGCTACGCGCTCGGGGCTCACAGCTCCTTCTACTGGCCTTTTTGCTCCCTGGAGGAGAGCAGCTTGAATATATAGTGGAGGCAATTTGGTTAATTAGGTTAATTAGGTTAAGGTGTATGGGCTGGAGGTGTCTGTGGCTGTGGAACTACAACAGCCAGCAGACCAACAATCTTCCAAAAAGCACAAAAAAGTTGAAAGTAAAGTATGAAGAATTAAAAATATGATGAATTGGGGGTAATTTTAATAAATATAAGGATAATAATAGTAAGTGGAATTAGAGTTAAAACATTTATTTAGAAGATGAAAAAAAAAATGTGGAAAAAAAAAAAAAAAAAAAAAAAAATTATGAAATAGAAATAAATATAAACTAAAAAATAAAATGAAAAATAAAAATGGGAAAAAAACAATGAAATAAATAAATAAATACAAAAAATAAATAAATAAATTATAAAAAATAAAAAAATAAAAATAAGTATAAAAAAATAAAAATAAAAATAAAAATAAATGTAAAAATAAAAATAAAAAATAGGATTAAAAGCACTGGGACACACATTATGAAGATGAGCTCAGGGGGACATGAGGGAAGGGGGGGGGCGGGGGGAAGGGGGGTGAAGTTGTTATAGAGAACGATGGAGTTGCTATCTGGGTCCATGAGGGGACAGCGGTCCCTCAGGTGACTGGATGATATGACGGCAAAGGACCATGGGGGTATTTTTATGTTGTAAGAAACTTCTACATGGTTTCTATAGTGATGGGTAAGGTGTACATATGTATATATATACACACACACACACATGCATACACATATATACACACACACACATACACACATATATACATACATATACACATACACATACATACATATACATACACATATACATACATATATATATATATATATATATATATACATATATACACATATACATACACACACAATAATAGGAAAGTGAAGAATGAATGTATGATTGGAGAGGGGAAGGGGGGGGGGAATGTAAACTACAACAAAGAATGTGTTTCTAATTCTTCATTGAGTCCCCCTGGCGAGAGAGTACCCAATGAATATATCCAGTAGGCCTCCTGCTGACACAGGCGTTTAAAACGTTCCGCAGCAGGAAGACCTCTGGGCATGGCCTCGATGACCCAGACTCTGAGGCCCATGGTAGATTTTTGGTGTTCCTTCAAAAAATGAAGAGGGACACTGTGTTTGTCCCAGCCCTTTGCCGTCATATCATCCAGTCACCTGAGGGACCGCTGTCCCCTCATGGACCCAGATAGCAACTCCATCGTTCTCTATAACAACTTCACCCCCCTTCCCCCCCCTCCCCCCCCCTTCCCTCATGTCCCCCTGAGCTCATCTTCATAATGTGTGTCCCAGTGCTTTTAATCCTATTTTTTATTTTTATTTTTACATTTATTTTTATTTTTATTTTTATTTTTTTATACTTATTTTTATTTTTTTATTTTTTATAATTTATTTATTTATTTTTTGTATTTATTTATTTATTTCATTGTTTTTTTCCCATTTTTATTTTTCATTTTATTTTTTAGTTTATATTTATTTCTATTTCATAATTTTTTTTTTTATTTTTTTTTTTCCACATTTTTTTTTTTCATCTTCTAAATAAATGTTTTAACTCTAATTCCACTTACTATTATTATCCTTATATTTATTAAAATTACCCCCAATTCATCATATTTTTAATTCTTCATACTTTACTTTCAACTTTTTTGTGCTTTTTGGAAGATTGTTGGTCTGCTGGCTGTTGTGGTTCCACAGCCACAGACACCTCCAGCCCATACACCTTAACCTAATTAACCTAATTAACCAAATTGCCTCCACTATATATTCAAGCTGCTCTCCTCCAGGGAGCAAAAAGGCCAGTAGAAGGAGCTGTGAGCCCCGAGCGCGTACTATCCCTGCATTATCCCCAACACCAGCCTGGACGTTTGCCGTGCATCAGTGACGTCATTTCCTCTTCTGCACTCCAGAGTGGTCAGCGTGGAGCTTTCCATGCACTGGATGCAGCAGTTCAGCCTGTGTACAGACTTCACACCCAGACGCCTGAAGGAATGAAATCTGAGCCGGAAACAAGATAACAACACATCCCAGGACACTTTTCCATCTCAAAGAAACACCTCCACCCTGCGAACCAGTAAGTGTAATTGTTACACTAACTTTTATTTTTGCATAAACAAGCTACCACAGTTGGCGCCTCCACACCCCTCCTTTTTTCAACATTGATTATCAACAGAGGTAATGGACACCCTCTGAGGATGGCTGCCTCCTCATTCTAGCATTTACCTGCCTTATTTTAATGTGCTATTATAGCTACCATTGTACTATTTACCTTAGACATCACATGTTGCGGAGCGCCGGAAAACCCCCCCTTTTGTTTCTCTGCTGATTACTGAACAGTCGTGCCCTTCTCTGAGCTGCACCGCTTTTTGGATGTCTTCCTATTTTATAAGCCATAATACCAAGCACATATATACATTTTTATATATTTTTAATTAATCAAAAAATTTGTGGAAATTTTTTTTTTTTTTTTTTTTTTTTTTTTTTTTTTTTTAGCACCGATACACACTTATGGAGCTCATCATAGAAATTGAGAAAGCCAAATTTAACATTTTAGATGAATTTTACTCTTTGTTCCCAACCAATTTCTTCAGCCCCACCTCCCCCTATCCAGGTCACCATGGTAAATCCCTATGCAAAAAATTCTTAAAATTAGAAGACCAAATCTCCTCCGCCAATCAACATTGGTGGGATGGTTTTTTCCTAGAACAATATTTATCATATAAAATCACACCCAGAGGCTTGAGAGTGTTAAAACAGTGTTCCTTCTTAGACCCAGACCTATCCAAAGAATGGGCTTTTGTATCTGAATTCTGTACAGAAAAATGGATAAAATTATTATTGCACAAAGAAAAAGGAAATATGAAACCTTGGTAGCTGAAATTAGGGAAACCTGCAGCAGCATCACACAACACATTGCGCAACTTCCATACACCTGGCTCAGGACACTAAAAAGGAACACCATCAGACAAGAAAATGACCTTATCCAAAACAAATTAGGAAAATTCAGGAGGGACATTGGTGATTATACTAACAGGGTTTTCTGCTGGAAGAAAAAGCTGGTTGCTCCACCACCCTGGAGACCTGCACCTAGGTCACTCTCAACAGGTCCCTCACCGACAACAACCACCCAGCACTCCCACCATAACCCTTCACCTATCCCCGTTCCCCAACCTCTTCTCCAACTCATTCCCAAACCACAGCGAGTGGCAAAAACCAACAAAAACAAAAAAACTCATAACCCCCAGTCAAAAACAATGCTCACACCAGTCAACAATGCTCATGCGGATCCAGATCCATCACCAGATACACCTTCAAACCCAGCGGTTGAACCAAACTCCACTACACTTTGCCCAAGTACTCCTTCTTTCAACACCAGGGTTATAACAAATACACAGTCCAACCTAGTCACCCTCCTTTTTCCTACTTCATCCTATAGCCCCACAGTGACCAACACAGAAACAACCAAGGATGATGATTTTTTAGGGTCAGCCCCCCCACTCGGCACCTTCAAAAGAAAGTACGCAAGAGAGGAGGAAGGGGGGGCAGAGGAAAACTTAAAAGGAAAAATACGGAAAGTATAAAGATTTTCAACTTATCCACCCATATATTATCTATGGAAGAGACCTCACTCTTGAGCAGGTCTCACCTTTGCACCTACCATCCACCCAAACCCATTCATGTTATTCAAAGACCTTAATAAATTTATACGAGACTTGACAGTGAAAAGATTCTACAATATCCAATCCTCTCTGAAACCCCCACCCTCGCAAGAACCCATTGAAACCATTAACCATGATGTCCTCCCAATAGATACAGACACAGATTCCTCCCTCATCTTGGACCCAGATGAACTCCATACAGAATATCCCTTTGCAGATATGGAATTGTACACTCAACACTACCAAACATCCCCTCCCATTCAACATACAAAATTCAAACCCAAGTCCATCTTCAACCCAGTACATAAAAAAGGCCCCTATCTACAGACATTCTATCAAGTCATGTATACCGACCTTGTCCAAATGTGCAAATCGGCTCCCAAGAAAAGAGCTAATCTCTCTAAAGCAGAACAGAAGGCCCTGGATGAGTTAACCAACAACCATAATATCATCATAAAGGCAGCAGACAAGGGAGGCGGCATTGTAATACAGAACAGTTCAGACTACATGGCGGAATCACTCAGACTATTATCCGACACCAACACTTATTCCAAACTCACTCATGATCCCTTACCAGAATTCACCCAGAAAGCCACAAAATTAGCCCACAGAGCTCTAGAAGATGGTATTATTTCCAAAGCTGAACTGTCATTTCTCATCAAAGGTTTTCGTAAAACTCCCTATTTTTACCATTTACCAAAAATCCATAAAGACCAGTCCAACCCACCAGGCCGTCCCATAGTAGCTGCTATGGAGAGCATCACCAGCGGGTTTTCTATGTACATAGACCATTTCCTTCAACCCTTGCGCAACACCTCCCATCTTATATTAGAGATAGTACCCACCTATTGGAGATGCTTTCCTTCTACACCTGGGAACCCACCTACCAGTGGGTATCCTTGGACGTTACATCTCTATACACTTCCATCCCCCACGCAGTAGGCCTCAGAGCAGTAGAATATTTTCTCTCTGAGGACCCCCTCATCAATCCCAGACAAGCACAGTACATCCTGGAGGCTACACAATTCTGTCTAGAACACAACTACTTTGAGTTTGACCACACCTTCTATCTACAAACTCAAGGCACTGCCATGGGTGCCAATTTTGCCCCAAGCTACGCCAACCTGACTATGGGCTACTGGGAACTACAATACATCTCACATAACAACCCTTTTGCCGCCCATATCATATATTATGGGCGCTACATCGATGATATCATTCTGATCTGGGAGGGCACATCAGAGAGTATAGAGTCCTTTGTCAAGCATTGCAACTGCAACTCCCTAGGGCTATCCTTCACCCATGTCATAGACCCTGAAAAACTAATCTTCTTGGACTTAGAACTTTTTCATAGTGAATCTGAAATACATGCTACAAACTTTGTTAAACCCACCGCTGGAAATTCCTATATTCACTACCAGAGCTGTCACCATCCAACATGGATCAACAACATACCGAAGAGCCAATTCCATAGAATTCGGCGAAATTGCACCAAGGACGAAGATTACCACATACAGGGTAAACTCCTTTCCAATAAATTTCAAGACAAAGGATACCCACCACATCTGGTACAAAAGGCCTTCCTCCAACAGGCAAAGAAACCTCCACCCAAACCCAAAACTTCAGATAATCCACAACCAACACGTTTCACTACCCAGTTTCATGATTGTCACAAGAAGATGGAGAACATCTTGGCCAAACATTGGTGCATCTTGCTTGGAGACCCCTTTCTAGGTACTTAAAAGTAGGATAGCACCCAGTAAAATCCGTAAAGTCCCACTCACTCCAGCCTCACACATCCCCCTAATTCCATTAGTGGGAATGTACCAATGCCGGAAAAAATTATGCCTAACGTGCAAATTTGTTGACCATGGACAAAAAAGCTTCACTGTTAAAGACAAAACATACACCATAAAAGACTTTTATAATTGCTCCAGTGAATACGTGGTGTACTGCCTGACCTGCCCATGTGGTCTCTTTTATGTGGGCAGGACCATACGCCCCCTACGCCAACGTTTTGGCGAACACAGGCGTTTCATAGAAAAGGGCTGGGACAAACACAGTGTCCCTCTTCATTTTTTGAAGGAACACCAAAAATCTACCATGGGCCTCAGAGTCTGGGTCATCGAGGCCATGCCCAGAGGTCTTCCTGCTGCGGAACGTTTTAAACGCCTGTGTCAGCAGGAGGCCTACTGGATATATTCATTGGGTACTCTCTCGCCAGGGGGACTCAATGAAGAATTAGAAACACATTCTTTGTTGTAGTTTACATTCCCCCCCCCCTTCCCCTCTCCAATCATACATTCATTCTTCACTTTCCTATTATTGTGTGTGTATGTATATGTGTATATATGTATATATATATATATATATATATATATATATATATATATATATATATATATATATATATATATATATATATATATATATATATATGTATATATGTGTGTATGTATATGTGTGTATGTGTATGTGTGTATGTGTGTGTGTGTATATATGTGTATGCATGTGTGTGTGTGTGTATATATATACATATGTACACCTTACCCATCACTATAGAAACCATGTAGAAGTTTCTTACAACATAAAAATACCCCCATGGTCCTTTGCCGTCATATCATCCAGTCACCTGAGGGACCGCTGTCCCCTCATGGACCCAGATAGCAACTCCATCGTTCTCTATAACAACTTCACCCCCCTTCCCCCCGCCCCCCCCCCTTCCCTCATGTCCCCCTGAGCTCATCTTCATAATGTGTGTCCCAGTGCTTTTAATCCTATTTTTTATTTTTATTTTTACATTTATTTTTATTTTTATTTTATTTTTTTATACTTATTTTTATTTTTTTATTTTTTATAATTTATTTATTTATTTTTTGTATTTATTTATTTATTTCATTGTTTTTTTCCCATTTTTATTTTTCATTTTATTTTTTAGTTTATATTTATTTCTATTTCATAATTTTTTTTTTTTTTCCACATTTTTTTTTTTCATCTTCTAAATAAATGTTTTAACTCTAATTCCACTTACTATTATTATCCTTATATTTATTAAAATTACCCCCAATTCATCATATTTTTAATTCTTCATACTTTACTTTCAACTTTTTTGTGCTTTTTGGAAGATTGTTGGTCTGCTGGCTGTTGTGGTTCCACAGCCACAGACACCTCCAGCCCATACACCTTAACCTAATTAACCTAATTAACCAAATTGCCTCCACTATATATTCAAGCTGCTCTCCTCCAGGGAGCAAAAAGGCCAGTAGAAGGAGCTGTGAGCCCCGAGCGCGTAGCCTGTACTATCCCTGCATTATCCCCAACACCAGCCTGGACGTTTGCCGTGCATCAGTGACGTCATTTCCTCTTCTGCACTCCAGAGTGGTCAGCGTGGAGCTTTCCATGCACTGGATGCAGCAGTTCAGCCTGTGTACAGACTTCACACCCAGACGCCTGAAGGAATGAAATCTGAGCCGGAAACAAGATAACAACACATCCCAGGACACTTTTCCATCTCAAAGAAACACCTCCACCCTGCGAACCAGTAAGTGTAATTGTTACACTAACTTTTATTTTTGCATAAACAAGCTACCACAGTTGGCGCCTCCACACCCCTCCTTTTTTCAACATTGATTATCAACAGAGGTAATGGACACCCTCTGAGGATGGCTGCCTCCTCATTCTAGAATTTACCTGCCTTATTTTAATGTGCTATTATAGCTACCATTGTACTATTTACCTTAGACATCACATGTTGCGGAGCGCCGGAAAACCCCCCCTTTTGTTTCTATTCACACTTAGCTGCTCATCTCCATGGTATGGTCGCAATTCAATTTCTATCTGCACTTTCTACTCCAGGTTTGCCTCGGGGGTCCTTGTCTGCCTTGGATGGCGCCCTGTGAGATTGCCCCCTTCGGTCCGTCCACCTCAGCTCCCGGGGGGTGGTGTCTCCGATTGCCGAGCGATGTATGGCCTCCGCCACCATCTCACGAACCACAATGTGTAAGCATGTACTCTGTGTGGGGTCCTTTCAAATACCCCAACCCCGTTTCATGTTTATAATTACTAGAATATTTTTTCACCCTTCTTAATTTAGATCAAGATACGCGCTTGCTCCTGACGAGTGGCACAACAAGCCACGAAACGCGTAGAGCTACCATTGTCGCGTTTCTCACCAGCGTCATGCCATTTCTTAATTTTTTGATTATTTTGGAGGCTCATTTTGCAGGCAATACTCTTTTATATATGGTTGTGTATCAACATTTTACTGGTGTACCATGGAGAATTATTGTATTCATTGAATCATGTATATTTGCTGCTATTATTGCTGATATTTCTCTCTATTTGTGATTGACATATTATTATTATATGCATGTTTTATTTCTATGAAACAAATAAATATTTTCCTAGTAGTCCATCGGTTTTGTTTTCTGGACATTCACGCACTTCATTTAAAGTCCCACTTTTGCTGCTTTTTTCTTAGAAGAGGGAATACAAGATCCCGCTTTACAACTCCCAAAATGGAGACCCAGAGGAAACCTGGGGTTCAGAGAGGCAAAAGCAAGGGGGGAGTGATTTTTCGTCCTCCTAAGCAAACCCACAAAAAATGACAAAGTAGTCACAGTGGGAGGAAGACTGGGGGCCTTCCTCCCGCAATGGGAAGAAATATCTTCCAACCAATTTATTCTGAGAACAATAAAGGAAGGATATCGTCTAGAGTTCTCAAGATCACCCCCAAACCAGTTATATACCACCAAACTTCCAAAAGACAAGGAGAAGGCCAGAGGGTTAATGAGATCCTTAAAGGAACTCAAAGAACAAAGGTTGATCATCAAGGTACCAAAGGAAGAGAGAGGGCAGGGTTTCTACTCCCACATATTTGGAGTGCAGAAACCTTTAGGAAAGATCAGACCAATCCTCAACCTCAAACCTCTAAATTTGTCTATAACCCACAAGAGGTTCAGAATGGATTCCATATATTCAGTAAGGGTGCTATTGCCCCAAACTGTTATATGGTTTCCCTAGACCTAAAGGACGCATACCTCCACATCCCGATACACCAGGAGTGTCAGAAATTCCTAAAATTAGCAATAGAGACGGAAGAGGGAATCATGCACCTTCAATTTCAGGCTCTACCTCTCCTCATCGCCCAGAATTTTTACAAAAATTCTGGCCGAAGCTCTGGCACCATTACGGGTCAAAGGCATATCCATCATTGCCTATTTGGATGACCGTCTCCTGTTTGCAGAGTCACCCGGGAAGTTACTAGAAAACCTCAAAAATGCGCAGACGTTCTTAGAGAGTCTAGGTTGGCTGGTAAATTTAGGAAAATCCAATCTACAACCCACTCAGCAAATAATATACCTGGGGTATGTCATAGACTCAGCGCAACAGAGAGTGTTTCTACCCAAAGAGAAAATAGGGAAAATTCAGAGGGAAGTAAGCATACTACAAGCCAACTTACCATGTGCCATAAGGTAGATAATGTCAACGCTGGGATTGTTAACATCTGCAATCCCAGCGGTACAGTGGGCAGGCCTGCATTTCCAGGCACTGCAGATGTTCCTGTTAAAGATATGGGATCACAGGCAGGAATCCTTAGACACCAAGGTTCTATTGCCAGCAAGGGTAAAAAGAACCTTATGGTGGTGGAGAACAGAGAACATGAACAAAGGACGGCTGTGGAGCCTACCCATTTCCCGAATCTTAACCACAGACATGAGCGGCGTATGGTGGGGAGCACATCTAGGCTCTCAGATAACACAAGGGACTTGGGAAAAGGAGGAGAGGATGAGATCATCCAACTGGAAGGAATTAAGAGCAGTATGGTATGCACTTCAAACCTTCCAGAAGGAGTTGAGAGGTCATCATTTGCAGGTCAGGTCCAACAATTCATCAGTGATCGCCTATATAAACAAACAGGGGGGAACAAGAAGCAGAACCCTGTGGACCTTAGCAGAGGAAATCTTGAAATGGGGAGAAGAGAACATACTCTCATTGTCAGCAGTCCACTTGAAGGGGGATTTAAACAAAGTGGTGGATTTCCTCAGCAGGAAAAAAGTGAGAGAAGGCGATTGGGTGCTAAAACAGGAGGTATTCGAGCAGATTGCTCAAAAATGGGGAATACCTCAGGTGGACTTGTTTGCCTCAAAGGAAAACAGGAAAGTCAGAGCCTTCTTCTCCCTGAAAAGAGAGGACGGAGCGCTCGGGGTAGATGCGTTAGCACAGAGGTGGGCATTCAACAAATGCTATGCCTTCCCCCCCACCAGTACTAATACCAGTGGTAATAAGGAAATTGCGTACGGAAAATACAACACTAATTCTCATAGCGCCTTACTGGCCCAGGAGACCGTGGTTCTCTATGTTCGGAGAACTTGAGGTAGAACCCCCTGGTTATTACCGATCCAGGAAGATCTACTCTCCCAGGGTCCAGTACACTGCCCCAAGTGGAAAGATGGAACTTGGCCACATGGTGTCTAAAGAGAAGTTGCTGGAAGCAAAAGGGTTCTCAGACAGTCTAATAGACACACTGCTGAAAAGCAGAAAGATAGAGACACGTAACATCTACCAGAAAGTATGGAGGTGTTTTAACAGATGGTGCATAGACAATAACTTCAATACACAAAGCTCAGTGGCAGTCCTAGAATTTCTACAGAGCGGGATAGACAAATGACTAAGTCTTAGCACGCTTAAGAGTCAAGTGTCAGCACTTTCGGTTTACCAGGTAAAGAGATTAGCATCTGATCCGTGGGTAATCAGACTCTTTAGATCACTGAGCAGACAAAGACTGATACAAAGTACAGTCTTTCCAAAGTGGGATCTGTCATTAGTGCTGCAAACTATGACAGCAGACCCCTTTGAAACATTGGATAGTTGCAGCCTGAAAATGCTGATGCTTAAAGCAGTCTTCCTGGTGGCAATTACTACAGCTAAAAGGGTCTGTGAGATAGAGGCCCTATCAATCAGGCCCCCCTTTTTTTTCAGATTTTTCCGGATCGCATAATCTTTAGGATGGATCTGGAATTTCTGCCTAAGGTGGCCTCGAATTTCCACAGAGGCCAGGAGATTGTGTTACCATCGTTTTGCCCAAATCCCTCTAAGGAACAAGAAGTAAAGTTCCATAGTCTAGACATGAGGAGATGCGTCTTACATTATTTAGAAGCAACAAAACATATTAGGAAGAAGGATTCCTTATTTATTTTGATTTCTGGAGCAAGGAAAAGCCATAGGGACTCAAGACGCACCATAGCCAGATGGCTAAAAGAAGCCATTGAACGGGCTTATAGGTTAGGAGGCATGCAGGTCCCAGAGGGTATCAGGGCACACTCCACAAGGGCAATGGCAGCGTCACAGGCAGAGAGAGCTGGAGCAACGCCGGAACAGATTTGTAAAGCAACAACCTGGTCCGGCTTTGCCACCTTTTGTAAGGCACTATAGAGTGGATCTCTGGGCGGCTAAAGATCAGACCTTTGCAAGGTCTTACAAGCCGTGGTCCTGCCCTAGGGGTAAGTGCTCGTTTATCCTCTCAGGTGGCTGTCCTGAAAGACGATTAGGGGAAAAACGAAGTTACTTACAGGTAAAGTTCTTTCCTGGAGTCTTTCAGGACAGCCGGGTACCCACCCAATTGTGTATTAAGACATAGAGATTTCCTTACAGGAAATGTGATATAATGATTTATGTGTATCATATGTTCTTGTGTCTCCCCAGCAGACTGCAGGTGCTCTTTAAAGAACTGAGGAGCCAGCAGGGGAGGAGGAAATTTATAGAAGCTGGCGCGGTTTTTGCTACAGAGGGGAGGAGCCAAGGTCTCTCAGGTGGCTGTCCTGAAAGACTCCGGGAAAGAACATTACCGGTAAGTAACTTTGTTTTTTTACATTTTAGAATGGGGTGCCTCGAGACTGTCCATAATTTTAGAGGGTGCTTCGAGGTTGTCCATAATTTTAGAGGGTGCCTCGAGATCGATGTGCATCGTTTTAAAGGGTGCCTTAACTGAAAAAAGGGTGAGAAACACTGCCCTAGACTAACTGTTGTCTACCACCTTTTTTCAGCAGCCTGTGCTTGTACTTTTAAAATTTCAGCAGTGGTGTCAAGGCCTATTAACACTTCTCCAGTGTGGTGTTGAAAACGCATGTTATGTGTGTTAGCCCCTTGTAATGCCATTTATTTAAAATGACACCCAATGCACCTCTGATGCACATGCATTGCAGTGCACTTCAATGCACAGTAATGTGCCACTGTGTATGCCCTGTCAGAAAAAATGCATGTCCAATTGTTGGTCAATTTTGATGCATTGCTAGCCGATTCAATTGAAAAGGCTGCTTTAATGCAGCGCATCAAGATTTACCAGCATGAAATGTCACTAAGTGATCATGGCAGTCTTATCAAGAACAGCATATAGTATAGCTGCACAGCCTCGGTATCCAAGCAATTGCAGACACTTGGCTATTAAACAGTTGTCTAAGGCATTTGTTGGTTTGCCCATTTGAGGGTGTCCTTGTGTACCCTGATTTGCCGCTCCCACTGGGAAAACATCATCCTCAACCACCAACTATTTGTGCTCTGGGAATCTTCCAAAATCCTTTAAAAGTATAAAATGCCTTTATGCTTTCATCTGCTGAATATTGCCATGCGATTTTAGCCTTCCGTCTGAGGCGTGAGGGACCATCTATCCGAATAATTCTGTGCAACACTGTCTAGGAATATATGTCTTAATGTTACCAGCATGCTTCCATCTAACCCCTGAAGAAGGAAATGAATACATGTTTCCGAAACATGTTGGGACTTGTTGTGACCACCATATTCAATCGACTTCCAGTCTAGTAATGTTGTGTGCTCTCAACATCCAGTTAGCTGCTGATTTCTATTGTACATGTATTTCAATTTCATGATTTTAGATGTTTATTGTATATTCTATTCTATTTTGTATATATTTATCCAATAACATTTATATTTTTATATACATCTTCTATGATTCTTTTGCCAATATCCTGTCCACCCTTTTACCCACACCATCCCCTTGGGGCACCCCCTTCCTTTTTTTATAATCGCAATTGGGATGTGGTAAAAGCTGTCAGGATTTCCTTATTGGTTGGTTTCCTCTTCAGGAACCGGCCGTGGGTACAACCAGCCTGCTGAATTTTACATGCAATTAATGCAAGCGGCTGTGATAGTCTACTCTATAGCATAATCTAACAACATATGACAGCCAACAAACCACCAGCCACTTAAAGGGCCACCAATATTGAAGGTTCTCTTTTCAGGTACCCAACCTCCACTTATCGCAAGCAATTTCAGCCGAGTAATCCCATAAACAACACCGCTATCTTGCAGAAAAGAACCCCAAGGAAATGTACTGCATGTAACAGCACAGCTTTCTTAAAGGATACCTGCCAGTGACAGCAATACCCTCCTACAGGAAGGAACCCCCCCAAGTAACAGGTTACAGAACTGCCAGTGCACTGCTATCCTGTGGAAAAGAACCCCAAGTAACAGCTTTTGTTTGTGACAGCCCTGCTTACCTGCAGAAAGGAACCCCCTTTACAGCTTTGCCAGTGACAACTAATATTCCATCAGAATGACCCCCTAATTATTGATGAAAAACTTTTGCTTTTCTGAGATAGAGAAAGTCTCTCGATTCCACTAGGTTGTAAACTACCTATTGCCATAGGTTGTCATAACTGGTATAATTTATTACAAAAAGAATACATTGACATTAAAAGAAGTTTGGTTAAAAAAATGTCCCAATGTGTCCTTCTAAGCACTCTAATCTTTTAATTGGCCATTCTCCCAGTGGCAACTCCAATAGCAGTTCCCCCTTTCCCAGACTGCATACATTTTAAACTCAAAAAATGTGTTTTATGTGAAATCAAAACCTGCTCCATGTTACAGTAACTTAAATGTATTGGGTGATTGGATCAGCATAGCAGCCAGGCAAATAGCATTTTTAGAATGGGTGGTCGGTCAGCAATGACAGCCTATATAATACAGTCCACGCAGGTTTCTATTATTACAGGGGAAACATTATAAATTACCAAAAATATCTAACACAGCTCATTACTATTTTCCTGTGTCAGACAGGTGAGGGGGTCTGGGGCACTGGGGCCCACATAAGGACATGAGGATCAGGTGACAATTATCTATATATTAAGGATACCCAAAAAAAACTCTTTTTTGTGATGTGCTTCTGTTAGAACCGAAGACATTCAGGATAAATTAAAAAAAAAAGTTGAAGTAGTAAAAGAAATACTATGATAATTTCCCACTGCACACCAGACATGTGTAGACAATATAATCCAATTGTAGCTACACAGCTTTCAACATCCTTACTGTGTATTGATGGGTGGGCATGGTTTGAATTTACTTATAGCACCTTGTCTGGGCCTTACATTTTAATTACATAACACATTTACTCAGCAGGAAGCCATTACCTTGAGGAGGTAAGCGTCTACTCAACAGCTAGCTCTACTAATTGTCAAACATCACTAATTTATTGCAGCTCAAACAGTAGCAAAATCTGCCCTGTAAATAAAGCAGGCCATAGATGATACGTTTTTCTTTCCTTCCACAATGGGTGGAAGGAAAGAAAATAGCTTGATTCCCCCAACGACAAATTCAGTGTTGATGGGGGAATGCCTCCTGCAGCACTATTGTATTCTCCAGCGAGGAGCACGGTAAGCCTTCATAGCTAGCAGAATACACTAGTTATCCCTACCGGCTATAGCCACTGGCAATACAACCAACATGCTGGTTGTACCCAAGTATCGATGGATCGACTTGGGTACAATCAGCCTGCCTAAAGATGGATCTAAACTTGGCCAGTCCCTACTGAACCAGCCAAATTTTGATCCACGTATGGCCAGCTTAAGTATTAAAAATTCTACTTAGAGCAATTTTCACCCATTTTTATTTGAGCATTTGTAGAAGTGTATTTCAAGCATTTTACATGTGTATTTAAGCCTCGTGTGTTTTTGTGTTAGCAAATAGAAGGCACGGAGAGGGGGGGACCAAAAAAAGCCTGAAAAAACACTCAGAAATGCTTGATTGTGCTTTTACGGACATTTCTGTTAGAACCCTTTCACACAGGCTTTCCGATTAGATCCACCTGTCAGTTTTTCAGGCGGACCCGATTGGACGCTCCATTCACCCCTATGGGGCAGCGGATGTCAGCGGTGACATGTTCGCTGGCACTCACTGCTATCTGATCCGATCCTGTCCGTGAAATCCGGACGGATGGTGACCCTATTTTCCATCCGTCTGGCGGATCGGATGAAAATGGACCGCCTGTCCGTTTCTCCCATAGAGGAGAGCGGGGCTCTGACAGGTCCATCTCAGCATAGTGAGCGGAGACGAACCTGTCATCCGCCTGCTCAGCGGGGATCAGCGCATCGATCCCCCGTTGAGCAAGTGGAGTCTGCCAGGCAGACCGCCCATGTGAAAAGGACCCTTTAAGTCTATACGATCAAAAGTACCTAAATATGCTAGAAAAAAAAAAACTCATGTACTTTGTTGAGCATAGAGTGTACAAGTGTGAACAGGGACAATTACAAAGAATGGGATTGTGCATAATCAAGTGTAGTAAGGTGTAGTCAAGAGTAGGGAAACAAGCAAAAAAAAGCTCAGGTAAATGGGGGCAAAATGTTTGAAATGCCCCCAAAATAAAACTGTCTCTGGACTGGACCTTTTTTTAAAAAAAGCTCTCACGAGATTAAAAATTGACTAACTAAAAAACAAGAAAAAAATAATAAAAATAAAATATATTTATATATATATATTTATATATATTCCAAATTATAGTGATATTAACTGTACAATTAAATAACTATAGGTATGTATTTAAATGTCGTACTTATAGTATGAGCAGTACAAAACTAGAAAATGGATTAAGATTGGTAGCATAACATTTAGGGCCCCTTCATGATTATACATTAGGGTTCCTCCATTAGTGGTTACGCACGTTTCTTGGTGTGAATGGGCCATTAGGCTTTAAATATGTACTGTACTAGACTGCAGCACTTAAATGTGAACCTCCACATAGGAAATTATTTTAAAGGGTGGATTTATGGTGGTGCCGGAACCTTGAAATTTTTATCCTGATGATCTCACAGTGGAGCATCCACATGACAGGCAGGCAGTTTTTGCACACTGAAGGATTACCACAGCCACCTTGGTTTGTGGGGGAAATGTTTGGATTTGGAATTGAAGTCCCACACCAAAATGTTCAAGTTCAAAATCACATTTATTCCAAACATAACTTTGGTACAAAAGCCTAAATATTTCAGGGGCTAAAAGTCTGGCCATCGGCCAGATGTCTATACCATGAAAAGCATGAATTTATATCAACTTTATGTTTGCAAAAAAATTCATTTTGGACTGAAGCATTTCAGTGTGGCACTTCTGGCCCAAACATAAGAAGAATAGGATTTCCGCTTTAAATGCTTTTTCATGCAGGAAAATGTATGTTTTTTTTACTGCAGGAAGTAATCATGGAAACCTATAATCAATAATTCTAATTATTTTACAGTTTTAACCCTTTCATGCCTAAGCCTATTTCTGATATTTGCTGCTTACAAGTTAAAATCTGTATTTTTTGCCAGAAAATTACTTAGAACCCCCAAACATTAAATATATTTTTTTAGCAGAGACCCTAGAGAATAAAATGGTGATTATTGCAATATTTTATGTCACACAGTATTTGCGCAGCGGTCTTTCAAACGCTGCGCAAATACCGGGAAAAAAGACACTTTCATGAAGTGAAAAAAAAAAGTGAAAGATGATGTTATGCAGAGTAAATAGATACCTAACATGTCATGCTTTGAAATTGTGCACACTCGTGGAATGGCGACAAACTACTAAAATTCTCCATAGGCGATGCTTGAAAAAAACGGTTACCAGTACAGAGTTACCAGTATATTTAAAGGTACAGAGAAGGTCTAGAATGATTGCTCTCGCTCTAATGATCGCTGCGATACCTCACATGTGTGACTTACGCATGCGTTTTCTTTGCTGCGAGAGCTCGCGGGGACAGGGGCGCTTAAAAAAAAAAATCTTATATATTTATTTATTTACATTGTCACTTTAAAAAAAATATAATCACTTTTATTGCTGTCACAAGGAATGTAAACATCCCTTGCGACAGTAATAGGTGGTGACAGGTACTTTTTATGGAGGGATCAGGGGTCTTTTCTGATCCCAATTTTGCACTTCAAAGTATTCAGAAAACGGCGATTCTGAATACTGTCAATTTTTTTAAATCTGCGTCATTGGCAGCCGAGTAAACCGGAAGTGACGTTGTGACGTCGCTTCTGTGTCTTTACATAGCAGACTGGAAGGAAGCCATTTCCGGCTTTGTTTCAGTCTCACTCTAGCCAGCGAAAGTGCCGGATCGTGGATCGGGTCTCCTGGTGGGACGGGAAGAGCGGCGGAATGCGGCGGGAAGGGGGACGTCCCCTCCTGCTCCTTCGGGATAACAGCCAAGCGGCTTTTAGCCACATCGGTTGTTATCCCTAAAGAGCCGACCACCCACTCTACAAAACGGTACTGGGGTGATGCCTGCAGCTGCAGTCATCATTCCGGTATAACCTCTTAAAGCCGAGTCCGCATATGTGCGTACGGTCGGCGCTAGGGGGTTAAAAAAACTGTTCTGGTAGACTGCCCTGATCTGTTTAGTTGCTTTTGCATTGGAAAGCTGGGGTGATTGAAGCTGATCCCCTCGATGGTTAGGCAACCTAGCATATCACTTCTTGGGGTGGAATCCTTGATTTTGTGTGTAGTAAAAGGAGAACGGGCACCAGTCACTTTTGTTTGTTTTAAAAGTTTATTTAGCTCAATAAACTCAAGGGAGAGGGTTAGGGCACAGGATACCCAAAAATAGGCAAAAATATCTCCAGACTTCTCTTCTAGTAATGAAGGTAGTTGGCCCTTTAGGCACAACCAAGCAGAACCCAGACCCTATTCTATTGATCAAGGGTACCTTATTAGGTGAGCAGTGAGAACTCCCAATGACACAATGTCCACTGGCAGCAGCTTATACCCATCTCTCCAAGACAATTTTCAGCACAGAAGCCTCCTTAAAAAACGCTGCATACAAACAACTATATTCCTGCTCCGATGTCTCATAATGTACGCTCCCACAGGACAGCAACAGGCTACCTTCTGCCTCCTCAGGCCTGGGCATAGGTACCTCTTTGCACATTACCCAATGCAGGCAGTGGGCCTGGAAAGCAAGTCCCTTCTATCCTGATGTACTCTTAGGGTCGGTTCACACTGGGGCGACTTGGGATCCGACTTGTACGCCCTCAAGTCGCCCCAAGTCGCCCCAGAAATAGATTCAATGGGAGTGAACGCTAGCGTCTTAATAGACACTACTGAAGTCGCTCCGACTTCAGAGCGTACTCCCTGTACTACTTTGATCCGACTTGGTAGGCGACCTGTACCATAGAAATCAATGGAAGTCGCCTCCAAGTTGGATCTCTCTGTAAAGTCAAGCGACTTTGCAGGGAAAAGCCCTCCCTCCCCCCTTCCCTCCCAGAGAGCTGATTGCCCTGTGATTGGCCACAGCCGAAGTCGCCTGTCATGGAGGCGACTTCAAGTCGCCTTGTATTTTGCTAAAGTCGCGCTGAAGTCGTGTCGAAGCCGCGTTGAAGTCGCCGTGCAAAGTCGCGCTGAAGTCGTGTTGCCCCAGTGTGAACCGACCCTTAAGGTAAATCCTGGGAGATAGAAGACACTTCTATAAGGTCTCCCCAGATACTTATCTCTTTCTTCAGTTCACATCACTGGCAATAAACCTCCGATTGGTTATAGAAAGATATAAATATTCATAATACAGAACATTGTTTCTCCTTAGGTTGACCATAGATTTTTTTTTTTTTTCGATCAGCCAAAGGGCTGATTGAAAAAAACAGACAGACCCCATCCACACAAGCAAGGTGGATGGAGAAATCCTTCCCGCTGTACTATTGTATTCTGACAGTGGTAACTCCTCCTCTGTCAGAATACACTGATCAGCTCTGCAGCTGATTGGCTGCAATTACTGATCAAGTGAAAGTTTTCCAACAGTCCCTGGATGTGTGCAAATTTTTCAGGAGGTAGAAATCCAAATAACATGGTATGATACATATTTGTGATGTTATAACTATCTTTAAGGGCTCCATGTGTGTAGATGCACAGGCCAATGCAAAGGGCAAACATTGCCTGGTATGTACGTAGTGGCAATAGCTGCATAGAATATTAAGGGTGCATAGGCGCCGCCCCCTCTCTCCAGCCACCCCCCTCTATAACTGAATAGGCTGGATGCCTGTTCAGGTGTCCGGCCCCTTTTCGGATGCCGGTTGCCTGAATTACAGCGGCTGGGGGGTTATTTGAAGCACCTGATTAGAGCCATAGGCTTCAAAAAAGGCGAACTGCGAGCGCAGAGCATTGCGCTCACAGTTCACCCAGGTGTGTTAGAACAGCAAATGAATATTCGCTTTCCTAACACTGAACTGCCTCTCCGCTAATCAGGTGCCAGGTCTGTTACCCGTCACCTGATTGGCTGAAAGGACAGGCGTTGCGATTGGACATCTATCAGGAAGAGGGGAGGAGACGCATGGAGGACACAGGAGCCGCCGTCTGACCCACTGCAAGGTCCCACCGCTCACCTGCATGCCCGACCCGCCACCGAGACAGGGTAGGTGCCGGACAGATGGCGAGCATTTGATGGGGCACAGTGGCAGCATTTGATGGGGCACAGTGGCAGCATTTGATGGGCACAGTGGCAGCATTTGGGCACAGTGGCAGCATTTGATGGGGCATAGTGGCAGCATTTGATGGGGCATAGTGGCAGCATTTGATGGGGCATAGTGGCAGCATTTGATGGGGCACGGTGGCAGCATTTGATGGGCACAGTGGCAGCGTTTGATGGCACAGTGGCTGCATTTGATGGCACAGTGGCTGCGTTTGATGGGCATAGTGGCTGCAATTGATGGGCACAGTGGCTGTGTTTGATAGCACAGTGGCTGCATTCGATGGGCATGGTTGGCTGCTTTTGATGGCACAGTGGCTGCGTTTGATGGGCACAGTGGCTGCGTTTGATGGCACAGTGACTGCGTTTGATGGCACAGTGACTGCGTTTGATGGCACAGTGACTGCATTTGATGGCACAGTGGCTGCAATTGATGGGCACAGTGGTTGCGTTTATTAGACACAGTGGCTGTGTTTGATGGCACAGGGGCTGCGTTTGGTGGCATAGTTGCGAAATTAATGGGCACAGTGGCTGCGTTTGATAGCACAGTGGCTGCAATTGATGGGCGTGGTTGGCTGCTTTTGATGGCACAGTGGCTGCGTTTGATGGGCACAGTGGCTGCGTTTGATGGGCACAGTGGCTGCAATTGATGGGCACAGTGGCTGCAATTGATGGGCACAGTGGCTGCAATTGATGGGCACAGTGGCTGTGTTTGATGGGCACAGTGAAGCTGCAATTGATGTTTTTTTTTTCAGAATTTTTCAGTTTGTTTGCGCCCCCCAAATATTTTGATCACCAGCCACCACTGCCCAAATGTATAATCTTTCTGTATACAAGAGAACATTTTATTATGTCTGTGGGTAATATTAGAGAAGGGAGGTTGTGCCACCATCTTCTAAAACACATTACAAAAGCATACAAGGGCATCCACACACTACCCTTTGCTTGTGTAGATTTCTGACTAACTAACCTGTCAACAGAGATCATGAGAACTTTGCAATTTAGAGAAACATGACGGTGGCAAATAAACAGCATGGAATCACAGGTGTATCTCTTATCATAGCCTATAAATACCATCAAGGTTCTCTCCCGAGTTACATGTAATATTTAGTCTTACAGAGGCCTAACCCTAGAAAATTCTGCTCACAATCCAACAAAATGTGTGTAGCACTAACTCTCGGTGGAGCTGCTGGTTTAAAGCGGGCTGATACCTTCACTCTCGACACCTCTGTTTCACCGGCACCAGGTCTAGGGTCCCGTTGAGTTTACCTCTGGATGATATAAGCACCAAACACTTTTCCAATGCTTTAATGAAAAAGTAATAAAGGAAGTAGCAGGAAAGAGGCAGAAGGAAAGTTGCAGGGAAGCTCAAATACCCTTCCTTAGTATTCTTTAGAACATTCTTTGGAATTGAACACTTGTAGTTGAATGCACTCCCCTTATAGGATTCAATCTTTGCCCGCCTGGATAGGCCTCTCTCACTTGCCTAGCAGCCAGTACGTAGCACGAACAAAAGTCTCTGCCACAGACTTGTTTGGAATAAAACCCGTACGATCCTCTGCCACAGGATGTATTGGTTTGCGATGAATGTCAGACACAGTACTTGAACCTTTAAGCCAACCCGGCAGTACTATGCAGTAAAATTACTTCAGGATACGTCCTCCAACCGAGTCACCAGGCCCCTCTCCAGATCAGCACTCTGCATGATCCTTCCATGATGGGTCCTCCCCTGGGATCTCCTCGGTTGTCCAGCTTCTTCACTCAGGATAGACAGCTCAGGACCATTCCTCTGCTTCTGTGGTAGGCCCCAGACAGGCTTCTGAGCCCACCCACACGCCGCAGCTACGTGGGCCTCCGGAACGGAGGACCACGAGGTGGTACTCTTAACGCATACCTGTCGGCCAGGAGGGCCAGCAGGTGGCTGAAAACGAACCCCTAAACGGGGCGTCTGTCCCATAAATACCCTCTCCTAGAATGCAACTCGGAGGACCACCTCCACCGAGTTGTCTCCGAGACAGAGGAGCATTCATACGCTTAAACACTATGCCTTTCCAACACCAGCCCATGGTGACAACGACACCCACCGGCACAGTGTGGAACTACATGCAACTCAGCCAAGCTAGAACAGAGGCAAATCTAACTTCACTTAACAAGTAACCCACAAGATTTACCTATCAGCGGTAGATTCAAAATCTATCAGCGCTACATACTCCCCCCACTACAAAAGAGGTTGTCCTCAATGACTGTCAATTTGAGCTTAAAACCTTGATTAAAGTAAAGAAGAGAAGAAGACAGTAGAGAGATATTACAATTTCAACATTTTTTTCTTTTAAACAATATGTTCACATTCGTAAACAAAACCACATTAATACTGTTGCAACCCTACTATCTATCTAGCTGAAAAGCCTAACAGCTTGATAGCAGGTCCACTTGCTCCTGAAAAAAAAACAAAGTTAAACACACACACACAAGATATATACAGTTTTAGGAGCAAAGTCTCATTTTTAAAAAATGAAACTCTCTTCCTATAATCTTTCCTATGTTCCCACTAAGGAACCAACTAGAATAACTTGAGGAGTCCATCCCTATATATATTTAGGTATGTCATATCTTTAAACGAAAGAAGTCCAGCTAGCGAAAAAAACGAGCCTTGGATTTAGAAACACAGAGCTGAACACCAAATCTTGACCTCGAAGATCTCTGAACACTGACACTATCTATCTACATACCCCACAGTTCTTTATCCATAATCACCAGTAGAACCGAGGATCCGGCAATGACAGTGATTTTCCTTGTTTATCCATTGTAGTGATAAAGTACACCACATCATCTTTTCCTGGTCTGCAAATGACCACTTTGTCAGCATAAATGTGCCGACCATAGTTCCAATGTAGGAAACATCCACTGAAGCGTTCATCCATAGCGACAGAACATCCAGTCCTAAGGGAAAGGCTTAGGCACAGACAAATAGTCCCAAACACCTTCACTGTACCACAGCTCCCGGTTAGCTTCAATCTCTTGCATAATGTCCTGGGTAACATATGGGAACTCCAAACCATATTCCCTGGCCACACGCTTGTTAAGCATTCTCTGTAAACGTGCAAGCTTGGGCAACAATCTATTTTTCCCCAAACCAGAGGGCACACAAGAGTTCAATAACTTGCTACCCATAGACCCGATGGGTGTCGGCAACAAAGTAGTAACTTTAGGCAATGTCTCCCCGACAGTACTGTGTGGCTCCACACAAGGTGATGTTCTCCCAGAATTCAGGGCTGTCCATTCTGAGAAAGTTAAGGCAGAAGTAACGTCTTCACCCTGGGCCCATAACAGTTCTTGTGACATTGTCTCAAATAAATCATCATCACCGGAGAGATCCGACATGGAATCTATCTCCGAATCTCTCAACTCTTCTGCCGGCAAATATTTACACAAAGTCCCAAATACATTCCCCTCTGATCTCTCACACGTTCCTGACGTGGACTTCTCCAGTTCGGGTAGTCTCTGGGGTAGGCCTCGACCACGGCCGCAGGAAGCCTTTACATATCCCACCTTCCTCTGGACAGGTACAACAGGGATAGGCGTAGCGGAAATCAAGGTAATGTCCGCTGATGAATCGGTTACCGCAGTATCTCTCTCAGGAACACTTTCGGTGACAACAGGCGAAATCACGGCCTGCTGTTCTTTTTCAGCAGTAGTAGCAGCTTCTACTGTGGCGATACCTGTAGCCCAGTCCATACGATAAGCACGGGGCGACATAGTAGGTTGCTCCACCACAAACAAATATTCTCCACATTGCGAGCAGCGAACAAATGGACGGAGATGTATGACCAGTCCTTCACACTTGTGGCAAAGCATGCCCAGTCCTTCAATATCTCCAACTGTATAAAGAACAAACCTCCCCTGCGGTTTCAGACAAATGCCGGTATCTGTAAGCAAGGTTCCGGTCAGCATAGCACCCGCAGCGGTGCTGGTAGTGAACATCTTAGGCCTCACAGTTGGCTGCATCACCGAAAAAGACATGGCCTCACTCTTCTCAGCACGATCACGAGGCCTCTCTTCTTCTCTGGCGCCAACACACACACGTGTCCCACGCGGTATCCAGTAGGCTAGGCTCCTCCCAATTGTTCCTCTGATCACGTAGCTCCCGGGCTTTCACTGGCGCCCGCCGCCTACCCAGTCAGAAATAAAGTCCTGCAACTTTTAACCTCTTCTTCTCCTGAGAAATTGACAAAGTCCAGCTCTCACCGTAAACTCCCAGTGAAACACTTCTCCAGGTTGCGAGAACTGATGGCCAACAAATCCCGGACGACGCCCCCACATGTAGCACTAACTCTCGGTGGAGCTGCTGGTTTAAAGCGGGCTGTTACCTTCACTCTCGACACCTCTGTTTCACCGGCACCGGGTCTAGGGTCCCGTTGAGTTTACCTCTGGATGGTATAAGCACCAAACACTTGAGTATATTTTCCAATGCTTTAATGAACAAGTAATAAAGGAAGTAGCAGGAAAGAGGCAGAAGGAAAGTTGCAGGAAAGCTCAAATACCTTTCCTTAGTAATCTTTAGAACATTCTTTGGAATTAAACACTTGTAGTTGAATGCACTTCCCTTATAGGATTCAGTCTTTGCCCGCCTGGATAGGCCTCTCTCACTTGCTTAGCAGCCAGTACGTAGCACGAACAAAAGTCTCTGCCACAGACTTGTTTGGAATAAAACCCGTACGATCCTCTGCCACAGGATGTATTGGTTTGCGATGAATGTCAGACACAGTACTTGAACCTTTAAGCCAACCCGGCAGTACTATGCAGTAAGATTACTTCGGGATACGTCCTCCAACCGAGTCACCAGGCCCCTCTCCAGACCAGCATGATCCTTCCATGATGGGTCCTCCCCTGGGATCTCCTCGGTTGTCCAGCTTCTTCACTCAGGATAGACAGCTCAGGACCATTCTTCTGCTGCTGTGGTAGGCCCCAGACAGGCTTCTGGGCCCACCCACACGCCGCAGCGATGTGGGCCTCCAGAACAGAGAACCACGAGGTGGTACTCTTAACGCATACCTGTCGGCCAGGAGGGCCAGCAGGTGGCTGAAAACGAACCCCTAAACATGGCGTCTGTCCCATAAATACCCTCTCCCAGAATGCAACTCGCTTCAACACGTTGCCTTTCCAACACCAGCCCATGGTGACAACGACACCCACCGGCACAGTGTGGAACTACACGCAACTCAGCCAAGCTGGAACAGAGACAAATCTAACTTCACCTAACAAGTAACCCACAAGATTTACCTATCAGCGGTAGATTAAAAATCTACCAGCGCTACATGTGTATTCCTTATTCACTATTATTATTATTATTATGATTACATTATGAAGGCATCATAAAATCAGAATATAAGATAGACTGCATTCCATATATTGGACTCTTGTCCTTATATAGTGGGGGAATTTACAAATCACAGGTATTATAAACTGTTTATATAGCAAATACATCAATCAAGATTATTGAGGACCCAGCCCCTTTTGAAGGACCACATTTTTAACAAACTCCCTTTCATATTGTGCTAAGATATAATTTGCAACTGAAAAGCTTTATATACTTCTCCAATATCTCAACTATTCCAGGATTGGTTTAACTGTCTGTAAGTCTTAAACCTGCGACACACTAATATTTTTTTTTTTGTTCAACCCAGCAGGTTGAATAAATAAAAACTATCAGCTCTGGTCAGAGACGCTGTACTAACGATCCAACATTAGTACAGCAATCTCCCACACTGAGCTGTTGTGTTCTGACAGGGGGACGGCACCTCTGCCGAAACACTTTGGTCAGCACTCTCAGCCATTGGCTGAGAGCACTTATTGGGAGCTGGTTGACAGCTTCTGTCTGACCAGCTGACATACACAAGGGCTGTTGGCCGTTTTTTATTGAAACGGCCCATGTCTCCCAGCATTCTGCCTGTGTATACAAGGTTTTATACATACAGTCATCAGTCAGGTACAGCCACCAATTGGCTGGTTCTGGAATACTTAATTAGCCAATTAGTAGTGTTGGATGAAGACGCGTCCTGGATAATGTCAGCACACACAACACCCAGTCACAAATACAGCTGGGGCCCTTAGTGCAAACAAGCCTGCAGTAGGCGTTAGGTACATACAGTAAGTTAGGTTTCTCTGAGGATTTAGGTCTGCTTCAAGTGTGGCTATACATTTTATAAAGACAAAAAGCCTGAGCGTGGCAGTAGTGAGACATTTGCACAACCTTAAACTTGACAGAACCCAGCATCATGTCAACTTGCAGATGAACTGATATGTGATATGAACTGATATAGAAGCACACTGATATAGAAGCACAGAGCGACTGTCTTTCCTGCAACCACTGCTATTGTGTTCTCTTGGCAGGGGGGTGGGGGAGGCCATCCCCATGGGGGGAGAACACAGTGATTACTGCTGGCGGCTATAATAGCCGCTAGCAATAATCATATGTAAAATGTGACAGGTTGGTTGTACCCAAGTTTATCCATCTATCAACTTTGGTACATTCAGCCTTCCCATACATGGTTTGAATCTCAGCCGGTCCCTGCTGAACCGGCCGGCATTTGAACCGTCTATGGACGGCTTAAGATCACCATTAATTTCAATCAACGAAATGTTTAAAAGTACTGACTATCACATGTACATGGGCAAGCCTGTACATTGTTCAGTCATGCTACCAATGCATGGCAAATCTGAGCTGTGTATAGAAATTCTAAGGCTGGGTTCACATATGAGCATGCAGCGGCTCACAGCAAGTGTTTCCGGTGCGTTCACCGTTTCAGGTCTGATTTCAGCCTGACTTTTTGGCTGAATTCTGGCATGAGACGGATTAAAAGACACACAGGGCTCCTGTGCAAATCACACCTGAGCCGCTGCGGAGATATGTGAACCGGCTTCATAGAGAGCCAATCACAAGCTTCTGTTGTGCGAATTGGATGCGATGAAACCCTCACCCAATTCGCAATAGTGTGAACCCAGCCAAAAGCAGGCCATACATGGTCGAATTTCGAACTAATTTTCTTTTCAAAATCAGAAAGTTCGTTTTTTTTGTGATCCGATGATGCCACCATTGATTTTAGAAATTCGGCCGACGAAGCCTTCAATTTCACCTACAGAAAAGAATTTTCGTGGCTGGGAATCTTCTTTTCTCTCTGTAAATTTTCTTTTCTTATTACATTTCTCGCATGATTCTCCCATCATTGATTAGAAAATCGTTTGTTTTTCTAAAAAATTTCCAACATGTATGATTCCTCAAATTTGATTACCGCACAAAAATCGGCCATTGCTACAGCCCACTAATGGTGCGAAATTCGTACGAAAATTCTTAGATACGATTTTCGAAAGAAAATTCTTTTGAAATTCGAACCGTGTATGGCCGGCATAACTATTTGTGCCACAAAAAATGGAGACTGAATTGATTAGGCACATGATGGCTTACATCAGTAGCCTCCCTGGTGGTTTTTCCGAGTGTGGCTCGGGGTTACATTTCAGTCCCATTAGCGGTAACCCCGAGCCACACTCGGGATTACATTGCAGAATCCTGGTGTGGCGTTACTTACCTTGTCCCCAGGATCCTGCGATGTCCCCCGCTGTGTCTGCGGGCTCTGTCTCCTCCGAAGCCTCTCCGTGCCAGGCTCCGTTCCCTGCGAGCGCCGCGATGCACGGGGGCGGAGACTGGCAGAAAATTCAAAAAAATGTACAAATCATAACACATGCAGTACTGTAATCTTACAGATTACAGTACTGTATGAAATTATTTCACATCCCCTTTGTCCCCAATGCTTTGGCCCATGCCCTGCATGCAGTTTTATGTTATATATACTGTTCTTTCTGCCTGGAAACTGGAGATTGTCCATAGCAACCAAAAAGTGTCCCTTTATGTCAAAAGTGGCTTTAGACCTGCTAGAAAACAGCGATAGTAAATTAGAACACTTGCAGAATTGAGCGATAGTGAATCGTGGGGAAATTTATTTTATTATTATTATTATATATATATATTTTTTAATTATTTATATTTATTTATTATATTATAATTTATGTTTTTGTGTTTCAAACTTCATCATACCAGGGATATCTATATTGGATAGATTTAAGTGTGTTATTGTTAAGAATTACAGGCCTACAATATAAAACGCCAAATTTCCATGCAAAATAATTGTACCGCTTTCAGCACCTAAAATCCGAAATAATCATACTGCCAGGGAGGTTAAATGTCTAATGCCGCGTACACACGGTCTGACTTTTCAGCTACAAAAGTCCGACAGCCCATCCGACAGACTTTCGACGGACTTTTGGCGGACTTTCAACGGACTTTCTAACGACCGCCTACTTGCCTACACACGATCAAACCAAAGTCCGACGGATTCGTACATGATGATGTACACCGGACTAAAATAAGGAAGTTGATAGCCAGTAGCCAATAGCTGCCCTAGCGACGGTTTTTGTCTGTCGGACTAGCATACAGACGACCGGATTTCTGGGTCCGGCGGAGTTACAACGTAAAGAATTGAAGTATGTTCCAAATCTAAAGTCCGTCAGATTTGCGGCTGGAAAAGTCAGTTGAAGGTCCCGTGAAGCCCACACACGATCCACACCAGTTGAATAGCCTTAAGCAAAGTTCAGCAAAGGACTAGGCTGTGTAAAGCTAGTCCATACATGGGTAAAAACTTGTTAGAAATTTTTTTTAAATAAAGATCTGTATTAATGCCATCATTGTATCAAATTGTTTTCCACATATTGTCGATTGTTAACGACATTTTTTTTGTCGATCAATGATCAATGTACATGCGCTATACGTTTTTTTTAAACAATTTATGATCAATTTCTCTACTAATGTTTAGAAAATCGTTCAATTACGCAAAAAAATTCAGACATGAAGGAGCTTTCTTGGCATAAAACTTTGCATTTCGAGAATCGAAATGTGACCACTAACGTTTCTGAAATCAAGCGATTGGGATTTTTCGAATTTTTTTGAACGAACGCTTTTTCAAACTATTTTCTATCTATGTATGGCCAGCTTTACACTCGCCTATGGGCCAATAATAAGGGGTTCTGACCATTTGAAATACCAGAACGTTTAAGGATGGGCAGATGTCTAATGCCGCGTACACACGGTCGGACTTTCCGGCATACTTGGTCCGGCACACTTTCCGACGGACTTTGTCCGCCAGGTGCGCCGGACTTTAAAACGGACGGACTTGCCCACACACGCCGGGACTTTCCGGCGGGCTAAGTCCGCCCGTCTTTCCGACGGACTTTCGCCGGAGTTCCGGCGGACTTTCAGAATGAACGGACTTGCCCACACACGGCCAAGTCCGTTCATTTGAACGTGACTCAGGTGCGACGGGACTAGCAAAGGATGTCAATCTTGCCGCTTTTATCGGCGAGATTGACACCTTGCGAGCCCCGTTGCGGGGCATACCAGGCCCTTAGGTCTGGTATGGATTATAAAGGGAAGCCCCTACGCCGAAAAAACGGCGTGGGGTCCCCCCTAAAATCCATACCAGGCCCCGATCCGAGCACGCAGCCTGGCCGGTCAAGAAAGGGGGTGGGGACGAGCGAGCGCCCCCCCCCCCTCCTGAACCGTACCAGGCCGCATGCCCTCAACATGGGGGGGGTGCTTTGGGGGAGGGGGCGCCTTACGGTGCCCCCCCACCACAAAGCACCTTGCCCCCATGTTGATGAGGACAAGGGCCTCTTCCCGACAACCCTGGCCGTTGGTTGTCGGGGTCTGCGGGCGGGGGGCTTATCGGAATCTGGGAGCCCCTTTTAATAAGGGACCCCCAGATCCCGGCCCCCCACCCTATGTGAATGAGTATGGGGTACATCGTACCCCTACCCATTCACCTAGGTAAAGTGTCAATAATAAAACACAACACAGGGTTTTAAAATAATTTATTAAACAGCTCCGGGTGGGGGATCTTCCTCCGGCTTCGGGGGTCTTCTTCCGTCTTTGGGGGTCCCTCCGGTTAATCTTCTCCCGGCGTCCGGTTGGTTCTTCTCCGCTCTCCGGCCTCTTCTCCCGGTGTCCCAGGTCTTCGGCCGGTCACTCCGCTGTCTTCATGTAGCTCTATTGCCAGCGGAGGTCCGGACTTCTGGGCTTCTTGTCTTCTCTTCTCTTCCCCCAGATGTTGACACGACGCTCTCTCCGGCTGGACTGTACTCTGAGGGCTGCGTTGTGACTTATATAGGCGGAGACCCCGCCCCCATATGATGTCACAGTCCCTGGGCATGCTGGGACTGTGACGTTTTAGGGGGCGTGGTCGACCACGCCCCCTAAAACGTCACAGTCCCAGCATGCCCAGGGACTGTGACATCAAAAGGGGGCGGGGTCTCCGCCTATATAAGTCACAACGCAGCCCTCGGAGAGCAGTCCAGCCGGAGAGAGCGTCGTGTCAACATCTGGAGAAGAGAAGAGAAGAGAAGAGAAGAGAAGAAGCCCAGCAGCTCAGAAGTCCAGACCTCTGCTGGCAAGAGAGCTACCTGAACACAGCAGAGGAGCCGGCCGAAGAACTGGAACACCGGGAGAAGAGAGCGGAGAAGAACCAACCGGACGCCGGGAGAAGATGAAGCGGAGGGACCCCCGAAGCCGGAAGAAGACCCCCGAAGCCGGAGGAAGATCCCCACCCCCGGAGCTGTTTAATAAAATATTTTAAAAACCTGTGTAGTGTGTTTTATTACTTACAATTTTTCCCTAGGTGAAGGGGTAGGGGGACCATGTACCCCATACTCATTCACATAGGGTGGGGTGCCGGGATCTGGGGGCCCCCTTATTAAAGGGGGCTCCCAGATTCCGATAAGCCCCCCGCCCGCAGACCCCGACAACCAACGGCCAGGGTTGTCGGGAAGAGGCCCTTGTCCTCATCAACATGGGGACAAGGTGCTTTGAGGTGGGGGGGCCCCGCAGGGCGCCCCCCTCCCCCAAAGCACCCACCCCCCCATGTTGAGGGCATGCGGCCTGGTACGGTTCAGGAGGGGGGGGGCGCTCGCTCGTCCCCACCCCCTTTCCTGACTGGCCAGGCTGCGTGCTCGGATCGGGGTCTGGTATGGATTTTAGGGGGGACCCCACGCCGTTTTTTCGGCGTAGGGGCTTCCCTTTATAATCCATACCAGACCTAAGGGCCTGGTATGCACCGCGCTCGCCGCAATAGGAAAATTAGTTTTTCCTATTGCAGCGAGCGCGAGATGCAATACCCTGCCCTCGCGTCGTATCTGGTCCGTCGGACCAGCCTACACACGAGTGGCCTTTCCGTCGGACCAGCACACACACGAGCGGACTTTCCGCCCGAAACTGAGTCCGACGGAAAGATTTGAAACTTGGTTCAAATCTAGGTCCGGCGGGCTTTTGGGAAGAAGTCCGCCGGAAAAGTCCGCCGGCGCCCACACACGGGCGGATTGTCCGGCACACTCTGGTCCGCCGGACCAAGTATGCCGGAAAGTCCGACCGTGTGTACGCGGCATTAGTGGAACATCCTTTTATTATGTAAATGAATACCCTAATGATGCTGGCCACAGACAGGCAGAAATCTCCCAAGGCTCACCATACACATTACAATATGGCCATACAAACTTTGTACAATCGGTTTTAGATAAAACTATGTAATATGAGGACCTACCTAAGCTACCTAATCAACTTGAATCCAATCAAACAGGACTTTGAAATACATACTTGTTGGTAGAGCTCAAAGAGATTGTACAATAAGATTATAACTTGTATGTGAGCCCAAGAATAATTACCATGTACAGTAATGTGATGTACAGTAGCTATGTCAATCATAACATCACTGTGCCACTGGGGCTCATTAGTATTTTTTTTTCTCTGGTTGGTGGGTGACTGAAATACTAATTAATAGTCAAGCTTGGTAATAGCCAGAACAGAGATTTGTCCATTTTGTTCAAAGCAGCAAGACTGGTGGAAGTGACTGCCACAGATCAGCAAGTAAGTAGAACTATAGTAAAAAAAAAAACAACAACCAAATATTCTCATAATTGTGGGACACTGAGGTTGAAAATTGTAGATACACGCTTTGGCAACTGATCATGTGACCAATGCCTAGGCATTGTTCAAATAGTCTCAGCCAAAAAGGAAGGGGGTCAGTGTTCATGCCACTTCAGCAGAGACCCTATGGCTAGATATTGGTCATGTTATCCTGTAAGAACAAAGAAGGTGCATCTCATAAAATAAGAATATCATCAAAAAAGTTAATTCATTTCAGTATTTCAATTAAAAAAAGTGAAACTGATATATTTTATATAGATGTGTTACGCACAGAGTGATATATTTCAAGCAGTGCTGCATTTCAGTGCCACTGCCTGCCCATCAGTTCCACCTGTCATTGCCTATAAGTGCCAGCCATCAGTGACACCTATCCATGCCCATAAGTGCTACCTATCAGTGCCCATAAGTCCCACCTATCAGTGCCCATCAGTCAGTGGCACCTATCAGTGCTCATCAGTACTGAAAATCAGTGCCCATCAGTCAGTGTCACCCATGAGTGCCCATCAGTGCTGCATATCATTTCTCATCAGTCAGTGCCACCTAGCAGTGCTTATCAGTGCTGCAGTTCAGTGCTCATCAGTCAGTGCCACCTATCGGTGCTCATCAGTGCCAGCCATCAGTGCCCATCAGTTAGCGCCACCTATCAGTTCTGCATATCAGTGCCACCTATCGGTGCTCATCAGTGCCCATCAGTTAGCGCCACCTATCAGTTCTGCATATCAGTGCCACCTACCTATCAGTGCCCATCAGTCAGTGGCACCTACCAGTGCTCATCAGTACTCATCAGTGCTGCATGTCAGTGCCCATCAGTCAGTGCCACCTATCAGTGCTCATCAATGCTGCATATCAGTGCCCATCAGTCAGTGCCACCTATCAGTGCTGCATATCAGTGCCACCTATCAGTGCCCATCAGTCAGTGCCACCTATCAGTGCTCATTAGTGCTGCTGCATATTAGGGCCTCCTCATCAGTGCTACTGCCACCCCATCAGTGCCCTTCAGTGCTGCCTCATCAGTGCCACCTAATCCTTTCAGTGCCCATCAGTGCTGCATATTAGTGCCCCCTCATCCGTGCTACCCCATCAGTGCCCTTCAATGTCCCCTCATCAGTGCCCCATTAGTTCAGCCTCATTAGCGCACATCAGTGAAGGAGAAAAAAAGTACTTATTTACAAAATTTTCTGACAGAATCTAAAAAAAAAGTCTTTTTTTTTAGCAAAAAATAAAAAATGTCGTTTTTTAAATAAATACCACCAAAATAAGCTCTATTTGTGTGAAAAAAAAGATAAAAAATAATTTATTTGGGTACAGTGGCATGACTGCGCAGTGCGCAATTGTTATTCAAAGTGTGACAGCGCTGAAAGCTGAACATTTACTTGGGCAGGAAGGGGTGAAAGTGCTCTGTATTGAAGTAGCAGTGACAGACACTTTGCACTTGTAATTTTTTAATTTTCGGTTTTTATTTCCCCCAGGTAGAGCAAATTATCAGAGCCTTTCAGTGAACACTGCAGATACACCAGCAGAATGTCAGCGGTGTGGAAGTATTTTAAAATTAACGAGGACAACCCACGGATTGCAGACTGCAAACTTTGTTCTGCAAAATTATCTAGAGGAGGTACAAAAGTCAGTTCTTCTAATACCAGTAATCTGATAAAGCATTTGAAATGAAAACATAAAAGTGAACATGGAGAATTTACCACTATCGCAAGTAGCACTCAGCAACCAACTCTGCAGCAAACTTTAGCCAGAAGAGAAAAGCTGTCAAGAGACAACCCCAGAGCTGTAAAAATAACAGAGGCACTCACCCAATTTATTATAGTGGATGATCAATCTAAAAAAAAAAGCACATTACCATCATGCTGCAAGAGGACTTAAGGCAATTAGCTTCACCACTGACGTCTGGAGCAGTAGTGTGAGTCCATCAGCTTAACGGCACAGTGGATAGATGGCGAACTCTCTCTGCATCATGTCATGCTCCACACTACAAAATTTTAAGGCTCCCACACCAGTCAAGCAATAGCGAACATTCTTGAGGAAATGCTTCAGACTTGGGCAATTCCCAAAAGTTCTGTTACTGTTGTGGTCCAGGACAATGCCAAAAACATGATAAAAGGTATGGAAGATGCTGGACTTCCCAGTACTTCATGTGTGGTATATGCACTGCAGCTTGCTGTCTCAGAGGGACTGTTATGACAGCGCAGCATTGCAGATGCTGTGGGAGTCGGTGCAAAATAATTGACCACTTCAAACATTGTAACCTGGCATACTCTCGGCAGCAGGACATCCAGATACAGCTTGGTCAGCCAGTAAGAAGTCTCCAACAACACGTGCAGACTCGTTGGAACAGCACATTTTACATGCTGGAGTCTCTGAGCAGAAACGGGCCCTTGGAGTGTATGTGTCTGAAAATGAGCTCCCTGCCACCATTACTGCAAACCAGTGGAATCTGATCGAGAAGATGATCAATATCTTGGCTCCCTCTTCTCTGGTACTGAGCGAAACCCACTTTACTGTATCGCAATTTTGCTCGATCCAAGGTAATGTTAGTTTTTCTGCTATTCATTTAACTATAAAAAATAAGCTTTGAATTTGAAATGAATAATGAAATAAAAAAATTATTAAATGTCGTTTAACATTTTAAAATGTAAGAAACTAGAGTAATTCATTTTAGTTATTTATTGAGTTTTTGGTGTACTCTGACTATTTTTTCCTAA
This sequence comes from Lithobates septentrionalis, assembly GCA_037952835.1. Classification (NCBI taxonomy): domain Eukaryota; kingdom Metazoa; phylum Chordata; class Amphibia; order Anura; family Ranidae; genus Lithobates; species Lithobates septentrionalis. The sequence continues at coordinate 2,866,288 of JBBDGP010000859.1, read as the reverse complement.
TTCACAGAAAGAATATGCTGCATTCATTCATTGTTGTTTTATTTTTAATTCTATTTATAAAGAATGATTTTTCGATAATGCAGACACTTCCAGGGAGGCGAAAGAAATACTGGAATTGCAAAACATTTCTGAAGAGGCAATTGTATCTGAGGAGGAGCATGAAGAACCAGCTGCCAAAACCTGCACACGCGATTGGTCTCCTCCCCCAGTGAGTCCCATCCCCCCACAGTTAGAAACACTCATCAGGGAACACATTTAACCCCTTGATCGCCCCCTAGTGTTAACCCCTTCACTACTACGCCAAGCAATCTCCTGCACTCAGGTGCCCAGTCAGCTAAGTAAGTGGCCCAGCCAACCCCTTTAGCAAAGTCAGTGGAATGTCGCTGGTCTTGCTGCCCTCCTCTGAATAATGGGTATCGTTTATAACTGAAACATACAATAAGAACAGGGGGCGCACTGACCTTGTGCATTACCAAGGATAAAATTTATTTATAAAATAACATAAAATATACTAACAAACGTGCTTAAAATAAGGCTTATCAATGCTCCGGCAATAGCGAACAGCATCTCTAAACACCTACGGCCACTTGTGATGCCATCTGTGTCCTCTAAACATTTGGTGCCAGTGTAATTTTTACATTGATCAGTGCATTATTTTAGGACTGATCAATGTAATAATGTCACTGGTCCTCAAAAAATGTCATTTGGGATCAGATTTGTCCGCTGCAATGCCGCAGGACGCCATTATTAGTAAAAACAATAAAAAAAAAATAAAAGTCCCTAAATCTATCCCATAGTTTGTAGACGAAATAACTTTTGCGCAAACCAATCAATATACGCCTATTGCGATTTTTTTTTTTACCAATAATATGTAGAAGAATATATATCGGCCTAAACTGATGAAGAAATGTGTTTTTTTTATGTTTTTTTTTTGGATATGTATTATAGCAAAAAGTAAAAAAAAATTTTTTTTTTTCAAAATTGTCGCTCTTTGTTTATAGCGCAAAAAAGAAAAACCGCAGAGGTGATCAAATACCACCAAAAGAAAGCTGTATTTGTGTGAAGAAAAGGACGTCAACTTTGTTTGGGTACAGCATTGCATGACTGAGCAATTGTCAGTTAAAGCGACGCAGTGCCCTATCGCAAAAAATGGCCTGGTTATTAAGTGGGAAAAATCTTCCGGCAAGTAAGTGGTTAAACAATGCGCTGTTTATATTTTTTACTGGGATTTTACATTTGTTATTTATTGTTGTTGTTTTTATTAATATATTTTATTCTTGTAAAATAGATTTTTTTATTTATTAACATGTTCTGTGAAAATTCTTTGAGTATTTTTACAAGTTTGTGACAAGCAAATAAAACCGTTTTATTCTTTTATAATCTCTTGAGTTACAGTTCTTCATAATTATAAAGAAGATATGATTAGTCTGTATTGTGCTTTGAAAACTGTCACATGACATTAACAAAAAGTATCGGTAATCGGTATCGTCGAGTACTTGAAAAAAGTATCGGTACTTGTACTCGGTGGAAAAAAAGTGCTATCGGTGCAACCCTATTTTCCACAGTCCGTGATGATTTGGGGAACCATGTCATCTGCTGGTGTTGGTCCACTGTGTTTTATCAAGTCCAAAGTCAGCGCAGCCCTTTACCAGGAAATTCTAGAGCACTTCATGTTTCCCTCTGCTGACCAGCTTAATTGAGATGCTGATTTCATTTTCTAGCAGGACTTGGCACCTGCCTACACTGCCAAAAGTACCAATACCTGGTTTAATGATCATGGTATCACCAACCATTTACCAATGTCATGCTGAACAGTGAGCATATCTTGTTACATATTTCTATGCCCACTATTTAAAGCATTGCAGCTATGTTTTTGAATTAATGTTTTTCACTGTATGTGCTTTAATGAGCTAAACTTCCCATGTAAGGAAGTGGTAAGGCCCTGTTAATAGTTTTGAAACAACATAGAAGCATCTATAGAAGTAGGAGTAGAATCCTGAATTTACTGTAATGTCTGGTACTCACTACAGTCTCGTTTCATGCAACCCGACAGCTCCGGTTGGGAGCCGCTGTACTAACCATGCGAGGTTAGTCCATCGATCTCCCCCGCTGAGTTGTTGTGTTCTGACAGGGGGACGACCCCCACCGCCAGAACACTGCGATCAGCACTCTCTGCTTTTGGTTGAGAGCGCTGATACGGAGTTGGATGGCTGCTGGTTTCCCAGCATGCACGTCCGACAGTAGCCGGCCGAACGTTTGTCGGACAGACAGACTTGCACACGAGCAGAATGTCGGCAGGTATTTTTTGTACCGGCAAATGTCTCCCGACATTCTGCCTGTGTGTACGGGGCTTAAGTTGAGCTTGGTAATTAATCAAAGAAACATTAATTATGCTGCTATATGAATCCCCATTACTAACTTCACCCCTTAATGAAAATGTTATTAAAACAATCCCGCTGATATATATTTCAAATTAGAAAGTGGTACGCATTTTGGAAACACTTTCTTTTCCAGCTGTTAAATAATGAGGTACTAATAAATATTTTTTTTGTGTTTAATTCAGTGGATGAAGCCTTATGATGTAAATACGTAAATGGCATTGTCAATTATATTAACTTCCCTAATCCATATTGGCAAACAGAGTGAATGATCTGGGCTAAGGTGTTACTTTTTCTTGGCTTCCAATAGGCTTAGGCTGAATGACCAGCTAATAGACTTTTGAATATGCATAAGCCATTCAGACCAAGCCAATAAAAAGCTGTCCTCATTGAACACTGTCAGTAAAGCCAGTGCACACACATACAGGGATACAATGTCTGCCTCTTTCTATTGTACTCTGATAGTGCTACTTATACCTGGAGCAGCTAACTACCTTGCAAAGAGCTATCCTAGAGATCAGCCAGCCAGTCTACAAGAATTTGGCAATAGGACAGAAGATACCACGAGCAAGAATGCAGTCCCTCCTGAACTACCCAACTTTATGATGAGTCTCTACCAAAATTTTCATCACTTAGAGACCAGAGAGGGTACAGAGCTAAGATCCACACCACAACAAAGGTCTCCATCTAGTCCACAGGCTGATATTATCAGAAGTCTATCTGCTAAAGGTAAGATAACCAATTCTTCTTATAATAGCAGTTTTCATTAAAAAAAAAAAGTCATATCAAAGTATTAGCTCTACACTGACCAGATATTTTCAGGTTATATGAATAATAATATTATTTGTTCTATCACTAGGGTTAATTCGAAGGTATATAAAAAAAATGGCATTTCACACTGCTGTTATAAATGCAGTGTAAATTAACACACCAGCTACAGTATTAAATAAAAATGGTCTATCTCATAAGCAAAATAAAACTAAATATCAGCATTTTAAATATAATATTCTATTATAAATTATCATTCCAATCCAGAAGACAGCCAGTGCATTACTTGAATCAGTCACAGCTTGTAAATATCAAGGCATGTATTACAAAAGTAACGCTACCATTTTATAAGCAGATATTGGAGTTTATTTAATAAAGGCAAATAAGACGTTAGCTTTGGAAAGGAATTTTCTCTTATAGCTCGGTGAATGTGGCGAAGATTCACTTTGAAAAAAATTCTCAGTCAAGTGCAAGGGAAAAAAACAAACTGTATTTTTCAATGCATGATTGGATAATTGAAACCAGGAGGGTTGAAGGAAACATTCTCTTGCAAAGTGAACAGCCTATTTGCCTTTAGTAAATCAATCCCATTGCTAGCTACTATGGACATGATTCCAACCACTGGGCACTGGTACCCAAAAAGGCAATGATTAATGCTTAGTTCCCTAACAATGTGGAAAATTAGGTAATTCAAATTGGCCTGATGTGTTTTTCTAGCATGCTGGATAATATCTTTGATTAAATTTTGGTTGTGTCATATCTCATCTTTACTGAGTTGCATCAGAAGCAAAATGTGTCCTGCATATAATCAACCTTATACTATGGAGCTGGACTTAGACATTAGAAGGAACTCACATATGGCAGTAGTTATTGAACAATAATTGCCTCAAACAAGTGTTGCATCCATGTTTGTATTTTCCAAGCATAATGCAGGGATTGCACATATACCCCTTGCACCAGTCTTAGCATTGATAAACATTAAAAATTGATACACAGGTATAACGATTGTTACAGATCCTTTGGAAATAATCTGGATTGGGTAAACAATATCTATGAGCACTTAAGCGGTTAAGCAGAACTAACTAATTAATTTGGAGTAATTGAGTGAGAAGATCAATAAGTGTTAATGAAAGTGTGTGTTAATAGTGTTACATTTAGCATTAGCAAGCCCTGCTACTGTATGTGTTTGTACAATGTGCATGGATTACTATGTATAGTATGTCATTGCCAGATGGCATAACATGGGCAGGCTTACCATCGAGTGGCTGATACCAAAGGCAACTAAAATACCTGTCTGCCTTCAGAACACTAAATGTCACAATGGGTCATATTCTGTCACATACAGGTGTCTGTATGTCTTTGACTAAATAATCAACTGCCAAGGTTTCTAGAACATTGTTAAAACTAGAAGCTGCATATTTTAAAGTGGAACTAACCCTTCCTATTCTCTACAGCTAAGGAAGGTGCCATCTTAGTCTCTGCTTGATCTGCAGTTGCCATGGTGCTCAATTATGACACCAGCCATTTGATGCTTTTACAGTTTGGTTGGGAGCAAAAGCAAATGTGATATTTATCATTCATGGCATGCCTTTTTAATGTAACTAATTTAGGAAACCGTTAAGGGCTCTTTCACACGGGGCAGATCAGTCATGATCCACCCTGTGAACATCCGCTGGCTCAGTGGGGATCGCTCCGCCGATCCCCGCTGAGCAGGAAGATGACAGGTGCATCACTGCACACTGTGCAGCGACGGACCTGTCAGAGCGCCGCTCTCCCCTATGGGGGGATCGGATGATGACGGTCCGTAGTGTCCGTCGTCACCCGATCCGATCCGAAAACGGATGGAAAAGTAGGTTTTTCCTCCGTTACACTTTTCGGATCGGAGCGGGTCGGATGTCAGCGGACATGTCACCGCTGACATCCGACGCTCCATAGGGATGAATGTATGTCCGTTTTTCATCCGAAAACGGAAGGATGAAAAACAGACATACGGATCTTCCGTGTGAAAGAGGCCTTAATCATTGGGTTTAGTTGCTCTTTAAGTCTTGTATACTAACCAAATATTGCTGAGATGCTATCCAAATGTATAGAATTCATGTCGTTTTTGCTAGTCTTTCAAAAAGGTAATTGTTAAACTAAATATTTTAAATATATTAGTAGTTTTAATCTCTGTTTTACTAGTATAGGGACAGGTATATAGTCTGATCTAAAGAGACAATATTTTGTTTATCTAAAAAATCACAGAATATCATATAGATACATTGTTCTTGCCCAGCTTTCCAAACAAATGTGTTTCATGCCATATTGCCTTTTCTATTTTAAAATCTGTACATCCACAATTTTTTTAGGGCTCAGAGTCTTGAGTTATATAACATTTTAGAACGAATTTGCATTTGTGTGGTGCATTAATGCAGGTTATTGTGCGTAATGGCAGCTTGTTGAAATCAAACTTTGAAAAAAAGCTTCTACGGCACGAAAGTTTCCAATTTTTGGATGTCACAAAATTTCTGTCACAACACACTACATTGTAGCCTGTTGCAATGCCTTAGACCCCTTTCACAGTGAGGCACGTTACAGACGCTATAGCACTAAAAAGAGCGCCTCTTCTCTCACTCGCTTTCACAGAGCGGTGGACTGGCAGGACGCGCAAAAAGGTCCTGCAAGCAGCATCTTTGAGGCGCTGTAAGATTGGTGTATACACAGCTCCTACAGCGCCCCTGAAATCAATGGGCAGTGCCGGAAAAGCGCCGCTGCAGCTGCGTTTTGCGGGTGCTTTTAACCCTTTTTCGGCCGTTAGCAGGGGTTAAAAGTGCCCCGCTAGCAACGGAAAAGCGCTGCAAAAATGACGGTAAAGCGCTGCTAAAAATAGCGGTGCTTTACCGCTGACGCCCGGGCGCTGCCAGTGTGAAAGTGCCATTAGCGTAATGGGGTGCTATTCAAAATTATTAGCACTGTAATGCATGAAGGCTTGTAATGTGCATTGGAGTAATACACGTGGTGATGCAACACGGTCCTAAAGCCGGCCATAGATGGATCAAATCTCGGCTGGTTCAGCAGGGACTGGCCGAGATTTGATCCATCTATGGGCAGGCTGGGTGTAGTCAAGTCGATCTGTTGACTTATGCTGGCCAGACATTATACAGTTTTCTTATTCAATTTGCTTTAGATTTAAATTTTAACTATGTAGTGCCAGGGCCTGCCTGATTGCATAGAAAGTGAAAGCGTTTTAGGTTTGACCTCAAATTATATGGTTTTGTTAAATCTACAGGAAAATTGTACAAGAAAATTGCATAATGTATAGCGAGCCTTAGTTGGATAAATAACTATTCTGTCTGGGGTGATCAGAAACGAATGGTATTCATTTTGGACCAGACAGTCATATAGATTTAGTATTACAATTTTGCTTTGATGTCTCAGAAGAGCTGTGCAGACTATGTTTAAATCTCTGTACCAGACACACTTCACAAGCATTCATTACACCGAACACTAATACACATCCTTTTCATAGCTTGTCTGAGTGTCTCTTTATTAGAAGACTGCTAGTCAACCTACAGCACCTTAGGAGTCTTCATCAGTATTGTCCTTTTCAAAGCTTATGGTCATTGAATAGAGACATAGGTCAGACAGCCCTATAGAAATCCCATAAGACAGGCAGTCCTGCAATCCACATCTTGCACATAAAAACAGACATGATTGAATTACTTTAGTTGTACTCTGCAAAAAATTTAAACAAACACTTGTGACACTGCAAATATGCATCCAGGATTTTTTTTCTCAGAATTAGGAAAAAAATTATATAAATTTATTGGATATAGTAGGTGTGTTCAGGGTTAAAGTTGGCTCCAAAAAAAAGTGTTGGATGAAGCAGTGAAGTGTTTACATCATCGTATATTGGTTTGGGCATACGTTTGCTTTAGGCTGGGTTCAGATGCAACTCACAGCAGGGGTCCGGTGCATCCCTGTTCTCCTTTTCAGGCCCGAATTTTTGACTGAATTCGGACCTGAAACCGAGCCAAAGACACACAAGACCCCTTTGCAATCTGCTCCGCGGCTGCCACAGAGATGTGTGAATCGGCTCCATTGAGAGCCGGGCACACTCTCCTGTCATGCAAATTGGATGTGAGGAAACCCGCATCCAATTCACACTAGTGTCAACCCAGCCTGAGACCCATTTACATGTGTGGGGCGTTCACATGTGTTACGTTGCACCTTATGTTGCTACGCATTACGGCATGCTACAAAGCGGGTGCATTGGGGTGCCACTCAAAAGTAATGGACGTGCATTGCACCAGTGCATGTAATGTAGGTATTACCACTATGCAAAATGTAATTCAGCCATTGAAAATACGGTTTTAATGTATATTTAGGAAACGTATTTTAATAACATGTGTCCGACCCCATAACATGTCAGTTCATCCTTCTCTTTTGTTGCTTAATTTTACCTTGTGCTAAAGTAGAACTCCATACAAAACCGTTTTTTTTTTGTTTGTTTTTTGGGGGGGGTTTAAGTGTATGTTACCCTAAAAAGAAAAATCCTGTTTCTTTAAAGCAGGTTATACAGCACAGTGCTTGTGCTGTGTCATTTGGCCCCCTGTATCACCTGAAATACCTGGCTATGCCTCCTCCCTGTAAAATGTCCACGGTTTATAAAGGCCGCTGAGCCCTGTCACTGTGATCAGTTTACATGCCTCCATCATTTGCAGCTCTCCTGTCCTCTCTCCCCCTCCCTCCCTGCCTGTCTGCTCCTGTGTCAGTGCCCTCCCCTCCTGCTTCTGAAATAACTTTTATTGTCTTATATAATCCTGTTTGTTTCCTAATGCTAGGCGCTCCTGTCTGTGTTTTATAAAAAAAAATGCTGTGTATACCTGATTTCAGAGCGTCGCTCGGCACTCACTTGACCAGCCAGCTCTCTCCTCCTCTCGTCCCGACTAACGTCAGCGGGGGAATCTTGGCCCCACCCACTGCAGCTGTCAGACAGGGAGAGGAGAGAGCTGGCCGGTCATGTGAAACAAACAGGATTATATGAGGTTATAACAGTGGGTTAACAACCATTTTAAGAAAAAACGGTATATATGCTCTGTTGTGTTTTTACTGCTGTTTGTGTCCCTGTTAGGGAGATTTCCCTTCCCAGAGAAAAGTAGTCATTGGTAAACACTGGTCAATAGAGAATAGATTATTGCGTTGAATAACTAAAACCAGAGAGTGCAAAATCTGGTGCAGCTCTGCATAGAAACCAATTGGCTTTTAACTTCAGTTTGTTCAATTAAGCTGATTGGTTTCTATGCAGAGCTGCACCAGATTTTGCACTGTTCAGTTTTAGTAAATCAACCCCAATATGTTGCACCTGGGCTGTAAAGACTTGTAAAAACGTTTCAAACATTAATGGCCCGTACACACGATCCGAATATCGTACGACCCTTATCGCTTAATAGTCGCAAGTAGAAATTGAATAGGTAGCTAAGGTCACGAAAATTCTCGTACGACAGAAAAAAAAATCGGAAGTGATGTCATGTGTTGTAATGTATTTGTATTTTCGGACGACAACTATACTGACTAAACTAAAATCGTACGATCTGGAATCGTACGAGGAAAATTTTCATGTATGTCCGACCGAATAATATCGGATGTCGAAAGTAGTGTACACACGATCCGAAAATCGTACGATTCTTCATCGGGCGACCGTTTTCGTACGATATTCGGAGCGTGTGTACAGGCCATAAGGCCATCCTTATTACTCTCCACCCAAAACAGTATTAACAGTTTTGAGTAAAGCCTTCTATAGAAAAAGTGAATCGTTTTTGGAGAAAAAAAAATGCATCTGCATTGTGTTTGTATATTTCAGCTCTATGGGGTTGGTTTACTAAAACTGGAGAGTGCAAAATCTGGTGTAGCTCTGCATTTCTGCACTGTAGCCAATCAGCTTCTAACTTCAGCTTGTTCACTTAAGCTTTGACAAAAAAGAACTGATTGGTTTCTATGTAGAGCTGCACCAGATTTTGCACTCTCCAGTTTTAGTAAATCCTTCCCTACGTGCTTCCATTAAAAAAAAAATTAGTCACAGTATTTGTAACTTTTGCCAATATCCAAACTTTTCAAGCATTATTTGCCCACTACAAGGATTACCTAAATGATAACGATTGTGCGGGTTGTTTAGAACGCATTTGTCACTCTTTACAGTTGCAAAGAAAGGGAAGTGTGAAGACAGCCCCTACAAGCATAAATTTACACCTTGCCTAAATCAAATTGGCAAAAACTAATCCTTACAGCTACTAATACAAATGAGGTACACAAGAGAAGATGAGATGCAACAGGAGATTAGAACTGGGTGATATAACAGGAACATGAATGGGAACTTCCATCATACAATATTTGTAAATATTTACTAGGGAACAATATTTTGAGACTCTAATGTAATGTCTGGTACACATGATGAGATCATCAGATGAATAATCATCCTTTTTTTTGCATGTTAATTTCATTATAAAAATGAAGAGGTTACCAAAATTCTCATATGACAGAATAAAAATTCAGAAGTGATGTAATGTGTTGTATTGTATTTTCAGACACAAACTGTACTGATTAAACGGAAATCGTACAATCTGGTATCGCACAAGAAATTTTCACGCTTGTCTCATCGGATAATATTGGATGAACTGTCGTGATCGGCTCTCGAAAGCTGTGCGCTAACGATACGATTATTCTACGATCACTTCAAAAGCGGTATATTTCGTACGATTTCCTTATCGTGTGTACGGACCATACGGCTAAGTTTACACTTGTGGTTGGCAGGGCAGTAAGAACAGGCAGTCAAGCTGCATTTTTACTGCCCCTTCCCCCCCTCTAGATACCCCCCTTTAAGCTGTAAAGGCAGATGGACAGGGTCGTATACTTGCCACAGCCACTACACTTTGTTTCATGGTGCAGCATGTTTGCAAAAATTGGTTTAGAAAACCATTTTCTATTCATAAGGCTGGCCATACATTATACAATTTTCTTATTCAATTTCCTTTAGATTTACCATCAACTATGTAGTGCCTGCCTGATTGCATGCAAATTGAAAGTGTTTAGGTTTGACTTCGTATTATATAGTTTTGGTAAATCTAAAAGAAAATTGTATAATATATAGCCATCCTAGATAAAAACATAACCACCACCCTATAAATGTGTTTAAATACAATATAATTGGTCTTGCTTTAGTGAGAAGACTCACTGCACCGATTCTCCTAGCATTGAGAAACCAGATCACTTTTCTAAGGTTTATGACATGTGGAGAGGAGACAATGTTACCTCCTCAGCACCTGTTCTAATCCCATAAAGCCTACACCACATCTGCATGCATTTCACATTGCAAGGTGGCTGCAGTGCAGCCCTATTCACTTGAGTGGGTCATGTTCACTGGCAATACTGCCCACCATACAATAAAGGGGGTAGCATTTTTACCACATCCCTAAAGTAAAGCAGAGCAACTCTGGCATCTGTGCGGCCTTGTCCAGCTGCCATTGAAGCTTAAAGGGTGTGGATGGAGGGGGACAGTAAAAACGCACCTCAACTGCCTATTTTTACCACTCTCCAAACAAAAGTGTAAAGGAACCCCTATTGATAAACATGTTTTTGTTTTAGTAGCACATCTTGGTTATTTACCTTTTCTTTACTATCTTTTTATTCAGAATTTGAACAAGTTGGCAAGAGATGTGTTCTAGTTTTTGACTTCTCATCTCTCAGTCATGATGAACAACTTCAGTTTGCAGAGGTGCGATTTGGGAAAGATACATTAACAAAAATGCACAGTGATGGGATGCCACTCAACATTGACATTTTCCATCAATACTACACATGCCAAGATTCTGAGGAGCTATGCCAAAATTATGTCCACTTGGGCTCAACTACCTGTGAAAACAGGGCCTCAGAGGGTCGGCTAGTGGTGGATGTTACAGCTATGGTTCATAAGTGGTTTCAAAGGAACTATAAAGTTGATTATAACACAGCTGTTCATCTCAAGAGGAGATACAAGGAACAAAATCCTGAGGATCAGCAGGTGCTGATGTTTGTATATTCCAATGTGTCCAAGAAAGAAAGGTCTTCTGTGACTGCGACCCTCTTGCTAGATGCCGCACATTCTAAATATCTAACCACAATTCCAATCTTGATAAACAAATCTACATCAAGAAGACGGAGAAGAAGCCACATGATCAGGGATCGTGTCATTGGCATAAAACAAGCCCCACTAGCTGACAGTAAAACAAATCTTTGTAGAAGAGTGGACTTGATTGTGGACTTCAAAATGATTGGCTGGGATGCCTGGATCATTCACCCCAAAAAATTTAATGCCTATCGGTGTGAAGGTACCTGTCCAAGCCCCGTGAATGAAAGCGTCAAACCAAACAATCATTCATATTTGCAGGTAAAAGCTTATTTTTTTACTCTATGTATGGTCCTAATGTCATTAGCATTGGGTAGGCAAGCTCTGGCATTTGCCAGATGGGCTGGTGTGACTTTAAGTATTTAAGCGCTGGTGGCCTGCTCAATTCTTTTCAATCTATGTGCACAATCTTTACTTTTGTCCTGCTTATACTACATTCAATCAGTAAGAAAAGACAAGGGAGAAGTAAGTGAGAAATCTGCCCATGCTTGAACACACTAGGGGAGATTTCCAAAAGTTGGTGCGCTCAGAATCTGTTCATGGTTGCCAATAAACTTCTAACTTCAGCTTGTTCAATTAAGCTTGGGCAATAAAACCTGGAAGCTGATTGGTTTCTCTGCAGAGCTGTAGCAGATTTAGCACTTTCCCGTTTTTAGTAAATAACCGTCACTGATTCTGGCTGTGTGGTGTCTTGAGAAACAAGAGAAAAGAGTTGTGAGGTCATGGTAAAGAGATTTTTTCCATCAAGTTCTATCATAGTAGCACTGTATTGTTTAAATATGTTCATTATCATCCCCTAGATCTAGTCAGCTGGCCATACAATAGACAAGTTTTCATTTTCACGTTTTATTTATTATTATTTATTTCTATTTATTATTTCACGTTTATTCGATTTTCTAAATGTTAATGTGATCAAATTGATCATTTTCAATTGTAGTGACAAGAAAATTTGAAGGAGCAGGTTGGAAAAATGTTATTGAATGAACAAATCTCTAACAATGTGTGTGGTTTTCTCTCGGGAAATTCTATTTATCCAAAAATCAAATGTTAAATACAAATGCAATTTTGAACAGCATTCATGGAGTTTCTGCTGGAATTTACAAATGTGCTGACCAGATTTTTTTTAGGAAAAATCTACCAGTGTATGGCCAGCTTTAGAGTGGGAGTGGCCTATAAACTCTATCCTTTGTCTGAGAATCTGTTCTGGGCTGGATTAAACCATTTTTGACCACCCTATCTGCTGACTATTCTGTATCAGCAGGTATTTTAGGTGCTAGGCATTTTTTTTACCACACTTTAGTAGTTTACATATATTAAAAAAAATTCCCCATAATCTATAATTAATAGTGTCCAGGTTGTCATTTAGGTTTATTGGCCTACCAATATAATAATTTATTATTAATAAATATATAATCTAATAATATTATATATATATATATATATATATATATATATATATATATATATAACATTTTATTTTTATTTAAACATTTTTATATTCAGTCATATGAGAATGAATGGGAATTGCTTGCATTGTAACATCTGTTTGAAAATTTATTTATTTTTGTCCTGCTTGTTATCATCCAACACGCTTATCTAACAGCTGTTGGCAGATCTACACTGTAAGAAATATAATTATACACCTTGACCTAACTGAAACAGATACAGTACACAAAGAATCATTTTGACACCAGCTGTATGCATGTGATTTGATGTTGCATGTTTATCAGCTGTATCTATTTTCTACTGTTGGGCCCCGTTCACACAGGGCGGGATCCGTCTGCTCGGGGGGGGGGGGGGGGATCTCTCCCCTGATTCCCCATTGAGCAGGTGGATGACAGGTCTGTGTCCCCTCCGCTATGTAGGGAGGACATGGACACAGCACGCTGTTCTCTGTGGGGCGGTCGAATGGAAACCGCTTTCCATCCGCTTGTCATCCGACTGACAGATTGGCGAACGTATCTCCATACGTGTTCTTAGTGGACCGGGTCGAATGTGACACATGTCTGTTGACATCTGCTGCTCCATAGAGAACAATGGGTGGTCCAATCGGGTCTGCCTGAGGAAATTTTTTAATATATGTAAAACAGACGGCGCCTTTTAATATATGTAAACAGACGGCGCCTTTCTTTTCCTTTTTTATATCTTCAGAGTTGCTTCTCCTCTAACCAAAGTGCTGCCAGAAGTGCCATCTCATCACTATCATCCCTCTGACCAGCTACCCACCTCCACCAGAGCGCCCTTATCTCTTCTCTGTACAAACATTTTATATGCCTGGCGTAATTTCCTTATTTTTAACGAGATTTGCAAGTGCTGCATATAGCCTACCATACAAGTGAATATGCTGTACACGGCCATGTTCCTGTAAATGCCGATGCTTCTATTGCCTGTTAACTTTTTTGCATGAGCATCCATAGCGCATGTTTGGGTAAACACTGATTGCATCAGAGATTACACGTGCAGGACCGTGTACAGCATATTCACATTCATATGGTAATCTGTACAAAGCATGAACGTCTTCGCAGCCGCAGAAAAGCAAAAGCAAAAAGTCTACCCCAAAGGCTTTTGTTGCATGTTTGATTGAAATCAGTTATTAGGAAAATAAATCTTGTGTGCTTTTTAAAAGGGAGGAACCCAAGTCCCGAGTGCATGTTGTGCTTCCCAAACCAAATATTTTCTGTATATCAACTATAATGTTGAACTTGTTGTTTGCAGTGTTTTGACCTTCAAACTTCTGGCATCCTTGGCCACTTGCTGTGAGAAAAAGTGAGATAATCTCACATTCGTACTCTCTGGGAGACAATCAGCAGGAAGTCCTGTTCAGTTAGCATAAGACTTGCTTCATATTTAAATGAAAAACAGTTAACAGCATCCTTTAGCAATATTTACAAATAGCAGCACATATTAAAAGCATATATAAACAATTGGAGTAAATAAGACTGGATGTCATACAGGTGGGAAGTACATGCTGCACTTTTAGAAAGCACAGTATGTGTATTTTATATACCAAATAAAAGCTTTAGCAATACATTTTTATAAGATGAGCAAAATGAAACCATGTATGGTACGGTATAGATGAGGTAATCTAATAAAATTATTAATCAAGGTATGTTTGGAGGTGGGCCTGGGTTAAAGGCCAAGTCCACTTTGTGCAAAAAAAATAAATGCACATAGTTTAGCAGAAAGAATGTAAATGTATTGCTTTTTTGCAAATTAGCCTGTAAAGCATTGTGCAAGTGTCGGACTCCTGCAGACTCTCTTCCTCTGACTCCATGTACAGTATCTCACAAAAGTGAGTACACCCCTCACATTTTTGTAAATATTTTATTCTATCTTTTCATGTGACAACACTGAAGAAATGACACTTTGCTACAATGTAAAGTAGTGAGTGTACAGCTTGTATAACAGTGTAAATTTGCTGTCCCCTCAAAATAACTCAACACACAGCCATTAATGTCAAAAGTGAGTACACCCCTAAGTGAAAATGTCCATATTGGGCCTCAAGTGTCTATTTTGTGTGGCCATCTTTATTTTCCAGCACTGCCTTAACCCTCTTGGGCATGGAGTTCACCAGAGCTTCACAGGTTGCCACTGGAGTCCTCTTCCACTCCTCCATGATGACATCACGGAGCTGGTGGATGTTGGAGACCTTGCACTCCTCCACCTTCTGTTTGATGCCCCACAGATGCTCAATAGGGTTTAGGTCTGGAGTAGGGACGTGCGGTGAGGTCAGTGGCTGCTGAGCCACTGGCTAGTATCAGAGCCAGATACACACAGGTTACATACGCCGCAAATGTTAGAGCGAGGGCAATAATTCTAGCACTAGATCTCCTCAATAACTCTAAACATGTAACCTGTAAAAAAAAAAATTTAAACGTCGCCTTTGGAGATTTTTAAGTACTGAAGTTTGGCGCCATTCCACAAGTGTGCACAATTTTAAAGCAAGACATGTTGGGTATCTATTTACTCGGCGTAACATAATCTTTCATAGTATACAAAATAAAATCGGGCTAACTTTAGTTTTTTGTTTTTTTGTATTCATTAAAAATAATGAGTTTGAAAAATTGCTGCTTAAATACTGTGTAACATTAAAAGTTGCAATGACCACAGTTTTATTCCCTAGGGTGTCTTCTAAAACAATATATATAATGTTTGGGGGTCCAGTTTTTATTGGACAGCTTGGGCCAATGGTACCATTAGTCCAAGACCCCAAGCTGTCTATTGAGCTCAGTGCCTCTGACAAGAAGTGAGGAGAGGCACTCTGAGCTCATCCTCTCAGTCTGCAAACCGAGAGTGCCAGCTTGTATTTAACTATTTAAAGAGGAAGTAAACCCCAATGGGATTTACTTCCTCTTTTGCTCCCCGCAAGGCCTGCAAGTTAAAAGCATAATGGGCTAGTATGCATCATTATATGACACTTACCTGCAAACGAAGCCCGCGCTGTCCCCTGTGCAGGCCGCGTCCATCTTTGCCCCTCTTCCTTCCAGGGCTGCGGACTCCGGCTCTGTGACTGGTCGAAGCCGTGTGACATCACTCCCACGCATGCGCACGTGAGCTGGCAGTCACGGCATACGCTGGGGGAAGAAACGGCGCAGAGGTCCGTTTCTTTACAGCGCATGCGCCGATGATGACATCGGCGCACTACAAGTGAAATATCTCCTAAACGGCGCCTGTTTAGGAGACATTTCCACTACCTATAGGTAAGCCTAGACTAAAGCTTACCTGTAGGTAAATGTCACACAAAAGGGTTTACAACCGCCTTAAGGAGCGAGTCTCTTTTTGAGATTTGTTGTTTACAAGTTTAAAAACGGTGGTTTTTTTTTTGGTTTTTTTGCTAGAAAATATCTTAGAACCCCCAAACATTATATATTTTTTTTTCTAACACCCTAGAGAATAAAATGGTGGTTGTTGCAATGCTTTCTGTCGCACCGTATTTGTGCAGCGGTCTTACAAGCGCACTTTTTTTGGAAAAAAAATACTTTTTTGAATTAAAAAATAAGACCCCAGTAAAGTTAGCCCAATTTTTTTTCATATTGTGAAAGATAAAGTTACACCGAGTAAATTGATACCCAACATGTCATGCTTCAAAATTGCGCCCGCTCGTGGAATGGCGACAAACTTTTACCCTTAAAAATCTCCATGGGTGACGTTTAAAAAATTCTACAGGTTGCATGTTTTGAGTTACAGTGGATGTCTAGGGCTAGAATTATTCTACCGATCAGGGCGATGCCTCACGTGTGGTTTGAACACCGTTTTCATATGCGTTCGCTTCTGCACGCGAGCTTGGCGGGACAAGGCACATTTTTTTTAAAAAATGTATTTTTACACTGTTCTTCTGTAAAAAAAAAAAAAAAAAAAAATCCCTTCTAATAGAAAAAAAAGCATGACAGGACCTCTTAAATATGAGATCTGAGGTCAAAAAGACCTCAGATCTCATATTTACACTAAAATGCAATAAAAAAAAAATACATAAAAAAAAATGGCCCTTTTAAGAGCTATGGGCGTAAGTGACGTTTTGACGTCGCTTCTGCCCTGAAATGGTATGGAGACGGATGGGAGCCATCTTCTCCTCACTAGTCCCCATACCTAACACCAAGGAGGATCTGATCTGCGGTGAATCCGCCGCAGAGACCACTATTATCAGAAACTAGACCGCCGACTGAAGAAGAGGATACCATGGTTATGGCAGCTAGCTGCTGGCATAACAACATTATTCCTCTTCAAAGTTAGGATGTATATTGCCGTGCGACGGGCCGGAAGTGGTTAAACTGGCTGCTCTGTATGTAGCTTCTGACAGGCTGCACAAGGAGCCCCCATATCTCTGGAACCAGAGATGATAAGAGCATTTTGACCAGTGGTGGGGTAGGACTTCAGCTACCTACCCCCCCCCCCCAAATTTGGGGTCTCTGTGACCCCAGGTCACCGAGCTACGACCCTCGAAGTTGATTTTCCTCCGCCCCCTTTTTTTTTTTTTTTTTTATGTTCATGGCTCACCTGCCTCCCCTGACTGCACATCCCTGGTCTGGAGACATGCCCAGTCCATCACCTTTACCCTCAGCTTCTTTAGCAAGGCATTGGTTGTCTTGGAGGTGTGTTTGGGGTCGTTATGTTGGAATACTGCCTTGCGGCCCAGTCTCTGAAGGGAGGGGATCATACTCTGCTTCATTATGTCACAGTACATGTTGTCATTCATGGTTCCCTCAATGAACTATAGCTCCTCAGTTTTGTAGGCACTCATGCAGCCCCAGACCATGACACTCCCACCACCATGCTTGACTGTAGGCAAGACACATTTGTCTTTGTACTCCTCACCTAGTTGCCGCCACACATGCTTGACACCATCTGAACCATATAAGTTTATCTTGGTCTCTTCGGACTACAGGACATGGTTCCAGTAATCCATGTCCTTAGTCTGCTTGTCTTCAGCAAACTGTTTGCGGGCTTTCTTTAGAAGCTTCTGGGGCGACAGCCATGCAGACCAATTTAATGCAGTGTGCGGTCTAAGCATTGACAGGCTGACCCCCCCACCCCTTCAACCTCTGCAGCAATGCTGGCAGCACTCATACATCTATTTCCCAAAGACAACCTCTGGATATGACGCTGAGCATGTGCACTCAACTTCTTGGGTCGACCATGGCGAGGCCTGTTCTGAGTGGAACCTGTCCTGTTAAACCGCTGTATGGTCTTGGCCACCATGCTGCAGCTCAGTTTCAGGGTCTTGGCAATGTTCTTATAGCCTAGGCCATCTTTATGTAGAGCAACAAATCTTTATTTATTTTTTTTTCTGAACACTTTTTATGTTGAACTTCCAGTGAGCGATAACACCAAATTTAACACACCTGCTCCCCCAGTTAGTAACACTTTGTAACACTAACGAGTCACACGACACCGGGGAGGGAAATGGCTAATTGGGCCCAATTTGGACATTTTCACCTAGGGGTGTACTCACTTTTGTTACCTGCCGTTTAGACATTAATGGCTGTGTGAGTTATTTAGAGGGGACAGCAAATTTACACTGTTATACAAGCTGTACATTCACTACTTTACATTCTAGCAAAGTGTCATTTCTTCAGTATTGTCACATGACAAGATAAAAATATTTACAAAAAATGTGAGGGGTGGACTCACTTTTGTGAGATACTGTATATGCACTGCTATACACCCTTTCTGGCAAACTTTGGACGAAACAGATTTTTTTTGTTCACATACATTGCAATTAGGGATGAGCTTCGTTTTCGACTCGAACATTGTATGTTTGCCCGTTCGTTGAATTACTAACGATATGGGCCGTTCGCGCCAAATTCGAATGGCGCGTCACGGACCATAATTCACTGCGGCATCGCAGTGAATTGCTGGCTGATGATTGACCAAGCATGTACTATGACCCGCATGCTTGGCCAATCACAGCGCCGTCTGTACAGAGAGCCGTAATTGGCCAAAGCCAGGGTGGCTTTGGCCAATTATGGCTCAGGGGGTTTAGTACACGCCCCACACTATATAAGGCTGCCTGCACGGCGGCCCTGTGTAGTGTGTTCCGGCATTGAGAGAGATGGATAGAGAGACAGTTTCATTTGATTTAAGTTAAAGTAGGCAGGCGAGTCAGTCAGCTGCACTTAGTGTAGTGAGTGTGTATGTGTATATGCATGTATCCTACTGGCAGGCAGGTGTTTTTACAGTATTTACAGCTACCTGAAGAAAATTGCTGGTGTTCTCTGATCCTATTAGCTACAGTATTTACAGTTAGTGTAGTGCTTCCTCTGCACAGTGTGCACCTAAAGCTACCTGAAGACAATTGCTGTTTTTCTGCTCCTATTAATACCACAGACAGGCAGCTACAGTATTTAAAGTTGGTGTACTGTGTCCTCTGCACAGTGTGCACCTAAATCTACCTGCATAAAATTGGTGGTGTTCTTCTGATCCTATTAATACCACAGGCAGGCAGCTACAGTATTTACAGTTAGTGTAGTGCGTCCTCTGCACAGTGTGCACCTAAAGCTACCTGGAGACAATTGCTGTTGTTATGCTCCTATTAATACCACAGGCAGGCAGCTACAGTATTTACAGTTAATGTACTATGTGCACCTAAAGCTACCTGAATAAAATTCAACAGGTGCATGTAATTACAATTCTTGATCTAATATTTCACAGCAGGGCCCGTTCCAGCTCCCACCAAGAGTAACTGTGAGGACTTAGTGTTGTGGCAACACCAACATCTAAGGCCGCAATTTCTGCAGAGTATATAGGGCAGGCCCCTACTTTCAAACATCCAACTTACAAACGACTCCTACTTGCAAACGAAAGGAGACAACAGGAAGTGAGATGAAATCTACCCCTAGGAAGGGAAATTCTCTCCTGTAAGAGTTAATATGGGAAAAATGTGTCTCCTCTCCACTGATGCTTTATTACCAATCCTTGTTTCACTAAAAACCCCAAATTGTCAAAAAACATTTGTCATTGGGACAAAAAGTGAGGTGAAATCTTCTGAAGAGGTGCACAGACAGCAAAACAAATGTCACAGGGGTGATAACCCTTCCCTATGTTTTCCAAAAAGCTTAAAAATTGATTTTTTGGCTGGAGCTACACTTTAAAAATGTACCAGTTCAATATTACAAACAGATTCTACTTAAAACAAACCTACAGTCCCTGTCTTGTTTGCACCGCCTGTATACTGCTGTTCAGAGTATATAGGGCCTGAGGGCCCCACGCCTTTCCTTTTTTAATTTGGGTGTGGGGTTCCCCTTAGTATCCATACAAGACCCAAAGGGCCTGGTAATGGACTGGGGGGTACCCATGCTGTTTGCTCCACTGATTTTTCATCCATATTGCCGGGACCCGACATTACATTAAAGCCGCAAGCAGTTTTAAATTACTTTATTATTCCTTGAAAAATATTATTTTGTGCAGGGACTGTTCTAAGCACGGGAAACACATGCCACTTTACAGGCATACTATAGACACCGCCCAGGTATGATATTTAAAGGAATATTTCACTTTTTTTTCACTTTAAGCATCATTAAAATCACTGCTCCTGAAAAAACGGCCGTTTTTTAAAACTTTTTTTTTTTCTTTGCATTGATACATGTCCCCTGGGGCAGGACCCGGGTCCCCAAACCCTTTTTAGGACAATACCATGAAAATTAGCCTTTAAATTTAGCACTTTTGATTTCGAACGTTCGAGTCCCATAGACTTCAATGGGGTTCTAAAGTTTGCGCAAATTTTCGGTCCGTTCTCAGGTTCTGGTGCGAACCGAACCGGGGGGTGTTCGGCTCATCCCTAATTGAAATACATGTTTAAGCTGGTCAACTGCGTTAAGGTATTCCTTCTCTGGCCAGTCCTACTTTTCTCTGCAAAATGCTCTATTGGATATAGTGCCAATATGCGGCAAAGAGACAATAGTTGTAGGAGAGCTACAAGTCACTGACCTGCACTGCAATAGAAATAAAATCTATCTGTGCTTAAATCCCAATAGCTTATACAGTTATATAACCCATCAGGTGCTAAAAGGGGTATGACCACATGTTAACACTAAATATTCTGGATGAACCCACTGCACACTGCTATACACGCCATCTAGCAAACAATGCACAAAAACAATTATTGTTTTTTTCACATACAGTGGCTTGCGAAAGTATTCGGCCCCCTTGAACTTTTCAACCTTTTGTCACATTTCAGGCTTCAAACATAAAGATATAACATTTTAATTTTTTTGTGAAGAGTCACCAACAAGTGGGACACAATTGTGAAGTGGAACGAAATCTATTGGATATTTTAAACTTTTTTAGCAATTAAAAAACTGAAAAGTGGTGCGTGCAAAATTATTCGGCCCCTTTACTTTCAGTGCAGCAAACTCACTCCAGAAGTTCAGCGAGGATCTCTGAATGATCCAATGTTGTCCTAAATGACTGATGGTGATAAATAGAATCCACCTGTGTGTAATCAAGTCTCTGTATAAATGCACCTGCTCTGTGATAGTCTCAGGGTTCTGTTGAAAGCGCAGAGAGCATCATGAAGACCAAGGAACACACCAGGCAGGTCCGTAATACTGTTGTGGAGAAGTTTAAAGCCGGATTTGGATACCAAAAGATTTCCCAAGCTTTAAACATCCCAAGAAGCACTGTGCAAGCGATCATTTTGAAATGGAAGGAGTATCAGACCACTGCAAATTTACCAAGACCTGGCTGTCCCTCTAAACTTTCAGCTCAGACAAGCAGAAGACTGATCAGAGATGCAGCCAAGAGGCCCATGATCACTCTGGATGAACTGCAGAGAACTACAGCTGAGGTGGGAGAGTCTGTCCATAGGACAACAATCAGTCGTACACTGCACAAATCTGGCCTTTATGGAAGAGTGGCAAGAAGAAAGCCATTTCTCAAAGATATCCATAAAAAGTCCTGTCTAAAGTTTGCCACAAGCCACCTGGGAGACACACCAAACATGTGGAAGAAGGTGCTCTGGTCCAATGAAACCAAAATCCAACTTTTTGGCCACAATGCAAAATGATATGTTTGGCGTAAAAGCAACACAGCTCATCACACTCAACACACCATCCCCACCGTGAAACATGGTGGTGGCAGCATCATGGTTTGGGCCTGCTTTTCTTCAGCAGGGACAGGGAAGATGGTTAAAATTGAGGGAAAGATGGATGCAGCCAAATACAGGACCATTCTGGATGAAAACCTGTTGGAGTCTGCAAAAGACCTGAAACTGGGACGGAGATTTATCTTCCAACAAGACAATGATCCCAAACATACAGCAAAATCTACAAAGGAATGGTTCACAAATAAACGTATCCAGGTGTTAGAATGGCCAAGTCAAAGTCCAGACCTGAATCCAATCGAGAATCTGTGGAAAGAGCTGAAAACTGCTGTTCACAAACGCTCTCCATCCAACCTCACTGAGCTCGAGCTGTTTTGCAAGGAAGAATGGGCAAGAATTTCAGTCTCTCGATGTGCAAAACTGATAGAGACATACCCCAAGCGACTTGCAGCTGTAATCGCAGCAAAAGGTGGCTCTACAAAGTATTAACGCAAGGGGGCCGAATAATTTTGCACGCCCCACTTTTCATTTTTTTTATTAGTTAAAAAAGTTTCAAAAATCCAAAAGATTTCGTTCCACTTCACAATTGTGTCCCACTTGTTGGTGATTCTTCACAAAAAATAAAAATTGTATATCTTTATGTTTGAAGCCTGAAATGTGGCAAAAGGTTGAAAAGTTCAAGGGGGCCGAATACTTTTGCAAGCCACTGTATATTGCAATACATGTTTGAGCTGGCCAACTGCATCAAAGTGATCCCTCTCTGGCCAGGCCCTGCTTTGCTCTACAAAATGCAAATGTTCCAGTGGATATACTACCAAGATTAGGCAAATGGACACAAGTTGTAGGAGAGCTGCAAGGTGTTTTATTGGAGGGACAGGTACAGCGTCCATCCCACTGCAGGCAACCTATCAAAGTGCGCAGTTTCCGCTCTAATTCATCCCAGATGTGTTCTGTCAAGTTGAGGTCAGGACTCTGTGCAGGTCAGTCAAGTTCCTCCACCCCAAACTCGCTCATCCATGTCTTTATGGACCTTGCTTTGTGCACTGGTGGGCAGTCATGTTGGAACAGGAAGGGGCATCCCCAAACTGTTCCCACAAAGTTAGGAGTATGAAATTGTCCAAAATGTCTTGGTATGCTGATGCCTTAAGAGTTCCCTTCATTAGAATTATGGGGGTTAAGCCCAACCCCTGAAAAACTCCACACCATATTCCCCCCTCCACCAAATGATTCGGACCAGTGCACAAAGCAAGGTCCATAATGGAACACCTTTGGGGTAAATTAGAGCCAAGACTGCGAGCCAGGCCTTCTCGTCCACATCAGTGCCTGACCTCACAAATGCGCTTCTGGAAGAATGGTCAAACATTCCCATAGACACACTCCTAAACCTTGTGGACAGCCTTCCCGGAAGAGTTGAAGCTGTTATAGCTGTAAAGGGTGGGCCAACTCAAGACTGGGAGGCCGTTCTAGTTTACGTGTGTGTATAGGGGGGGCGTACCAATACTTTTGGTAATATAGTGTATATATTTCCTTTTAAGAGAAAATATGCATTTTTGAAAATATTCTAAGGTATCTAGCTATCTGTCTTAAAATTAAAATGTCTGCCTGTTTTAATTTACAAAAAAGTATATTTTTTTATGAAACCTGAAATGTTTAATCTCTAAATTGATATTCAGTCTAAATCTTTCTTGTGTTTTTTTGTTTTTTTTTTCCAGAGCTTGATAAACTTATATAACAGCAAAAAAGCTCCAGAGGTGTGCTGCGCTCCCATCAGGATGAGCTCTCTCAGCATGGCTTACCATGACCACATGGATATTGCCTTCCAAAGTCATGAAGCTATGATAGTAGAAGAGTGTGGATGCCAGTGACAGGACATCTCACCTAAGATATAAGACTGCTCTTATAAAAAAAACATTATCAGTTTTATTGATTACATGTATATGACTGTCATACTGCTGATATCAGAATCTATCAGTGACAATTTATATGCTTCACATACAGTGAAGTGAGCACAGATGGAATTTTTGCATACATTGCACATCCTTATATATGATACACTCGTTTTACATATGGTAATCTGGCCACATTATGAATAAAAACCTTGATAACAATTGACTAAAAATACCATCCAACCAGGCCAATGGCAATTACTGTAAATATGTATGTTATGTAAATATTATTGTAATTTATTTTTTTATGTAGTTTAATGCAAAGCAATATTTAAAATTAAAATGTTTAATTTTACAAGCCACAATTCTTTCTTTGGAAGTTATATTTCCCATGCACCCTATTAGACAGTGCTGGTAAGGGTATGAGAGCCAAAATTGGGTTGTTGAATAATTTTCCCAAGCTCCTGCAGATATAGCAATGTGTCATCAAACTACTAGACTGTGGGTGGAGCTAGAGATGGCTATTTACTGATAGAAATATCAACAACTTGTACTGCTGGGGAGCGGAGAATGATGCAAGGATGACACTGCACGCCAGAGGAAGCCTCGCGTCCTTAGGCAGTGCACCCCTGTTGCCGCTCCTCTTAGAGTGCTGCCTGGATCCCATGGACCCACGGGACCCATTGTAGGGCCGGCCCTTGCTGATTCGAACCATCTATGGCTGGCTTAAGCCGCTACAATAGCAGTCAGGCTGACAGTGCTGCAGTGATTTCACTGAAAGAGCGCTGTCACCCTGTCAAAGAAATGAATGTTTCTTATAAGCTATCTCACAGTACAACCTTCACCTAACCCTAAGCAGCTAGCATTTGAAGTGAAAAAAAATCAGCCAACAAAACATGTATTTATATAATATGCCACGCCATACAAATCAATCATACCTAAAGCTTCAAATCATACAATATATATAATCTCTACTGTATATCACCGAATGCAATAATACATAAAGTGGTGTCTCCAGCTTTCATATTTGGGGGGGCACATAGGGGGGACAGGGACAAACGTAGGGGGGCAACTATAAAATGCTATATATATATATATATATATATTGTATCCTGGGGCCCTTTACTACGATCCCACAATGACCCTTTCACATGTTCTTCAGTAAGCTCCCTTCCTACTGTATTGGGCCCCCCCCAGGGTGGCAGAAAGCAAGAGATATATGTCACCAGCATACCAAGAAGATATAAGGGTCCAAAGCGGTGGGAGAACTATCAGGGTTGCAAAGGTTGTCTTGCCACCGGGCCCTGGTGTTCTGCCACTGTGGGGTTCCCCAGCCTCCTCTTGCTGTCCTGCCCCTGCTATTGACAGCGCTGGTATGGCAGCTCTTGGAATTTACAGGCTGGTTCTCCTGTCCTAAGGACGGGAGAAATCAGTCTGTTTTTTCAGTTCAGGAGTCCTTCCTGCAACTCGCTCTTCTCCTTGCCAATGAGGATGCAGGGGAAGGAGCAGATCGGGCGGCCGTGGTTGTGTGAGCGCTCGCATTATGCAGTGTCAGTGAGCAGAGGGAGGGGGGAGGAATCACCTGCAGGAGCTGACTGGGGACGCTCTCCCTCTTAGACATTACCTTTTTGTAAAAAAAAATATTTTTTTTTTAAAATGGGGGGGGCACAGCATAATGTTGGCCCCCCCCCCTAGATACACCATTGAATACATAATGATGTGTACCACATAAATTAAATAGATTAACAAAATGTATATCACATTCGTATAAAAAAATCAAAAACACGGGGGGTGTGGCCAGATGTAGTGCAGGACGGACGTCTGAGGAGTGAGCTCCATGACAATCCTGCTCTCTATTGCTCTTTTTTGTGAGTAATTCACTAGTCGAACAGACTTTCAGCTCCTGCCAGCCCTGGTCCAGCATTGCCTTCTAAGCGCCGATTCTCTGCTGAGATGGCACGCCAACAGCCGAGTAGTCTGCGGCCTCATGTCTGGATGCCATCTTGACTCACAAACAGGGTATTACTATCTAACATGGATCTCTCCGCAGACCAAGTGCAGGATGTTGCCTCCTCTGCTCAGCCAGAGTGTGCGGATACCCTGCTAATTTTACAGGTGATAGAGCAGAGCAAGACTTCTATACTGGCGAGGATTGACCATTTGAACGTTGAGAGTACCCTGACTCGCAACGACTTGGACAAAATCAGGGGCAGACTCACTGACGCCAAGTCCCGCATGGCAGCCACGGAAGATACCACTGCCCAGCACGACCAGCTCCTGCAATCTCTGCAGCAAACGATCTGTAATCTCATGGCTAAATCTGATGATGCCGAAAATTGGCAGCGCAGAAGCAATGTTTCGGGTACTGGGTCTGCCAGAAGGAGCAGACGATGAGCACATGGTGGAGTTTGCTGAGTTCTTTTTTAAAGACCTGCTAGGCCTCACTGATCTCTTACCTACCTATGTAGTGGAACGTGCTCACAGAGTGCCAATGAGCCAACACATCCTGGGTACCCCACCCAGGCCATTCCTAGTCCGGTTCCTCAAGTTCAGGGACAGAATCCTCAGCGAAGCCAGGAAACACCCAGACCTTTCCTACCACAACTCAGCGGTTCATCTTCTCAGCAGAACTCCAGAAGAAAAGGAAATCATTCAACAACATCAGAGTGAGGCTTCGTACAAGGGGAATCCCATACAGCATGTTATATCCCAGCCTCCTTAGAGTCCCCTATGGAGGGTCGGTGAGGTTCTTCGATTCGCCTGAAGACGCCAACACCTGGCTCCTAACTCTCCGTAGAGAAGATCACTCTGCCTGAGATGTCTGCAGAGCCCGGTGAGCGTAACAACCATCCCTTTATCTTCTCACCCATGCAGTTCACCTATCAAGGTCATATACTTCCACTGTCGGTAGCACCTCCTTATCCAGCTCTATTCTCCTGATGGTATGGGGTGTGCGTGTCCCACTCTTGTACGGATCTTTGCAGTCCCTATTTTCCCTTTTTGCTCCTTTTTTGTTTTGTCTTTTCTTTTTTTGAATTTTGCACTGCTCTTACGCCTGATGCAGAACTATTCAAGGTGTGCTGTTTGGGCTCCCTGCCTGCTATGAATGGATTCTCCTATGGCTTGAGACCCTACCTCTGATTATCCCTTCTATCCTAGATGTGGGCATTGGAGGGGTTCTTTTTGCCTTGATGGCTCATCACACCTCCCCCTCGAGTCCCCCTAGGAACTCACAGAACAGCCCTTCCACATACAGGAGCTCTACGACAGGACACACTGAGGCATTTTTTAAGACCTCTCGAGTGGATTTTGTCTGAGTAGCAAACTTTTTTTGCAAAAGTTCAGGGATCAAACTACTAGCCTAGTTATGTTGGTGGGTTGGCTACGTAGTAGGGTGTTTAATACCAATGTTTTTACTGCTCGTGTACTCATTTATCTGCTTATGCTTGCCATAATTATACCTCATTATTTGCATTTCTGTGCACTGTGGGAATTTTATATATAGTTACCCCTGAGGGGCATGACAATGGTCTTCACCTACTACTTGTTCTTACTCTAATATGGCTGTATCTGACATTAGATTAGTCTCCTGGAACATACAAGGTCTCAATGACAAAGTCAAACGCTCCCTATTATTCAAATTTTTTGCGTCACACAAACCCCACATGCTCTTTCTGCAAGAGACCCATCTCAGGGGTAGTCGTATATTGGCTTTATGTAGATCCTGGGTGAGACAAGCTTTCCTTGCTACCTACTCAACTTATGCGAAAGGAGTTGCCACTCTTAGCATTGCCCTGTAGAGTGCAGAGAGTGATACTGGACCCCGTTGGCAAGTACATAATCTTACTGCTGGAACTTCACTCAATACTTTGGGCCTTTGTTAATGTATACCTACCTCCACCAGTGGACCACGCCTTGATATTCTCCATCTATGAAAAGCTAGCTCCCCTCCCTTCTACACACATCTTATTTGTTAGTGACTTTAATTCTATCTTAAACCCTGTCCTTGATTCCTCTAATTCAGAGCGAACAGCCTCCTTAGATCTCACCCAATGGGCTGACACTTTCGCTCTTACAGCGCTATGGCGATGGAAACACACTGACTCCAAGGTTTTTTCCCATCTGTCCGCAGCCCACAAATCAGGCTCTAGAATAGACCTCGCTTTCTGTAGCTCCCAGGTACTCCCAAAATTATCAGGAGCCTCGTATCTTCCAGGGGGACTCTCTGACCACTCCCCTCTTGAGTTGTGCCTCTGGCTGGGTAGTCGGAAGGATCCAGAGACTGGCTCCCAGGTGAACTAATATCCCCTCAAATTGACTCATATTGGTCTCACAATATGAATACTGCATCAACCATGTTGGTGTGAGATGACTTCAAGGCCACGATCCGAGGCTGTTTGTGGAGCATCCCACACCAGCTAATCATCTCCAACTGGCACAAGCCCGGAGGGAAATTGCGTTGCATTATACTTCTTTGACTCAGTCTGATGTTCGCTTGCTGACAGGCAAAATGTTCGAATCGGGGGATAAAAATGGTCACCTATTAGCTCACCTTGTGACGGAACTGCTCTTCCAAACTGTGGTACCCGAGCTGTTGTCAAAGACAGGAATTTGTTTAATTGATCCTGACGCAATCCTCCGAGTTTTATGTCTTCTTTAGTGAACTTTCCCATCAGTCCCAGTGCCCTGCCCAGACTCTATCAGCTCTGCTTTGCAACAACTGTCATTACCCACCCTATCCACTGAGGAGATAGTGTCTCGTACCTGGTTGTAGAGTCCGATATGCAGAGGAAGGCCTCTCGTACACCTCTGACTGAAGAACCCCTGTAGAGCAGACAGGGGTCTCGGGAGTGCAGAGTGGCACAAGTGCCTGGTAGGATCGCTGATGTAGGGGATGGTCAGAACTTCCGATGATGCCTTGGAGAGACTTCAGCAAGGAAGATGACCGGAACAGCTGGCAAACTGGAGACAGGCTCTGACTAGAAGCAGGACACAGCAGTCAAAAAAGAGGTGTTCTGTAGGTAGGAACACAGACAGGTACAGGCAAGCTGGGTCATACACAAGCAGGATAAATCGGGAACAGATGCGGTGGCTGGAGCAGAGTCAGGGTACTGGCTGAGCCTGTAGCAGGTCGGGGGTAGCGAGGTAACCAGGGAAGAGATGGAAGCAGAGTCAGGGACAAACCGGGGTCAGGTTCAGGCGGATAGCAGGAGAAGTCAGGAACAAGCCAAGAGTCTACTGGAGCAGGCTTTCAGGATAAACAGGTAGAAAGGGTCCCAGGGAAAGTTGTAGACCAGACACCATTAAACCAGGGCATCAGTCTCCTTTTAAATAGCGTATCTGGCGCCAAGAACTGTCACAACATGCGCAAACGTCCCCTTGTGCGCATGCGCACCATCATTCGCGCATGTGCGGTGTGGCTCTTCTCGTTGGGAAATGGAGCACAGGCATTCTTCCATCTTAAATACGTGAGGTGTACCAAGATGGCACCGCCTCAGACGATGTCCTATGATGAAACATGTAAGGCGGAGCCTAGTACGCACCCACGTCACTTCCGGTTTGTGGCGTTCAGACCGGTGGCATGCACGCTGAACAGGATTCTTTGTACTGTGTTATTGTAACACCTTTTCTGCAACTGGCTTTGCTGTACCACTTTCATTTTATTTATTAAATTTGGAAACTTTTTACGGAATTTTACTATGAGTGCCCGTCTCTTCCATTCACACAAGGATACCCCATGGTCCTGAAGGGCCACGGAGAAGGCGAACATCCAGGAGCTGCCAGTTACGTTCATCGTCGCTTATCCCCAGCAGGGACATAAGGGCAGGACATCCCAGGGTCTGGCCCAACAAGGAGGAAGACAGTTCCAGCCAACTTTATGCAGTTCACCCCTGCAGGGGTATGAGAATATGGTAAATGGGGAACTGTAGGGGCGCACGAACGTCACCTCATGCTGTTTACACAGGATTTGCCCAAGTCACTTTGGATTGTTTCACATGCAACTAGCACTACAGATTGAACTTATATACCTTGTATTATTTTGTGATGTTTTGCACAAAAGACTTTATCTCTTTGATGAACTCACAAGAAATTTTAGTTTATTTTTCACTATTTAATAATTTCATATGAATTTTTCAATGTAATATGCACTTTTAGATACAAGTAACAATCTAAGCAATAAAAATTCCAAAGTGCTATAATGATGTGAACCTCCCAACTAAAAAGTTGTTGCACTTGAAGTTAATTTGTATTGCAATTATCTGTAGAGGGGGTTCCACCATCCCTGCTAAGTTAAAAAAAAAAGAAGTCTTATCATTTTGATGTATATTACATGTGAAATCACATATCACTGGAATTATTGCACTTGTAGTTAATCTGTATGGCAAATATCTATAGGTGGGGTTTCCACCATCCCTGCTAAGTTTAATTTTTTATTTATTTTTTCAGTTTGATGTGTATTATATGTGACGTTGCATATCACCGGTATTGTGGTAATATTGACGTTTATTGCGATTTCCATACATTAGAGGGTTTCACAATTATTGATTGGTAAGTTAGCACTGCACTTTTTTTTTTTTTTGTGGTGTGGGAAAACATAACAGTGCTTAGTGGCAGGCCTTTTACTGACACTTTTTTAGATTACCTCCAATAGTTTATTGTAAATAGTAGTGTGGTGATTACGTATTATACTAAAGATCAGCATGTGGCATTAATAAACAGACGGATGTCAGTTGTGCCCCACCAGGCCAGCCCCCATAGACAATGTGCCTAGCTGCTGAGTTCAACTGCCTATGCCTGAACTCAGAGCACTGATGGGCACTGATTGGAAGCACTCATAGGCAGCACTCATAGGCACTTATAGGCAGCACTGATAGGTGACACTGATTGGCAGCACTCATGGGCACTGATAGGCAGCACTGATAGGTGGTACTGGTTGGCAGCACTGATTGGTAGCACTGATTGGCAGCATTGATAGGCACTGCATGGTGGCACTGATAGGTGGCACTGATTGGCACTAATTGGCAGCACTGATCGGCACTGATGGGCAGCACTGATGGGCACTGATATGCAGCACTGATAGGTGGTACTGATGGGCATTGATAGGCAGCACTGATAGGCTGCACCATTAGCCAGCACTGATTGTCACTGATAGATGGCACTGCTAGGTAACACTGGCAGCACTGATGGGCACTGATAGGTGGCACTGATTGGAAGCACAGATAGGCAGCACTGATTGGAAGCACTGATCGGCAGCACTGATAGGTGGCATTGGTTGACACTAATAGGCTTCACTGATTGGCAGCACAGGTGGATACTGATAGGCAGCACTGATGGGCACTGATTTATGGCATTGGTTGGCACTGATTGGCAGCACTGATAGGCAAAACTGATGGGTACTGATAGGCAGCACTGATGGGCACTGATAAACAGCACTGATAGGCAGCACTAATAGGTGGCACTGATTGCAAGCACTGTTGAGCACTGATTGGCACTGATAGGTGGCATTGGTTGGCATTGACTGGCAGCACTGACAGGTGGTACGGATTGTCTCTAGGTGGCATTGGTTGGCACTAACAGGTGGCACTGATGGGCACTGATAGGTGGCACTGACAGGTGGCACTGATGGCCACTGACATGTGGCACTGGTGGGCATTGATTGGCACTGACAGGTGGCACTGATTGACACTGAGAGGTGGCACTGGTGGACACTGGTACTGACATGTGGTACTGATGGGCACTGACAGGTGGCACTGATAGGTGGCATTGGTTGGCAATGTTAGGTGGCACTGATGGGCATTGATAGGCGGCACCGATTGGCACTGATCTAGGAGAGGGGAAGTTTCCCATTGAGCAGTCAGCTAGGCATGTAAGAGCCGCTCAGTGCGTGAAATTGTAATGAAATGTCACTGCTTGCAGAGAGGAGCTGTCAGAACTCGGAGCTGATGTCAGGGGTGGGTGGGACTGAACAGCTAGCCTATCAAACACAAGCCAACGGGATAGGGGCTGGGCGGGCAGCTCCATGTATGTGGCTCCGCCCCTTTCTATCAGCTATCAAACACCAGCCAAAGGAATAGGGGCTGGGCGGGCTGTTCCGTGTATATGGCTCTGCCCCCTTTCTTAAGCAGCCCAATCATTGGCTGGTGTTTAATAGCTGATAGAAAGGGGGCAGAGCCACATACACGGAGCAGCCCGCCCAGCCCTCAACATCAGCGTGTTTGATAGGCTAGCCACCCCCGACATCAGCCCTGAGTTTTGACAGCTCCTATCTGCAAGCAGAGGTATAGGGGGGGAGGTGCTGCGCTAACCGGAAGAAAGCTGTAAATCTCTGTCTGTGGTCAATTAATAAAATGACATAAAATCTCATAATAAATCGCATAAATAAGTGTTGACACTAAAAACATTTAAGTCTTAATAATCAGCATCATGTGTATGTGAAAAAAAGTGCATAAAAAATCCTTTTCAGTTGGTATATACTAAATGACAAAAAAAAAAAAACGCATGTAAAATCGCATAAATAAATGTTGACACTAAAAACATATAAATCTAGATAATCATGTGTAGGTGCACAAAGGGACATAAACACTACTTCATGTGAATAATTCTAAATAAAAATACATAGAATAAATCAGAAATAACCATCAAAAACATATCCTTATAAATGGTGCAAAACGTACAAAGTGCCAGTGCTTAAAGGTGATCTAGATATCGCAAATAAAACACATCAATCCAACACAATATGGATAATAAATAATATAAATAAATGTCCCAATGATGGTGATATAAAATATATTGTGCTGGCCTGCAAAACAAATGACCTGCCAGTAAGTGTAGCAAACTTAAAGTGCCAGTGTAAAAGTCATTGAAGGTGCAAAAGCAAGTTCTGGTGTATTCAACAAAACAATAGTGGGGTGTCTGAGATGCAATTCACTCGGTGTCCTCTTCGTGCATAAAACACTAATGTAAGCAGTGGCCCCTTACCTAGCGGTGCTAGGTCAACCGCATGAATTGTAGCTAAAACGCCAGGTCCTGAGCCTCCATCGCGTCCCTATATCCACGCTTGCCGGTGTTGGGTTATCCTAATGGCAGCTGATTACAAGTGGCTATGGTCCTATCAGGGGTCCTGGACCAGCGCGGATCCTAGCTCAGCCTCCACATCTCAGGTATATATGTACAGGAATATGCAGGACAAAGGTACTTGATAGTGAAGTATGTCTTAACCAGGTAATGCTTTATTAAAAATCTTTAAGTACATGTACTCACATAAAAGCAATGCAGAGCAAACCTCTCTCCTACGAGCAGCGAACTCGTTCTGTGTCTAGCAATGTGAAACAGCCTATTCCGTCCCTACGCGTGTCATCACCGATCACGTGACTTCTTCAGGGGATATCTGCAAGCAGTGACATTACATTACAGTTTAAAGCACTAACATGCCT
Source organism: Lithobates septentrionalis (assembly GCA_037952835.1). NCBI lineage: Eukaryota > Metazoa > Chordata > Amphibia > Anura > Ranidae > Lithobates > Lithobates septentrionalis. The sequence continues at coordinate 2,833,145 of JBBDGP010000859.1, read as the reverse complement.
CCCTGACTGCTCAATGGGAAACTGTCTCACAGGCGGCTCCCTATACAGTCTCTTGCAGCATCTTACAGCAGATCTCCGGACACACATTAGGGCGTGCCCAGGCACACCCGACACACCCTGTGCGCACGCCTATGCCCCTGGTTTCGGTCACCCTTTCTTGGGCTAAGTCGTCTAACGTGATACAGGCTCTAATCAACTCTGGGGCTGCAGGCCTGTTCATTAATGCTGCCTTTGTATTAAAGCACTCGATTCCACTACAGCTGCGTGACACTCCACTTGCCATTGAGGCTCTTGAAGGGAGACCTCTACAGCCTGCCCATGTGACTCATGAGACAGTTCCGTTGTCCATGACCGTGGGGCGCTTCACCATGAGATAATCCAATTCCAAGTTATTTCCTCACCTAAGTTTCCGCTGGTTATTGGTTATCCTTGGTTACAGAGGCACAACCCCTTTTTTGATTGGCTCCGTGCTGGGGTTCTGTCCTGGTCACCACAATGCAGTGAGACATGCTTCCGGAAGGTAGCCAAGGTCCTGTGCACCTCTTCACTCTCCTCCCTGCCAGAGGAGTACCGTGATTTTAGCGATGACTTTGACAATGGTCAAGCCGGTAGTTTGCCTCCACACCGGCCGTATGATTGTGAAATTGACCTTCAACCTGGTGCCATACCCCCTCGTGGCCGGGTTTACCCTATGTCTGTCTTGGAGCATAAAGCCATGGAGTATGTTGCAGACGCACTTTCATTTGCAAATCCTTGTCTCCTGCTGGTGCCGGTTTCTTCTTTGTGAAGAAGAAGAGCGGTGAACTGAGACCTTGTATTGATTATAGGGGTCTCAATGGTTTCACGATTAAGAATGCCTACCCGATTCCATTGATTACTGAGTTATTTGACCGTCTCAAGAGAGCAACGGTTTTCACAAAGCTTGATTTGAGAGGGGCTTACAATCTCATGGAGATTAAGGAGGGCGACGAGTGGAAAACTGAGTTTAATACCAGAACAGGCCATTATGAGTACCTGGTAATGCCTTTGGGCCTTTGTAACACCCCGGCAGTTTTCCAGGAATTTATTAACGATGTCTCTGAGATTTGTTGCAGTTATGTGTGGTGGTTTATCTTGATGATATCCTCATATTTTCCAAGTCCCTGGAGAGCCACCACAGAGATGTCTGTCGTGTGCTTCAGAAACTAAGAGAGAACAATCTCTATTGTAAACTGGAGAAGTGAGAGTTCCATCGTGAACAAGTTAAATTCCTGGGCTATGTCATTTCCACTGCTGGTTTTTCGATGGACCCAGAGAAACTTTCGGCAGTTCTACAGTGGCCTCGACCTGTGGGTTTACGTCCTCTGCAGCGTTTCCTGGGTTTTGCCAACTATTATCAGAAGTTTATTCGTAACTTCTCGTCTCTGGTCAAGCCCCTGACTGATATGACCAGAAAGGACGGTAACCCACAGAGTTGGTCTCCGGAGTCCATTAAGGTCTTTGAGAGTCTCAAGGCTGCCTTTGTTTCTGCTCCTGTGTTGGCACATCCTGATCCTACATTACCTTTTATCCTTGAGGTTGGCGCCCTTCTGTCTCAATGTCCCACATCTGAGAGTGTTATGCATCCTTGTGGCTACTTTTCCAAGAAATTGTCACCTGCGGAGTGCAATTACGAGATTGGTGACAGAGCTATTGGCGATCATTTTATCCCTGAAAGAATGGAGACATCTCCTCGAAGGTACCACTGTGCCGGTTCTCATTCTTACTGACCATAAGAATCTCACATTCTTGTCTGAGGCTAAACGCCTCTCTCCCAGGACGCGATGGGCTCTTTTCTTGTCAAGTTTCCATGTCTCATTCTTACCCGGTACTAAGAATGTAAGGGCTGACGCCTTGTCAGGACATTTTCTTCCACTTCCAAGTTGGAGTCGGTTCCGGTTCCTGTGATTCCTCCTGATTGCATTCTGGCTACGGTTCGCACCAGTCTTACTTCTCCTTTGGGTGACAAAATTCTTGCTGCTTAGGTCGATGCTCTTCCTGAGAAACCTTGTGACCGTTGCTTTGTCCCAGAGTGTCTCCGTACTGCCTTGCTCCAGACTTACCATTCTCCCAATGCACCTGGCCACCCTGGGAGGAATCAACTCATTTGGGCCATTTCCCAAAAATTCCGGTGGCCTAGTCTACATGCTGATGTAATTGCCTTCATAGCTGCCTGTTCCGTGTGTGCTCAGAGTTATAGGGCGTACACAAGGTCAGACTTTGTTTGGACATTCCGACAACAAAATCCTAGGATTTTTTCTGACGGATGTTGGCTCAAACTTGTTTTGTCTACACACGGTCGCACAAAGTTGTCGGAAAATCCGATCGTTCTAAACGCGGTGACGTAAAACACGTACGTCGGGACTATAAACGGGGCAGTGGCCAATAGCTTTCATCTCTTTATTTATTCTGAGCATGCGTGGCACTTTGTCCGTCGGATTTGTGTACACACGATCGGAATTTCCGACAACGGATTTTGTTGTTGGAAAATTTTATCTCCTGCTCTCCAACTTTGTGTGTCGGAAAATCCGATGGAAAATGTCCGATGGAGCCCATACACGGTCGGAATTTCCGACAACACGCTCCGATCGGACATTTTCCATCGGAAAATCCGACCGTGTGTACGGGGCATAAGACTCCACAACACCTTCCAGTGGGCCTCCTACAACCCATACCCAATGGAAAGAGGCCCTGGACCCACCTGTCTATGGATTTCATTGTGGAGTTGCCCAACTCCCAAAGCAACACTGTTATCCTTATGGTGGTTGACCGGTTCTCAAAGATGTGTCATTGTATTCCACTTAAGAAGTTGCCTACTTCTAAGGAACTGGCTTCCATTTTTGCTCAGGAGATCTTTCGCTTACATGGGCTACCCAAGGTGATTATCTCGGACAGGGGCAGTCAGTTTGTCTCCCAGTTCTGGCGAGCCTTTTGGGCACAGTTGGGAATTCAGCTTGCTTTCTCCTCTGCGTATCACCCGCAGTCTAATGGGGCCGCAGAGCAAGCCAATCAGTCCTGGGAGCAATTCCTACGTTGCTATATTTCTGACTGTCATAACTGGTCAGACCAGTGGCAGAGTTTGCTCACAACAGTGCCTTGAATTCTGCCTCCTGATTTTCTCCGTTTATGGCAAATTATGGTTTCCAACCTTCCATGTTGCCTGACTCGTTTGTTCCGCAGAGTATTCCTGCATTAGAGGAGCATCTCTGTGGTCTTCTTTCCACTTGGGCACAAGTCCAGGAGGCTTTGCGTCATGCTAATGATAGGTACAGACTCCATGCTGACCGCAGACACCTGCCTGCGCCTTCCTACCAGGTTGGGGACAGGGTCTGGCTGTCATCTCGCAACCTCCGTCTTCGTGTTACCTCACTGACGCCCGCACCTTGGTTTATTGGGCCTTTCCGTATCCTTCGCAGGATTAACCCAGTGGCTTACGCATTGGACCTTCCTCCTAGTATGCACATCTCAAATCTGTTTCATGTCTCCTTATTGAAACCGTTGGTCTGCAACCGATTTATCACCTTGGTGCCACGTCCTCACCTTATACAGGTTGAGAACCATGAGGAGTATGAGGTACAATCCATTGTTGACTCCCATAGGTTCCATGGGTGCATACAGTACCTGGTGCATTGGAAGGGGTACGGTCCGGAGGAACGCTCCTGGGTCTCATCCTCGGACGTACATGCCCCTGCCCTCCTCCGCGATTTCCATAGACATTTACCCCTGAAGCCCGGTGGTCCTCCGAGGAGGAGGGGGCGTTGAATAGGGGGTACTGTCAGGGCTGGCTCAGCCCTTCCTTCTCTGAGCTGGCCGCTCAGCTGTCAGCTAATTGCCAGCTCTCATCTCTCTCCACAGTTACCAAGTTGTTCCTGATCCTGCTCGTCTGACCTGCCTACTTAAAGCTGTCCAGCTCACTTCATCTCTGCCTTCGCCTTGGTCACATCACAAGAAACCATCTCCTGCGTTACTATTTAAAAACATGGCTTTGCTGACATCCCTTTTGGCTACTTATCCTGCTTGCTGTTCCTCTATTTGGATCCCTGACTTCTGGCCTGGCTGATTACCCTATCTGGTTACTGAACTCTGGCTTGGCTGACTACCCGATACAGTTACTGAACTCTGGCTATGCTTTGACTACACTTACTCTCTTTACCTTTTTATTTTTATTAATAAACAAGTGTGATTTTACTGTACTTCTGTCTCGGTCTGGTTCATGGTTTCTGACACTTCAATTGGAGAGGTTCCTCGCTCGGGCTCAGACATGGCTGTCTGGTACTGTCACATACCTGGTTGTAGAGCCCGATATGCAGAGGAAGACAGGAAGCTCGGGAGTGCAGAGTGGCACAAGTGCCTGGTAGGATCGAGAATGTAGAGGCTGGTCGGAACTTCCGATGATGCCGTGGAGAGACTTAGGACCATGTGATATTTCAGTTTTTCTTTTATAATAAATCTGCAAAAAATGTCAACAACTCTGTGTTTTTCTGTCAATATGGGGTGCTGTGTGTACATTAACCACTTGCCGACCGCCTCACGCAGATATACTGCGGCAGAATGGCACGGGCAGGTAGAATCACGTACCTGTACGTGATCTACCTCCCGCGGGCGGGGGGTCCGATTGACCGAGGCGGTCAGCTTGTGTCTGGGAGCGATGAGAGGTGAGGGGGAGACCATCCATTCGTGGCCCCCCCCTCGTGATCGCTCCCAGCCAATCAGATCTCCCCCCCGATCACTCCCCAATCCCCCCGTCACACTGACACCAAGCAGTTTTTGTTTTTTTTGTCTGATTACTGCATTGGTGTCAGTTTGTGACAGTTAGTGTGGTAGGGCAGTTAGTATTAGCCCCCTTTAGGTCTAGGATACCCCCCTAACCCCCCTAATAAAGTTTTAACCCCTTGATCGCCCCCCCCCCGTCGCCAGTGTCAGTAAGCGATCATTTTTATGATCGCTGTATTAGTGTCACTGGTTACGCTAGTTAGGGAGATAAATATTTAGGTTCGCCGTCAGCGTTTTATAGCGACAGGGACCCCCCATATACTATCTAATAAATGTTTTAACCCCTTGATTCCCCCCTAGTTAACCCTTTCACCACTGATCATCGTATAACCGTTACGGGTGACGCTGGTTAGTTAGCTTATTTTTTATAGTGTCAGGGCACCCGCCGTTTATTACCGAATAAAGGTTTAGCCCCCTGATCGCCCGGCGGTGATATGCGTCGCCCCAGGCAGCGTCAGATTAGCGCCAGTACCGCTAACACCCACGCAGCATACGCCTCCCTTAGTGGTATAGTATCTGAACGGATCAATATCTGATCCGATCAGATCTATACTAGCGTCCCCAGCAGTTTAGGGTTCCCAAAAACGCAGTGTTAGCGGGATCAGCCCAGATACCTGCTAGCACCTGCGTTTTGCCCCTCCACCCGGCCCAGCCCAGCCCACCCAAGTGCAGTATCAATCGATCACTGTCACTTACAAAACACTAAACGCATAACTGCAGCGTTCGCAGAGTCAGGCCTGATCCCTGCGATCGCTAACAGTTTTTTTGGTAGCATTTTGGTGAACTGGCAAGCACCAGCCCCAGGCAGCGTCAGGTTAGTGCCAGTACCGCTAACACCCACGCACGCACCGTACACCTCCCTTAGTGGTATAGTATCTGAACGGATCAATATCTGATCCGATCAGATCTATACTAGCGTCCCCAGCAGTTTAGGGTTCCCAAAAACGCAGTGTTAGCAGGATCAGCCCAGATACCTGCTAGCACCTGTGTTTTGCCCCTCCGCCTGGCCCAGCCCAGCCCACCCAAGTGCAGTATCGATCGATCACTGTCACTTACAAAACAATAAACGCATAACTGCAGCGTTCGCAGAGTCAGGCCTGATCCCTGCGATCGCTAACAGGTTTTTTTTGGTAGCGTTTTGGTGAAGTGGCAAGCACCAGCGGCCTAGTACACCCCGGTTGTAGTCAAGCCAGCACTGCAGTAACACTTGGTGACGTGGCGAGTCCCATAAATGCAGTTCAAGCTGGTGAGGTGGCAAGTACAAGTAGTGTCCCGCTGCCACCAAGAAGACAAACACAGGCCCGTCGTGCCCATAGTGCCCTTCCTGCTGCATTCTTCAATCCTAATTGGGACCCTCCTCTTCTGCAGCACCCGTACTTCCCCCATTCACATCCCCAACCAAATGCAATCGGCTGCATGAGAGGCATTTTTATGTCCTCCCGAGTACCCCTACCCAACGAACCCCCCCAAAAAAGATGTTGTGTCTGCAGCAAACGCGGATATAGGCGTGACACCCGCTATTATTGTCCCTCCTGTCCTGACAATCCTGGTCTTTGCATTGGTAAATGTTTTGAACGCTACCATTCACTAGTTAACTATTAGCGTAGGGTACAGCATTGCACAGACTAGACACACTTTCACAGGGTCTCCCAAGATGCCATTGCATTTTGAGAGACCCAAACCTGGAACTGGTTACAGTTATAAAAGTTACAGTTACAAAAAAAGTGTAAAAAAAAAAACACAAAAAAATATATAAAATAAAAAAAAATAGTTGTCATTTCATTGTTCTCTCTCTCTCTATTCTCTCTCTATTGTTCTGCTCTTTTATACTGTATTCTATTCTGTAATGTTTTATTGTTATTGTTATGTTTTATCATGTTTGCTTTTCAGATATGCAATTTTTTATACTTTACCGTTTACTGTGTTTTATTGTTAACCATTTTTTTGTCTTCAGGTACGCAATTCACGACTTTGAGTGGTTATACCAGAATGATGCCTGCAGGTTTAGGTATCATCTTGGTATCATTCTTTTCAGCCAGCGGTCGGCTTTCGTGTAAAAGCAATCCTAGCGGCTAATTAGCCTCTAGACTGGTTTTACAAGCAGTGGGAGGGAATGCCCCCCACCGTCTTCCGTGTTTTTCTCTGGCTCTCCTGTCTCAATAGGGAACCTGAGAATGCAACCGGTGATTCAGCCAGCTGACCATAGAGCTGATCAGAGACCAGAGTGGCTCCTAACATCTCTATGGCCTAAGAAACCGGAAGCTACGAGCATTTCATGACCGATCTTGGTGTGGTCAGATGCTTTGAGGGCAGAGGAGAGATCTAGGGTCCAATAGACCCCAATTTTTTCAAAAAAGAGTACCTGTCACTACCTATTGCTATCATAGGGGATATTTACATTCCCTGAGATAACAATAAAAATGATTAAAAAAAAAATGAAAGGAACAGTTTTAAAATAAGATAAAAAAAATAAAAAAATAAAGGAAAAAAAAAAAGCACCCCTGTCCCCCCCTGCTCTCGCGCTAAGGCGAACGCGTCGGTCTGGCGTCAAATGTAAACCGCAATTGCACCATGCATGTGAGGTATCACCGTGAAGGTCAGATCGAGGGTAGTAATTTTAGCAGTAGAACTCCTCTGTAAATCTAAAGTGGTAACCTGTAAAAGCTTTTAAAGGCTTTTAAAAATGTATTTATTTTGTTGCCACTGCACGTTTGTGCGCAATTTTAAAGCATGTCATGTTTGGTATCCATGTACTCGGCCTAAGATCATCTTTTTATTTCATCAAACATTTGGGCAATATAGTGTGTTTTAGTGCATTGAAATTTAAAAAAGTGTGTTTTTTCGCCAAAAAATGCGTTTGAAAAATCGCTGCGCAAATACTGTGTGGAAAAAAAAAATGAAACACCCACCATTTTAATCTGTAGGGCATTTGCTTTAAAAAAATATATAATGTTTGGGGGTTCAAAGTAATTTTCTTGCAAAAAAAAATAATTTTTTCATGCAAACAAAAAGTGTCAGAAAGGGCTTTGTCTTCAAGTGGTTAGAAGAGTGGGTGGTGTGTGACATAAGCTTCTAAACAGGGCCGGTGCTACCACTAGGCAAACTAGGCGGCCGCCTAGGGCGCCCTGCTGCCTAGGGGCGCCCAGCCACTGGTTTTCCTACTCTCTTCTCTCTGCAGCAAGCAACTAAGTCTCAGCATCAGCAGGCAGCCGCAGCTCCGTTCACACATAGTGTCAGAGGTGCAGCAGTGGTGGAGGACAGTGTCTGTGTCCCGACTCCCGCAGCAAGCAAACATTCATTGATGGGCACTGGTAGGCTGTATTGAAGGGCGCTGGTAGGCTGCATTTGCTGGGTGCTGGTGAGGATACATTTGATGGGCGCTGGTGAGGCTACATTTGATGGGTGCTAGTGAGGTTACATTTGATGGGCGCTGGTGAGGCTGCATTTGATAGGCACTGGTGAGGCTGCATTTGATGGGCACTGGTGAGGCTACATTTGATGGGCGCTGGGTGGGGCTGCATTTGATGGCGCTGGTGAGGCTACATTTGATGGGCGCTGGTGAGGCTGCATTTGATGGGCGCTGGTGAGCCTACATTTGATGGGCGCTGGTGAGGCTGCATTTGATGGATGCTGGTGAGGCTGCATTTGATGGGTGCTGGTGAGGCTGCATTTGATGGGCGCTTTATTAAAAAAGTGGGATTTACATGGGCAGGGAAAAGGGGGCGAAGTCAGCCGGGGGGAGCGGGGGGGGCGGCAAAATGAGGTTTCGCCTAGGGTGTCGAAAATCCTTGCACCAGCCCTGCTTCTAAATGTTGTGCATAAAATGCCAGGACAGTTCAAAACCCCCCCAAATTACCCCATTTTGGAAAGTAGACACCCCAAGCTATTTGAGAGGCATGTCGAGCCCATGGAATATTTTATATTGTGACACAAGTTGTGGGAAAAAGACAATTTTTTTTTTTTTGTTGCACAAAGTTGTCACTAAATGATATATTGCTCAAACATGCCATGGGAATATGTGAAATTACACCCCAAAATACATTCTGTTGCTTCTCCTGAGTACGGGGGATATATTATTATATATATATATTTATTGGTTTGCGCAAAAGTTATAGCGTTTACAAACTAGGGTACATTTTCTGGAATTTACACAGCTTTTAGTTTATGACTGCCTATGTCATTTCTTGAGGTGCTAAAATGGCAGGGCAGTACAAACCCTCCTCCAAATGACCCCATTTTGGAAAGTAGACACCCCAAGGAAATTGCTAAGAGGCATGTTGAGCCCATTGAATATTAATTTTTTTGTCCCAAGTGATTGAATAATGACAAAAAAAAAAATTACAAAAAGTTGTCACTAAATGATATATTGCTCACACAGGCCATGGGCATATGTGGAATTGCACCCCAAAATACATTTAGCTGCTTCTCCTGAGTACAGGGGATACCACATGTGTGAGACTTTCTGGGAGCCTAGCCGCGCACGGGACCCCGAAAACCAAGCACCGCCCTCAGGCTTTCTAAGGGCGTAAATTTTTGATTTCACTCTTCACTGCCCAACTCAGTTTCGGAGGCCATGGAATACCCAGGTGGCACAAACCCCCCCAAATTACCCTATTTTGGAAAGTAGACACCCCAAGCTATTTGCTGAGAGGTATAGTGAGTATTTTGCAGACCTCACTTTTTGTCACAAAGTTTTGAAAATTGTAAAAAGAAAAAAAACATTTTTTTTTCTTGTCTTTCTTCATTTTCAAAAACAAATGAGAGATGCAAAATACTCACCATGCCTCTCAGCAAATAGCTTGGGGTGTCTACTTTCCAAAATGCGGTCATTTGGGGGGTTTTGTGCCACCTGGGCATTCCATGGCCTCCGAAACTGTGATAGGCAGTGAAATCAAAAATTTACACTCTTAGAAATCCTGAAGGCGGTGATTGGTTTTTGAGGCCCCGTACGCGGTTAGGCTCCCAAAGAGTCCCACACATGTGGTATCCCCATACTCAGGAGAAGCAGCTAAATGTATTTTGGGGTGCAATTCCACATATGCCCATGGCCTGTGTGAGCAATATATCATTTAGTGACAACTTTTTGTAATTTTTTTTTTTGTCATTATTCAATCACTTGGGACAAAAAAATTAATATTCAATGGGCTCAACATGCCTCTTAGCAATTTCCTTGGGGTGTCTACTTTCCACAATGGGGTCATTTGGGGGGGGGGTTTGTACTGCCCTGCCATTTTAGCACCTCAAGAAATGACATAGGCAGTCATAAACTAAAAGCTGTGTAAATTCCAGAAAATGTACCCTAGTTTGTAAACGCTATAACTTTTGCGCAAAGCAATAAATATACACTTATTGACATTTTTTAGTTGTCCTGTAGACAAATTCTCCTTCCTGAGCTGTGGATCTCTGCATCTCCTCCGGAGTTACCATGGGCCTCTTGGCTGCTTCTCTGATTAATGCTCTCCTTGCCCGGCCTGTCAGTTTAGGTGGACGGCCATGTCTTGGTAGGGTTGCAGTTGTGACATACTCTTTTCATTTTCTGAATGATGGATTGACCTGTGCTCTGTGAGATTTTCAAAGCTTGCGATTTTTTTAATAACCTAACCCTGTGTTAAACTTCTCTACAACTTTATTCCTGACTTGTCTGGTGTGTTTCTTGGCCTTCATGATGCTGTTTGTTCACTAGGGTTCTCTAACAAACTTCTGAGGGCTTCACAGAACAGCTGTATTTATACTGAGATTAAATTACACACAAGATGGACTCTATTTACTAATTAGGTGACTTCTGAAGGTAAATGGTTCTACTAGATTTTAGTTAGGGGTATCAGAGTAAAGGGGGCTGAATACAAATGCACACCACATTTTTCACATATTTATTTGTAAAAAAATTGAAAACCAGTTATCATTTTCCTTCCACTTCACAATTATGTGCCACTTTGTGTTTGTCTATCACATAAAATCCCAATGAATTTATGTTTTTGATTATAACATGACAAAATGTGGAAAATTTCAAGGGGCATGAATACTTTTTCAAGGCACTGTACTTAGACTGTATGACGTAGGGCAAAGTAGGATCAACATGGTACCTTTTATGAAGCCTGCACTTATCCCTCCATGTACAACCAGTGATCAGTTTATATAACTGGTCTATACAATGACAATGGTTGTCCATTGGGATGCACGCCAGCCCCTATGGGAGGAAATACTAGTGTGCTGAAACACACAAGATGGAATGTGCCCTAAATTATGTACACAGGGAGCCCTCCCCTAAGGGCAGAACTATGGGTGTGCTGGAACACAGAGGGTTGCTGGGAGGTGCCGCAAGCCCCTCAACACCCAAGTGGAAGGGGACAGCATCTAGTGGAGGACACAGGCATGCACTGATTCGGCCCTTCCGAAGGCTTCCTACCTACAGACAGGAGTGGCAGGGGTGCGAGACAGCACAGCCAGTCTTTGGTCATTTATCTGCCAGATTGATCCCCACTTCCAGGTGATGGCAATCCCCAAAGTACTACTGAATATTATAATATAATAATACAAAAAAATGCATATATCTAGAAACAACTAATAATGTACACATTTGAAAAAATCAAGGGGAAAAACAAATTCATAGAACTGTGGATGGGAGAGAGGTGCATAGACACTGATCCATATGTGTCACCAGGTACGGCGCATGCACCTATACTTACTGGTGACAAATAATGCAATGCTCGACTATTGTTTTCAGACACCACACATACAGAAAATATTATATAATAAAATATACCATCTTCAAAACCAACCTCCAGATACAAAGGAAAATAATAAAAAGATGTACATACATATAAAAACAATGTATTTAGAAAGCTAAAAAAAAAAAGCATCAGTATAAATAGATAAAAAGAAATACCCTAATTTATTATATTAAAAAAAAATATATATTATACATTTGGAGGTATCTGAAGGTTGGTTCTGAAGATGGTATATTTTATGTCCGGCCTGAGCACTGGTGAAAGCATGTAGGGGGAGTTTTCATTCTTCTCTGACTGACCTATGAGGCTGACTGACCCCTGACCCTCAGTCTGGACAGTTCTGATTGGCCCTGTGCCGATCACATGCACAAAAAAAGAAACTCTCTAGAAATATACGCCAAACTGAGCATGTGCAGAGTGCCCGCTAAGCTATCAGGAGATGGATTGGGGACTGTAGAAGAAGGGGGATCAGAGAAGACAAGGTGAAACAGCCTTTTTACACAGTTTGGAGGGTTAACCCCCTTAGGTTCCACAGTGAGTATAACAAGCATGCTTTACTGTAATCATTGTTGTAAGCAACCGTTTTTCCCTGAATGAAATCCATTCAATCAGTGTGTACTGTTGTGATTAACTGTGTTTTGCCACAGCTAATCACATGGTACAGATTGGCTCTGTCTGTACTGTGTGATCACTGTGACAAATCACAGATATAAACACAATAGTAAACAATGAATGGAAGCTATCCATTGTGTTAAATTATCATGTGATCTGCGGTGATTGGTCACAATAATCACATGGTACCAGCAATGGCTCAGTACATTGATCTGTCATCCGCTTTTGGTGGACCCAGCGGGTGACAGATCGCGCAGTAGCATGGCCCGTGGCTGCGAGGTGTAATCCTTGGAGGACATCATATGATGTCCACCCAGAACGGGACAAATACCGCCCGGCCGTCATATTACAATAGGCTGGGTGGGAAGCAGTTAAAGATGGTTCCAGTTTGCCATAGATGGTCTCTTCTACACCTCTAGTGAACCCGTTTACCTCTTAGTCCAATTACCAAGTTACTCTGCTTGACTTTTGACTGTTAGATTCAGGTTATCATAATAGCCTATAAAATAGCACTAGTAATGTTAAAATACTGCATAAAGCAGCCCAAATAAAACATGTTTTTTTTTTTTTTTTTTTGAATCAGTGTTTAGACACATGAGTTATATAAGAAGTCGTTTCATGAAAATAATGGTCAATCGAGAGGAAAAACATCTTGTGAATAAATCCTAATTTATAATAAATCACACACATATAATTTAATATATATCTTCATATATACAAGAACTGGATTTTTTTCTCATTTGAAATGTAATGTCTGGTCCATCTTATAATTTATTATTTAACAACTTATAGCTATGGCTTTTATAGATGGTGCAAAAGTTCATATACAGTCTCTGTGTGAATTACAATCCTAGAATTGTTTTCCTGTGTTTTTGACACTCTTGCACAGGATCACACAAAGGAAATATAGCAAGGATTACTTCACCATTCTCTGCATTTCATCACCTAATAACTATATTTTATTTCTGACATTTCACAGAGTCTCATACAGGCCCGGAACCAGATTTTCAAAACAAAATTGAATATGTAATGATAAATGCTCTGGTTCTTTTTCTCTAAACCCCTTATATAATACTGTGGAAAGACACAGCTGCTTCTTTAAGAGACACCAAATTGTGAATGAAGGCAAAACACAGGTGCCTGATATCAGGAAATGAATTCACAAAGTGACTAATTTATCAGCGTCTTCTTATTATGAACTGGAATTACTATTCTTTAGTACACACGATGAGATTATTGGACGAATGATTGTCCTTTTTTTTTTTTTTTTTTTTTTTGCATGCTAGTCTCCGTTTTCAAAATAAAGAGGTTACCGAAGTAGGAAAATTCTCGTACGACAGAATAAAGATTAGATTCACTGATTAAACGAAAATCTTACGATCTGGTATCACACGACAAACATTTACGTATTTGCCCCTTCATAATAATTTCGGACGAAAACTGTGTACTAACGATCAGATTATCGTAAATCTCTTCGAAAGCTGTATTTTTTGTACAATTTTCTGATTATGTGTACGGGCCTTTAGCTACTAATAGACATCAGTCCTGCCCTGAGAGTCTCAGTGGTGGCTGTGAAAAAGTAACTCCAGGTGTACAGTTGGCACATACGTGCCAGGTGTACAAGTGGCACTCCATTTTCCCAATTTCATAAATTTGAAATTGAAATTATTTTTATTATACAAGATTTATATAGCGCACAGTTTGCGCATGGCGTTTTACAACATGAGGGCAGACAGTACAGTTACAATACAATTTAATACAGGAGGAATCAGAGGGCCCTGCTAGTTAGAGCTTACAATCTAGGAAATGTGTGATATCAAAGTGAAAATAGTCTGAAATACCTGCCAAACGATATCTATCTATCTACCCTATATTACCAAAAGTGTTGGGATGCCTGCCTTTACACGCACATGAACTTTAATGGCTTTCCAGTCTTTGTCGGTAGAGTTCAGTATTGAGTTTGCTCAACGTTTGCAGCTATAACAGCTTCAACTCTTCTGGGAAGGCTGTCCACAAGGTTTAGGAGTGTGTCTATGGGAATGTTTGACCATTCTTCCAGAAGCACATTTGTGAGGTCAGGCACTGTTCTATCGGGTTGAGGTGCAGGCCAGTCAAAATCCTCCACCTCAAACTCGCTCATCTAGATCTTTATGGACCTTGCTTTGTGCAATGATCCAAATCATTTGGTGGAGGGGAGATTATGGTGTGGGGTTGTTCTTCAGGGGTTGGCTTGGCCCCTTAAGACGTCAGCATACCAAGACATTTTGCACAATTTTATTGCCAGTGCACAAAGCAAGGTCCATAAGGACATAGATGAAAGAGTTTGGGGTGAAGGAACTTGACTGGCCTGCACAGAGTCCTGACTTCAGTGCCATAAAACACCTTTGAGATCAATTAGAGCAGAGACTGTGAGCCAGGCCTTCTCATCCACATCAATGCCTAATGGAGATGGGCTCAGGTGTGTTCGGGATGATAGTCTCAACCCACCTGCCATATCCCAACCAGGAAGCCGGTCCACAGCTGCACAGATCAGCAAATGTCTCACTGCCTGTGATTAGCGGTGTGCAGTGTCGGCTGCCTGGTGGAATTGGGCAGGTGGGTTGAGGATACAATCCCAAACACACCTGAGCCCATCTCTAGTGCCTAACCTCACAAATGCGCTTCTGGAAGAATGGTCAAACATTCTCATAGACACACTCCTCAATCTTGTGGACAGCTTTCCCAGAAGAGTTAAAACTATTATAGCTGCAAAGGGTGAGCCAACTCAATATTGAACCCTATGGACTGGGATGCCAGTAAAGTTCATGTGCGAGTAAAGGCAGGCATCTCAATACTTTTGGTAATATAGTGTTATCTATCTATCCAGTCTACATTTTTTTAAATGAGAATAAGTCTGCATCATTTGTTCTTTTGTGTCATTTTATATTTATACAAATACTAACATGCCATAGCAAACCATATGATTACTGTGGCTCCGAGTATTGTCTGGTCACTTGTGACATTAGCGAATCAACATTCGCTATTATCTTCCTGCTTCCCTTCCCGGCCAGTCAGAACAGGAAGAGGGTCTTAAGACCGGATTGGCTGGGAGGAGAAGTAGGGGAAGCGGTCTGTGACCTGGTGGGGGGGTTGTTGCCACCCCCCCCCCCCCCCCCAAAAAAAAAAATATGGAGCACCAGCCACCACTGCATTAAAGAAGAACTAAACCTTTTTAATTTTGGATGCAGTAAAGGAACCTTACAACTCAGTAAGTTTTTTTTTGCCATCTGTGTCCCATTCCCTTCCCTCCACTTCCTGCCCTATAGCCATTACAGGAAATGAGAGGAAAACTCTCCAAAGACAGGGAAGCCCTAGTTGTCACCAGAACTAGTGTCCCCATTGGAATATTTCTCCTCTGTTACTGCTCTTGGGACAACGCAAAATTTGGGATTTATTTCATTTCCAATTTTGGTAATGATGGTACATGACAAATAGAGAGGATGAATCTCCCTAAGGCTTGGTTCACACCTATGCAGTTTGGTTTTAATCCGTTTCTGCAGTGCTTTTTGGAATGCATTTTTGCACGCATGTTTTTGACACATTTTTTTATGCTTTCTGCAATTTTTATGCTATTTTTTTTGCCCAATTTGTTGTTGGGGGGATTAAAAACGCAAATCGCTGCGAAAAAAAGCACTGATCTGGTATGGATTTTGAGGTGAAACCCCACGCTAGAATAAAAAATACGGCTTGGGGTCCCCCCCAAAATCTATACCAGACCCTTATCCAAGCACACAGCCTGGCAGGCCAGGAAAGGGGGGGGGCGAGCGAGCAGGCCCCCGGATCCCACCCCCCCATGTGAATGAGTATGGGGTAGTGTAGTGTGACAAAAAACAAGAGACAGACTTTGACAAGTCCTTTATTAAAAATGTCTTCTTCCTCCGTTTCTTTCTCCGGTCTTCTTCTTCCTCTGGCGCCGCTGACCCGCTGAAAATAAAAAAACAATCACCCTCCGATGCTAGCTTCCGCCTTTCTGTCCACTCCGATGTCTAACATTAATATAACTTTGGGGCGTGGTCATCGGGTGACATCAGACCCCCCCACAACCCTGGGCTGTGGTTATGTTGAGGGCATGTGGCCTGGTATGGTTCGGGGGGGCTGGGGCTTGTGCGCTCGGATAAGGGTCTGGTATGGATTTTGGGGGGACCCCGTGCTGTTTTTTAATTTCATTTTGGATAAGGGTCTGGTATGGATTTTGGGGGGATCCCCACGCCGTTTTTTCAGCGTAGGGGTTCCCCTTAAAATTCATACCAGACCGAAGGGTCTGGTATGTTCTTGGAGGGGGAACCCATGCCGTTTTTTTTTTTAACATTTTGTGTGGAGTTCCCCTTCAAGATCCTCAGCACACAAGTCGCATGCCAAAGTCGGATCAGTCAAGACGGTGATCCGACTTTAATCCAACTTCAGTGATATTCAATGGGCTGAAGTAGGATCAAAGTAGTGCAGGGAGCATTTTCAAAGTCGGACCAGTTAAGGAAACATTAATTATCACACGTAATGCGACATGAGCTTTATGAGCGACATGAGCTTTCAATGTCGGAGCGTTTGTTGTACCAGTGTGAACCCCGCCAGACATGCAAACAGCCGCAGTGCCTGCCACTGATTTGCACAGGCTTCTTGGCCAAGGTTAATTGCAAACACTTGTGAATACCATACACAGAGAAATGCTAATTCTGGGCTGCTATGGCCTTGGTCAGCTTTGTGAAGGGGTCTTACATGCATTTTTTTACTTGCTGACGGGAAATCTTTATTGTTTGTTTGTTTTTGTTTTTTTTATGGGACCCATCACACACAGCTATGGCCCTGCTAAACATGTTAACTGCATCATTTTATATTCCTTATCTAAACATATACGTCACTGTAGGACTGTTTCCCTCTAAGGCTTCATGTACACGGGACGTTTTTACAACCTCTGAATCCTGAACGAATTAACTTGACAGTAACCCACATTTAAAACGTCTGTTTTGCCGGCGTTTTGCGTTTAGAAGCGTTTAAAAAAATAAATAAAAATTAAAATAATTTTTTTTTCCAAAATAGCCAAAAATAGAAAACGCCTGTAAACGAAACGCGGCTAAACGCGTGTTACCGCGTTTAGCAGCGTTTGGCGCTTGAAATGCCTGTAAACTCAGTTTCTGAATGCATATTTTGGCATTCCAAAAAATGGCTCTAAACTCAACTGACTAGAAACGGCTGTAAACAGCCCTGTGTACATGAACAGATAAGATAAAATAAAGGAGAGTTCAGGGGCAGTTGAAAAAAACTCCCAACTGCTCCTAAACAGCAGCAGTGTACATGTGGCCTTAATCTCCATATAAGGTCAATTTTAGCACAAGCCAGTGCCATCATTTTACTTAGTATAAACAAAAATATAACCCTTATGCCGCGTACACACGGTCCTACTTTTCGTCTACAAAAGTCCAACGGACGCTGATGGACTAAAGCTGGCTGGTAATCCGATCGTGTGTGGGCTTCTCCGGACTTTCAACTGACTTTTTTAGCCTCAAATCCGACGTACTTTAGATTTGAAACATGCTTTAAAACTTTACTTCGTAACTACGACGGACCCCGAAATCCGCTCGTCTGTGTGCTAGTCCGACGGACAAAAAGCCACGCTAGGGCACCTATTGGCTACTGGCTATGAACTTCCTTATTTTAGTCCGGTGTACGTCATCACGTACGAATCCGTTAGACTTTTGTGTGGTCGTGTGTAGGCAAGTCCGTTCGTTAGAAAGTAGGCCGCAAGTCCGCCGCAAGTCCACCGAAAGTCTGCCGGAAGTCTGTCGGACAGGCTGTCCGACTTTTGTAGACGAAAAGTACGACCGTGTGTACGCGGCATTAGAAGAGTATACAGATTTTTGCTGCACTGCGATAAAATAATTGAATAACAATTGTTTTACCCAGTCATAAAGCAAAGCTATAAAAAAAATAAAATTCAATAGTGTAATTCTAGGGGAATCCCACCTTAACAACACTTCCTGAGAACTAAGAAAAACACTGGCTGATGTAAGCTAAGTCCTTGAGATCACACTTTTTGCACAGGCAATCCTGTATTTCTGTCTGCAGTAGTTGTACAGGTTATATGATTAAGCTAATAAATTTTCGATTGTGTATTCAGCCGTCACTTTTTTTGTTGGCATTTTTTGAGGGGGGTGCAGCTTGTGTTTCAACCTTTTTCGCCTAGGCGAGAACAACAACATGCCCAAAGCCTACTGGGATACCCATATCATGCATAACAGGAGGTTTTAGGCTTAAAGCATATAGCACACACCCCACCTGCACAGTGGAACATCTTCAGGGGGTCGGCTAGTAGGACTTGGAAGGGTGGGGCATGGGACCTGGTGTGCAGTGGCTTTCTGTGGGTTATAGCAGGACAACGCTGGATTCGCTGGATGGGTGAGTATGTGTTTTGAAGATAACCCAGGAAAGCAGGAAAGAGTTTCAACCAAACTAGAATGAAGATCTTTAGTGCTAGTTCTCCTGTGCTGCATTTGGCCAGTGCATTGTGGGCCTGCTGGTGCTGCTCTGCCCAGTGTCTGCGTAGTATCACAGCAGTGCCACCAGGCCCATAATGCACTGGCCAAGTGCAGCCACTGGTCTTCTTTGCTCTGATGTTGCAGTGACACTCTTGGATTTACATAGCAATACTGCTCATGCGCCAGACAAAATAGCTCCAGCGGGACCCATTATTTGCATGCACTGACCAGCACAGCACAAGAGTTCACACAGGAAAGCTGCTCCTAATGCACGTGCGCTGACAGGACACACACAGCAGCCCCAGCGATTCTTTTGTGTGTGTGTGTCGCACAAGGTGGAAGGAGCGCATACATTCATGGAGGCCCCAGGAAGACACTGGAAGGTGCATTCTACAGATAGAGACAGCACGCTGTGTGGAAAACACAAAACATCCAGCAACAGTCCTGTGGGTGGCAAAAACCTTGAAGAATAATGGATGAATTTGCTCACGTTGAGAGGAAGTCCATAACTGTTCACACAATCACAATTTAAAGCAAGATTATGCACACTATAGAAGGGATGGGTTACAGCAGTGGTCATCAACCCTGTCCTCAGGGCCCACTAACAGGCCAGGTTTGCAAGATAACTGAAATACATCACAGGTGATATAATTTGCTGCTCAGTGATTGCAGTATTCTAGTCTGCATCTCCCCAAGGTAATACATAAAACCTGGCCTGTTAGTGGGCCCTGAGGACAGGGTTGATGACCAGGGCCGGACTGGCCAACCGGGATACCGGGAAATCCCCCGGTGGGCCGGTGGTCTGGCTACCCCTGCGGCGGCTGGCCGCTGTGAGGGCAGCGGCGCCTGAAAGAAAAATGGCTGCGGGGGCCGGGCCGACGTGCAACTGCGCAGGCGCCAGCGTTGTTCCGAGGTTGGCCGTGCTCGGGAAAACCCGTACACGCTCGGCAATTTTCGGAAGTGCGGGCGCATGCGCAGTGACACGATGGCGCCGAGCGGCGCCATTTTTAAAGGTAAAGCGGTTGCAGCGCTCAGTGTCTGGTGGCCTGTGCCTCTTCCTGCGTCCCCCCACAGCCTCTGACCTCCTGCCCGCCCCCCCCCCCCGCAGCCTCTGATCACCTGTCCCCCCCCTGCAGCCTCTGATCACCTGTTCCCCCCCCCCCTGCAGCCTCTGACCACCTGTCCCCCCCTGCAGCCTCTGACCTCCTGTCCCCCCCTGCAGCCTCTGACCTCATTGTCCCCCCCAGCCTCTGACCTCCTGTCCCCCCCCTGCAGCCTCTGACCTCCTGCCCCCCCCTGCAGCCTCTGACCTCCTGTCTCCCCCCGCAAGCCTCTGACCTCCTGCCCCCCCTGCAGCCTCTGACCTCCTGCCCCCCCCCCCCTGCAGCCTCTGACTTCCTGTCTCCCCCCTGCAGCCTCTGACTTCCTGTCTCCCCCCTGTAGCCTCTGACTTCCTGTCTCCCTCCTGCAGCCTCTGACCTCCTGCCCCCCCCTGCAGCCTCTGACCTCCTGCCCCCCCCCTGCAGCCTCTGACCTCCTGCCCCCCCCTGCAGCCTCTGACCTCCTGCCCCCCCCTGCAGCCTCTGACCACCTGTCCCCCCCTGCAGCCTCTGACCACCTGTCCCCCCCTGCAGCCTCTGACCTCCTGTCCCCCCTGCAGCCTCTGACCTCCTGTCCCCCCTGCAGCCTCTGACCTCCTGTCCCCCCTGCAGCCTCTGACCTCCTGTCCCCCCTGCAGCCTCTGACCTCCTGCCCCCCCCTGCAGCCTCTGACCACCTGTCCCCCCCTGCAGCCTCTGACCACCTGTCCCCTCCTCAGCCTCTGACCTCTTCTCGTCCCCTCCTCAGCCTCTGACCTCTTCTCGTCCCCTCCTCAGCCTCTGACCTCTTCTCGTCCCCTCCTCAGCCTCTGACCTCTCCTGTGGTCCCCTCCGCAGCCTCTGACCTCCCCTGCACCATCCGCAGCCTCTGACCTCCCCTGCGCCATCCGCAGCCTCTGACCTCCCCTGCGCCATCCGCAGCCTCTGACCTCCCCTGCATCATCCGCAGTCTCTGACCTCCTGCCCCCCCTGCAGCCTCTGACCTCCTGTCCCCCCTGCAGCCTCTGACCTCCTGTCCCCCCTGCAGCCTCTGACCTCCTGTCCCCCCTGCAGCCTCTGACCTCCTGTCCCCCCTGCAGCCTCTGACCTCCTGTCCCCCCTGCAGCCTCTGACCACCTGTCCCCCCTGCAGCCTCTGACCACCTGTCCCCCCTGCAGCCTCTGACCACCTGTCCCCCCTGCAGCCTCTGACCTCTTCTCGTCCCCTCCTCAGCCTCTGACCTCTTCTCGTCCCCTCCTCAGCCTCTGACCTCTTCTCGTCCCCTCCTCAGCCTCTGACCTCTTCTCGTCCCCTCCTCAGCCTCTGACCTCTTCTCGTCCCCTCCTCAGCCTCTGACCTCTTCTCGTCCCCTCCTCAGCCTCTGACCTCTTCTCGTCCCCTCCTCAGCCTCTGACCTCTTCTCGTCCCCTCCTCAGCCTCTGACCTCCTGTCGTCCCCTCCTCAGCCTCTGACCTCCTGTCGTCCCCTCCTCAGCCTCTGACCTCCTGTCGTCCCCTCCTCAGCCTCTGACCTCCTGTCGTCCCCTCCTCAGCCTCTGACCTCCTGTCGTCCCCTCCTCAGCCTCTGACCTCCTGTCGTCCCCTCCTCAGCCTCTGACCTCCTGTCGTCCCCTCCTCTGACCTCCTGTCGTCCCCTCCTCTGACCTCCTGTCGTCCCCTCCTCTGACCTCCTGTCGTCCCCTCCTCTGACCTCCTGTCGTCCCCTCCTCAGCCCTCCTGTCGTCCCCTCCTCAGCCCTCCTGTCGTCCCCTCCTCAGCCCTCCTGTCGTCCCCTCCTCAGCCCTCGTCCCCTCCTCAGCCCTCCTGTCGTCCCCTCCTCAGCCCTCCTGTCGTCCCCTCCTCAGCCCTCCTGTCGTCCCCTCCTCAGCCCTCCTGTCGTCCCCTCCTCAGCCTCTGACCTCCTGTCGTCCCCTCCTCAGCCTCTGACCTCCTTTGGTCCCCTCCTCAGCCTCTAACCCCCTTTGGTCCCCTCCGCAGCCTCTGACCACCCCTGCGGTCCCCTCCACAGCCTCTGACCACCCCTGCATCATCCGCAGCCTCTGACCTCCCCTGCATCATCCGCAGCCTCTGACCTCTCCTGTACCATCCGCAGCCTCTGACCTCTCCTGTACCATCCGCAGCCTCTGACCATCTCCTGTCTTATATCACGTCTGCAGTCTGGAGCGGAGTCAACAGTGGGAGTGGCGCAGGGATGGGGGTCATGGGAGAAGTCAGACATGTATGGACTGTGGAGAGGAAACTACAGGATAAAACCAGAGCCACCGAGCTGGAGCCGACTGACTGAGCCCTGTACGGTGCACCTGAGAGGAGGTCAGTGACAGCGCCGCCAGGCCTACCTGAGAGGGGGGGGGGGGGTCAATACAATATTGTAAGGGGGCACTGATATATAGGTTTCCCCTTATATCAGTAAACCCCCGTACCTTAGTGTTTTCTTTCTGCAGAAGGTGGTCTCTGGTCACCAGAGTCCTCCCCACATTCCCAGAGTTCCCCTTTACATCATAGTCTGCAGGATTCCACCTTACAGTGCAAGGGGGAACTCTGATGTAAAGGGCAATGCTGCAGACCCTGATGTAAGTGAGAACTCTGATGTAAAGGGGAAAGCAATGGACTCTGATATAAGTGGGGTCTCTGGTCACCAGTGCCCCCCTTTTATATCAGAGTTCCCGCTTAGATCATAATCTGCAATGTTCCCCTTTATGTCAGAGTTCCCTTGCACTGTAAAGGGGAATCCTCCTGATGTATGGGGGAACTCTGTGCTGGGTTATATTAATCTGACCTTCATGTAAGAGGATAAATATGGTGTTTGACTTTTGTTTAACTTAACACATTGCTAATAGCAGTTTATAGCTTAAATATTGATATTTGCACTGAAACCTGCCATTTACGGCACCTTTTTTTTGCAGTATCAGTAAAAAATGTGCCAGTAAATGCCATGATTTTTGCCAGTAAAAAAATAAAAAATTGCTGCTGTTTGTAAATTCCATGTCTCTCTTATCTATAGATAATACACTCTTCAAATGTGCTTTAAAATGCATGGTTTTCCCTTTTGTGAACAAAAAAATAACGACGTTATGCAGTTGGGCTGGTATAAAAATGCTATGGGGCTGGTATGAAATTATTTCCGGGGCTGGTATGAAATTATTTCCGGGGCTGGTATGAAATTATTTCCAGGGCTGGTATGAAATTATTTCCAGGGCTGGTTTTTATTCCCAGTCCGGCCCTGTTGATGACCACTGGGTTACAGAAGCAAAAGTCCAGACACCAGCTAAGAAAAGAAAAACAGCTTAACTAACAAGAGGAGGGGTGAGCAAAAGAATGACCGCATATATGTGAAAGGCATTGTTCTTCAATTATTAAGGTTGCAATGTCAGAAGGCTTCCTGTTCTGGTCTCCACATCCAACTTGGTTGCTCACCTGTGACAGCGGCATTTAGTTCCCAAGCACTCCTCATCCCCCTGCCGGTGGCCAGGGTAGGCGATCCTGCTAGCGTTCCTGGATAGTCACGGTACGGTCCAGTGACTTAGCTTGTCTCGCCCAGCACAAGCCTATTTTATGTGACTGCATTTTTTACTCTGAATAAATCGTATTTCTATCCATGCTACCATGCGAACCCATGGGCTATGAATACTCTGCCTGTGCATAGCTCCTAACTGTCCCGATTTCGAGGAACTGTCCCTCATTTGGAACAAAGTCCCTCTTTCCTCATTTGAGCCTCCTTTTGTTCCGATCTATATAGTTGTATATAAAATGCACTATGAAAAAGTGTTTGGTAGTACTTTTACTTTCTTTAGAAATTGTTTTTTACAAACAGATCTCAGAAGCAGGCAGGTTCCATTTTAGCTGTAGGCATCTGAAGCCCTCCTCTGTTCATTTCCTGGATTTCTGTGCAGCTAGCTACCCAGCATGCCCCTCCCGATCTCGCGCATACGCAATGATGCTGCTGCGCAACTTTCCTTCTTCCGATAACGCAAGATTTTGGCAGTAGGCTATTCGCAAGGACTCCTGGGATGCATGACGCCGCTATCCCTGGAACCCTTGTAAATCGCCTAGCCGTGGACGGGCGGAAGTAAAGAATAAATAACAGAAAAAAAGGTATTTTCAAACAGAAAAAAAATGACATTGTAAAAAGGATGAGCTAAGGGGATGCAATACAGAGAAAGTGCAGAAAATGGGTGGAACTCGGCTTTAAAGTGGATGTAAATCCTCACATATACCCAGTGAAGTGAACAGCCTCACATGATACAGAGATGAAACAAATCTCCCTACATAAGTTTTACTTGTATATGTGCTGTCTTTCCCTTTCTATGTTCTTTAGAACTCTTACATCATGTTAGTATTTTTACTTCCTCATTCTGCACTGTCAATGTAGTGTTGGATTACACTGGGATACAGCTGATTGGAGGAAAGGCACACCCCCCCCCCTCCAGATAGGTAAAGATTTGCAGAACTCTGCTCTGAGGTGTCCTTTTATGAAACTGCGGTAAAATACCGCTATTCAGTTCTCAGGCATTCTCAGAGGAGATCGCTCTCCTCTGAGTGCCTGTTTATGAAAGTGTGTAGATCGCTTCTCATGTTGAGTTGAGGAGTGATCTACAAACGCCGGGAACTCCTGAGAACGACTCCTCTCACTGTAATCTCGTGTGATGTAGTGGGATTACAGTATAAGGAAGCGTAAAAAATACAAAAGTTTAACACAAATCAGCACACATTATTCCCCAACATATTAATAAAATAATAAAGTTAAATTCCCCCTACACAATATACATTAATCTAATTATAAAAAAAAAACATTGTTTTTATCAATATTTAAAGATCATACATGTCCCTATTTAAATTTGAATGGTGTATAGTAAATGAATGTGATGCACATATGTAATGCAGCTATACACCATTCATATAAATGCAAAATACATTTATAATCATTAAAAAAATAATTTTAATAAAGTATACAAGTATAAATATTTATTAATAAATTAAAATAAAATATATTTCATAATTGATAAACATAAAAATTGATAAACTGGTGCGATGCGAGAACACTGCGAATCCACTGCGGGTTCCCGCATCGCACCGACTCGCATGTCAGTTCACACTGCCATATGCGAATCGCTGGGGAGTGTCAATACATTGTTAACGACACCCCCAGTTCAGCTTCAATATCGCACTGCGAACTGACAGTTCGGACATGAATCGGATCGCATACTGTATGTGTGAACACACATGCGATCCGATTCTGGTCCGAACAGAAAAAAGGGTCCTGTGCGTGTTTACACTGAATGCGGTGCGATATCAGCCATACTATCTGTACGGCTGATATCGCACCGCACAGCCATCACATGTAATGTGAACGGCAGTGCGCTGCGAATTACATGCAATGCCTGTGCGATGTCTGGCATCGCACAAGTGTGAACCGGGCCTAAAAGTTAACGACACCCCCAAATCAGTTTGCATATTGCAGTGCGATCTGCAAACTCGGACAGTAATCGGATCTGATTCTGCTGCGGACCAAAAAAAGGGTCCTGTACGAGTTTGGTCCGAATGCAATGCAAATTCAGCCATACTATCTGTATGGCTGAAATCGCATCGCACAGAGATCGGATGTGATTTGCACTGCAGTGCGGTGCGAATCACATCCGATCTTGGACACCGCAGCAGTGGGAACTGGCCCTAAATCATATTGCATTTGCACCAAAATGGTACAGGACCCTTTATTTGGTCCGCACTGGAATCAAAATGGGTGTGAACACCCATGTGATCCGATTCCTGCACCATTACATGGTTCGCACTGCAATCTGTGAAATGATCTGGGGGTGTCATTAACTTTACATTGACACCTGCAGTGGTGCGCAGATGTCAATGTAGGTGTGATGTGGAAACCCGCACAGGAATCACGCTGGTTCACGCATCGCACAAGTGTGAACCCAGCCAGAGACGTGAAAATCTAAAAAAAAAATATCTATCTATCTATCTATCTAATTCCTATCCTGCTGGAATTCTGTCACAGATCGCCAGTGAGGTGCCGAGATCGCACCTTCATAAACTGGCCGTTTCTGTGACAGTCAGTTACAAATTCTCACTGTGCTGAGATAATCAGCGGAGAACATGTTCTCCGCTGATTATTTCAGTTTCATAAACTGGTAATGAGCTGAGATCAGCGGTGAGACTCGGGATCGCAGCTGATCTCAGTTTCATAAAAGGACACCTGAATATTTATAGCAATCTCCCAGGACACAACCCTCAGGCTGCTTTTATCTCTCATCTTGGAGAACTTTTCAGAAGTTATCAGGCTGACAGAGCTACAGAACAGAAGAAACACACAGAACTCAGTGCTTTGGAGAGAGACAAGAAAACTCTACAGATATATGTGCCCAGCTCAAATTTCATGAATTGGGTTTACATCGACTTTAATATACATCATGTTCTTGGCAGCCAAAACTGCTATTGCGACTGCTTGGAAAAGCCCAGTTATAGACATAGCCTTAATGAAGCGTAAACTCACATGGATAATACTAAAAATGAAAAAAGGGTTAGTGTCTTGGTTGTGAGAGAAACAACTCCTCTTCAACAAAATATGGTCTCCCTGGCTTGCCTATTTACAGGTTTCCGGACATGAGGTGCTGATTCCAGGAACGGTTGGCGGTAGATCGCCAGACGGACTCACCATCTTTTCTTCTCACCTCTTTCCTCTCTTATTATGCCAGTCCTGCGACCGATACCTTTTCCCCACTACCCTAGGGTGACCAGACGTCCCCGTTTTCCGGGGACAGTCCCCGGATTGAGGACACTCTCCCCGGAGCCCGTGTGTCCCCGAATTTGTCCCCGGATTGCAGGGGCGGCACTCAGGAACGTAGCGGCACGCACCGCTAATACTGCCCGTTGCCCTGATCTGTGCCACGGGACTTGCGCTGTGTCCCTCAGCACAGCGGACTGAAGCCGCCTCCCCCTCCTGTTCTGAGGTCTGTAAACTTCATTTATTTACAGTATGTGGTGGACATGTGCAGGGGATTCTATACTAATGGGGGCTCTGCACTGGGGGGATTCTATACTAATGGGGGCTCTGCACTGGGGGGATTCTATACTAATGGGGGCTCTGCACTGGGGAGATTCTATACTAATGGGGGGGCTCTGCACTGGGGGGATTCTATACTAATGGGGGGGCTCTGCACTGGGGGGATTCTATACTAATGGGGGGCTCTGCACTGGGGGGATTCTATACTAATGGGGGGCTCTGCACTGGGGGGATTCTATACTAATGGGGGCTCTGCACTGGGGGGATTCTATACTAATGGGGGGCTCTGCACTGGGGGGATTCTATACTAATGGGGGCTCTGCACTGGGGGGATTCTATACTAATGGGGGCTCTGCACTGGGGAGATTCTATACTAATGGGGGGGCTCTGCACTGGGGGGATTCTATACTAATGGGGGGGCTCTGCACTGGGGGGATTCTATACTAATGGGGGGCTCTGCACTGGGGGGATTCTATACTAATGGGGGGCTCTGCACTGGGGGGATTCTATACTAATGGGGGCTCTGTACTGGGGGGATTCTATACTAATGGGGGGCTCTGCACTGAGGGGATTCTATACTAATGGGGGGGCTCTGCACTGGGGGGATTCTATACTAATGGGGGGCTCTGCACTGGGGGGATTCTATACTAATGGGGACTCTGCACTGGGGGGATTCTATACTAATGGGGGCTCTGCACTGGGGGGATTCTATACTAATGGGGGGGGCTCTGCTCTGGGGGGATTCTATACTAATGGGGGGGCTCTGCACTGGGGAGATTCTATACTAATGGGGGTTCTGCACTGAGGGGGCGTCTATACTAATGGGGGCTCTGCACTGGGGGGGATTCTATACTAATGGGGGCTCTGCACTGAGGGGGATTCTATACTAATGGGGGGCTCTGCACTGGGGGATTCTATACTAATGGGGGCTCTGCACTGGGGGGATTCTATACTAATGGGGGCTCTGCACTGAGGGGGGATTCTATACTGATGGGGGTCAGCACTGGGGGGGTGTATGTACTGATGGGGCGGTCTTCACTGAGGTGGGAGGTTGATACTGATGGAGGGGGGTCTTCAGACTCTGCACTGAGGGAGGGTTTCTGTACTGATGGGGGGGTCTGTACTGAGGGAGGGGGTTAGTACTTAGTGGGGGGTCTATAATGAGGAAAGGGGGTCTGCACTGAGCGGGGGTCTGTACTGATGGAGGGGGTCTGTACTGAGGGAGGGGAGTCTGTACTTTGTGGGGGGTCTATATTGATGGAAGGGGGTCTGTACTGAGGGAGGGGGGCTATATTGATGGAGTGGGGTCTGTAGTTAGTGGAGGGGGGTCTGTACTGAGGTAGTTGGTGGAGGGGGGTGACACCAAGTTTTTCGGCACCGGGTGACACCAACCCTAGTGACGCCACTGGCGGAGCACAGTGACAGGCAGCAGGGCCGGGACTAGAGGGTGCGGAAGGAGCAGAAACCCCTTTGAAGTGAAGTGTTGGTGTGCAGGCAGCGCCGGGG
The DNA here is from genome assembly GCA_037952835.1 of Lithobates septentrionalis. Taxonomy (NCBI): domain Eukaryota; kingdom Metazoa; phylum Chordata; class Amphibia; order Anura; family Ranidae; genus Lithobates; species Lithobates septentrionalis. The sequence continues at coordinate 2,804,892 of JBBDGP010000859.1, read as the reverse complement.
CTAATGTCTCCCGGCTGAAGATTGACAGACAAAAGCAGAGCTGCAGCGGGGTGCCGAGTGCGCTCCTGCACCCGGCAGCAGTCTAAACTACCGTACACAGATTACATTCTTCTTCTACACCGGCCTCTGACATGATGTCATTTAAGGGAGGGGACAGGAAGGGAAAGTGGTGCCAGGGAGGAGAAACTGAGGTAAGTGGTAAACTTTGTAGCAGCAGATCCTGGTGCTGCTATGGTATATATAGAGAGAGATAGAGAGATATATAGATATCTATATATCTATAGATATCTATATATAGTTATCTATATATAGATATATAGATACAGTGGCTTGCGAAAGTATTCGGCCCCCTTGAACTTTTCAACCTTTTGCCACATTTCAGGCTTCAAACATAAAGATATAAAATTTTAATTTTTTGTGAAGAATCACCAACAAGTGGGACACAATTGTGAAGTGGAACGAAATCTATTGGATATTTTAAACTTTTTTAGCAATTAAAAAACTGAAAAGTGGTGCGTGCAAAATTATTCGGCCCCTTTACTTTCAGTGCAGCAAACTCACTCCAGAAGTTCAGCGAGGATCTCTGAATGATCCAATGTTGTCCTAAATGACTGATGGTGATAAATAGAATCCACCTGTGTGTAATCAAGTCTCTGTATAAATGCACCTGCTCTGTGATAGTCTAAGACCCCATTCACACAGGGGCAACACGACTTGCAGGTCGTCTCACCGAGGCGACCTGCACACGACTGCCCGGGCGACTTGCAAAACGACTTCTGTATAGAAGTCTATGCAAGTCGCCCCAAGTCGCCCCCGAAGTCGTACAGGAACCTTTTTCTAAGTCGGAGCGACTTGCATCGCTCCCCTTAGAATGGTTCCATAGCACAGAATGGGAGGCGACTTGTCAGGCGACTAGGTCGCCTGACAAGTCGTCCCTGTGTGAACGGGGTCTCAGGGTTCTGTTGAAAGCGCAGAGAGCATCATGAAGACCAAGGAACACACCAGGCAGGTCCGTAATACTGTTGTGGAGAAGTTTAAAGCCGGATTTGGATACAAAAAGATTTCCCAAGCTTTAAACATCCCAAGGAGCACTGTGCAAGCGATCATTTTGAAATGGAAGGAGTATCAGACCACTGCAAATCTACCAAGACCTGGCTGTCCCTCTAAACTTTCAGCTCAGACAAGGAGAAGACTAATCAGAGATGCAGCCAAGAGGCCCATGATCACTCTGGATGAACTGCAGAGAACTACAGCTGAGGTGGGAGAGTCTGTCCATAGGACAACAATCAGTCGTACACTGCACAAATCTGGCCTTTATGGAAGAGTGGCAAGAAGCCATTTCTCAAAGATATCCATAAAAAGTCTTGTCTAAAGTTTGCCACAAGCCACCTGGGAGACACACCAAACATGTGGAAGAAGGTGCTCTGGTCCGATGAAACCAAAATCGAACTTTTTGGCCACAATGCAAAACGATATGTTTGGCGTAAAAGCAACACAGCTCATCACACTCAACACACCATCCCCACCGTGAAACATGGTGGTGGCAGCATCATGGTTTGGGCCTGCTTTTCTTCAGCAGGGACAGGGAAGATGGTTAAAATTGAGGGGAAGATGGATGCAGCCAAATACAGGACCATTCTGGATGAAAACCTGTTGGAGTCTGCAAAAGACCTGAAACTGGGACAGAGATTTATCTTCCAACAAGACAATGATCCCAAACATACAGCAAAATCTACAAAGGAATGGTTCACAAATAAACGTATCCAGGTGTTAGAATGGCCAAGTCAAAGTCCAGACCTGAATCCAATCGAGAATCTGTGGAAAGAGCTGAAAACTGCTGTTCACAAACGCTCTCCATCCAACCTCACTGAGCTTGAGCTGTTTTGCAAGGAAGAATGGGCAAGAATTTCAGTCTCTCGATGTGCAAAACTGATAGAGACATACCCCAAGCGACTTTCAGCTGTAATCACAGCAAAAGGTGGCTCTACAAAGTATTAACGCAAGGGGGCCGAATAATTTTGCACACCCCACTTTTCATTTTTTTATTAGTTAAAAAAGTTTCAAAAATCCAAAAGATTTCGTTCCACTTCACAATTGTGTCCCACTTGTTGGTGATTCTTCACAAAAAATAAAAATTTTATATCTTTATGTTTGAAGCCTGAAATGTGGCAAAAGGTTGAAAAGTTCAAGGGGGCCGAATACTTTCGCAAGCCACTGTATATATATCTATAGATAGAGATAGATATAGATATATATATATATAGATAGATAGATAGATAGATAGATAGATAGATAGATAGATAGAGATATATATCTGTATATCTATAGATATATCGTATTTATCGGTTCGGATCGGGTGAGATCTGATGGAAACTGACATGCTGTCTGTTTTCGTCCGATCTTTCCATAGGCAGCAGCGGCGCTGGACAAGCCCCTCCCCGCTCAGTGAGCAGAGAGGGACCTGTCATCTGCCGGCTCAGCGGAGATCAACTGAGAGATCTCCCGCTGAGCTGGCGGACCGAGGCGGACTCCAAGGCAGCGGATCTGCCTCGTAGGAATGATGCCTAAGTAATCTAGTTACAGTTTATCTGTTAGTGGTAGTGTTCCTTTAAGTAAGACATGCTTGTCTCTCTACAGATTCTGTACCAGTTTGGCAGTGTAGTGATTGCAGTAGTGTCATGGCAATGCACAGCAAAAGAAAGTGCTATTTCAATGATGCACTCCAAAAAGAGTATCCTTTCCTGAAAAGTGCTGGAAAGGGATCTTCTGTTTTTTGCACAATATGTAATTCTGTGTTTACTATTTCAAGTGGAGGTAGGACATCAATTAAAGACCACGAAGCCACAAGCAAACACAAAGCTGCTCTAACTGCCCGTGCAGGTTCGACCTCTGTGACATCATTTTTTCGAAAGGTTGAACCCTCACAGAGTGAATATGACCTTGCTTTACAAGAGGGAGTTTTTTCATATCACACCATTGCCCATAACCATAGTTTTAGATCAATGGACTGCACTTCAGAATTAAATAGAAAGTTCTTCAATCCTAAATTTTGTTGTGCACGGACAAAGTGTGATGCAATTGTGAGAAATGTATTTGCTCCTTGGCCAACAGATGAGCTCAAACATGACCTTGAGCATGTTAATTTTGTAGCACTTTCGGTAGATGCTTCAAACCATGGACATGTCAAGTTGCTGCCTATTATGGTTCGCTACTTCAAGGTACAAGAGGAAAGCACCTCTGGGGAGACAAAACTTCTTGATTTTGTTGAACTGAAAGGTGAAACAGCTGAACTTATTTCAGAGGAGGTGATAAAAATTATACAAAAATTCCACCTGGAAAATAAAGTTGTGGCCTTCTCTGCCGACAATACAAATACAAACTTTGGTGGGCTACGAAGGCAAGGGAGAGAAAATGTGCACACTAAAGTTAGAAGAGCCCTCCAGCGAGAAGTTATAGGTCTTGGATGTGCAGCTCATATTGTGCACAATTGTGCCCGAACTGCCCTAGATACAATCCCAGTGGATGTTGAATATATTCTTAACAAGATTTTTGGATATTTTCATATATTTACTGTTCGTGTTGAAAGACTGAAGAGTTTTTGTGAGTTTGTGGGGCAAGAATACCAAAACATTCTTGGGCACAGCAATGTCAGGTGGCTCTCAATGTTACCTGCTTTAGAAAGAATTCTTATGCTCTATGAGCCACTGAAGTCTTTTTTTTTTGTCTGAAGAAAAGTGTCCAGTTGTCCTTAGGAAAATATTTGAAGACCCTACAACTGAACTGTGGCTCACTTTCATCCACAGTACTATGTCACTTTTCCATGACACAATAAAATCCCTGGAGGGGCAAGATCGCTGTGCTGTGGAATCAGCTGAGATCCTCAACACACTTAAAACTAAGCTGTCTGCTAGACATGAGGAAGACTTTGTGCCAGTGATGGTAAAAAAACAAATCAAGGAGCTAGAAAGAGCTGGGGTTATAACACAAGCTTCCTACTTTAAAGTTGCTCGCTCTTTTTTTGATGCCTCGGTCCAATATTTACATGCATGGGGAAAGCATATAGATGACCTTGAAGACCTTCAATGCTTGCTTCTGAAAAGAGTGCCTGCAAGGTCTGATATTGAGAAGACTGTTGAACTTCTGAACACAAAATGCCCGAATGTAACCATAGATGAAGATGCTTTGTTTGATGAAGTGACTTTTCTTAATGCATTCCTAAAAGAGAAAATACCTGAATGGAATACATCAGCAACAGCAGTGTCTGTAGCCAGCAAGTGGGATGCAGTTATGAACCATTTCACGAGAGTGGAGGTACCCCACGTTAACCTTCAAAAATTAGCTGAAGTAGTCCCCTGTCTGCCAGGCAGCAATGCACCAGTGGAAAGAGTTTTCTCACTCATGAATGATGTATGAACTGCTGAGAAATCACGATTTCTTGTGGAAACTATTAAAGCGATTCTCATTGTGAAAACTAACTTCAAATTGTCCTGTTTAGAATTTGTGGAGAAAATCTCCAAAAACAAAAATATTCTCAGGCAGATTCATTCCTCTGAGAAATATGCAAGTTAAAGGGTTACTCCGCAAAATGTTGTAAAACTCCTCCAGTATTTTATATTGCTTTTGTTCCTGTAACATTTGTAGTCTTATAACAGTTAGCTATTAATATTTGATTATTTATGTTTGAAGGTATCCTACGTGTTGTTACCATGCAATCTTTTACTGTTCTGAATTGTTAATTTATTGTTCATTGTTATTGTTGAACCAAAATTCTTTGGCAAGAATAAAATACAAAATATGCATTGAAAAGTTTTATCTCCATCTTATCGTCTTAACATTTGGTAGTCGTATACCAAAAAATTGTAAGAATCTTCTTTTTTTTGTATCTCATGGATGAAATGTGAGAAATAACGTATATATCATATAATCCTTCCATAAACATATACCACATACACTGAATATATAATTTGAGGAATATATGCTTATAAAATCGTTTACCATTTGCCAAAAAAAAAAATGTCCCCGGATTTCATTTTGAAAATCTGGTCACCTTACACTACCCATAGATGCTTAGCAATGGGGAGGAGTATTCCCCATTAATGACCTCAATGGGTTGGGATAATGGAGAAAGTATTTGAAGTTTACAACACAAGTTAAATGCTTTCTTTTTTTGGACGAGAATATGACACCAAAACAGTTTTTTCCTATTAGCGGTGCTTCTATTATGTTCCCCAACTTCCCTTCTTATTTCCTGTGTACTTATGTTGTTGAACAATCAGAGTATGGCAAGAATTGTTCGCCACTCTACTTTGTAATGTTCATTTCTTATTCTTCAGAAAATGTTCAATAAACATAATTGAAACAGAAAGTTGGGTGGTATGCCTGTGTCCTGTATTGTACAATTAAGATACTTCCTTTACCTTTCCTGAATGAACCAAATGCTTCAATATTAACTTTCCCTTCCAGACACTGCAGCTCACAGTGGGAGGGGTTCAGCATTGGAGGGAGTACTGTAAATCCAGAAAGTAATAGGCAGGACAGGTTGTGGCCAGGTGCTGACAGGCTACAGGTTTGTGAACCAGCCGCAACAATGCTGATAGCCACCCATACCCTATAACATTTTTTCATAGCCTTGTAATAGAAGCAGGCACAGCCTACATGAAAGTGGCATCTCTGCTCGAAATTCAGAAGCAGCGCAGCATCACTTCCACCCCATCTCAGGAAGCTACATTGGGTGGACATCAGTGGCGGCTGGTGAAGTTTTAGGATGGGGGGGGGCGCTAGACCCCGCCCTTCCTTTTTGACCTGTCCCACTTGGTAAAAATGGGCGTGGTTTCAACGAAATAGTGGGCGTGGCTCTAAGGTGGTGTGGTTAGCGTCTAAGATGAACGAGGGATGGAGGGAGAGGGAGAGAGGGACAGCAGGCCTAGATCCTACACAACAATAGAAATGTGTATTCTACAAAGTTTAACAATCATCAGATAAAGATACTCCAAACAGCTGGTGTTATCGCGTTCAATCATCCCGGCACCATGGTTGTTATAGTGTCAGGATGATTGAAGCGCATTATTACTATTATTACATTGTAATATAAAATGAAATCATTCAACTCACCATAATGCAGAATCAGTGGGAGCCCCGAGTGTGTCACTAGCCACGTCGCCTACAACCAGATGCCATCAGGTGTCCCCAGCAGTCCGTCCTTACATCAAGTGCCCCCAGCGGAGTCCCTCCTTACATGCAGCCTGTGTCACATAAAATGCAGCCTCTGTCACATAAAATGCAGCCTCTGTCCCCCCCAAATGCAGCCTCTGCCCCCCCCCCCCCAAATACAGCCTCTGTCACATAAAATGCAGCCTCTGTCACATAAAATGCAGCCTCTGTCACATAAAATGCAGCCTCTGTCCCCCCCAAATACAGCCTCTGTCCCCCCCAATACAGCCTCTGTCCCCTTACATCAGAGTTGCCATCAGTGTCCCCCCACAGCATGTGTCCCCCACAGCAGGTGTCCCCCATCAGAGCCCCCCACAGCAGGTGTCCCCTTTAGAGCCCCCCACAGCAGGTGTTTCCCACAGCAGGGTGTCTCCATCAGAGTCCCCCCCCCACAGCAGGTGTCCCCATCAGAGTCCCCCCACAGCAGGTGTCCCCATCAGAGTCCCCCCACAGCAGGTGTCCCCCATCAGAGTCCCCCACAGCAGGTGTCTCCCATCAGAGCCCCCCCACAGCAGGTGTTCCCCAACAGAGCCCCCCCACAGCAGGTGTCCCCCATCAGAGCCCCCCACAGCAGGTGTCTCCATCAGAGTCCCCCCACAGCAGGTGTCCCCATCAGAGTCCCCCCACAGCAGGTGTCCCCATCAGAGTCCCCCCACAGCAGGTGTCCCCCATCAGAACCCCCCACAGCATGTGTCCCCCATCAGAGCCCCCCCACAGCAGCTGTCCCCATCAGAGTCCCCCCACAGCAGGTGTCCCCCATCAGAACCCCCCACAGCATGTGTTCCCCACAGCAGGGTGTCTCCATCAGAGTCCCCCCACAGCAGGTGTCCCCATCAGAGTCCCCCCACAGCAGGTGTTCCCCATCAGAGTCCCCCACAGCAGGTGTCCCCCATCAGAGCCCCCCCACAGCAGGTGTTCCCCATCAGAGCCCCCCCACAGCAGGTGTCCCCATCAGAGCCCCCCACAGCAGGTGTCCCCCATCAGAGTCCCCCCACAGCAGGTGTCTCCATCAGAGTCCCCCCACAGCAGGTGTCCCCATCAGAGTCCCCCCACAGCAGGTGTCCCCATCAGAGTCCCCCCACAGCAGGTGTCCCCATCAGAGTCCCCCCACAGCAGGTGTCCCCCATCAGAGCCCCCCCACAGCAGCTGTCCCAATCAGAGTCCCTCCACACAGCAGGTGTCCCCATCAGAGTCCCCCCACAGCAGGTGTCCCCATCAGAGCCCCCTCACAGCAGGTGTCCCCTACAGCAGTTGTCCCCATCAAAGTCCCCCCACAGCAGGTGTCCCCCATCAGAGTCCCCTATCAGAGCCCCCCACCAGAGCCCCCCACAGCAGGTGTCCCCCATCAGAGTCCCCCACAGCAGGTGTCCCCATCAGAGTCCCCCCACAGCAGGTGTCCCCATCAGAGTCCCCCCACAGCAGGTGTCCCCCATCAGAACCCCCCACAGCATGTGTCCCCCATCAGAGCCCCCCCACAGCAGCTGTCCCCATCAGAGTCCCTCCACACAGCAGGTGTCCCCATCAGAGTCCCCCCACAGCAGGTGTCCCCATCAGAGCCCCCTCACAGCAGGTGTCCCCTACAGCAGTTGTCCCCATCAAAGTCCCCCCACAGCAGGTGTCCCCATCACAGTCCCCTATCAGAGCCCCCCACCAGAGCTCCCCACAGCAGGTGTCCCCTATCAAAGCCCCCCACAGCAGGTGTCCCCCATCAGAGTCCCCCACAGCAGGTGTCCCCCATCAGAGCCCCCCCACAGCAGGTGTCCCCCATCAGAGCCCCCCCACAGCAGGTGCCCCCCATCAGAGCCCCCCCACAGCAGGTGCCCCCCATCAGAGCCCCCCCACAGCAGGTGCCCCCCACAGCAGGTGTCCCCCATCAGAGCCCCCCCACAGCAGGTGTCCCCCATCAGAGCCCCCCACAGCAGGTGTCCCCCATCAGAGCTCCCCCACAGCAGGTGTCCCCATCAGAGTCCCCCCACAGCAGGTGTCCCCATCAGAACCCCCCACAGCATGTGTCCCCTACAGCAGTTGTCCCCATCAAAGTCCCCCCACAGCAGGTGTCCCCCATCAGAGTCCCCTATCAGAGCCCCCCACAGCAGGTGTCCCCTATCAAAGCCCCCCACAGCAGGTGTCCCCCATCAGAGTCCCCCCACAGCAGGTGTCCCCATCAGAGTCCCCCCACAGCAGGTGTCCCCCATCAGAGCCCCCCCACAGCAGGTGTCCCCCATCAGAGCCCCCCCACAGCAGGTGTCCCCCATCAGAGTCCCCCCACAGCAGGTGTCCCCCATCAGAGTCCCCCCACAGCAGGTGTCCCCATCAGAGTCCCCCCACAGCAGGTGTCCCCCATCAGAACCCCCCACAGCATGTGTCCCCCATCAGAGCCCCCCCACAGCAGCTGTCCCCATCAGAGTCCCTCCACACAGCAGGTGTCCCCATCAGAGTCCCCCCACAGCAGGTGTCCCCATCAGAGCCCCCTCACAGCAGGTGTCCCCTACAGCAGTTGTCCCCATCAAAGTCCCCCCACAGCAGGTGTCCCCCATCAGAGCCCCCCACCAGAGCCCCCCACAGCAGGTGTCCCCTATCAAAGCCCCCCACAGCAGGTGTCCCCCATCAGAGCCCCCCACAGCAGGTGTCCCCCATCAGAGCCCCCCACAGCAGGTGTCCCCCATCAGAGCCCCCCCCACAGCAGGTGTCCCCCATCAGAGTCCCCCCACAGCAGGTGCCCCCCACAGCAGGTGTCCCCCATCAGAGCCCCCCCCACAGCAGGTGTCCCCCATCAGAGCCCCCCACAGCAGGTGTCCCCATCAGAGTCCCCCCAAAGCAGGTGTCCCCATCAGAACCCCCCACAGCATGTGTCCCCTACAGCAGTTGTCCCCATCAAAGTCCCCCCACAGCAGGTGTCCCCTATCAGAGCCCCCCACCAGAGCCCCCCACAGCAGGTGTCCCCCATCAGAGTCCCCCCACAGCAGGTGTCCCCCATCAGAGCCCCCCACAGCAGGTGTCCCCCATCAGAGTCCCCCCACAGCAGGTGTCCCCCATCAGAGCCCCCCACAGCAGGTGTCCCCCATCAGAGCCCCCCAAGAGCAGGTGTCCCCCATCAGAGTCCCCCCACAGCAGGTATTCCCCATCAGAGTCCCCCCAAAACAGGAGTCCCCCATCAGAGCCCCCCACAGCAGGTGTCCCCATCAGAGCCCCCCACAGCATGTGTCCCCCATCAGAGCCCCCCACAGCATGTGTCCCCCAACAGAGCCCCCCACAGCAGGTGTCCCCCCCATTCTCCACACAGCGGTACTTACCTTCAGTCTCCTGCGGTGTCCTCCTCCTCACACTGGCAGCAGCATTCTTCCTGTTTCCTCTCTCAGGCGCAATGAAAGAGAGAGGCAGGAAGTGACATCTGACTTAGGGCAGATGTCAATCAAATCTGAAGTGCCAAGTAGCTTCCGCCCCGCGCCTGTAGTATGTATTACTATGGCCGGGCGGAAGCTACTCGGCGCTACAGAAAATGCCCCAAGGCGGGCTAAACGCCCGCAAATGCAGCGCCACGTCTGCAATCTCGTGATTGCATAGACGTGGCGCTTCCTATAAGTGCACTGTGTCTGACGTCGCACTGTATCCGGCGTCCAAACACAGTGCACTTAAGTACTTTTTTTTCTTTTTTTTTTAAAGGGCCAGTAGTAAAAAAAAATATTTTTTTTTACTTTTTTTTTTTTCTGCCTGGAGTGGGGGGGGGGGGGGATTGTAGCGGCGCCCAGGCGCCCCCTATGGACGGGCCACCACTGGTGGACATCACTAATAGGTTCATTTTAAGTTTTATGGGTAAGTCAAATGTTAAAGTGGTTTTAAACCTTTGTGTTTTTTCACCTTAATGCATTCTATGCAATAAGGTGAAAAAACCTTCTCTCATGCTGCAGCCCCCAGACCCCCCGTTTTACTTACCTGAGCCCTGTCTTTCTTGCCCCAGGGATGAGCACACCAGCTATGGCTGGTGTCTCATGTCCTGATTGGATAGATTGATAGCAGTGCAGTCATTGGCTCCCGCTGCTGTCAATCAAATCCAATGACGCAGGCGCTGGGGCCGAGTCCTGCTTTCTGTTAGAAAAAAAGATGACTCATTTGCAGAATCTAAAATGTTGTTGTTGGATATCAAAGGTGCATTGCTGATATGCAGGCACAACTTAAGTATGCTGTGGATTCAGCGCACAAGCACGGATCGCTTGAATTTTTTTTATTTGCCCGGATTTATTTTTACACTGTCCCTTCATTTTTTGATCACTTTTATTTCTATTACAGGGAATGTAAACATCCCTTGCAATATAAATAACCATGGCGAATCCACCACCAGGATCCCTTTTAGCAGACGTCAAATCACTCATAGAAAAAAATGATACCGGTGTTATGGCAGCTAGCTGCTGCCATAATCCCGGTATTAAACATCAAAGTGATGACGTATACATACTGTGGGCAGTCAGCAAGCTACAAAAAGACTGAGGATATGACAGTTAATTCTCCTTGAAAGGAGAAATCCAGCCTAAGCTTGTTTGGCTGGGCTTCTCCTATGGGTCACAGGAGCAGGGCCGTTTTTAATATTGATTGGACCCTGGGCAAACATTTTATTGGGCCCCCCCCAGCTAGACTCAAAATGAGTTTACTGCAGCAGATCATTTAGCGATTGTAATTTGCTGCTAGAGATTACAGCACATCATTTCCGGTTGCTGATTGGTTGCTAGAGGTTACAAAACATCAATACTTCTCACTAATTGGTTTCTAGAGGTTACTGCAAATCATTATTGCTCACTGATTGGTTGCTAGAGGTTACTGCACATCATAACCTCTGCATCAAATTGCGGGTGTGGCCAAACTGCACTAGCATTGAGGGGTGCACTATGTACAGAGTGCAGGGTTGAGGGGTGCACTACATAAAGAGTGCATAGTTGAAAGGTGTGCTACATACAGGGTTGAAGGGTGCACTATGTACAGAATGCAGCATTCAGGGGTACGCTACGTATAGAGTGCGTTATTTACGGAGTGCAGGGTTGGGGGGTGTGCTAGGTGCAGAGTGCAAGGTTCAGGGGTGCGCTATGTGCAGAATGCTGGGTTGAGTGGTACGCTACGTGCAGGGTTGAGGGGAACACTATGTGCAGAGTGTAGGGTTTAAGGATGTGCTACACACAGAGTGCAGGGTTCATGGGTGTGCTACAGAGTGCAGGGTTCAGGGGTGAGCTATGTACAGAGTGCAGGGTTAAGGGTTGCGCTACGTGCAGGGGTGCACTAGGTGCAGGGGTGAAGTGAGTGCATTAGTGAGGTGGGTGCAGAGTGCAGGGGTAAAGTGGGTGCAGAGTGCATTAGTGAGGTGGGTGCAGAGTGCAGGGGGTGAAATGGGTGCAGAGTGCAGGGGGTGAGGTGGGTGCAGAGTGCAGGAAGTGAGGTGGGTACAGAGTGCAGGAAGTGAGGTGGGTACAGAGTGCAGGAAGTGAGGTGGGTGCAGAGTGCAAGGGGTGAGGTGGGCGCAGAGTGCAAGGGGTGAGGTGGGTGCAGGGGGTGAGGTAGATGCAGAGTGCAAGGGGTGAGGTAGATGCAGAGTGCATGGGGTGAGGTGGGTGCAGAGTGCAGGGCTCCCCCCCCCAGATTCCAGTACAGAGCTCCACACTCCACTCCCCCCAAGCACAAGGCAAGATTCTCCTCCCACAAAGCCCCCCCCCCCCCCATTCCAGTACAGAGTTTTCTTCTGTCCCAAATGCTACTCACAGCATGTTGTCCTCTGATATCCGTGCAGCATGCCAGTTACAGAGGCAGCTTCCTCTGTGCAGATTCCCTGCCCCCTTCCTCCTCTGCTGTTATAGTGTGTGTGTACCAGAACGATCAGAGCGGCTGCCAGGAGAGGAGCACTGTCACTTGGAAATACAGAAGCAGCGCTTCTGTATTTCCAAGTGACATTAGCGAGCAGCCAGCATGCAACCAGCACCATAGGTGGCTGAACTCTGGCGGGCAGCGAGGGGCGGGCAGCGCAGGGCCCCCCAACAAAGATAGGGCCCTGGGCAGCTGCCCCTTTTGTCCCACGTTAAAGATGGCCCTGCACAGGAGTGCAATTCGTTTTGCACTCCTGAAGTCCGCTCTCTGCTGACATCACAGGAATCAGTCCAGGCACTGCGCCATCACGACAATAAAGCCTGGATCCACCAGGTGTCTGGACTGATACCCATCTCAGCGAGCCGCTGAGAGTCTGAGAGAGTTGCTCCCCGTCCCTCCACAGCTCAGCGCTGCAGTGAGCGCGGAGGGCAGAGCAGAGAGCTACTGATTGATTGACAGTCAGCAGCTCTCCGCTCGGGGAGCTGAGAGAACCGAGCCATCGGCGATGTTCGATTGCTCGGTTCTCAGTGCAAGTATGCAACAGTAATAATAAAAAAAAACAAACCATGCTTGTCTTTTAAACAGACGTCAGCTAACCTCTTCACATCATGGAACTGTATATACCCACCTACAGGTTTGCTTTTTTTTTATTAGCACCAAAATAGAGCTTTTGCTGTTCAAGCACAGTTGTACATTTTTTTAATATTATTATACATTTACATACTGGCAATAACCTGTGTTATGATTGTGAGGGGATCCATGGTTGTGCATCTCAATTCTTTGCTGATATACTGCTTATATATTAGATTTTTATATCTCTGAAGTTCTGCAAACTTATAATAAAAAAAAAATATTGAAACAGTAAAATAGGTCTAAACTATAACATTAACTTCAAGTTCACTGTTTCCCACCACCTTACTGCTTCCTACAAAAATATCAATGTAACGGTCCCGAAATATTCGACTGGAGTGGGGCTCCCAACCAGTCCAGCTTCCTTGCTCCTTATTTTGACTGTTCTGTCTCTTGGCCATGGTTAAACTCCGAAGGGGTGTTAGGCAGAGAAGAGAGAAAAAAAAAAACCTGTGAAAGTGAGCAATCTGCTTAGTGAATGCTGCTGGAGAAGGCTTGGTTCACAAATCCCTGGCTGCAGTTTGCAGTCCAGAGCATTTGTTCACCAGTTCAGGTGCAAATTTTTGCCTGAATTCACACCTGAACCGGACCCAAAAACACCCCTTTCAAAACTGCAACGCAGCCGCCCCAGACATGTGTGAACCATCACGTTATGCGAATTAGATGTGGTTAAAAACGCATCCCATTCATTTATATGTGATCCCAGTCTGAATGTTTTAAGCTTCAATTTTAGAACCTGTGATAAATTCCCATTTCTTATTGGACGTCCAAAATTGTTGTACTACCAGTCATTTGGCCTTGCTTCCTTCTCTGAGCCTCCAGGAGGAACTTTGAGCAGCATAGTAAGGATATACATGCAATTTTTATTTTATTTTTTAAATAAAACACACTTTAAATTTCCAGTGACTAACAATGAGGGGAAGCATTGTCTCAAATTCACACTGCAGATATACAGCTATGAGGCTGTTGGCATAGAAATACCTAGGCACATTCACATACCAGGAAGTGCAATCCAGACAGCCATGTTCACTGATACCACCTGGCAGAGGCGGCTCTCTAATTAGGCAAATTAGGCGGTCGCCTAAGGCCCAGAGCTCATAGGGGCCTTGCAGCTGCCTAATTTGCCTAAGAGCCGACTCTGAGGCTGGCCCACAGAGCACCCATGGATGAGACAAAGCCGCACCTGTCACTCTCTGGCTCCTGTTACGTTTCTAAAAACGCGGCCGCGCACTGGCATGGATTATCCTCCCTCTCTCAGCTCTTTCTGGCGCTCCTGCTCAGTGTACTCCAGTGTTGTCGGCAAAAATCTTACAACAAGGGAGGAGGCAGAGCTGCAGCTGACAAGTGCTTAGATGGGAGTGAATGGGACGCTGAGAGCTCATTGCCTGGGAAGGATACAAGCAGAGTGAGTCTATTCTGCAGGGTGTGTGCAATGTGGTAAGTTGGCGGGGTTTTGCACGTTTCCAGGAGACATTTCTGTGCAGCAACATGAGGAAGAGGGTGGAGATGGGGGGGGGGGTTGAGAGCAATGTCTGCTGGGAGGTGCGAGGCCAGTTCTAGTGCTGTGTGTGTGTGTGTGTGTGTGTGTGTGCAGCTAGCTTCACTTCCTCAGTGCATACCAGTGGTCTCTGCAGTGCTGGGGCTTGTTTCACATCATATACTTTTAACCCATCTGCACCCCCTCCTGCACATACCACCCACCCCTATTTACTCCCTGCCCCCCTCCTGCACATACCACCCACCCCTATTCACTCCCTTCCCCCCTCCTGCACATACCACCCACCCCTATTCACTCCCTGCCCCCCTCCTGCACATACCACCCACCCCTATTCACTCCCTGCCCCCCTCCTGCACATACCACCCACCCCTATTCACTCCCTTCCCCCCTCCTGCACATACCACCCACCCCTATTCACTCCCTTCCCCCCTCCTGCACATACCACCCACCCCTATTCACTCCCTGCCCCCCTCCTGCACATACCACCCACCCCTATTCACTCCCTGCCCCCCTCCTGCACATACCACCCACCCCTATTCACTCCCTGCCCCCCTCCTGCACATACCACCCACCACTATTCACTCCCTGCCCCCCTCCTGCACATGCCACCCACCCCCACCCACCACCAATTACTCCATGCCCCCCTCCTGCACATACCACCCACCCTAAATTACTCCCTCTCCCCCTCCTGCACATACCACCCACCACCAATTACTCCGAGCCCCCCTCCTGCACATACCACCCACCCCTATTCACTCCCTGCCCCCTTCCTGCACATACCACCCACCACCAATTACTCAGAGCCCCCCTCCTGCACATACCACCCACCCCTATTCACTTTCTGCCCCCCTCCTGCACATACCACCCACCACCAATTACTCAGAGCCCCCCTCCTGCACATGCCACCCAACCCACCCACCACCAATTACTCCATGCCCCCCTCCTGCACATACCACCTACCCTAAATTACTCCCTCTCCCCCTCCTGCACATACCACCCACCACCAAATACTCTGAGCCCCCCTCCTGCACATACCACCCACCCACCACCAATTACTCCATGCCCCCCTCCTGCACATACCACCCACCCTAAACTACTCTGTGCCCCCCTCCTGCACATACCACCCACCACCAATTACTCCGTGCCCCCCTTCTGCACATACCACCCACCCACCCCCATTCACTCCGAGCCCCCCTCCTGCACATACCACCCACCCACCCTAAATGACTCCGTGCCCCCCTCCTGCACATACCACCACCCACCACCAATTATTCCGTGCCTCCTTCCTGCACATACCACCCACCCCCCATTCACTCCCTGCTCCCCTCCTGCACATGCCACCCACCACCAATTATTCCGTGCCCCCCCTCCTGCACATACCACCCACCCCCATTCACTCTGTGCCCCCCTCCTGTACATACCACCCACCCCCATTCACTCCGTGCCCCTCTCCTGCACATACCACCCACCGCCATACACTCAGTGCCCTCTCCTGCACATACCACTCACTGCCACACACTCTGTGCCCCCCTCCTGCACATACCACCCACCGCCATACACTTTGTGCCCCCCTCCTGCACAGACCACTGCCATAAAATCTGTGCCCCCCTCCTGCACAGACCACCCACTGCCATACAGTCAGTGCCCTCTCCTGAACATACCACCCACGCCATACTCTCTCTTCCTTTCTTTCCCCCTCCCTGCCAGCCCATTTGCTTGGAATATACTATGGCTATTCCTCACCAACCAACAGTATTCCCCATCCTGCTCCAGTCCCATTGACATCCATCTATCCCCCCCCCCCATATGCCAGCGCAAATCCTCATCCTTTTTTATCCCTATACAGACCAAGATCCCCCAGTTTCACTCCAGTTCTCCTCTACCCATCACTCATTTCCTACCCACTCCTTCCTTTTTACCCCCGCCTTCTTCTTCAGGGGCTAAGGAAGGACCCTGAGGCAGAGCATCTTACTACTGCTGCTGCTTGTGTGGGTGGGATGTGTACTGCGCCCATCCTTGCTGACCCCCCCTCTCCTATTCATCCCATGTGATTGGCGCAGTACACATCCCACCCACACAAGCAGCAGCAGTAATAAGATGCTACGGGGTTCTTCCTTAAGCCCTGCAAAGGGTGTGAGTAGGGCCTCATGTCTAAATTTTGCCTAAGGCCTCACAAAGCCTAGAGCCGCCTCTGCCACCTGGCTAAGACTACAAACCTTGGTTCCTCTCCATTACATGGTGGTGGGGAGATTAGAGAATATCGCTATTGCTTTCAGTCCTGTTCATAGCAATTAAGAAGAGCACTTTATTTCTGGCAAGGCAAACAGATATTTTCTAGGGCCGAAACAACTAATCGATTATTAAAATACTTTTTAACTTTTTTCGTCTGCCAATTAGTTGGCCTGCATACAGAATGCATTATTTGTTTACATATCCGGAAATACAGTGAGGCACACATACAGCTCAGTACACCATCCATACATGTCAGAATACACAGTGCAGCACGCACACACATAGCTCAGTACACCATCCATACATGTCAGTAAGTGTCTGAGAACATGTGAATGTGTGAGGAGCAATGCCTCATGGGACATGTAGTCCTGGGCAGGAAGTGAGTGGTTCTAAAGGCAGAAGTTTTTTTTTACCGTGCTATAGGGGCACTTTATACTAAACTTTGCAGCTTGCTATTGGGGCACCCTGAAGGCAGGAGGAGCCAGAAGCGTCAGTTGGGGACCCCAGAAGAGGAGAATCAGGGCTGCTCTGTGCAAAACCATTACACAGAGCAGGTAAGTATAACATGTTTGTTGTTTAAAAAAACAAAACAGAGTTACACTTACCAGTAATATCCTTTTCCAGGAGTCTTTCAGGACAGCCACCATAGAGAGAGACCTTGACTCCTCCCATCGCAGGAAACACCACCTCATACTGCAAGATTTAAGCCTCACTGTCCTGCCAGCCCCTCAGTTCTCCAAGAGTACCTCCGGCCAGCTGGGGAGACACAAGAATAAGTCATACTATCCTTTATCTTACCTGACAGTCTCATGCGAAGAGCTTTCAGAGAAAGAACAATTTGGGTGGGTGCTGTCCTGAAAGACTTCTGGAAAAGGATGTTACCGGTAAGAAAAAAAGAGCATGCAACAAGTGCAACGGGGCCGCCCCCTTGGACTTTTAAGGCAGAAATAAAGGTAATGGAGTAAATAAAAGGCAACCATGTGCCACTTTTATTGAGTACACAGTATCTGATAAATTTTGTAGTCATAAACAATCACATTAAAATATACAAAAAGTACACCGATGAACCAGTTAATACATAGACATATATATCAAACTCAAAGCTAATAATCCAGACACTGCCAAAGTCAAGCTGAGGTCAGTCCATGAAGATTTGCAGCATACATCCTGACATGTTTTGGAAATTTTATTGGTACATATTTTCCTTCATCAGGGGAGATTTATACTTGGGTGACTTTATCTTTATCTGCAACATAGATATAGTTACATAGTATTTGTACAATAGTACATAAAAAACAAATGATTTTGCATAATGAGCTATATAGTATTTAGGCTTAAAGGTACTTACATATAGGGTTCTTTGAAAAGTCATGGGGTAATGGTAAACAAAAAAGTGTGGAATCAACGTTGGCTGAAAGAGTCCGCATGGACACAAAGATGGACAAGCATGCAACCCAGAGCAGGCCACTGATTCACATCCACAAGAGATGCCCTGACGTTAAACCAGAAAAAGGAGTACTGCTGTTTGAAAGACCATAAATAAACAAAAATTCAATGTTTTTAGAATAAGTGTACAAGCACAAATAGTGTGCTGTAACAACAAGACAAGGGCATGTGTTACCCAGAATTGCCTAAATAACTTAGTATGTTACCTTTCACTGTGCTGATAGAGTTGCAGACATCAGAGCGGCAGTCCTCAGACTGAGACATGCCAGCTGTGTCTGAGCACTCTAAATAGTGAATCAGCTGATGAGAGAGCCAATCCTCACAGGTTGTTTGGGTAATGCTGGTAATTCTGCCCCATTAGCTGTATGAAAAACAGCTGAGGCCAGAATTCAGAGCATCTCTCTGGTGTGGAGGCGCGTGGCGTAGCCCCGCCCATTGGGGGCATGATGACATGATACCCGCCGGATGTTTGTGAAGAAACAGCGCAGCCCAGAGAGCACACCATACGCCACCCAGTGGACAAGGAGGCAGGGGCGGATCCAGAGTCTAGTCTTAGGAGGGGCACTGCCAGAAAATATGTTTTTTTTGCGGGCAATTTATTGGGGAAATGGCTGGTGTTGGCGCTTCAATCATCCCGCCACCATGGTTGATATGGTGTCAGGATGATTGAAGCACATTATTTCTATTATTACATTGTTATATAAAATGAAATAGTTCAACTCACCATAATGCAGAATCAGTGGGAGCCATGAGTGTATCACTTGCCACGTCACCTGCCAGAAGTTGCGGATTGTCACTTGCCACGTCACCTGCCACACATTGTGGATTGTCCCTTGCCACGTCACCTGCTACAAGTTGCAGATTGTCACATGCCACGTCGCCTGTCACCAGATGAAGATTGTCACTTGCCACGTCACCTGCCACACGCTGCGGATTCTAACTTACCACGTCACCTGCCACATATTGCGGATTGACACTTGCCACGTCACCTGCCACACGTTGCAGATTGTCACTTGCCACATCACCCGCCACACGTTGCAGATTGTCCCTTGTTACGTCACCTGCCACAAGGTGCAGATTGTCACTTGCCCATCGCCTGTCACCAGATGAAGATTGTCACTTGCCACATCACCTGCCACATGTTGTGGATTGTTAATTGCCACGTCACTTGCCACACGTTGCGGATTGCCACTTGCCACTTCACCTGCCACATTTTGAGGATTGTCACTTGCCACATTGCCTGCCACACGTTGTGGATTGTCACTTGCCACATCACCTGCCACACATTGCGAATTGTCACTTGCCACGTCACCTGCCACATGTTGTGGATTGTCACTTGATACGTCGCCTGCCACGCGTTGTGGATTGTCACTTGCCTGCTACAATTGTCACTTTCCTGCTAGGGTGGGGATTGGCACTTGCTGTGTCCGAGAGTGATGTCAGGCAGCAGAGAGATGATGTAATCTCTCTGCTGCTGTGGCTGCCTGCACAGTGAGGGTGGGACTGCAGGGTTGCCGGGCGGTGAGAGATGATGTCATCTCTCTGCTCCCCCGCCCGCCGGCCCGCTGATTGGCCAGCCACCCTCTCACCCATTGAGCCACCCACCGATCCACCCGCCTGCTCACCCACTGAGCTGCCCAAACACTCACCCATCTGCCGAGCTGCCCATCCACCGAGCCACCCGCACACTCACCCGTCCATCGAGCTGGCTGCCCGCTGAGCCTCCTGCTCACTCACCTGCAACTAATTTCTCAGGGGGGGTCAATTTCCCCATTGCCCCCCCCCTTGGATCCGCCACTGCAAGGAGGACAATAGTAGCCAACGTGTACAATAAAGAATACACAAATATAACCAAAAAGAAACAATAAAAATACAGAGGAAAAAGAAAAAGAAAAACATGGTGATTAAATATCAAATG
This sequence comes from Lithobates septentrionalis, assembly GCA_037952835.1. Classification (NCBI taxonomy): domain Eukaryota; kingdom Metazoa; phylum Chordata; class Amphibia; order Anura; family Ranidae; genus Lithobates; species Lithobates septentrionalis. Next base: position 2,785,114 of record JBBDGP010000859.1, on the reverse strand, counting down.
GACATGGTTAACAATGAAGTGAATCATCCACATTGCACGCATGCAATTATAGAAATAACGATATAGTCACAGAGCTGTACTGTGAGAAATAAATCACAGTATAGAGGTGCTAAAGTGTCACTAATTGTAATGTCCCCATACTGTTGAGAGGGGCGCCTTTATAGCTAATAAATCTGTGAAGCCATGGTGTGAGGGATGTAGCATAGAAATGCCTTATTGGGGCCAGATGGTGAGAAGGCATATAGATGAAATATCTATAAAACAGGGAAGTTGAGATAATACTAGAAGTGCTATATCCGGGACTTGGAAAAAGAAGCTATAAATTAAATTCACAGCCCCCTAAAACCAAGCCTGGCAGAAAAGATTTAAAGTTAAATGCCTCATTTAATTAACCTCTTCAGCCCTGGAAGATTTTACCCCCTTCCTGACCAGAGCACTTTGCGATTCGGCACTGCGTCGCTTTAACTGACAATTGTGCGGTTGTGCGATGTTGCACCCAAACAAAATTGACGTCCTTTTTTTCCCACAAATAGAGCTTTCTTTTGGTGGTATTTGATCACCTCTGCGGTTTTTATTTTTTCCACTATAAACAAAAAAAGAGCGACCATTTTGAGAAAACGCATTATTTTTTTTACTGTTTGCTATAATAAATATCCCCCAAAAGTATATAAAAAACTATTTTTTTCCTCAGTTTAGGCCGATATGTTCTTCTACATATTTTTGGTAAAAAAAATCACAATAAGCGTATATTGATTGGTTTGCGCAAAAGTTACAGCGTCTACAAAATAGGGGATAGTTTTATGGCATTTTTATTAATATTTTTTTTTTTACTAGTAATGGCGGCGATCTGTGTTTTTTATCGGGACTGCGACATTATGGCGGACACATCAGACAATTTTGCCACATTTTTGGGACCATTGGCATTAATACAGCGATCAATGCTATAAAAATGCATTGATTACGGGGCGCATGCGCGGCGCGAACCGAGGAGGAAGCAAGGGCTGATAGCTCCGTGAGCCGCGGAGGAGAACGGCACTTCCCCGGGGCCATCCACGCTGAGTTTCGATCCGATTCTTACTAACACCCCCGGTGGAGCATCCAGCGCATGCCGGGACCCAAAAATCGCCGTTGCAAACCGGCTCAAAGATCTCTAACTACATACTTATTAAGAGTGAGAGAGAAGAACATGCAGGCCCAAGGTGGCGCCCGGAAGACACAGTCACGGGCACACCTTCCCGCTGCAGCTACCTTGCCGGCACACTCCCTGGGAGACTGTGAGTACTCATTACAATTAACTAAGGCAGATCTGGATGAAAGTCTAACCCTGATGTATGACAAAATTGCCCAGAAGTTTCAATCAGAGCTGCATAAGTCCACTAATACACTATCTCTGGAGATTGCAGCTCTGGGAAGTAGAACAGACTTGCTGGAGACCAAACATGAGGAACTGTCCCTAGGGTACTCAGATCTTAGAAAAGAGCATGAATCTTTGTCAGAAACGGTCCTACAATTACAAACACACATTGAGGACCTCGACAACAGAAATCGACGAAACAATCTCAGGGTGCGTGGAGTTCCAGAATCGGTAACAGACCTATTGCCCGCTATTCAGAAGCTATTCCAATCTCTCCTGCCTGACTCCCCATTGACGGCCTTTTCCTGTCATAGCATTCATAGGGCCCTACGCCCTCCCCCACCCCCAGAGAAGCCTCTTAGGGACATAGTGCTTTGCCTCAAGGATTTCCTGATTAAAGAAGATATCCTCAGGGCCTCAAGAAACACCGCTAACATTCGTTTGGATGGTGCTCCTGTTCAAATTTATCCGGATATCTCCCCCACTACCCTGAACAAATGCAGGAAGATGAAAGAGGTTATGTCGGTGCTTCAGTCGGCAAGTATTCGTTACCGCTGGGGCTTCCCTTTCAAGCTACAGGTGCCTCACAATGGCACGACATACACCGTGACCATGTTGGCGGAAGGCAAGGAGTTACTGGTGAAACTGGGCCTCCTAGATGCGGTTTCCCTGCCCAGACTACCATCCACCCCACGACACTCAGCAATTTGGGCTACTCCTCCACCCAGGAGAGAGCGCCGAGATCAGAAGCCGCAACTTTCATTTTTGTTTTTGAATTTATTTTTTTTTTGTGTCTCTTCTCTCTACTGTTTCTGTTTTTCTCCCTTAAGGTCGAGAACTATGATCCTCTCCTGCCATGCTTTGATGCACCTGGACTCTCCCGGCTCCGTGTGGAATCCTGGTTGCGTCCGCTTGTGAGACCCCACACTCTTCAATATTGGGGGCTGGCTGGCTCTTCATCTGCTCAGTGATGTTGGAGCCGACGGACCCCCCGAATGGACACCTCTTTTTGGGTATATGGGATGTCTTCCCCATAACCCCCCTAGACTATGGTTTGCCATTTTTTGGCCGGGTTTTTAGGTTCCTAGATTCCTTGTTCATTTTTGTTCCTCGTTTTATTTTTTTGCTTTTTTTTGTGCTACCCAACTCAGAAGGTTCTGTCATTGTGATATATGTATTGCCATCTCAGACTAAACATGTACGTATCTTAATGGGGTTGTACTCCTTAGCTGTGTCTTACCCAGGGGTATTTTGTACTGTTGTTGTGGTGCCCCCTCTCGGCCTGGACCCCTTTCCGATCCTACAGCTATCCCTTTTGATCCAATATGGGTATTAAGGTAATTTCTCACAACGTAAAAGGGTTTAATACCCCTCAAAAACGGAGAAAAGCATTTAAAGCTTATAAGTCCCTTGGAGCGGATATTATACTGCTTCAGGAGACACATTTCTCCAATGATAACCACCCATCATACTTTGATAAAACTTTTAAACAATGCTATTTCACTACCTATGGGTCCAGGTCTAGAGAGGCCGCTATCTTTATCAGGAATTCGGTGTTATTTCAGGTCCAACAGATATATAAAGATCCAGGCAGTCGATTTGTGATAGTTCAGGGCTCCATCCAGAACAAACAATTGACCTTAGCCTCAATATATGCGCCTAATGCCTCACAGGCTACATTTTTTAAAGATTTTTTCCAGACCCTGGAAAGGTTTCACTCCCCCATCTGTTAATTCTGTTTATTCCCACCCCCACGATAGTTACTCTCGCCTAGATTATATTTTTTGCACTCCTTCTCTGACGGTGAACTCCACCTCAGCCAACATACATATGTGCCCTTGGTCGGACCATCACATGGTTTCCACCCATGTTTCTTGTCTAGGCCTCCCACACACAGCCAGGTCTTGGCGCCTAAATGATGCACTGCTTACAGACCCAGTGATCCTGGCCCAGCTGATGGATCGTCTCAAGGAATATTTTAGGCTCAACAACGTCGAGGATATCTCACCTATCACCCTTTGGGCAGCCCATAAGGCTGTTATGAGAGGCCACCTAATAGAAATCTCTACAACTCAAAAACGCCAAAAACAACAGGAGACTCATAAACTCACTTTAGAACTAGAACGATTATATCATAGTCACACTCAGACGCCTTCAACGGAGTTGCTCCGACAGATCACTGAAAAGAGAAGGGCCCTAGACGACATACTTTCAGGACACATAGAAAAATCTCTCAGATGGTCTAAAGCTCGTTTCCTCATTCACAGCAACTCAGCCTCTACGATGTTTACGCGTAAACTCAAACAATCCTCCCAGCCGACCCACCTTTATAAACTGAAGGATAAAAACGGCAACATCACCTCCCACCCTAAACAGGTTCTAAATATCTTTTCCTCCTTTTATCAGAAACTATTCTCAGGCCCAGATCCCTCTCTTCCCCCTCCCACGCAGACATGGTTAGATACCCTCTCGCTTCCCCAGTTGTCAGAGGAGCATCTTGGTATCCTCAATGCCCCTTGTTCGTCACAAGAAGTGGCTTCGATCATATCCTCCCTTAAACCCTCCAAAGCCCCAGGCCCGGACGGGTTCTCAGCAGTCTATTATTAAAAATTTGCAGACTCCTTACTCCCCACACTAACTAACATGTATAATCAGGTCCTCAAGGGGAAACAATTCCCAGAGGAAATGCTGCTAGCAAACATGTCCCTCATACCCAAACCGGGCAAAGACCATACTCTCCCTCAAAATTTCCGCCCCATTTCTGTTATTAATAACGACCTAAAGATATTTGCAAACCCCGAACGGGACGTTTGATGATGTATAGAACTCAGGTGAGGGGGGGCTTAGGTTGCCCGGACCTATGGAAGTATTTCTTGGCATCCCGCCTCGTTCAATTGGCGCAGTGGCATACCTCCCCCGCCTCTATACCATGGCTACAATTTGAGCAGATCTCGGTGGCACCTTACTACCTCCCGGGTCTATTATGGTCCCGCTCTGTAACTCCAAAAGATATCACCCCACTTAATACTATAGTAGGCCAATCACTTTATCTATGGTCCCTTTACTCTAATGCCCCGTACACGCGGTCGGATTTTCCGATGGACAATGTCCGATCGGAGCGTGTTGTCGGAAATTCCGACCGTGTGTGGGCGCCATCGGACATTTTCCATCGGATTTTCCGACACACAAAGTTGGACAGCAGGAGATAAAATTTTCCGACAACAAAATCCGCTGTCGGAAATTCCGATCGCGTGTACACAAATCTGACGGACAAAGTGCCACGCATGCTCAGAATAAATTAACAGATGAAAGCTATTGGCCACTGCCCCGTTTATAGTCCTGACGTACATGTTTTACGTCACCGCGTTCAGAATGATCGGATTTTCCGACAACTTTGTGTGACCGTGTGTATGCAAGACAAGTTTGAGCCAACATCCGTCGGAAAAAATCCTAGGATTTTGTTGTCGGAATGTCCGAACAAAGTCCGACCGTGTGTACGGGGCATTAGAAGTTTAAGTTACAATCAGATAGGCCCCTATTATCTTCCTTTTTAGGAGAACCATCCTTCCCTCCGGCCTTTTCATCCATATCATCATTCCTTGGCTGGATCGCAAGGGGTTTGGTGAACCTTGAATCTTTGCTGCAGGATGCCTCCTTTTGTTCCTATGCTCACCTGCAGCAAACCCACGATATGGGCCGATTCGAGTTTCACCAATATTTGCAAATACGACACTTTTACTTAGCACTTATCTCTGGTGGAGTCGATTTGTCAAAGACTCCGTTTGAGTCGCTGTGTGGAGAGGCTTCGAGAGATAAGGGGACCATATCCATTCTTTATAGATATCTCAATGACCTCAACTCCCCTCAAAAATCTAAAGCAATGGAGGCTTGGGAGGTCGAGATGGCCCAAGAGTTCCCTGTGGAGGACTGGCAGGACATGATAGCTAATATGCACAAATGTACGCGATCTATATCCATCAAAGAGACAGTTCTCAAACTTCACACTAAGTGGTATTACACTCCCGATCGTCTCCACAGAATATATCCCCTGGTACCTGGCACATGTTTTAGAGGATGCCAGGACGGGGGAACACTGTTGCACACGTTCTGGAGTTGTAAGGCCCTGGACGCCATATGGCATAAGACAATGTCTCTTATAACACTTCTCTCAGGTATCTCGATTACTCTGACCTCTCCAATGTGTCTGCTCTTTGCAGAGCTCCCAGTGGTTCCCATCCCACTACAGAAATTATTTCACACTCTTTTTAGTGCTATTCAATGGACAAAAGCTTTGAAATGGAAACGTTCCCACGTACCATGGTCGCAGGTGATTTCGCGTATGGAGTCCATTAGGACTATGGAAAGAATACACCATACTCTCCTGGACTCCATGCACATTTTTGACCGTAAATGGAATGTTTGGACGGCCCACCTGCTAAGTGATAGACTGGGGGATCCTTCGGCCCCAATGGCTGAATCATAATAGGTCTGATTATAATCCCAACTGATAGAATCTGTTTGAAATGTACCTCTAAAAGCTTCATAACCTCTTGACTTCAGGCATTATGGCACACAGCATCCTTGCGGAATGATGGCTATTTCAATATGCTTGGGTTGCACATTTGTCACAAATGTGAGGTTTTTTTTCCTTTCTTTTTGTTTCGTTTCTTTTTTTGTGTTTCTCTTTGTTCTGATTTATTGGGTGCATTATGATTGTAATGTGAAACGAGATTTGCTTTGTAAGAAATATATTATTCAGCTATCAATGGGTATTTTACCACTGTACCTCTTGTACCCTCAACACTTATACACCCAGATATTATACTATTTTGCAATAAAAACGTTTGTAAACAAAAAATGCATTGATTACTGTAAAAATGTCACTGGTAGTGAAGGGGTTAACACTAGGGAGCTATTAAGGGATTAATGTGTTCCCTAATGTGTGTTCTAACTGAAGGGGGGAGGGGACTGTGCAGGGGAGATGACAGATCGCTGTTCATACTCTGTATGAACAGAAGATCTGTCTGTTCTCCTCTCAGAGAAGCAGAAACTGTTTACACACACAGGTCCCGGTTCTCCATGTGTCAGCGGTGATTGCGGGAGCCCATCTGTGATCGTGACCGCCAGGCACTCGCATCGGCTCAGGAGGCGAGCGCGGCCCTAGTGGCCACAGGGCGAAGCGACGTTACATAACTTTGTTTCGCCCAGCTGTGCCATTCTGCCGCAGTACAACTGTGGCGGCTGGTCGGCAAGTGGTTAAATATCCATCTCAACTCACATTGCAGGAGACGCTTATTAAAGTTGCTGCCTCTGGAGTTGAAGTGGATACGATCAAGTGCCAGAAAGTGTAACTTGGGGATAGATTCTGGGTGAACTAATGTCATATGGCAACCAATAGGCACATCGGGAATCTTGTTTGTGTGTGGTAGATAGGCATTGGTATATTTGTTTCCAGGATTCATGTATAGTTTTCCCGACATAGTAGCACCCACATTCACATGTGAGTAGGTACACTATGCCGAGAGTCCTACAGTTACATGTTTAGGACGAAAGTTGCGTCCATTGGGTAAATCGTTGTTTCTACGCGTATCCATAAATTGGCAATAGGCACATCCACCACACGCAAAGGTTCCCAAAGTTTTGCAAATATCACCTTTATGAGGTATGTACTCGCTTGCTACCAGTTTGTCACCCACAGAGGGAGCCCTCCTGTAGGCGACAGCTGGTACGTCAGAGACATATGGAGCAAGCAATGAATCCATCATTAGTAAGTGCTAGTACTTATTCAGGATACGCCTAACTTGTTTGTGCGGTGTCGAGTAAGTGGTGATAATTCTGGTTGTATTATCATTTGAAGGTTGTTTATGTGTATTCAATAAATCTCGACGAGATAGATTGTCTTTCTATAAGCTTTCTTAAGACAAGTATTAGAGTATCCCCTTTCTAGAAGTTTGTTTCTCAGAGTGTCAGCCTCATTTTTGAAGCTAGCATCATGTGAGCAGTTCCGACGAGCCCTTAAATACTGGCTATAAGGGATTGATGCAAGTAAGGGTTTGGGATGGAAACTCGATGCGTGTAATAATGAGTTCCCTGCTGTGGGTTTACGGTATAGTTCGCTAGAGGGACCCCCATCTGTCTGTTTTTTAACCACTTCCCGCCCGGCCCATAGCCGATGACGGCCGGGCGGTGGTTCAGTTATTCTGACTGGGATGACGTCCAGCAGGATAACATGTCGCGCATCGCGGCGATCGGTGGAGCGGTGTGTCAGCCTGACACACCGCTCCACCGATCTTGGTAAAGAGCCTCCGGCGGAGGCGCTTTACCACATGATCAGCCGCGTCCAATCACGGCTGATCACGCTGTGAATGAGAAGAGCCGTTAATCGGCTTTTCCTCACTCGCGTCTGACAGACGCGAGTAGAGGAGAGCTGATCGGTTCTCCTGACAAGGGGGGGTCTGTGCTGATTGTTTATCAGCGCAGCCCCCCCTCAGATCACCACACTGGACCACCAGGGATCGCCACTAGGACCACCAGGGAAGGGGCAACATGTGCGTGGCCAGGTATGTACCCCATGGCCATCCACATGTGCCCAATCTGTGCCAATCTGTGCCCACAAATGGGCACTGATTGGCACCATTATGTTCCAGATCTGCCCAGCAATGCCCCCAATATGTTTTATCAGTGCCACCTGTCATTGCCCATCAGTGCCACCTGTCATTGCCCATCGGTGCCACCTGTCAGTGCCCACCTATCAGTGCCCATCAGTGCCACACATCAGTGCCACCCATAAGTACCCATCAGTGCCACCCATATGTACCAATCAATTTCACCTATGAGTGCCCATCGGTGCCACCTATGAGTGCCCATCAGTGCCGCCTATCAGTGCCCATTATCAGTGCCCATCAGTGCCACCTCATCGTTGCCCATCAGTGACGCCGTATCAGTGCCCGTCAGTGCAGCCATATCAGTGCCCATCATTAAAGGAGAAAACGTACTTATTTACAAAAAATTTTAACAGAAACAAGGAAAAACTTGTTTTTTTTCAAAATTTTCTGTTTTTTTTTATTTGTTGCACAAACAATAAAAACCGCAGAGGTGATCAAATACCACCAAAAGAAAGCTCTATTTGTGGGAATAAAATGTTAAAAAATTTGTTTGGGTACAGTGTAACATGACCGCGCAATTGCCATTCAAATTGCGACAGTGCTGAAAGCTGAAAATTGGTCTGGGCGGAAAGGTGTCTAAGTGCCTGGTATTGAAGTGGTTAATAAGTACATCCAAAAAGGTAATTTCAGTTGTACTGTGTGACATGGTAAAACTTAAATTAAATTCATTGATATTAATACAGGCCATATAAACTTGTCTAAAAGATCATCTGGTCCATCCCAGATAAGGAACACGTCATCTATGTAACGGTACCATGCGAGTATATGCCCCATATACACAGACAGCGAGTCATTAGTAAGCAGTGAATGTTCCCACTCTCCCAGGTACAGGTTGGCGTACGATGGGGCACAACATGTCCCCATCGCCACCCCCTGTACCTGGAGGTAGTGGGAGCCATCAAAGCAAAAGGCATTGTGATGTAGTATAAATTCAACAGATGTTAAAATGAAATCAGTATAACTAAGTTCACATTCGCTGAATTGTGACAGCACATGACGTATCACTGCAAGGCCCTTCTCATGAGGAATGGTACAATACAGGGACTCGACATCTATAGCAACCAATTGAGTACCATCCTCAATGTGCATATCTTGAATGATTTGCAAAAAGTGGATGGTGTCACGTACATAAGATGATATACATGTTACAAAGGGTTTAAGATGACTGTCCACTACACGACTACGATTTTCAGTTAAATTTCTACAGCCAGGGATGACTTGTCTGACTGGGGGATTCGTGGAATGCTTGTGCAGCTTGGGCAGAGCATAAAAGGTGGCTTCCCTAGGGAAGCCCACTCTTAAAAACTCCCATGTTTGCTTGGATATAACATTCTGATGAAATGCCGCATCCACCATCAAATAAAAATTTGAGTAAATTTATATAGCAGCGACCTATGTATAGGTCGGTACCATTCAAAGTTGCTGAGTATTTTCATACACATTTCAATGTAGTGAAGACTGTTCATACCCACGACATAGTCTAGTGCCCTCTTCTCATTATGATTGAGATTAGCATGAGACCCAGAGAAATTTACTTAATGACTTTGAGCAAAAAGAATCCCTTGAATCTGAATTAGCATCAGTTTTTTCTAACTTAAATCTAACTCTGGAGAAAAAATCTTTACTATACTGGCATATCAAATCCTTTGAGGACTATATTACTGAGAACCTGAACCCATTTGGGTTCAAATGTTTCCTTCATTTGACAATATCGATTCTGCTTTTAGAACTGTGTGGGAGGATAACTTGAAATTGATTTCCAAAACAATGTCATTATTAATCGATGATTATCGTAAACATATGACTGATTTAGATATAAAGTTGGAGAAATTAAAAAAACAAATGATACCCTTACAGACACACACACTCGCTATAGAGTTTGAAGAAAACTGAATGGTCATTTGGAACAATTTAATAGATATATTTTGATCAAAAAGGACAAAAAGCTTCAACGTGACAGAAGGGCGTTTGAAGATGGCAAAGTTTATAAATGGCAATCGAATCAAACCAATAATTTTCCCAAAGTACTGAATAAAAATAGACGTAAAAATACTTATGAATTTCCTGTACATTCACCTACTTCTTCCTTTCAGTCTTCAACTCAGCACAAAGGTTGAAGACGACAAAAACACAGTCGTCATAGTGACGAGTCACATGACGATTCCTTTCACATGGAGGGTTCTCCCCCACGGTCAGGTAACAGTCATGGTAGCCATTCTCATCACAATATAAACAGTGACACATTAGACACATACTCTGGCTAGTCATTCCGGATCTTCTTTAAATATATCATCTACACCGTCCACTTCACATTCACATCAACCACCATTAGGCACTTTTTTTAGACCAAATGAGGGGCCGAATACAGACCCATCAAAAAAAATCTAAAGCAAACCCGCCCAAAATACACAATTCCAACACGCACAAACCATGTTGAATGTTGTGAATCTATCCTCTAGGCATGTGCAATTCGTTTCGTTCCGAATTCGTTTTTTAACGAATTTCGACAAATTCGTTAATTCGGGAATATCCGAAATAACGAAAACCCGTTTAACGAATTTTTTCCAAATATTCGTAAATTCGATAAAATTGGACATTCGTAAATTCGGGCATTCGAACATTCGTACATTCGCAATTTACATTCGTACATTCGTGCATTCGTACATTAGTAAATTAGTGAATTCGTAAATTTGTAAATTCGAAAATTCGGAAATCTGAAATAATAGTTAACTAATAATAACTTAACTATTAGTAATTACTAGTAACTTTTAATTTATAGGTATTGTAATTTCCTTTTAAATTTGGCTGTTAGTGAACGTAACACATACAAATTTATTCGAAGTTATGAATGATCCGAAAAAACGGAATGGAACGTAATGAATTAATAATAATAAATAACAATAATAATAATAACAACGTTTTATTATTATTATTGATTATTAATTTGTTCCGTTCCATTTGTTTAGATGCAGCATTCGTTTTGGATAATTCGTAACTTCGGTTAAATTTGTATTTGTTACGTTCACTGACAGTCAAGTTTGAAAGGAAAATACAATACTTATAATTTAATAGTTAGTTACTATTTCAGATTTTTGAATTTTCGGGTTTTTGGATTTTCAAACTTCGAATTTACAAATTTCCGAATTTTCTAATTTACAAATGTACGATTTTACGAATGTATGAATTTACGAATGTACAAATGTAAAAATGTACGAATGTACGAATGAACGAATGTACGAATGAACGAATGTTCGAATTACGAATGAACGAATGTACGAATGAACGCATTTACGAATTTACGAATGAACGAATTTACGAATCGCGATCATAACGAATGACCCGAGAAACGAAAAAAATAATAAACTAATGAAACGAAAACGAAAATAAACAAATTTTTTTGGTTGTGCACATGTCTACTATCCTCACATTTTTTGGATCAGATTGAGATGGCTGTTCTGGCACGTGGCCTCACTTTTTGTCCAGACTCCAGTATTGACAAATTTGGGGCCATCAAGGACATCCATCTCTTCATACACAACATCTTATTAAAAAGTTTATATGCTAAGAAACAAGTTTTAGAACCTGGGCAAACCAATCAAGACACACAGGCTCTGGATAACCTGGGATGGACCAGATGATCTTTTACACAAATGTATGGCCTGTATTAACATCAATGAATTTAATTTAAGTTTTACCATGTCACAGTACAATTGAAATCAGCTTTTTGGTTGTACTTATTAAAAAACAGACAGATGGGGTCTCTCTAGTGAACTGTACCGTAATCTCACAGAAGGGAACTCATTATTACACGCATCAAGTTTCCATCCCAAACCCCTACTTGCATCAATCCCTTATAGCCAGTATTTGAGGGCTCGTCGGAAACTGCTCAGATGATGGTAGCTTCAAAAATAAGGCTGACACTCTGAGAAACAGACTTCTAGAAAGGGAATACTCTAATACTTGTCTTAAGAAAGCTTATAGAAAGACAATTAATCTATCTCGTCGAGATTTATTGAATATACATAAACAACTTTCAAATGATAATACAACCAGAATTATCGCCACAGCACAAACAAGTTAGGCATATCCTGAATAAGTACTGGCACTTACTAATGATGGACTCATTGTTTGTTCCATCTGTCTCTGATGTACAGGCTGTTGCCTACAGGAAGGCTCCCTCTGTGGGTGACAAACTGGTAGCAAGCGAATACAAATCTTATAAAGGTGATATATGCAAAACTTTGGGAACCTTTGTGTGTGGTGGATGTGCCTATTACCAATATATGGATAGGCGTAGACACATTGATTTACCTAATGGACGCAACTTTTGTCCTAAACATTATGTAAACTGTAGGACTCCCGGCATAGTGTAGGTACTCACGTGAATGTGGGTGCTACTATGTCGGGAAAACTATAAATTCATTCTGAAAACGAATATACCAACACCTATCCACCACATGCAAACGAGACCCCGATGTGTCTATTGGTCGCCATATGGCATTAGTTCACCCACAATCTATCCCCAAGGTATACTTTTTGGCACTTGATCTTATCCACTTTAACTCCAGAGGTGGCAACTTTAACTGCTTGCCGACCGCCGGCCGTCAATTGACGGCCAGGCGGCGCAGCTCTCGTGGCGGTCGGGCGTCATATGACGGCCTCACTTTCCTAGGCCACCAGGGGGCGCGTGCACCGCCGCCAGCGATCGCGCGCGCCCGCCGTGTCACTAGGCACCCGGTGCGCGTGCCCGGCAGCCGCGATGTCCGCCGGGCACCTGCGATTACCGGTAACACAGCAGGACCGTGGATCTGTGTGTGTAAACACACAGATCCATGGTCCTGTCAGAGGAGAGGAGACCGATGGTGTGTTCCCAGTACAGAGGAACACCAATCGGTCTCCTCCCCTAGTGAGTCCCCGCCCCCTACAGTTAGAATCACTCCCTAGCAACACAGTTAACCCCTCGATCACCACCTAGTGTTAACCCCTTCCCTGCCTGTCACATTTATACAGTAATCAATGCATTTTTATAGCACGGATTGCTGTATAAATGTGAATGGTCCCAAATATGTGTCAAAAGTGTCCGATGTGTCCGCCGCAATATCGCAGTCACGATAAAAATGTTATAAATCTATCCCCTATTTTGTAGACACTATAACTTTTGCGCAAACCAATCTATATACGCTTATTGCGATTTTTTTTTTTTACCAAAAATATGTACAAGAATACATATCGGCCTAAACTGAGAAAAAATTTGTTTTAAAGAAAAAAAAATTGGATATTTATTATCGCAAAAGGTAAAAATTATTGTGTTTTTTTTAAAACTTGTCACTCTTCTTTTGTTTATAGCGCAAAAAATTAAAACCGCAGAGGTGATCAAATACCACTAAAAGAAAGCTCTATTTGTGGGGAAAAAATGATAACAATTTCATTTGGGTACAGTGTTGTATGACCGCGCAATTGTCATTCAAAGTGCGACAGCGCTGAAAGCTGAAAAATGGCTTGGGCAGGAAGGGGGCGAAAATGCACTGTATTGAGGTGGTTAATAAGCGTCTCCTCCAATGTAAGTTGAGATAGATATTTAATTTACAGGCCACCTCACCACCTGGCCTAAAAGAGGCATTTAACTTTAAATCTTTTCTTCCGGGCTTTGTTTCAGGTGGCTGTGGATTGAATTTATAGCTTCTATTTCCAAGTTCTGGATATAGCACTTCTAGTAATATCTCAACTTCCCTGTTTTATAGATATTTAATCTATATGCCCTCTCACCATCTGGCCCCAATAAGGCATTTTTATGCTACATCCCTCACAGATTTATTAGCTATGAAGGCGCCCCTCTCGACAGTATGGGGACATTACAATTAGTGACACTTTAGCACCTCTACACTGTGATTTATTTTTCACAGTACAGCTCTGTGGCTATATCATTATTTCTATAATTGCATACGTGCAATGTGGATGATTCACTTCATTGTTAACCATGTCCATTTGATATTTAGTCGCCATGTTTTTCTTTTTCCTCTGTATTTTTATTGTTTGTTTTTGGTTATCTTCGTGTATTTTTTATTGTACACGTGTTGGCTGTTATTATCCTCCTTGTCCACTGGAGTTTCACGCATCTTTCCTGATGAAGAAAAATATGTACCAATAAAATTTCCAAAACATGTCAGGGTGTATGCTACAAATCCTCATGGATTGACCCCAGCTTGACTTTGACAGTATCTGGATTATTAGCTTTGGGTTTGATATACATCATCTCACAAAAGTGAGTACACCCCTCACATTTTTGTAAATATTTTATTCTATCTTTTCATGTGACAACACTGAAGAAATGACACTATGCTACAATGTAAAGTAGTGAGTGTACAGCTTGTATAACAGTGTAAATTAGCTGTCCCCTCAAAATAACTCAACACACAGCCATTAATGTCTAAACCGCTGGCAACAAAAGTGAGTACACCCCTAAGTGAAAATGTCCAAATTGGGCCCAGAGTGTCAATATTTTGTGTGGCCACCATTATTTTCCAGCACTGCCTTAACCCTCTTGGGCATGGAGTTCACCAGAGCTTCACAGGTTGCCACTGGAGTCCTCTTCCACTCCTCCATGACGACATCACAGAGCTGGTGAATGTTAGAGACCTTGCGCTCCTCCACCTTCCGTTTGAGCATACCCCACAGATGCTCAATAGGGTTTAGGTCAGGAGACATGCTTGTCCAGTCCATCACCTTTACCCTCAGCTTCTTTAGCAAGGCAGTGGTTGTCTTGGAGGTGTGTTTGGGGTCATCATGTTGGAATACTGCCCTGCGGTCCAGTCTCCGAAGGGAGGGGATCAAGCTCTGCTTCAGTATGTTACAGTACATGTTGGCATTCATGGTTCCCTCAATGAACTGTAGCTCCCCAGTGTCGGCAGCACTCATGCAGCCCCAGATCATGAGACTCCCACCAAGACACACTTGTCTTTTTACTCCTCACCTGGTTGCAGCCACACACGCTTGACACCATCTGAACCAAATAAGTTTATCTTGGACTCATCAGACCACAGGACATGGTTCCAGTAATCCATATCCTTAGTCTGCTTGTCTTCAGCAAACTGTTTGCGTGCTTTCTTGTGCATCATCTTTAGAAGAGGCTTCCTTCTGGGACGACGGCCATGCAGACCAATTTGATGCAGTGTGCAGCATATGGTCTGAGCACTGACACCCCCCCCCACCCCTTCAACCTCTGCAGCAATGCTGGCAGTACTGATACGTCTATTTTCCAAAGACAACCTCTGGATATGATGCTGAGCTTGTGCACTCCAACTTCTTTGGTCGACCATGGCGAGGCCTGTCCTGAGTGGAACCTGTCCTGTTAAACCGCTGTATGGTCTTGGCCACCATGCTGCATCTCAGTTTCAGGGTCTTGGCAATCTTGTTATAGCCTAGGCCATCTTTATGTAGAGCAACAATTCTTTTTTTTTCAGATCCTCAGAGACTTCTTTGCCATGAGGTGCCATGTTGAACTTCCAGTGACCAGTATGAGTGAGAGCGATAACACCAAATTTAACACACCTGCTCCCCATTCACACCTGAGACCTTGTAACAATAACGAGTCTCATGACACCGGGGAGGGAAAATGGCTAATTGCGCCCAATTTGGACTTTTCACATAGGGGTGTACTCACTTTTGTTGCCAGCGGCTTAGACATTAATGGCTGTGTGTTGAGTTATTTTGCAATAGCAAATTTACACTGTTATACAAGCTGTACACTCACTACTTTACATTGTAGCAAAGTGTCATTTCTTCAGTGTTGTCACATGAAAAGATATAATAAAATATTTACAAAAATGTGAGGGGTGTACTCACTTTTGTGAGATACTGTATATGTCTATGTATTAACTTGTTCATTGGTGTACTTTTTGTATATTTTAATGTGATTGTTTTTTTACTACAAAATTTATCAGATACTGTATACTCAATAAAAGCGGCACATGATTTCCTTTTATTTACTCCATTACCTTTATTTCTGCTTTAAAAGTCCAAGGGGGCGGCCCCTGTTGCATGCTCTTTTTTTTCTCATGTTTTAAGAATGTTGGCAGTCCTACACATTTAATTCCCATAAATAACCTTCTTCTCTCATGTTACCGGTAAGTGTAATTCAGTTTTCCCCCCGTTCGTCTTTCAGAATAGCCACCATAGAGAGGATAAGCGAGCACCTTACCTTAGGGTGGGACCACTGCTTGCAGCACTTTATGCCCAAAGGCCTGGTCTTTGGCCGATAGCACGTCCAACCTGTAGTGCTTCATGAAGGTGGCAAAGCTGTACCATGTTGCAGCTCTACAGATTTGCTCTGGAGAAGCACCAGCCCACTCTGCTTGAGAAGTCACCATCGCCCTGGTGAAATGTGCCCTAACACCCTCCGGGGGCTCCAACCCCCAACCACACAGGCCTGAATAATGGCTAACCTAAATTATCTGGCTATCATACGCCTAGAGGCTCTGGACCCTTTCCTAGCCCCTGAAAATAACACAAAAAAGGAATCAGTCTTCCTAAACTGTTTCGTACCAAGTACTGAAGGATGCACCTTCTAACGTCCAGTTTATGAAAAATATGTTCCTGAGTCCTCATAGGATTCGAACAGAAGGCAGGCAAAATAATTTCCTGGCCTCTATGAAACTTCAAGGCCACCTTTGGCAAAAAAGGTTGGATCCGTTTTAAAAACCACACGGGGAAAATCTGAAAAAAAAAAAGGTGCCCTAATGGAGAGGGCTCACTAACCCTCCTTGCAGTAGTGTCCTTTCAAAGTGCTAACCCCTTGTCCGCCCCTGACTGCAGAAATTCCAATACTGCCACTGAGCTGCGTACGTCAAAGGTGCTTTCTGCACGCTAGCTATTAAAGCGTCGCCACACCTTTGGGTAGATAGCCTGCGTCTCCCTCTTTCTGCAACCTAGGAGAGTCGCCACTAAACAATCTGAGAAACCCTTGCCCCTCAGCATTTCCTCCTCAGTAACCAGGCTGCGAGATTCCACCGCTCCACCTGGGGGACAACAGATCAGCCCTTGAGAAAGAAGATCCTCCCCAATAGGCAGAATCCAGGGTGGTTCCACAGCCAGAGCCTTCATGATCGAGAACCACGGCCTCCTGGCCCAGTGTGGCACAATTCGAGAGTTGTGTTTTCTAACTGGAATTTTCTCAATACTGCTAGTATCAGTAAAGGAGGGAGGAAGGCATAACACCTGAGAACCGCCAGCTCTGAGCAAGTGCGTCCACTCCGACCGCCCCATCTGCTCAGGGAGAAGAGGCGAGCCTTTGCATCCTCCCTCGAAGCGAAGAGGTCCACACATAGCATCCCCCACCTTCGGGTGACCATCTCGAAGATGTGCTGGTTCAAAACTCAGTCGCCCTCCCTCAGCATTCTCCTGCTACCTGGTTCTATTCCCCCTTCAAATGTACCACAGAGGAGGTATAGAATGTTGTTTTTGGCCCACTTGAGGATGGTTTCCTCTAGGACCCGCTCCTTGTACCCCCCCACCTGTTGATATAGGCCACCACTGAGGCATTGTATGAGCGAACCCACATGTGCTGTGCCTGGAGTGCTCTATGAAAGGCTCTTAGTGCCAAGGCAATTACTCTCAGCTCGCCCCAGTTCAAGGACTTCTTTGCGTCCTCTCTCCCCCAGGTATCTTGCACCAACCAGAAATCTAGGTGCTTCCAACTGGTGCCACTCGCATTGGTCGTGACGGTCCTGGACACCGGCAGGACCCACTCCAGGCCTTGTGACAGATTTGCCACCTTCCTCCACCACCAAAGGGACCTCTTGACTTGACACTTATTTTAGGGATCCCTGACTGTGGTCCCAAACCCCCAGGATGAACAGTTGCAAAGGGCAGAAGTGCAGCCCTGCCGGGAGCGTGGATGTTAGTAATCCCAGAGCTGACATGGCTTGTCTTATTACTCCAGAGCAGTCGCCTGGTCTCAGTATAACATTGCCCCGTCCACCTTCTGGATCTTCTCTAGGGGAAGAAAGACCTTCTGTTCTGTTGAATTCAACACGTAGCCCAAGAAGGTGACCTTTTGGGATGGAACCAAGTTGGATTTTTCCCAAGTTCAAGAGCCACCCCAAATTTTCTAGGATGCTTCTTGCCACCTTTAGATCCTGGGACAACTGCACCGGGGAGGAAGAAAGAGTAGATCGTCCAAATATGCGACTACCGATATGCCTCTGAGTCATAGACTCAGGACCTCCACCATGACTTTGGTGAAGATTGGGGGGGGTGAGGATAGGCCAACGGTGAGGGCCCTGAACTGTTGATGGAACGTCCCTTCTCTGATTTTTACTGCCAACTAGAGGAACTTCTGGTAGTCCTCTGAGATGGGGATGTGCAGATGGGCGTCTTTCAAATCTTAATCCACGCCACGAAGCAGTCCGGGGGAAGAAGTGCCTTTACCCAGAAGACCAAGTCCATTTGAAAACTCCTGTAGGTTACCGAGACATTTAGAGGCTTCAGGTTCAGGATAAGCCTGAACTTTCCCAAAGACTTGCGGACCACAAAGATGTGGGAATAGAAGCCTCTGTTGGAACCCGTGCCACCACCTCCTGTACCTGTAGGGAAGATAGAAGAGCTGACGACTTTTCTGCACACCTTGGCAGCCCAGTGACGAGAAGTCTGTGCGGGGGAGGTTTTGAAAACTCCAGCCGATATCCTCTTCTTATGACCCCTAACATGAACTGGTTGAGGTGATCATCTCCTACTGTGGTAGGAAAGCCCCGAATCTTCCTCCCACTGTGGTTAATCCGTCATAGGGTCTTTTTGGGCTATTCAGGAGGGTGAACAATTGCCCCCCACGCCCTTTGCCCTTCAGGTTTTAGGGCTCAAAACTGCCTCTGAGGGCAAAACATTCTTAGTCTGCTCTCCAATTTTCTTTTTAATGGGAAAGGCCTTATTCTTGTTGGCCGTCCGATCCAAAACGGCCTCCAAACAAGTCTCCCGTGAGTGGAATCCCACAGAGTTTGACCTTGGATGCGCCATCTCTCTGCCACGTCTTGAGCCATAGGGCCCACCTTGCTGAGTTGGTCAGGGCTGCGGATCTTGCGGTCATGCGCAACGATTCAGTCGAGGCGTCCGCAATGTACGCCACCCCTTAAAGGAGCATGGGGAAGGAAGGCAGGATAGTTTCTTTTGGCGTCCCTGCTTCAACGTGTGCCCTAATCTGTGTCAGCCAATATTCCAGGTTGCGGGCCACCACAATTACCGCCATGGCGGCTCGAGGTTCTCCAGTGATGAGTCCCAGGACTTTTACAAGAGTGAGTCCATTCTCTTGTCTATGGGGCCCAAAAGTGCCCCCATGTCCTCAAAGGCCAGGTCAGTATGCCTGGAGACCTGTGAAAAGGCTGCATCTAGCTTAGGCAATTTATTCCAGACAAACGCCTCCTCTTCCAGAAAGGGAAACCTACATTTCAGAGCCCTTGAAAAGAAAGGTTTCCTTTTAGGGTTTTGCCACTCCCTCTTGCTGACATTAACCAAGACATCATGGACCGGGAACACCCTCTTTTTCTACTCCCCAAGGCCCTTGTACATCTACTCGTGGAGCAACAATGCCTTTTTCTTCTTGGATTTCCAAAGTGGCATGGATAGCTCCTAAGAGATCCTCCACTTTTTCTAGGGAAAGTTTGTACCGAGAGGTTCTTGTGGATTCCCCATCCTCCCCTTGGGAGTCTGAAGAGTCACTGTCTGGCTCTTCCTCAATTTTCTCTCTGGAGCCCCCCCTGGCCTCTCTCCACTAACGGATGGAGCATCCGCTGGGCTAGATGCAATGCTCTGCTGGTGGAGGCTTCATCTGGGGCTGCGGCATCCGGAAGTGTCTTAAAAGACTGCAAGGTGCTAAAATGCTCCTTGACAGACGCTGCTAGGCCTGGTCACTCCTGCCTCCACATTGAAATCAAGGCCGCAGCAGCCCAGCCCACTTTTAGATCCTGCCCCCGCCGCAACCACTGTTGCTCGTCTGGCCCAGCTCCCAGAGCTCCATTGCTGGCCGCAAAGAGCAGGGAGGCCTTGGTACCCCTCCTTGGCAGAAGAAAGCAGACCTCCCCCCAAGAGAAGCTGGGGCGCACAAGATGCAGCTACCCAGGTACATTCTAGGCTCCCCAGCCTAACTGACTACGGGAAAGAAGAGCAGGAGAGGGACCCCCATCTCTCTTCCCCCCTCAGGAAACAATCAACTTCAGCCTCCCCGGCTGTTTAGCCCCCGCCAGAGAAAAACACCAAAACCAAAGGGCCGGCGAGGCTTAAATCTTGCAGTATTTCCTGAAATGGGATAACAAAGGTCTCTCGCTATGGTGGCAGTCCTGAAAGACGAACGGGGGGAAAAAAAATAAAATCACATTAAAGACTGCAGGGAAGATCAGCATTTGAACCCAGAGAAGGTGGAGGCTGCTGACAGACTAAATGTAATGCCTTGTATTACCTACAAAGTAAGCTTTTACTAGTATTGTGCATTATGTTTAAACTTATTATATCCATGGAAAAAGGCTCAGCTTTTCGTACTACTTTAATATAAAAGATTTATATCTCCCTTCATGTCTGACACCTAGTTAATATCCATCTACTTTTGGAACTATATAGGGCTAATTTTAGGTTGTTTTTTTAACCCCATTCAGACAGAAAAAACAAAAAAAGCACGCTAATAAACATCTTAGGCCTGGTTTACAACTCTGTGTTTTTTGGTGATTTGTGCATATGTGGAAAGGGTCAAGGACCTTTTTTCCCCCAAATTAAAATGGTTGTTTGGTTCAATAGACTTCAATGGAGAAGCTGCAGAAAAGCATGTAGTGCAAATTTTTTTTTTTTTTTTATCTGCCCAACAAATTGGCCCAAAAAAAACAAAAATACAAATTGCAGCAAAAAAAAAAAAAAAAAATATTTTTTCATCATACTTACCTGTAAAATTATTTTGAGTACATCATTTTAGGGATTGTGAGCTCTAACGAGCAGGGCCCTCTGATTCCTCTTATACCAAATTGTAATGTAACTATTGTCTGCCCTCATGTTGTAAATCGCTGCACAAACTGTTGGCGCTATATAAAACCTGTATAATAATAATCATTGGACACAGAGTCAGGCTAATAATCATTACCTGCTGGGATGTCCCAGAGCAATAGCCTTGAGGAGAGGAAGAGACCCTGCCAAACAATAGCCATGTGAACTTTTTACGGCAGCCCACAGTACACTGCGGCCGAAAGCCAAATCCTCAGCTGCTCGAACATCCACTTGATAAAATTTTGTGAACGTATGCACTGAAGACCAGGTAGAAGCCTTATAAATCGGAGCCACAGATACCTGATGGCGAAAAGCCCAGGAGGTTTCTACACTCCTGGTAGAATAAGCTCTCACCCTAAAGGGAGGAGCTTTATGTTTCAGACCATAGGCCTGAATGACCAACTGATGGACGCAATTGGCAATGGAAGCTGCCTGCCGCTTCTTGGGTCCTTTTGGTAAAGCAAAAAATAATGAGTCTAATCCTTGGATCTCCGCAGATCTAGACAAAATAAACTCTGACTGCCCAGACAACGTCCAATGAATGTAGTCGTCTCTCCTCCACCGAGCAAAGCTGAGAGAAAAAAAGAAGGCAAAATAATGTCCTGATTTAAATGAAAAGGCCGACACCACTTTTGGCAAAAAGGATGGAACAGGTCGTAACACGACCCTGCCGTGGTGAATGGTCAAGTATGGTTCCCTGCACGAAAGGACCGCCAACTCCGACACCCTTCTAGCTGAGGTGATAGCCATCAGGAAGGCTAGCTTGCATGACAGCAAGTCTAAAGGAATTTCCTTAATAGGTTCAAATGGTTGTTTCTGTAACACAGACAGCACAAAGTCCCAAGGACACATAGGTGACCTAATTGGGGGGGGGGGCTTGCTTAAAAGGTTCGGATCAGTGAATGGGAGTACTGATAGGCAGGGGCGATGCTAGGGGGTGGCTATTGGGGCTATAGCCCCGAGTCTCTTGCTGCAGGGTCCCTGCCTAACCAACGGGTTGCGGCTGCAGCGGCAGGTGGGCTGGCTGCATGAGAGAGGCGGATAAGAGGAAAGCTCTTCACAGCCGGGCCTCTTCAATTTGGGAGCGAGGTGTGGCAAGCAGCAAAGAGATGACAATCTCTCACTGTCCGCCACAAATCGGCGCTCTTCCGCCCTCACAGCATGATCATTGTGGAGATCCACTTTGCAGCCAGATCCCCTTGCTTCAATGTCGGAGGTGCGGCGGGGAGCAGCGAGATGACATCATCTCTCACTGCCCACCCCGCATCACCGCTCTCACTAAATGGACCAGTGCTGTCAGCCTGCCACCAATGCAGCGTCAATGCACATTTGGTGGCACTGGCTGGCATGGCAAGTGACAATCCACATCAGCTGGCAAATGACAACCCACATCTGGTGGCCGGTGATGTGACAATCTAAAATGGTGGCAAGAGATGTGCCAAGCGACAATCTGCAAATGGTGGCAGGAGACGTGGCAAGTGACAATCCACATCTGCTGCCAGGTGAAAGTGACAATCCACCTCTGGTGGCAGGCGACATGGCAAGTGACAATCCACATCTAGTGGCAGGTGATGTAGCAAGTAACACGCTGCATCTGGGTGACAGGCAACAGTGGCAAGTGACATGCTGCATCTGGTGGCAGGAGATGTGGCAAGTGACACACCCAGGGCTCCCACTGATTCTGCAGTATGGTGAGTTGAACCACTTCATTATATATTAGAATGTAACAATAGAAATAATGCACTTCAATCACCCCGACACCATATCAACCATTATGCCATGATGATTGATGCGCCAACACCAGCCATCGCCCGTGAAAAATTGCTTACCACTGGTCCACCCCCCGGGCATGCAAAAAAGGTTGGTGACCACTGCTATGGGCTCTAGCCCCAGATCTTTTGCAGACCTAGCAACTCCCCTGCTGATAGGGCCGAAACTTGACCTCCCAGTCACATATTTCCAAAGATGCCATTTTCTGGCTTCACACCAAGCAATATAAAGTCTTTCAGACCTTATGATAAATCTCCCTAGTGACAGCTTTTCTAGCATTCACTAGAGCAGACACCACTGGTCCCGAGATGTCACGGTCCTTTAACACCCTGGCTTCAATAGCCATACAGTCAAATTTAGCGACTGTAAATTGGGGTGGAATATTAGGACCTTGAGACAGTAGATCGGGGTGACATGGAAGCGTCCATGACCCATCTATTGTCAGTCTCACAATCTCCGGGAACCAGGGCCTTCTGAGCCAGGCTGGTGCCACCAGAATGACTGGAATCCCCTCACTCCAAATCCTGCACAAGAAATATGGAAGGAGGGGTCGGAGGGAAAGTATAAACCAGGGGACTACTGGCTCCATGGTGCTCCTTCAGAGCATCTGCTCCAATTGCGAGAGGATCTTTTATTCAAGACACAAACTGCTGTAGCTTGTTGTTGAACATGGATGCCAGTAGGTCGACCTCTGGCCATTCCCAACGCAGGCAAATTTCTTGGAACACCCCTGGGTGTAGGGACCATTCCCCCGGGCAGATCTGCTGGCGGCTGAGATAATCTGCCTTCCAGTTCTCTACTCCCAGGATATGGACTGCCGATATTATTGTCACATGTCCCTCTGCCCAGGCTAGTATGTAGTTCACCTCTTTACGAGCTGAACAACTCCTGGTACCGCCTTGGTTTTTATAGGCCGCTGCCATAGCATTGTCAGACTGAACCCTGATGGGGCAGTCCTGAAGCTCCACCGTCCAGGATCGTAGGGGCAGACGTACGACCCGTAATTCTAGGACATGGATGGGCAGGGTCTGCTCTGTTCCTGACCATTTCCCCTGGGCTGTGAGCCCATCTAGGGTCGCTCCCCCTCCTGGCAGCTGTAGTCAGTACTCTCCAAGGTACCAGAAGGATTTTCCCTTTCGCGGGTTCTGATCCTGCAACCACGACTTTAGGCTTAAGCATGCCTGAGGAGATAAGCACATTGGAGAATCCAGGGCTTTCTTCCTCTGTTCCCCAAGACAACAAGATGGCTTTTTGTAAAGGCCTGGAATGGAAGTGGGCATAGGGCACTGCCTCAAATAAAGAGACCATCCTCCCTAGAAAACTCATACAGAGCCGAGGAGGGTTGTCTGATGACCCTTATCTGATCCACCTGATCCTTCAGGGCACAGATCCTTACGGGTGGCAAGAATACTTTTGCTTGGACCGTGTTTAGAATCAGACCTAAATATTTTAGGCTTTGAGCTGGTCTCAAGGCTGACTTTTCGGTATTTATGATCCAGACCAAGCTTTTCAAATACCTCACTGTGTATGTTATGCTCTGTTCTAGAGCCTGTACTGAGTGATCTCTGAGCAGGAGGCAGTCCAGATACCCAAGCACCAGGATCCCTTGGGCCCTTAAAAGACCCAGTACTGGAGCTAGGACCTTTGTCAACACCCAGGGAGCTGTAGCAAGCCCAAAGGGTAGAGCCACAAACTGAAAATGACATTCCTCTACTGCAAAACATAGGAACCTCTGATGAGGCTGAAAGATTGGTATGTGTCCTTTATATCGATGGAGGCTAAAAAAAAGTCTCCCCTCTGGAGTGAGGTTACTACTGAGCGGACAGACTCCATCCAAAAGGACTGTATCAATAGATACTTGTTCAGGAACCTTCGGTCCAGAACAGGCCTTGTGTCCCTGTTTGGTTTCTGAACTGTAAACAGGTTTGAGTCAAACCCTGTACCCCTTTCTGGTACCAGAACCTCTACAATCACTCCTTGATGCACTAGATGATGTAGTGCCTGAAGCAATAAGTTTCTTTTTGGAGGATCCGAGGGAATGCTGGATCTTAGAAACCCCGTAACTCCAGCTTGTAACTGCGAGATATAATTGAGGTGACCCACTTGTCCTGAATTGTTGTTTTCCAAATGTTCGCAAAGTGCAGCCTTCCCCCACCTGATGGAGTTGGGGCGTTCCCTCAAAAGGAGGGCTTGGTGCTAGGTTCAGAAGAATTTTGGACCCAGGGCTTTTTCTGGCCCTGCGGCTTGCCCCTGGCCCTAGCGCCCTTTTGGCAGCCGTACCACCCCGACACTGAGCTTTTCTTCATAGGAAGTAGAGAACTCTTCCCTCCGGATATCTCTTGGATATATTCGTCCAAGTGATCACCGAATAAACATTCCCCCTGAAAATGGAAAACCTGCCAATAACTTTTTACAAGGAAACTCGGCTGACCAGTTCTTAAGCCATAAAAGTCTGAGCATATGTACAGACAAGAGACAAACAAGAAACCTGCTGTATTGAATCCTTTAAGGCATTAACAGCAAAACACAGCACTCGAGGAATATCTGTCTTCCTTTCAGGCAGATCATCCTCCTGGTTAGGCCTAGCAGGACTTTGGACCTGATCCTTTACAGACGACTGGCAGAATAGCTGAACTGGCCAAAAGAAAAATTAAGCTCTTTATAATGACTCCAATTTCTTGTCAACAGGGTCTTTCAAGCCCTGTGTGTTATCCACCAGACAAGTTACATTCTTGTTTAAAGAAGGGACTGCTACATCTACAACTGGCATGCTCCATTTTTTGATGAACTTTTCATCCATGGGATATAAAAGGGATAACCTCTTTGGGAACATCCTGACAGGATTTATGTTCCTCCTTTCAGCATTACAGCGCCTGTTCCAACAGGGGGAAAGCCTGTGCGGCCTCAGGGATCGCGAAGAGGACCGGGGGGGGGGGGCGGGGGTTTTGCAAGAGGCAGAATAAACCATTTCGGTCAGAGTCAGGACCAAAAGCCTCTGCGACTGAGAGGCAGACATCAACTGGATAGCTTCTTGTCCAGATTCCTCGGAAGCAGACTCATCTGCCGGGCCCTCCACAGAATCCTGGGCTTTAAGCACTTCCTCATCCTCAACCCATTCCTGCTCCAGGCTAGGAGGCTCTGGGGAGGGGGATCCGTCACGCTTCTTGCCATCCTATGGGATGGCGGCAATCATGCCAGGAATCCTGTGCTCTAACCTGGCTACGGCCGAGGACAGTTCATCCTTGGTGATAAAGGGTGAAACAGCAGCGGTGACTGTAGGCACAATACCAGATAGGCACAGCAGCTCAGATTGCCCAGAAGCCTCTAGCCCTTCAGGGGATACAACTAGGTTCATCAGGAACTACTGACAACATAGGTGTGCCCTCCTCTGCAGTGTTAGTCCTGCTCCTCTTTTTTGAAGACATTTACCAACCACAAAAAGAGTACTTAGGTGTAGTATTAAAACACCTTGCAAGGGAGACCCCTTTAGTAGGGCTCACCAAGCACCTATGTAACAATCCTGCTAAGCAACACTTGGTCACTCACATGACCCAGGTAAGGAGAAATGAACCGCTGCAAGTGTCTGTTCAGAGCCTGCTCTGTGTCCCACAGCTGCCTTCTGGAAGCACCACATGCTTGGCCTACACAGCTTAAAATATGCTGGGTGTGTGCCAGAACGTTCTATGCGTGCATGCGCCATGGCCGCCAAACTGCTGAGCACAGCAGCACCATGGTGAACCAAGGCGAAATGGCGTACATGATATAGGTTTAAAAAAAACAGCCAGACAAGCACAAAAAAAAAAAAAAAAACACACAACACTGCCCTGTATGATCATCGCACACAGGTTCCAACCTCTAGCTAGCTTGGCTGATTGTAACAATCACTAGGACACCCCACAATAATAAGTAAAGGGGTTTCACATACCCATGCAGGGCAGCTTAGAAACTAAGAGCCCAAACTTCACCCATCAGGGTGGGTTCCTTTCACTTAGGGGTACCCAGTCCTTGAAGGCCCTTATCATGTTTAGAGTCCACTCGCTGTACTGTACAGCACCCTGCAGGAATGCCTTAGCGCTGTAGTGTCCAGGATTGCACTTTGCAGGGGCCAGTGCCCAGAGGCCGCATTACAGGCAAAACCTTGCAGGATCTTGAGTTTTCTTTGCAAGGCTCGGGTACCATTTATCTAAGCATATAAAGCTTGTGTCAAATGGATCTGATCGGTCAATCCCCTGATTCATTTAAGAAGTTTATGCAAGTAATAGGCGCAAACACTGGAGATGGTGATAAAAGAACAACAACACAGTGAACCACACCTCCCCCTGGTATTTAGAAACAAAAATATATATATATATGTGCGTACGTCGATGGACTCAAAAAAGAACAAAAGCACTAATAAGGTAGTAGCAAGATGTATAAAAATATATACAATACAGTCAATCAATTAATAGAAGGTCCAGGGGTCCAAAGGAACAGAATGATAATGTTAAATCCACAGGTAGGGCTGCCTTCACTGAGAACTGAAACCAAATTCCAAATCCTAGAAGAAACAAAAGAAAGAAAGGCGCCTCTGGGTGTAGACTTAAAACAGTTTATTGCATAAAAATAGTAGCGGTCACACTCACATAGGTGAAGTCATCAAAGGCATGTGTAGTAAGCAGACCATAGAGCATCATCCATCATGGGGAAATGGGTCAGATCGGTCTATCCTCCTGATACTCGGCTGGGAGCTCTGCCCGTGTGTGGAGTGGAGTACCGCTGAGAATGGTAAGGGCCGGCCACAGCGGTGACACGTTTAACCAGAACCAAAGCTGAAGGCGATGACAACACATTTGCTTGAACTCCTGTCTTCCTACAGATGGGAGTCTTCTTATGTCTGGCTTTCACTTGACGTGTGTTCTCTCTATACTTCTATTCCACATCATTTTGGATTGAAGGCTTTGGAGCAATTTCTATCCATGGACCCTTTGATAAATATGCGTCAGGCTAGATTCATCATAGAAGCCACAGAGTTCTGCCTGAAGCATAATTATTTTACTTTTAATGGAGATTTTTATCAGCAAATACAGGGTACTGCTATGGGAGCTAATTTCGCTCCTTCTTACGCCAATTTGGCTATGGGTTATTGGGAGAATGAATATATTCATAACCATAACCCCTTCGCAGCCAATATAGTCTTTTTTGGCAGGTATATTGATGACCTGATTATTATTTGGGATGGTGACCCTAAACTCATTATCCCCTTCGTCAGACACTGTAATGATAATCCCTATGGACTTTCATTTACATTTGTTACAGACAGTGCTACTTTAGCTTTTTTGGATCTGGAACTAGGACATGATGGTCCAGTTATCACTTCCAAGAATTACATCAAACCCACAGCAGGCAACTCGTACTTGCATTACAAGAGTTGTCATTTTTCAAAATGGATTACCAACATCCCAAAAGGACAGTTCTGTCGCCTTCGACAGAATTGCACGAAAGATTCTGATTATATCGAACTCAGTGCCAATCTAAAAAAGAAATTTCTGGATAAAGAATATCCAGAACCTTTGGTTGACGAAGCATATAATTATTACCTTCATGGTAAACCTCCCAAAAATAATCAATCCCAAAAAGACTGTTCCAGTAGGTTTGTAACCACTTTCCATCATAAACACAAATGTATGGAAAAAATCTTGTCTAAACATTGGGATATTTTACAACAGGATCCCCATCTTTCAGCTGTACTCCCCTCTCATCCCAAAGTTATATATCGCAGGGCCCCCAACCTTAAGAGTAAAATTGCTCAGAGTAAGCTCAAACCCATCGCAGCTTCTCCTGATGTACCCATACTAATACCCCTGGTGGGCATGTATCAGTGCCGTAAGGCCTTGTGTAAAACTTGCCAATTTGTCCATCACGGTCAAAAGTCCTTTGCCACTAAAGGCAAAACCTACACGCTAAAGGACTTTTACAACTGCTCATCGGACTTCGTTGTCTATGGCCTTGGTTGCCCTTGTGGGCTGATTTATGTGGGTCGGACCATTAGGGCACTTAGACAGAGGTTCGGTGAGCACAGAAGGCTTATTGAAGGTGGCACAGATCCGCATAGTGTCCCGAGACACTTTACGGTGGCTCATCAGAGCTCTACAGTAGGTCTCAAAGTTTGGGTGATCGAACAGATCCCCAAATCTCTTTCCCCTGCCGAAAGGTTTAAGAAGCTTTGTGCCCGCGAAACCTTTTGGATTTATACTTTAGATGCTTTGTCGCCAGGAGGAATTAATGAATGTATTGAGATTTCCACCATTCTATGAAAATAATTATCCCCCATTGTTTTTATTATTTTATTTTTTCCATCATTTTATCTTTGTTTTTAACAGTGGTTTCTACCATCCTTTTCCCAGTTATATATGATTTATATGTCTATCAGGTCCCATATTGGACCATATCAATTTTAGTTTTAGAGTTATATGCGTGCGTGTCTTGCGTTTTTACGCCTACACGCACACATATCCTATTTTATGTATTTATATATATGTGTATATATATTTCTTCATATATATATATATCTTTTATTTGATCATGCTGGAAGGAGGCTTGTCGTGTGTGTGGTGGAGACATATGTTATTAGAACAACCCCCCCCCCCCCCCCCCCTTATTCCACATTGCTTATATATTATAATTTCTTTGCAAATTATCCTCATTTGTATTTTTCGGTCGGTTTCTTTCTTTCTTTTTTACCATTTTTTATCATTCATATATATATTTTATATATTTTTTATATATATATTTTTTATTCCATTGTTTTTCCTTTACTTCTCTGCTGACACTTCGGCCTGTAGTTCCGGTCTTCCTCCCCTTCTCTTCCTGTTCACTCTGGCCTATCACTGCACTTCTTGCCCTGGCCCCTCCTTCTTCCTTCTGTTTTTATGGCATCCATCCCCATCCACCTATAGCCTGATGAAGGGGCGCGGCTGTCACGTTATCGCAGCCCGTACGCCCCGCAACGCGTCGCTCTTTCAGTGACGTCACTCCTCCTCGCCGGTTGCTGTGTTTCTCTTCCTGTGTATCCAGATCTTTGTCATCACCTTCAGCTTTGGTTCTGGTTAAACGTGTCACCGCTGTGGCCGGCCCTTACCATTCTCAGCGGTACTCCACTCCACACACGGGCAGAGCTCCCAGCCGAGTATCAGGAGGATAGACCGATCTGACCCATTTCCCCATGATGGATGATGCTCTATGGTCTGCTTACTACACATGCCTTTGATGACTTCACCTATGTGAGTGTGACCGCTACTATTTTTATGCAATAAACTGTTTTAAGTCTACACCCAGAGGCGCCTTTCTTTCTTTTGTTTCTTCTAGGATTTGGAATTTGGTTTCAGTTCTCAGTGAAGGCAGCCCTACCTGTGGATTTAACATTATCATTCTGTTCCTTTGGACCCCTGGACCTTCTATTAATTGATTGACTGTATTGTATATATTTTTATACATCTTGCTACTACCTTATTAGTGCTTTTGTTCTTTTTTGAGTCCATCGACGTACGCACATATATATATATATATTTTTGTTTCTAAATACCAGGGGGAGGTGTGGTTCACTGTGTTGTTGTTCTTTTATCACCATCTCCAGTGTTTGCGCCTATTACTTGCATATTGTGATACTTTTGAAACCTCCTGTGCTGCATACTGGTCATTGTGTATTACAACCTCTTCATACCCCCCCCACCTCCTCCTCCCCCCCCCCCTGTGACTTTTTTACTATAGAATCATGGATATTGTCTCCGCCATAAAAAATCATAGATATGCGACACTTGATCATTTGTATACCCTGCTTTCCCCCATTACCTTTTCTGACACTGTGAAACTCTCAGGTAAAACACGCCACAGTCTCTGTGGCAAGTTTAAACAACTCGAAAGAATAATCCACACTATTAATTTTCAGTGGTGGGATAAATTCTTTCTACAGCAATATATTGATGTAAAAATCACACCTAGAGGGTTACGAGTTATGAAAGATTGTCCCAACTTTCTGAGTGAAGATAGCACTAAGGAATGGGCCAGTATTGCAGAATTTTGCACGACCAAGTGGATGGGAATACTGATTTCCCATAGAGGTGATAGGCTCAATAAATTCACTCAGCAAGTTCAAGCCATTATTAGTGATATTGTGAGTTTCAATGTTCATATTCCACCATCATGGCTTGAAATACTAAAAGAAAAAACTAAAAAAGATGAGGATGATTTCATTAACGTCAAGATGGGAAAATTCAAACGGGATGTAGATGACTATAATTCCAACAAGGTTTTCTCATGGAACAAAAAGAGTAACCATAACTCCATTTCCTCTCCACCTTCCACTGGTACTACCTCACATTCACTTTCACGGAGTCGATGTGATCAAACATCTTCCTATCCACCTATCCCTTCATTGTTGGATATAAAACCCTATGATACTATTATTCCTGCCAGACATCTGAAGAACCCCCTCACCTGTTCTTCTTCCCACCAGTCTTCTCCACATGTCTCTAGATTGCCTAATCATACTAGGCACCTTCTAAAGAAGCCCAAAAGAAATTTCACCAATAATAATAAGAACAATTCTGAATTAATTAATGCTCTTAACCAGTTCTATAACAGACCCAGCACTTCCCATATTTCACCATCCACCTCTACAGCCTATGTATCTAAAACCGGTCCTTCTACTCTTAATAGTGCTGGGGAGACCTCTACTATCATCCCTATTGGTCCTAAACACACTGATCACCTGGTCACTAGAGACCCCAGGCCTAGAGTATCAGATGAACTTTTGAGGGACAAAACATTGCCCCCTGATACCCCTCCACCTAGTACTTCTACCAATAATGTTCTGACAGCCAATTGCTCCATCTCTCCTTTTTTAGTGTCCGGTCCTCCTCCAACCCCAATGTCAAGAACAAGAAAAAGAAAGCTCACAGAAGAGGTTGCAGAGGAGGACGAACTAGAAAAACACGTCAGTGCACTCAAACACCCGAAACGATAAAGATTTTTAATTTATCTTCTCACTCCTTGTCCCCTGCAGACATTTCTCTCCTTAACCATGGATTGAATTTTGCTCCGGTCAATAAGCCTAACCCTTTTGTCCTATTTAAGGATCTCAACAGTTACATACGGAAGTTGACTTTAAAAAGACATTTTGAGATAAAATCACTGAAAGATAAAAATACAGGTGTTGTAGACACCACACAGATCCCAATCACATCCCCTAGAGCCTCATTAGACTCTAGTGTGGAGCTTCTTGACCTTAACACTGATGACTCATATATGCTTAATAGTGATGAATTCACATCACTAATGCTCACACAACATCTAGCTACATCCCCTCCTATCATTCGTTCCACACTGAAACCCAAGTCCATCTTTTTTCCTACGCAATCTAAAGGTCCATATATAGAGAGTTTCTACAGAGTGGTCTATGCAGACTTATTAAAAATGTGTAACTCTACGTCCAAAGCCCACAATCTTTCTCCCTCCGAAATTAAAGCGCTTGGCCACCTTACACATGCTGAAGACTTGGTGATAAAGTCAGCTGACAAGGGAGGTGGTATAGTGTTACTTGATAGGTCCGATTACCTGAAGGAATCATACCGACTTCTTTCTGACAAAGCGACCTATGCCAAGCTTAAAAAGGATCCCACTGCTGAATTTGCACTGGAAGCTGATACACTTATCAACACCGCCCTAAAAGAAAACATTATCACGAAAGCAGAAAGTTTATTTTTGCGCAAGTCCTTTTACCAAATTCCTTATTTTTATTATTTACCTAAGGTTCATAAGAGTCTGGTGGACCCTCCCGGCAGACCCATCGTAGCGGCGATGGATAGTGTTACCACCGGATTTAGCTTATACATAGACCAGTTCCTACAACCTATAGTCTCATCCCTACAGTCCTACATACGCGATGGAACACATTTGCTTGAACTCCTGTCTTCCTACAGATGGGAGTCTTCTTATGTCTGGCTTTCACTTGACGTGTGTTCTCTCTATACTTCTATTCCACATCATTTTGGATTGAAGGCTTTGGAGCAATTTATATCCATGGACCCTTTGATAAATATGCATCAGGCTAGATTCATCATAGAAGCCACAGAGTTCTGCCTGAAGCATAATTATTTTACTTTTAATGGAGATTTTTATCAGCAAATACAGGGTACTGCTATGGGAGCTAATTTCGCTCCTTCTTACGCCAATTTGGCTATGGGTTATTGGGAGAATGAATATATTCATAACCATAACCCCTTCGCAGCCAATATAGTCTTTTTTGGCAGGTATATTGATGACCTGATTATTATTTGGGATGGTGACCCTAAACTCATTATCCCCTTCGTCAGACACTGTAATGATAATCCCTATGGACTTTCATTTACATTTGTTACAGACAGTGCTACTTTAGCTTTTTTGGATCTGGAACTAGGACATGATGGTCCAGTTATCACTTCCAAGAATTACATCAAACCCACAGCAGGCAACTCGTACTTGCATTACAAGAGTTGTCATTTTTCAAAATGGATTACCAACATCCCAAAAGGACAGTTCTGTCGCCTTCGACAGAATTGCACGAAAGATTCTGATTATATCGAACTCAGTGCCAATCTAAAAAAGAAATTTCTGGATAAAGAATATCCAGAACCTTTGGTTGACGAAGCATATAATTATTACCTTCATGGTAAACCTCCAAAAAATAATCAATCCCAAAAAGACTGTTCCAGTAGGTTTGTAACCACTTTCCATCATAAACACAAATGTATGGAAAAAATCTTGTCTAAACATTGGGATATTTTACAACAGGATCCCCATCTTTCAGCTGTACTCCCCTCTCATCCCAAAGTTATATATCGCAGGGCCCCCAACCTTAAGAGTAAAATTGCTCAGAGTAAGCTCAAACCCATCGCAGCTTCTCCTGATGTACCCATACTAATACCCCTGGTGGGCATGTATCAGTGCCGTAAGGCCTTGTGTAAAACTTGCCAATTTGTCCATCACGGTCAAAAGTCCTTTGCCACTAAAGGCAAAACCTACACGCTAAAGGACTTTTACAACTGCTCATCGGACTTCGTTGTCTATGGCCTTGGTTGCCCTTGTGGGCTGATTTATGTGGGTCGGACCATTAGGGCACTTAGACAGAGGTTCGGTGAGCACAGAAGGCTTATTGAAGGTGGCACAGATCCGCATAGTGTCCCGAGACACTTTACGGTGGCTCATCAGAGCTCTACAGTAGGTCTCAAAGTTTGGGTGATCGAACAGATCCCCAAATCTCTTTCCCCTGCCGAAAGGTTTAAGAAGCTTTGTGCCCGCGAAACCTTTTGGATTTATACTTTAGATGCTTTGTCGCCAGGAGGAATTAATGAATGTATTGAGATTTCCACCATTCTATGAAAATAATTATCCCCCATTGTTTTTATTATTTTATTTTTTCCATCATTTTATCTTTGTTTTTAACAGTGGTTTCTACCATCCTTTTCCCAGTTATATATGATTTATATGTCTATCAGGTCCCATATTGGACCATATCAATTTTAGTTTTAGAGTTATATGCGTGCGGGTCTTGCGTTTTTACGCCTACACGCACACATATCCTATTTTATGTATTTATATATATGTGTATATATATTTCTTCATATATATATATCTTTTATTTGATCATGCTGGAAGGAGGCTTGTCGTGTGTGTGGTGGAGACATATGTTATTAGAACAACCCCCCCCCCCCCTTATTCCACATTGCTTATATATTATAATTTCTTTGCAAATTATCCTCATTTGTATTTTTCGGTCGGTTTCTTTCTTTCTTTTTTACCATTTTTTATCATTCATATATATATTTTATATATTTTTTATATATATATTTTTTATTCCATTGTTTTTCCTTTACTTCTCTGCTGACACTTCGGCCTGTAGTTCCGGTCTTCCTCCCCTTCTCTTCCTGTTCACTCTGGCCTATCACTGCACTTCTTGCCCTGGCCCCTCCTTCTTCCTTCTGTTTTTATGGCATCCATCCCCATCCACCTATAGCCTGATGAAGGGGCGCGGCTGTCACGTTATCGCAGCCCGTACGCCCCGCAACGCGTCGCTCTTTCAGTGACGTCACTCCTCCTTGCCGGTTGCTGTGTTTCTCTTCCTGTGTATCCAGATCTTTGTCATCGCCTTCAGCTTTGGTTCTGGT
The DNA here is from genome assembly GCA_037952835.1 of Lithobates septentrionalis. Lineage (NCBI taxonomy): Eukaryota > Metazoa > Chordata > Amphibia > Anura > Ranidae > Lithobates > Lithobates septentrionalis. Next base: position 2,750,132 of record JBBDGP010000859.1, on the reverse strand, counting down.
TAAACGTGTCACCGCTGTGGCCGGCCCTTACCATTCTCAGCGGTACTCCACTCCACACACGGGCAGAGCTCCCAGCTGAGTATCAGGAGGATAGACCGATCTGACCCATTTCCCCATGATGGATGATGCTCTATGGTCTGCTTACTACACATGCCTTTGATGACTTCACCTATGTGAGTGTGACCGCTACTATTTTTATGCAATAAACTGTTTTAAGTCTACACCCAGAGGCGCCTTTCTTTCTTTTGTTTCATTTAAGAAGTTTGTTGGATTAGAGACCGGGAGCTCAAACAAACCGTGCCATCCACCGGTTAAAAAAACCTGAAGCGCTTCCTGTGTGGGAGGTGTTATATGGGGGATCACTTTCTGTCTAAAGACCTTTGGTCTACCAGTGTCCATTCACCTGGAGATGGAGTATAACACAGCAGGTAATAAATATTAGCCTGACTAACCCATGATGTATGAAAAAGAAAGCACTACAGATCACAAGCAAACTGCATGTGTGAATCAAGCCTTACACGCATCGATTTTCAGACAAGAATAGTCATACAAAAAAAAAAAAAATCTTTGTATTAGGTTGCTGAGTGAAAGAATGTAGTTTAAAAAAATTGCACTTGCTTTTAAACACTCAGTTTTAAAACAAAAGTAATTTCTGAAGAAAATCCACCTACACTGTCAGAAAACTTATTGGTCAAAGGAATTTAATTCCGCTCCTTCAAAATTTTCCCATACTGGTCGAATATGAATGTAGATTAGAAAATCAAAAGAACGTTCTTAAATGCATTTCTTTTTTTTGAAGGAAGACATTGTTTTTGTTTGATCAGCTTAAGTGACAGCAGGCGCAGGGAGCTTTTATGAAGGGACCTGCCTAGGACAAGGGAGTCTGTCTTACATAATATATTACAGTTCTGTCTGAAAACCCGCAAAAGTCTAAATTTATTTAATGAAAAAAAATTAAATCAGAGTCTGATGATATTAACATCTAATAGTATATAGATTATCTTGTCTGTTTGTTCTCAGAGTGGATTAGAGATTTTGCTCCCTAACCATATAGTTGGTTATTTATATTTACCACTGCATACATAAAAAAAAAAAAAAAAAAAAAGGAAGAGTAGCCATTAACTAAAATTATACCCCACACTTTTAAGATTATTATACGATCAATCGGCCAACTAATTGATTATAAAAATAGTTAGTTGCAGCCCTAGTATTTTCTGTATCTGCTGAATGTTTAGCCAGAAAAATGCAGGAGCCACAAGCTGCAATATAGTACATTTCTGCTCTTGAATTTCATAATCGTTTAAACAGTTACAACAGAAAGAAAAATTACTCTTTACCATTAAACATACATCTTCGATGGTAGGGAGCACATAAAACCTTCACTAAATTGTTGTTTACAAATAGAATGCACACAAAAAGTATCAGATGTAAAACAAAAAACAAAACACACAAGGTTTCAGAATAATCTTGATTTTTTTTTTTAATTTACAAGGTTTGGTGGTAAAGGTCAATTCGGCAAAGAAGTGCTCACTGGATTCTCATACAAAGAAAGCATTTATCATGTACACTTGCTGACCCCTGCAGGCTATTTTGCTAACTGCAAAAATCCAAAACCTTGCACCATTACCAGCAGGCGGCTAAATTACACCTTTTACTAACAGTGATTCCACTGGTTCCCTATTGAATCCATAGCTGCATACATAGGAATATTTGTTCAGGTCACACAAAATGGCTTCCTCTGCTTGACAGGTGCTTTAATGGGATGTCTACCTCCAAAAGGCTAGTTGAATAGCTACAATTTTAAAAGCCTTTTTTTTTTTTAATAGTTAAAGCAAAAGGTCCACCCACCGCTGCAAAAATGAAAAAAGACAGCAGCTGCACATACTGCACCTGCTGACTTAAATCGGACACTTACCTGTCCTGGAGTCCAACAATGTCAGCACCGCAGCTGATGTTTCCATCAGCTGTCAGGTGCATGCTGCCTCCATTTCAAGTAGCGTAGCCTTTCGGCTTCATGCCAGGAACCCCACTGCACAAGGCTCCTCTCTCCTACTGGCCCGCTAACGGGTGAGGAGGGAGCCCCAGCAGTGACATCAATACCCGCGGCTGAAGCTCCCGGAAGTGGGAAAGCATATTGGTGCCACATTTGGTGAAAAAGTGCCAAATGTGGCACCAGAGGGGGGCGGAGAGTACAAGGGGAAGTTCTACTTTTGGGTGGAACTCCGCTTTAACTTAGCCCTTTGATGAAATAAGCAGTTGCAAATGTGTAGAAATAAAACACAACTGGTTGTTACATTTCTATAGTAGCTAAAGCCTCTCAAGTGTTTGGCAGGTGAAGGTTTTATTCATCAGCCAATTCTTTTAGATCTCATTTACTGCAGAGTAGCCACTCTTACAGTAGTTTCAAGCTGTTCACTGAACACTGCTCAAGCCTGGCTTGATAGTTGCACAGAATAAGGCCCCATCCACACTGGTGTGCTTTTACAGGGAAAAAAAAAAAAAAAAAAAAAAAAAAAAAAAAAAAAAAAAAAAAAAAAAGCACATGAAATTCATTCTCCATTAGATCCTATGGGACTGTTGACACTGCAGGTGCACCGCTTTTTAACCTGCATCTTCAGCATAGTTTTTAAAAAGCACACCTTTTGTCTTATAAGTCAATGGGAATGCAGCAAAAGCACATAAGTGTGAAAATGTACTAAAGAAAAAAAAAAAGCACATCAGTATGAAAGAGCCCTAGAAGGTTCAAATTCAACATTTTGGAGCCTGTTAGAAAATGGGTTTACCCCAGAATTCCACTTTAACCTAACCAAGTGCCCCCTTAACACCTATGCTGACTAACCTGTGTAATAAAAATTATATACACTTGCTTATTTTCAGGCTGCTGCAGCCACAGGATCCATTTCCGGTGTCAGCAAGCAATGGCCGCAGTAGAGAGGAATGAGCGCAGACAGCAGATGGGCAGCTCTGGGTGACATCACCGCTCCAGGGTTTCCTCTGCCCAGCAGCCACAACTGGATGGCACAGGGGAGAGCACGTGACTGGCATCTGAAAAGAGGCATGTATATATACACACAGGTGTTGGAGGGAGCACTTTTAATATGAATTAAGGTTTAGCCTGGAACTCCAATGCTACCTCTAAACACCATTTTAAAAAGGTTGACTACCCCATTAAATTGGTCACAAAAAACTAAAATGTGGAGAAAGTAATCACCCCAGTAATGCAGCTTGCATGGTTTTCTTCATACAAATTCAATTTAGTCTGTCAAGTATTAATGATGCAGTTTTACAGTTCTTCACAAGTGTGTAAAATTCTGTACACTGTATAAGTTTCAAGCAACTATATACAAGAATTTTTAAAATGGTCTGGCTGACCTGGGTGAAAGCAAAGCAAGTTTTTCGGTTTTCTTTTTTGATATACCTGAGTTTTTCAAGCAAATCTGCATAAGGTCTGAACATTTGCAGTCAGCCTTAAGCTTGTCATGGCATACAGGGGCACACAATCTAAAAATGTATATATTTGTCTCATCGTCACTAAAAGCAAAACAAAAATGTACTGTCATTAGCACCTTATCACCCCTTTTTTTGTTGTGTTCAGGTTTTCACACTATATACATTTTGTATCCTACAAGTTAAAGAAATTTGGTACAACATGAAAGCAATCTAAAAAGTTTGCCTTCATTAATTTCCCTTAGTCCATGCATACTATTGTGTCTTTTGTTTAGGACTTTTGCTGTATAACAATCTAATCTCTCACCATCAGAGTAAGTAGCTTTTTTTTCAATAAATTCTTTAAATCGCATATTCAAAAAAGGTACTGCCTAAAGGAAAGTTCCATTAAGCACTTAAGTGAATTGGGCAAGGTGAGTAATGTGCAAACATGCACCACAGTATCCTACTTAAACTGGGGGGGAGCCACACGCTTGCAGTGGGTGGTTAGATGCTTAAATTCTAGGTGTTAGAGGAAAAGGCTGTAATACTTTCCTCATTTCTCACTTCCCTAGCCACAGAACTCTTCTCAATGCTCCAGGTTGTGGTCAGGCCATCTGCAGTCTCACAATGCAGCATATCTGGTCCTGCACTATTGATGCTCTGGCCCGAGTAACTTAAAGAAGAGGCTTTGGGGGATCGGGCGCACAGATGGAGGAATGCCTAAATTTGAGGACTGCACCAGTAGGGGCACCACTGCAACTGTATTTTCCTGCCAGGACTGGAGCTTTAAATAAAGTCCACTGGCTCCAACAAACATCAGAAAAGGCCATATGAAGTCTGATACTCAAGCCAGAGAACACCAAGAGGGCCTGGATTGCAGGACCTGTGACTTTAATGAGTTTTTGGTGGGAAAGGGTACAGAAGGGCAGGTTGTTACCTCACATTCTACTCATCAAGTAACAGGTTAAATTTTTTTTTTACATGGTTTTGTTTTCACTGAGCCAAACACATGCAGCCCTTCACACCTTTGCTACCAATACTTACAAGAAGTCAAACAAAACATTCTATGTGCAAGGCTGAAGATGGAATTTCTGCACTAGTGATGTACAACACTTTTCCTTCCCAGATAGCATTTGTTCTGACACGTTTAAGATTTTAAACACATTGATGAAAAATTTTAGTCTGTTTAGTGTGTGTGTGTGTGTGTGTGTGGGGGGGGAATCCCTGTAAAACGAGACGTGGCTGACTAGCACAAAAATAAATTGGAGCCCAATAAATTCTCCTCAACATCAGCACTGGAAGTGAACTGGAAGAAATGGGAATTGCCCTAATCCTTTCCCTCAGCAGTCTATAGGCATATGCAGGTTTGCATACTCAAGTATACAAACGCTAAAGTAATAAACATCTCCTGACAGCAGTTAATTCATCATTCACATTTTTAAAGAGAGAAAAAAAAAATTAAATAGCTAGACTTAGCACATAAAGATACTTAAAATTCATGGTGAAATATATCTTGAATGTACAGTAGAAAAAAAAAAAAGCAAACCAAGCTAAATAAATCAGACATTGTTTGGTTGTGTTTTAATGTTTTTAAACTTTTTTTGTCATAAGTTCACCTTTGTTTAAAATGTCCCATGAAAAGATTTGCTCCATACAATTAATGAGAGAAAAATGGAGTTGAACAGCATATTGAATGGGGAAAGCAGAACAGAAGGTATCTGAAAAAGGAACCCCTAATTAGTTGTCAGTATCACATTAAGATTGTCCACCATTTAGGATTGTATAATGCTGAAACAAACATGAATATATATATATATATATATATATATATATATATATATATATATATATATATATATATATATATATATATATATATATATATATATATATATATATATATATATATATATATATATATATATATATATATATATATATATTCCCCTGGAATGAATATAAACTATCAGCACCAAATTGATATTCCAGGTCAATTTTGATTAGGTTTGGACAAAATATTTTTTTTCTCTTTACTGCTGCTCTATATATGAAAAGAAAATGTAGACAATTCAAGCCAAACATGTATATACAGACTGAATATTGTGAAAAACAAAGTCATGCTCTTTCTGGGTCATGCATTATTGGTTACAGCTTTAATACTATTTTGTGAGGGAAAAAAAAAAAAAAAAAAAAAAAAAAAACCACAAAACAGCATATTCTTTATAAATGCAAACTGAAGAGACACCTTCAGTGGTGCCACACCAAAAGATCATGAATGACCCAGAAGTACATGGATGAAATGACATGTGCCAAAAACAGCACACCACCGATACATTTAACAAGGTTTCTGGGAAGGAAAAACTGTTTTAGCCACTTCCTTGTCCTCACGTGACTGACAGGCTAAACAGGACCTGATATTGGAAAGGGGGGGGGGGGGTGGAGGCCAAAATCTTTGACTGCTATGAACACAAAATTAAGCTCATATTCTCCCATAAGTACAGACTGACTGACCCTTGGGAGAAGAAAGCAAATCACCCAAAATAATGCACTTTTTGAGACAGGCAGCATGCCCACGGCATGTTTATTATGGGCCTTGTTAATATATCAGAAAAAAAAAAAAAAAAGAAGAAGTGCTTATTTTAGGGCGCTTAGTACAAAAAGCCAAGTGCTAACAAAAAGGAGTGGCGAAGGACAAGGCAAGGTTTTTTTTGTACCCAGACATGTTTGGTGAGGTACATAGCAACTTGGAGTAAATCCTACCATTTTTTTTTTTTAAAACAGCAAAAGAAAAAAAAAAGAAAAAAATAAGTTGGACAATTTCCATTTCTGCCACCCATCATTCACAAGCATTTGCAGAGCTACAGTACAAAAATTGACAAACTGTTAATTCCGTTTGCCAACATCAAGCCATTGAAAATCAGTAACAAGTCCTTTCACCACCTCCACATTTTGTGGTTGGGGTGGGATTAATCATGGGGGAGAAATAAAGAGAAAAAAAAAAAAAAAAAAAAAAAAAAAAAAAAAAAAAAAAAAAAAAGGAGGAAGGAGCCTAGTTGCGTTGACCTTTGGCACCAGGAAGGGCAGGTTTCTACGCAAGTGCGCCTTTGACGGATTTCTCATTACACGATCCTATTTGCCAAGCCAGGTGCGCACAAGTGAGCGTGCTTGACAGGCATCCTGGAGATTAGATGTCCATTTCAAACTGAGCGTCATCACCTAGAGGAGAAAAAAAAAGCATAAGGAAGGAGATTAGGCAAGGATATGAAAAATGCCTTCTTACATTAATAGGCTTGCAGTCAGATAAGCATACTTGTGGATAGTCCCAACAAATGTCTCACAACGATGTGGTGCAAGCTCCCAATAGTTGATAACCAAATCCTGTAGCTGTTCTCACAATGGCTTAAGATATCAATGCCGTGACCTCTCTCCTCTTGACCTCATCTGCAACGGGCAGGACTGAGACCCCCCCCCCTGAAGTCAGGAGAAGAGAGGTGGCTGGTCTCACGAGCGTCGAGCTGCACTCTGAAATCAGGTATATAACTGCATTTTTTAATTTTTTTTTAGAAGGCGCAGCTTACATTATTAAAAACAGAGGATAGTGTGAAACTAATTTCAGCAGGAGAGGCAGGCACTGAAACAGCAGACATCACAGAAATGCAGTCTGGATGCGTTTTAGATGCTTTTCTGCATGCGGTTTGATTTGCAGTCCAGTGCATCCCCCCCCCCCCCCCCATCTTAAACGAGAACATGTTTTCCAGTGCATTAATGCGTTTACAGCATTCCAGTACAGTAAAAATGCAGCATTATACTTTTTTCTGGAACTGCAAGTGAACTATGCCATTGAACCTACTTTCCATGCATTTTTGATGCAGAAAACAAAAATGAATAAAAATACGCACTGGACTGCATGTGGTGTGAACTGGCCATTTAAGTTTTGTTAGGCTAGTGATTAGTTTAGTTAATGGGCACTTTTTTTGTATGCTGGGTCAAGGGTCTTGTGGGGACCAAAACCAGCACATTCTTGGTTACTTTAAATGGACACTAATAAAAAGACAAAGGCCCTTTTCACACGGGGCTGTCCGTTTTTACTACTCCACTTGCTCAGCGAGGATCGCTCCATTGATCCCAGTTGAGCCGGTGGATGACAAGTCAGTCTCTGCACACTGTGCAGGGACAGACCTGTCAGAGACTGCTCTCCCCTATGGGGGGGAATCAGATGATTATGGACCGCCTGTCAGTTTTCATCCAATCCGCTAGACAGATGGAAAATAGGACATCCATCCGCCTGGATTTTGTGGAGCGGATGTCAGCGGACATGTCACCACTGACACCCGACGACCCAAAGAGCTGTGTGGAGTGACCGTTCAGATACGCCTGAAAAAAGTGACAGTCGGATCTAAATGGTTCGCATGTGTGAAAGGGGCCTAAATTTGTTTTTTGCAAGGATGGCTACATATCAAATGTCAGTCACCCATTAGCTACTTTAGCACCTTGATTGCCAGATACGTCTAGAATGCAACTAATATAAAACCAAGGACTTAGAAAGCGTCACTGGACTGTAAAACGAGAAAAAAAAAACAAAACAAAAAAAAAAAAACACAAAAACCCACAAACACACACACGAGTACATCTTACCAATAGCGGTCTTCCTGTCATGGTTGTTCAAATTATTTGTTTCTACTTTAGGGGATTCGACAGCAGTATTAGGGCTGGTAACTCCAGGAATATCCGGCAAGCGACGAGGAGGGGTCTGAGCCAAGGGAGAATTGCGACGGTCCAAAAGAAACTTACGATCATAAATGATCCTGGTCCCTAAAGGAAGTGATAAAAATATAAAAGCATTAAAATAAAATTAACAAGTCATGGTGCAGCAGGTCACAGTAGCCAATAGCCTTTACATTTCTCTAAACTCTGAAAATGAAGGAATGTTACCTAATACACCTGTTCCACCCACTGCTGCAAAAATTAAAAGCCAGCAGCTGCACATGGGGGGGGGGGGGAGAGAGTACAACGAGCAGAAATTCCACTTTTGGGTGGAACTCAGCTTTAAAAGCTATTATGGACTGGATCTTTGACAGAAGTCCCTGAACAGACTTTTTGATCAAAGTTTTTACACAACTGCGATTTGTTCTACATATGTAGAAGCTCACTCTCAGAAATTGACTGGTGGTTGCAACAACCCCTTTAAAAAACAGTCCTTTAATAGGTGAAAAGAATTTGCATGGATGTAGCTAGCAACCCACTCTACCCATCACGTATACTTGGTCACAGAATAAAAAGGAAAGTGGACATTAAAAAAAGAAAAATTTAAATGCATACTGTAAATTAAGTAATAAGAGGCTTCGCTCCCTATATGTACGGCAAGGCCTTTTTCCTTTCAAATCTAACTTGCGTACCTTAAAGTGGAAGTAAACTTCCATCACAATCTTTTACCTATAGGTAAGCCTATAATAAGGCTTACCTATAGGTAGTGTAAATATTTCCTAAAAACAGGCACCATTTAGGAGATATTTTCTGTACATGCAGCCATTGATATTACTGGCACATGCGCTCAGCCACCCGTGCCCTCTCTTCATAGCCCTGTGCTGTAAAATGCAGATCCCGAGCGCATGGGCAGGAGTGACGCCATTGTGGCTCCGGCTGGTCATAGAGCTGGAGTCCGTGAACCCAAAAGCAAGACGGGAGCATCTGTAGTGTTGACATTGGACGTCGATTTGTTTTAAGGAGTTTAACATAAAGTGCTAGTATGCAATGCATACTAGCACATGCTGACAACATTGCCTTGCAGGGTAAGAAAAGCTTTTTTGCTCCACTAATGCTGAGAGGCCAGCCCAGGCAGAGAATAAAACAAAATTAAAGCCAAGTAGTTTAACCCTTTCATGACTAAGCCTATTTTTGAAATTTGGTGTTTACAAGTTAAAATCCATATTTTTTGCTAGAAAATTACTTAGAACCCCCAAATATTATATATATTTTTTTAGCAGAGAATCTAGAGAATAAAATGGAGATTGTTCCAATATTTTATATCACACGGTATTTGTGCAGCGGTGTTATAAACTCAAATTTTTGGAAAAGGGATACTTCCATGAATTTTAAAAAATCCAAACAGTAAAGTTACCAATTTTATTGTATAATGTGAAAGATGTTACGCCGAGTAAATAGATACCAAACATGTCACGCTTTATAATTGCACGCACGCGTGGAATGGCGACAAACTATGGTAGCTATGAATTTCCATAGGAGACTCTTTAAATTTTTTTTACGGTTACCAGGTTAGAGTTACAGAGGAGGTCTAGTGCTAGAATTATTGCTCTCGCTCTGACGATCGTAGCGATACCTCACATGTGTGATTTGAACACCGTTTACATATGCGTGCACGACTTCCGTATGAGTTTTCTTCGCTGCGCAAGCTCACGGGGGCGCTTTAAAAAAATTTTTTTTTTTTTTTTTTATCCTTTTAAATTGTGTTTAAAAATTTATTTATTTATTTTTTTTTTACTTTTATTGCTGTCACAAGGAATGTAAACATCCCTTGTGACAGTAATAGGTGGTGACAGGTACTCTTTATGGAGGGATCGGGGGTCTAAAAGACCCCCCCATCCCTCCTTTACACTTCAAAGTATTCAGATCGCCGAAAACGGTGATTCTGAATACTGTGTATTTTTTTTAAATCGGCGCCATTGGCAGCCGAGTAAACGGGAAGTGACGTCATGATGTCGCTTCCGCGTTTACATTGAGGAGGCTGGAACGAAGCCGCCGACAGCTTCGATCCAGCCCACCCACAGCCGCCAGAGGCACTCGATTGAACACCGGGCCTCCCGATCGCATGGGAGGCCCGGTAAGAGCGGCGGGAGGGGGGGGGGGGGGGTGTCCCCTCCCGCTCCTCCGGTATAACAGCCGAGCAGCTTTTAGCCGCATCGGTTGTTATATACGGATAGCCCATCGCCCGCTCGAAACAACGATACCGGGATGATGCCTGCAGCTGCAGGCATCATCCCGGTATAACCCCGGAAAGCCGAGTACGCATATCTGCGTACGGTCGGCGGGAAGGGGTTAATAGTAACAGACTGAAACACCTAGCACTCAGTGCTGCACAAATAATTTACTAATTCACTGTAGAGCGCTAACAAAAAATTAAATCTGCTCTGGCTAGGTTTTTCAATACAAAATTAAATGATATGCAGAGTGCAGTAAATCACAGAAACAGTATTTCAGTTTTCAGACGTGCACAAAGTGGTTCAGTTATCCTGACTGAACGTCATAACGTCTAGCAGGACAAGCCACGGGGGTACCCAGTGATCAGTGGTGCGTCAGTCTGACACACCATCTCCGATCAAGGTAAAGCGCCTGACTGAAGCCCTTTACCACATGATCAGCTGTGTCCAGTCACAGCTTAAAACAGGAAGAGCTGTATATCGGCTTTTCCTCCACGCCAAGAGGCCTGAGTAGAGGAGAACCAATCGGTTGCTCTCCTGACGGGGGGGGGTGTCTGCACTGCATTATCAGTGCAGCCCCACTAGGGATTCCTAAAGTGTGCCCATCACTGCTACTGAACAGTGCCACCCAGTGCAGCATATAAGTGTCACCTCATCAGTGCCAATTAGTACTGCCTCATCAATAAGATAATTTTTTTATTTTTCGCGCAAAAAAATAAAAACCCCAGTGGTGATCAAATGCCACCAAAAGAAAGCTGTGAGAAAATTGGTCTGGGCAGGAAGGTGTATGAGTGCCCTGTATTGAAGTGGTTAACTATGCATATATTTCTCACATGGTATTATATATGCCAATGTAACCAAGCTAAAGTTAACAAGCTACATGAAACGGTACAAGATTGCAGCCATTAAAAAATGTCTGAATGCATCAACTTGCAACCTTGAGAAGTATATATTGTAGGTCGCAATTTTAAAATAGTACCAAAAAAAAGGAAGAAAAGAAATTTAAAAAAAAAAAAAAAAAAATTTGGTGGCTGTGGTTAATGCCTCCAGCAGCCCTTAAAGCGGGGTTCCACTCAAATTTTTAACTTAATCTTACCCCCTTCAGCTAATTGCATAGATGTTCAAATGCCGCACGAAAAAATTTTTTATCACTGTAATTACCTTCATATTGTACTTTATTGTGGCACTTCCTGTCTCTCCTCCCATGGGAGTAGGCGTGTTTATTGCCCTTCCCTCTCCTGGGAGCTTGGTGTCAGGCTTCCCAAGATTCAGTGCGGGAACAATGATCATGCGTGTGAACAAGCTGTGAATGAACAGCATTCTCCGCATCCAGGAAATCAATGCTTGTGGGCTTCACACGCCCACAAGCAAGATGGAAACAGCTAGCATCACATTTTTAAAGTTATTCTTCAGTACAAAAACAGACAGAGGCAGAAATATTACACCCAAACTGAGTATTATTTTGGGGTTAGCAAAGTGTCTCAATGACCTAAAAAAAAAAAAAAAAAAAAAAAAAAAAAAAAATTGGTCGCCGGACTCCCGCTTTAAGTGGTCTTTAAGACCCAGGAGGTGGCACTTGGTTCTTACAGTGGTCACATGATTGGGAGTCCACCCTGTTAACTGCAAATCAGTTACCATGAACAATAGCCGCCAGTGACAGCTTAGTCAGTTAGCTAAAAGCTTGCTCTAAACACAACTGCAGGTCATCATGGACAGGTGTGCGTCCTGAGCAATTAAGCCCACTTTTCCTGCCACATGTGTTATACGGTGGACAAGACAGACCGGGGAGCTTGCTAAAAGTTTCCCACAGGTAAAACTCTGCTCCCTAATCAGTATGAATATTTACAATTGCTGTGTAATGTTACAATCCATCAGTAATATGTTGCAGCTAATAGCAGGGAATAATTGTCAATAGCTTTATGAAAACACTGATGTTCAGTAACTTTACAAATGGGTCTTAACCACTTCCCATCCCGTGCATAGTAATATGACAGCTGCGAGGTCCTCGCGGCGTCACTCAGGAGCCAATGCACGTGCCCGGTCACAGCAGTAAACACACAGATCCACATCCTGTCAGGGGAGAGGAGACAGATTGTGTGTTCCTTGTATACAACAACGATCGGTCACCTCCCCCAGTCAGTCCCACCCCCCCCCCAGTTGGAATCACTCCCTAGGTAACATTTAACCCCTTGATCGCCCACCTGGTGTTAACCCCTTCCCTGCCAGTGACATTTATACAGCAAGTGCATTTTTATAGCACTGATCGCTGTATAAAATGTCAATAGTCCCAAAATAGTGTCAAAAGCGTCCGATCTGTCCGCTGCAATATCGCAGTCCTGACAAAAAAAAAAAAAAATCTAGCCCCCATTTTGTAGGCGCTATAACTTTTGTGCAAACCAATCAATATACACTTATTGGGTTTTTTTTTTTTTTACTAAAAGAGAAATACATACATAAAAAGTAAATAGAGTTTTCAAAACTGTTGCTCTGTATAGCACAAGAAAACAAAAACAGACGTACAGGTGATCAAATACCACCAAAAAAAGCTCTATTTGTGGGGGGAAAAAATGATCAAAATTTCATATGGTTACAGTGTTGCATGACCACGCAATTGTCATTCAAAAGGTTACGGCGCTGGAAGCTGAAAATTGGCCTGGGCAGGAAGAGGGTGAAAATGCCCGGTATTGAAGTGGTTAAAAGCAGGGGAAAGCTGTACAGCAATAAACCATGCATATCAATTGGTGAATAATAAAATCCTGCCCTGCAAAGGATGTGAAAAGCACCTTTACTTATTGGCTCCTCCACTCCAATGTTCCCCAGCATCCAATGCAGGGGGCCTTAGACCACTGTAGCACAAGAAAAAAAAAGGTTGCAAAAAGCAGAGGACCAGGTAACAAACTCCTTCACCCAGCCCCTAATGCATAAATGAGCAGCTAACCCTTGCAGTGCCAGCACAGCCCCAAAGCAAACAAGGACTTCAGCTTGAAGAATAAACTTGATAGCCATTGCTATTCAAGTGCCACCCAGCCTGAAATATGAAAAGGGGCTTTGTTTATATAAAGCTCTTGTCCCTGTCTGGACTATATCCAGTTTCTTTGTTCAAGGAAACAAAACAAATTGTGGTCAGCAACTCTGACCAGGCGTGGATATCACACACAAAATGTTTTAAACAAAAAAGTCTGGATACCCAAAAGCACATGACTAGGGTTGCACCAATAACAGACAAAATTTTGAAAAAAAAAAAAAAAAAAATTCATCAGTTTAGGCCAATATATATTCAACTTTTACCAAAAACTGAAATAAGCAACTGATTCGTTTGCGCAAAAGTTAAAGCGTCTGCAAGCTATGGGAAAGATTTATGGCATTTTTATTTTTTTACTAGTAATGGCAGTGATTTGCGATTTTTAGCAGTACTGCAACACACTTGACACCTTTGCGACCATTGACATTTATACAGCGATCAATGCTATAAAATGCACTGATTACTGTGTAAATGTCACTGACAGGGAAGGGGTTAGCACTAGGGGGCGATCAAGGGGTTGTGTGTTCCCTCTGTATGTTCTAACTGTCTGGGGATAGGACTGAGAGGAAACAGTTTTTCCTACATATTAGGAACAAACGATTTGGCTCCTCTGACAGCACAGGGTTTTGTGTGTTTACACACACGAGATCGCACGTGGCCGGCGGCGATCGTGCCCACCAGCCACGCGCAGCGGCCCCCCCATCAGTAACCATCATCTGATTGCTCTGTCCAGCAGTTGGAACCTTCCACCCAAAATTCAGCCACAGCTTTTTTCTGAAGTATATCTTTTGTGGTCTGGGCTAGTGGTATTTCACTTTGTGACTGTTTTCTCTGTGCTGTATTATAGAATGCAACATGATGAACTCTTAGATGGGCCCAAAAATTGACACATTTTTGGTTTCTGTAGTTGCTGATCTCATGCTCACCTTGTTTGTGAATGTGTTGCACACTGCTGCTTTTGCTGGGGATGATTGAGACGAGAAATAGTCCCAGACAACACTTTTTCCTCTCTGCATCCATCCGCATTCAAACTTGAAAGTCTTACAGATGAAAACTGTCTGGCATGGTGCACCCTGCTGTGCGTGGGTGGTTGCTACACCCTGGCCTTGCCGAGTGGTGCGTCCTCTGGTCCAGTTCCGCCATTCCGTGGCATGCACGGTTGAGGCGAGGGAGGCAGCAGCCTTTGCTTTATCTGGGTAGAAGAAACCATGACTCAGAACATTTGCAGGTCTAGTGCACAGACTGGGCCTGCAGTCAGTGCACTGCAAACTGAGTCTTGGCTTCTTCTACCCAGGCTGACAGTAGGCCCAAAAAAAGATGGTCGCCGCAGCAGGGGAAGAATATCAGTAAGTTTCTGAATGATAGATTTTGGAAATTCTTGAATATCGGCCATAAAAAAAAAAAATCAGCCGCTCTGACAATCGGTCGACCCCCCATTTAAATAATGAAATGGCCAGCCCAGAGTGCCAATCTAAACCCAAAAGAAAACCACTGGAAAATCCTTGGTGACAAAGTTATGGCCAAGAAACGCATTAAAGTCACCGAACTGTGGAGGAGACAAACAAAAATTACACCAGAGGCGTGGGAGAGATTAGTGATGCCCTATGGTCTCAGATATGCTGAAGTCAGTCAAAGCAAGGGTCTGTACACTCCCTACCAATTGTTGTAACCTTCAGACATTTTAGTTGTGATCTGTGTGCTACAGTCATTGCTGTTCAAATTTTTTTTTTTTTTTTTTTTAAACCAGGTCTGGCACTGATGTGGATGATAAGGCCTGGTTCGCAGTCTTCACTCAATTTCATGCCAAAGGTGTTCTGTCGGGTTGAGGTCAGGACTCTGTGCAGGCCAGTCTATTTTCTCTACCCCAAACTCACTCATCCACGACTATGGACCTCGCTTTGTGCACTGGTCCAAATCATTTGGTGGAGGGGGGGGGGGGGGGGAATTATGGTGTAGGGTTGTTTCAGGGTTTGGGCTTGGCCCCTTAGTTCCAGTGAAGGGAACCTTTAAGGAATTGGCATGCCAAGAGATTTTGGACAATTAAATGCTCCCAACTGTGTAGGAACAGTTTGGGGATGGTCTCTTCCTGTCCCAACAACTGCACAAACCAGGTCCATAAAGACATGGATGAGCAAGTTTGGGGTGGATGAACGTGATTGGCCTGCACAGTCTTGACCTCAACCCGATAGAACACCTTTGGGATGAAACGGAGTGGCGACTGCAAGCCAGGCCTTCTTACCCACATCAGTACCAGAACTCACAAATGCGCTTCTGGAAGAATGGTCAAACATTCCCATAGACACTCCTAAACCTTGTGGACAGCCTTCCTAGAAAAGTTGAAGCTTTTATAGCTGCAAACGTTGGGCAAACTCAGATGCCATTAAATGTGCGTGTAAGACCCCTTTCACACAGAGGGCGTTTTGCAGGCGCTATAGCGTTAAAAATAGCGATTGCAATCCGCCCTCAAACAGCTGCAGCATTGTCTCCAGTGTGAAAGCCCGAGTGCTTTCACCCCGGAGCGCTGCGCTGGCAGGACGTCAGGAAAAGTCCTGCCTGCAGCTTCTTTGGAGCGGTGTGTTTACCGCTCCTCCCTATTGAAATCAATGGGGCAGCGCTGGGATACCACCAGCAAAACGCCGCTATTGCGGCACATTGCGGGCGGTTTTAACCCTCTAGGCCGCTAGCGGGGGTAAAAGCGCCCTGCTAGCGGCCGAAAAGCGCCGCTAAGCCGATGGTAAAATGTCGCTAAAAATAGCGCCGTTTTACCGTCGACGCTATGGGCGGCCCGGTGTGAAAGGGCTCTAAAGGCAGGCATCAATACAGTGTACAATTTATATACATATACACACACGCTACTTTATTAGCTACACCTGTTCAATTGCCTGGTAACACAAATTGCTAATCAGCCAATTACATAGCAGCAACTCAATGCATTTAGTCATCTAGACGTGGTGAAGACGACTTGAAGTTCAAAATGAGTATCAGAATGGGGAATAATTTAAGTGACTTTGAACGTGGCATGGTTATTTGCACCAGACAGGGTGGTCTGAGCATTTTAAAAAACTGCTGATCTACTGGGATTCACACGCACAACCATCGCTAGGGTTTACAGAGAAGGATAATATTAATGTGAGCGGCAGTTGTGTACGAAAATGCCTTGTTGATGTCAGAGGAGAAAGGGCAAACTGGTTTGAGATGATCGAAAGGCAACCACAACTCAAAAACCAACTCGTTACAACCAAGGTATGCAGAATACGATCTCTGAATGCACAACACATCGAACCTTGGAGATAGGCTACAGCAGCAGATCACACTGGGTGTCACTCCTGTCTGCTAACAGGAAACTGAGGGAAAAACATTGCCTGGTCTGACGAGTCTCGATTTCAGCTGCAACATTCAGATGGCAGGGTCAGAATTTGATGTAAACATAAAAGCATGGATCCATTCTGCCTTGCATCAACGGTTCAGGCTGCTGGTGGTGTAAATGGTGTGGGTGTGTGTATGTGTGGGCGGGGGATACAGTAGTACCTTGGGCTACGAGCACAACTCGTTCCAGAAGCATGCTTGTAATCCAAAGCACTCGAATATCAAAGCAAGTTTCCCCATAGGCATCAATAGAAACTCAAATAATCCTTTAGTGTCACTGCTAGTGTGTGCAGTACCGCATGTGGCCAGAGGTTTGGGGACACCAGAGACACCTGGAAACAGAGCTTCTCTGGCAGCAACCCCCCCCCCCCTATGCGGTACTGCAAACCCCAGAAGCTTGAATCTTGTTCGCCTTGTCAGACAACGCTCGCAAATCGAGTCAGAATTTAAAAAGGATAAAAAAAAAAAAAAAAAAAACACACACACACACACACACACACACACACACACACACGGTTTTACTGTATTTTCTTGGCACACTTTGGGCCCCCTTAGTACCAATTGAGCATCATTTAATCGCCACAGGCTGTCCATCCTTTATGACTATGATGTACCAATCTTATGATGGCCACTTCCAGCAGGATAATGCGCAATGTCACAAAGCTCAAATCATCTCAAAATATGACAATGAGTTCCCTGTACTCATTTGAGCCCAAATATTTTACGCCTATGTGAGGGTGGCTTTTGATTGCAGAGGGAAGTGCAGCCGTACGCTTAAACTAGAGATGCACCGAAACATGGGCCGAACATTGTTTTTTCACCATTTTGTTAAGGAAAAAGATTTCAGCGCGATTTTGCCGTGCTTCTGGTGTTTTTTATAAGTCATGGGATTCAAAAACCACATCAAAAACAAAAGTGTGCCAATAAAATATCCCCCACACCAGCCTGAACCGTGGATACCAAGCAGGATGGATCCATGCTCTCATGTTTACACCAAATACTGACTACCATTTAAAAAGGGTAACTCAGACCAGGCAATGTTTTTCCAATCTTCCATTGTCCAATTTTGGTATGCCTGTGCGAATTGTAGCCTCAGTTTCCTGTTCTTAGCTGACCGGAGTGGCACCTGGTGTGGTCCTCTGCGGCTGTAGCCCATCTGCTTCAAGGTTCGATGTGTTGTGTTCAGACATGGTATTTTGCATACCTTGGTTGTAACGAGTGGTTGAGCTACTGTTGCCTTCCTATCATTTCAAAACAATTCTGCCCAATTTCCTGACCTCAATAAGGCATCTTTTTCAGATGATTCTCTGTAAACCCTAGGAGATGGTTGTGCATGAAAATCCCAGTAGATCAGCAGTTTTTGAAATACTATAAGGCCTCATGTACACTGCTGCTGGTAAATGTTTTAGAAGCAGTTGGGCATTTCTCAGCTGCTCCTGATTTCTCCTCCTGTTATCTTATCAGTACATGTACACAGGGTCGTTTCTAGGCAGTGGGGTTTAGAAGCATTTTTGGAACGCAAAAAAAAAAAAAGTTCAGGACCATACGCCAAATGCCTGTATCAGCTTGTAAACGCTGCTAAACGCGGTAACGCGCGTTAGGTTTACAGACTTTGCATTTAGGAGCGCTTTAAAATGATAAACGCGGCTAAACAGATGTTTTTTAAACCTTGCATTCTAGCCATCATGTTAATTCATTCAGGAGAGGTTAAACATCCCGAGTACAGGAAGCCTAAGGCCAGCCTGTCTGGCACCAACAAACATGCCACTTTCAAATCCCCCATTCTGATTCTGTTTGAACTTCAGCAAGTCTTCACACACACTAGAAACAAACCCTCAAACGCCTGTAAAATGTCTTGTGTGCATGAGCCCTTACCCTTATAATTGATCAGTGCTGTCAAAATGTGCCGAGTATAAACAAGTGAAGCCAATTTCATTTTTGGGTACTTTTGAGAGAGATCAGCAAGTCAAATATTGGTCCAGTCCTTCATTACTGATCTCCAATGGACAAAATACACAAAATAACGTGTACTTATTTTTTATTGGAATCATGCTTTTAACTGATGAATCAAAAAAAAGTTTCACTTTTAAATACCAAAAGAAATGAAACATAAAACTTATGCAAAAAGGATAGTGTCTAGGCACCTCCGAAAAGTCAATCACTCACATGGACTCCCCGCCAAAGTATTTGTTATCTGTTTGATAATTAAACATTTTACATCTGTTAAAACCTGCCAGAAAGCTTCCTATGCTCTCTGCTTGCACACGAGATGAAGGGCGAGGGAGCAGATGAGAAGTAATCTGTATTCCTTGTAACTTAAAAAGGGTAAATCCACGAGGGGGGAAAAAAAAAAATAAAATAAAAATTGCGTATACAATTGCGACAAGTCCTAATGTAATTAAAAATGACCTTTCCTTTTCAATCTGTAGCCGCTGTTTTTCTGAAAATGCAATATGGCTACCTGGAGTTCTGTACTGAACACACCCCAGAAACAAAATTTCCGGCTTGTGTGATTGGCTCACCAAGTCTACCTAAAGGCTCATACACACTAAGAAAATCAGGTGAACATTTTCGTACGATTTTTGTATAGTATGTATACAACTTTCAACAGCCAATTCCAAAATTTCGTACGGGAACAATACGATTTGTTTAATGTGTACCGTTTTCGTACAAGAAAATAAAGACTGCACATGATCAGAAACAAAAAGGCCTTTGTTGTATGAGACTTTTCATTCATCGGTTTCGATTTGCTGTGACAAAGAAAAAAAATAAAAAATAAAAATTGGATGAACGTTCGCCTGATTTTATTTTAGTGTGTACCCAACTTTAGATACAAGTTCATGCATCCCCTGCAACAAGTCATTTTTGGTGAGATCGGGAAACATCTAAGAGATGCAGGCCCAGCAGGTGCCACAGCCGACTGATAATTATGAAACCACTCCCATTAGACCCACATGGCTCAGAGGAACAGCGATTCCTTCAGGAAAAAAATAAGAGGAATCTGCAACAAAAGGTTGTTTCAATCCTTACAATGTACAGAGATCACCCAGAGGGGAATGTTTCTCAAAAGTGGAGTTATGCTTTAAATTATGAAGGAAGAGCGACTTCACCTGTAGGTGAAGTAGGGCAGCGCCATTTGCTTAGGATTTCAGAGCTATAAATACACTGGTGCCATGGCAAAGAGAAATCTAGGAGCACATTTTATACTTTTCTGTACTTATAGCAGGTTTAAAGTATAAAAACACGGCGAAATGTCCATATATTTCAGAGATGTGCAAAATGGTTGGTATTTTTGTTTATAGTGCAAATAAAAACCGCAGAGGTGATCAAACATCACCAAAAGAAACTAATTTGTGGGTTGGGGGAAAAAAAAAAAAAAAAAAAAAAAAAAAAGCACTTCAATTTTAAATTTTGTTACAGCGTCACACGGCAGCACGCAATTGTCAGTTAAAGCAACACAGAAACAATGGCCTGGTCAGGAAGTGGGTAAAACCTTCCGAAGCTGAAGTGGTTAAATAATGGTACTATTTACATAAAGGTTACCCTAGATGCACAAGATGTTCTAAGTGAATAATTGTGCATCACATGAGTTTGCGTCCCAACAATAACTTGGCAGAAGGTAAAATTACGTACCAACCCTTGTGACACTGAGAACATTGCTTGGAGTACACCCAATAGTGGAAGCAAATAGAAAAGGTAAACAGATATTAAAAGTGAGAAATCAACATGGACTTGTAGGCGTCTAGAAGTCATTACACAGATGACAGCAGCCAGCCTATCATCATTATTACTACCACAGGATTTACAGTATCTCAAGAGTGAGTACACCCTTTACATTTTTGTAAATTTATATATTTTTCATGTGACAACACTGAAGAAATTACACTTTGCTCCAAAGTAAAAGTATTGAGTGTACAGCTTGTATAACAGTGTAAATTTGCTGCCGCTTCAAAATAACAGCCATTAATGTCTAAGCCGCTGGCAACAAAAGTGAGTACACCCCTAAGTCAAAATGTCCAAATTGGGCCCAATTCGCTATTTTCCCTCCCCATTGTGTCATGTGACTCGTTAGTGTTACAAGGTCTCAGATGTGAATGGGGAGCAGGTGTGAAATTTGGTGTTCTCGCACTTACACTGAGGATACCCAGATGCTTCCCGTGTACACTGGAAGTTCACCTCATGGCAAAGAACTGAGGATCTTGGAAAAAAAAAAAAAAAAAGAAAAAAGAAGAATTGTTGCTCTACATAAAGATGGCCTAGGCCAGGGATATGCAATTAGCAGACCTTCAGCTGTTGCAGAACTACAAGTCCCATAAGGCATAGCAAGACTGACAGTCACAAGCATGACACCCAGAGGCAGAGGCATGATGGGACTTGTAGTTTTGCAACAGCTGGAGGGCCGCTAATTGCATATCCCGGGCCTAGGCTATAAGAAGATTGTCAAGACCCTAAACCTGAGCTGCAGCATGATGGCCAAGACCATACAGCAGTTTAATAGGACAGGTTGCACTCAGAACAGGCCTCGCCATAGTCAAAGTTGAGTGCATGTGCTCAGCGTCATACAGAGGTCGTCTTTGGGAAATAGACGCATGCATTGCTGCAGAGGTTGTGGGGGTGTCAGCATGTCAGTGCTCAGACCATACGCCACACACTGCATCAAATTGGTCTGCATGGCTGTCATCCCAGAAGGAAGCCTCTTCTAAAAAAAAAAAAAAAAAAAAAAAAAACACACCTGTGGAGGAGTACAAAAACCAATTGTGTCTTGCTTATAGTCAAGCATGGTGGTGGTAGTGTCATGTCTGGGGCTGCATGAGTGCTGCCGGCACTGGGGAGCTAGTGTTTGAGGGAACCATGAATGCCAACATGTCCGACATACTAACCCCTTAAATCATTTGTATGAATTATAACTTGCCGAATGCACTTAGCGACAGTGGATTTCAACGCTGCCTGTCCTTTTAGGACCCTCTGGCAGTACAAATAAGACATCAGTCTTCCGGATCTCAGCAGTGTTTAAAATAGACTTTGACCGCTTACTACATTAAGACTTCTCCCAGGAACATACTTTTGGAAAAACAATGGCAGGACAATATCTTGGTTCAGGTGAAAACCAGAGACCACTTTTGGTAGAAAACCTGGACGAGGTGAATAATCAAGTATTGCTCTTTACAAGAGCAGCCAATTCCGAAACCCTCCTTGCTGAGGATATAGCAACCAAGAAAACTAACTTCCTTGTCAGAAGGACTAAGGGAATATGCTGTATCGCCCCCGGACTAAAGAATGTGAAGCAAAACTGTCTTTGAAATAAGATCGATAAAGCCGAGACTTAGCCCTTAATAGTACTCAAGGCCAACTTTATCTCTACCCCTAATTGTAGAAAGGCAAGAATTCTGCCCATGATATACCTCCGAGGGTGCCAACCCTTGGACTCACACAGAAACATAAGCCCTCCAGACTAAATATCTATCCATCTATATCTGGAGGCTGGCTTCCTTGCATTAATCAAGGTAGAGATAACTGACCCTGAAAGCCCACGTTTTTCAGAATGTGGGTTTCAATAGCCAAGCCCATAAAATTTAGAGTTCGTAAGGTAGGATGGAATATCAGCCCTTGTGAGAGTAGGTCTGGCCGTAGTGGAAAGGGCAATGGGTCCTCCTTCGCCATCCTGACGACTTCTGCATACCAGGAACTTTTGGGCCATGCAGGGGCTACCAGAATTACCAGCTTTCTTTCCAGCTTAATCCTGCAAAGAAGTCATGGCAGTAACTGAATAAGGGGGAATGCATAAATCAGTGAGAACTGATCCCACAGGGTCCACAACACATCTGTTCCGTATGCGAGTGGATCCCTTGTTCTGGACACAAAGTTGACCAACTTAATGTCGAATCTGGACGCCAGAAAATCTATGTCTGGAGTCTCCCATCTTTGGCAAACAGCCGAAAAACGTTGGGATGAAGGGACCATTCCCCCAGGAATAACTGCTGGTGACTCAAGTAGTCCGCCTGCCAATTCTCTACTACCGGAATGAAGACTGCCGATAGGCATAGAACATTCCTTTCTGCCCAAGTTAGAATATGGTTCACCTCTCTGCGCGACTCGACTCTTGGTGCCCCCTTGGTGATTGATATAGGCCACACCTGTGGCGTTGTCAGATTGAATCCTGACAGGACAATCCCGTAACCTGAATGTCCAGGCCTTCAGAGCCAGACGCACTGCCCAAATCTCTAGGATGTTGATGGGCAAGGCTCTTTCGGTTCTTGACCACTGTCCCTGGACAGTTGTCTTCTCTAGTACTGCTCCCCAGCCTGAAAGGCTGGCATCTTTCGTTACCACTTTCCAGATAACGGGTCTGAAGGATCTTCCTTTCAGCAGATTCTGGGTTAGTAACCACCAACTGAGGCTTTGGGACACCCTTGGGGACAGCAAGCATGAACCGTTTTGCAAAAGTCTCGAATGGAACTGGACATAGGGAACAGCTTTGAATGAAGCCACCATCTTTCCCGACAATTGCATGCAAAGATGGATAGAGGGATCTCCTTTTGACCTGACCATTCGCACCAGGTCTCTTATGGAGTTGATCTTTGCCTGAGGCAAGAACACCTTTTCCTGGGCTGTGTCTATGATCAGACCCAAGTACTCCAGCCTTTTTAGCTGTTTTAAGGAAGACTTCTCTAGGTTGAGAATCCAACCCAGACTTTCCAGGTAACTGGTTGTAATGCACACCCTTTGCTCCAAACGAGCCACAGATTGGTCCATTAGCAATAGATCATCTAGGTACACCAACACTGTTATGTCCTGTGCCCTTAAACTGGCTAGAGGTGGGGCCAGGACTTTTGTAAACACCCAGGGTGCTGTAGCTAGCCCGAAGGGCAGGGCTACAAACTGGAAATGCTGCCGTTCTACCTTGAACCGCAGAAACCTTTGGCGAGTGGGAAATATAGGGACATGCAGATATGCATCCCTGATGTCGATAGACACCACTGACCTGATAGACTCCATGCGAAAGGAGATCTTCAGGAACTGATTTTGATTCTTTAGATCTAGAATGGGTCTGACATCTATTTGTTTTTGGTACCGTAAAGAAGTTTGACTAAAACCCCAAACCTTGCTCTATGGGGATTTGTATGATCACCCCCTGAGCCAGTAATCGGTCTACTGCCTGAAACAGATTGCCTTTTCCCTGGATCTTTGGGAACGTTTGACCTCAGAAAAACAAGATGGTGGAAACTCCCAAAATTAGTTTGTACCCTAGAGACACTGGAGATGACCCATCTGTCCTGAATTTCCTCTTGCCAGACTTCTGAGTATTGCAGAAGTCTTCCCGCCCCCCCCCACTCTGGCAAGGGGGGGGGGGGCCCTTAAGAGGCTTGGAATTCTGCTTTGCAGGTTTCCGCCCCAGGACTTTTGTGCCTGGGCCTGACCCTGAGGGCTTTCCTCTAGAGTCAGACAGCGGAGGTCATCGCCTCTGCCTAGAGGCGGATGCCCCTGGCGCAGGAGAAAGTCCACTTAAATGAAGGGCGTTTATACTCTTTTGACTGGCAAAAGGAGTACTTTTCACACTATAAATCTTTGGATATGTTTGTCCAAATCATCCCCAAATAGCCGATACCCATGAAAAGGAAAACCAGTCAGGAGCCTTTGGCATGGTGCTTCAGCTGGCCAAAAGGGGGACACCTGGTGAATAGAATCTTTCATGGAGTCTATGGCAAAACAAAGCTTTTGGTAGCTCGGCCAAATGCCAGGCTTGTTGTGCAGGAACCTCCTTAAGGGCCTGTCTAAACTGGTCCTTTAGGGACTGACAGATGCAGGCTGAGTAACGGCACCTGCCAAGGAAAAGGGATTTAAGAGGAATTCCAACCTTTTATCTGTTCGATCCTTAAGCATTTGTGCATTGTATACTGGACAAGTTAGACTTTGTTGGTAAATTCCATTTTTTGGGTGAATTTCTCCTCCATGGGATAGTGCGTTGTGAATCTTTGGAGGGAGAAAATGCTTATCTGGGTGAACCCATTCAGCATAAAAAGCAGTTCTTGTAATACATGGACAGGAAACGCATGCAAAGGCTGTGAAGGTTTTAAGGAACCTAAAGAAGAAATAGAAAACTTTTAGCTGACTCCATTAGGGGTAGCCCGAAAGTGGAACGAACCATCTCCGTAAGATTGCACCAGCAATTTCTCAGATTGCGAGGCTGAAAAAGGGTCATCCACCATTGTCTCCTCTGCAGAGGAGTAATCGGTTTGCCTTTCCTCCTGATGGTAACACCTCATCCTGTACCCACTGTTCCCTTGGTAAAGTGTCTGAAGTGGGGGGGAAGGGGGATCTAACACGCTTCCTATACTTTTGGATGGAGGATGCGATTAAACCACTTGCCGCCCGCCCTATTCCAGAATGACGGCGGCAAAGTGGTTTGATATTCCTGATCGGACGTCATATGACGTGATCGAGAATATCTAGACGCTGCGCGCCCCCCGGGGTGCGCATCGCGGCAATAGTTGTTGCGGGGTGTCAGTCTGACACCCTGCAAAACCGATCTGGTTGAGTCTCCGGAGATTCTTTACCACGTGATCAGCCGTGTCCAATCACAGCTGATCACGATGTAAATAGGAAGAGCCGGTGATCGGCTTTTCCTCACTCGCGTCTGACAGACGCGAGTAGAGGAGAGCCGATCGGCTGCTCTCCTGACAGGGGGGGGTCTGTGCTGATTGTTTATCAGCACAACCCCCCCTCGGATCCTACCCAGGACCACCAGGGATGCCGCCCAGGACCACCAGGGAAGCGATCCCCACTGGACCACCAGGTATGCCCCTAGACCACCAGGGAAATGTCACTGTGTGCCCAGGCAGCTGCCAATCTGTGCCCAGGCAGCTGCCAGTCAGTGCCCACCGCAATGCCTACCACTGCCAGTGCCACCAGGGATGCCCATCAGTGCCTCATTTTAGTGCCGCGTATCAGTGCCACCTTTCATTGCCGCACATCAGTGCCGCCTATCAATGCCCATCAGTGCTGCCTACCAGTGCCCATCAGTGAAAGAACTTATTTACAATTTTTTTTTAACAGAAACAAAAAAGCAAAACTTTTATTTTTTCAAAATTTTCGGTCTTTTTTTATTTGTTTAGCAAAAAATAAAAACCGCAGAGGTGATCAAATACCACCAAAAGAAAGCTCTATTTGTGGGAACAAAATGATAAAAATTTAGTTTGGGTACAGTGTAGCATGACCGCGCAATTGTCATTCAAACTGCGACAGCGCTGAAAGCTGAAAATTGGTCTGGGCAGGAAGGTGTCTAAGTGCCCTGTATTGAAGTGGTAAAAGCTGCTAATCTTCCTTCTAGGCCCCTGCAGGGTGGAGTAAAATGCATCTTTAGTCACCTATACAGGGGCTGAGATGCGAGAAGCAGCTGCACCAATTGGTTCCAATGACTCAACCTGGCTTGCCATATCTGGTAGCAGAGGATGACAGCGTGGAGGTACGGCTGGAGTTTCTAGCGCCTGGAGGTGGGATTTTTGGTACATTTGTGTTGTCTTTGCGAGCCATAGTGCTGAGCACAAAAGGCACCAAGTAAATGCACAACTCGCCGATTTCCTGTAGTGGAAATGCCTGTATGCATCCTTACATGCCCCCAGCGCTCCTGTGTGCCAGACTCCAGCTGGTTAGCTGAGAAGCATCTGTCTGTCTCCAGCGCCTGCACTGTGTGCGCCTTGTGGACTTATGTCCCGCACACTGAGCCATGCCTTAAGCTATGCCCCCTCTGTCATTAAACACATCCCCCTCTGTTTAAACTAGCCATTGTTTGCGCGGACGGCATTAACACTCCTTGGTCAGTGCAGACCCAGCGATAGGGAGGGAAGGGAGGGCTGGGGAGGCGGGAATTTTTTTTAAACTTATGAGCTTCTGTGGGGATAAAAAGCCAACATAGGAAAGACGCTGCACCCCCCCCCCCCCCCCCACGGGCCAGCTTGGCCCAAATGAACTAGTTAAAGGGACAGGAAGCCTGGAGATCAGCTTTAAATCTGTGGACTTGCAAAATACTGAAACAGCGAAAATATGTTGAATGACATTAACCTGTATAGCCGACCTCCAAAAGAGAGGGGAAAAAAAAAAACAAACAAACACCCTTTTCACATTTGACAAAAGCTCATGTACTTTGCTGCATGAAAATGTCAAGTATTACTCCAATTCCTTCCTATGTGGCCGTCTCATATCCATGTGCTGCAGTTTTGCATAAAACAAAGCTACATGGACTAATTTGCATCCTATGCATGTCTTACTTTGTGTTCATCCAGCCTGAGCCCAAATTCAGCCTGTTACTCCTCTCCAATGCTATGAAATGGGTGGGTCCTTAGCATGCTCAAATACAATGCAGGTCTGCTGGTCCTGCATTGTATAGGATGTCAGCGGTGCAATCAGTGGCTTCTGGAGACTAGAATAAAGTCTGGCTGTGATTGACAGCTGCAGAAGCCAACGGCACCCACTGCTGTCTGAGCCAGTGAGCTCTCGTGTACATTGCAGCATTGAGAGATCCGGCTCAAGTATGGGGGGGGGGGGGGGGGGGCAACAAACTTGTGTTTGCTTCATAAAGTATTAGCTGGAGTTTGGCTTCGGTTAGTAAATGCAACCCTCCTTTGGCTGCTTCCATTATACAAGCTGCATGGTTGGGCATGTCCCTGTCAAGTATTATCAAACATGTAGGGTGTGGAGCCATGCACACACACGCTAACACACGTGCGATTGGCCGGTGGCCATCTGTTTCTGGGAGAGTACTGTGGAGTTTGAGACATGCTACGCAATTTGGTTATTTTAAGTGCATTTACCCATAGTCTATTTTTACATAGCGGTTTTACACTATGTGGAGCATTTCTTTTATTGCATGTATATAATGTACATTATATACACGATCTTGCTGGTGAGAGCTGGGGAATTCAGGAGCTCATAAGGAGTATAGAGGAAGTTGTTGCTTGGCCACATAACATCTCTGGATATTCTGGAGATTTGGTGGATGATCCACTGAAATAAGAGTTTGACTACTCTCATAAAGGGGGGGGGGTCACATTTGTCTGGCAAGCCTTGCATGAGTGAGGTAGCATCCATAGATTTCAAAACATGTTTATCACAGCATGTGGGACTTTTCCCACTTTTGAATATATTCTACAAAAAACTTACACAAGCCCATTCTCGAACCAGCACAGTGCATGGGAGCAGCAACTCTCCTCTGCCCCTCACAGGGCAGAATGATAGCAGTAGAAACCACTGGCAAGGGAGCAGGGGTACAATAAGAAGCAGACAGGAAAGCAGGAGCAAGCCTGTGCGAGTGCCCCCATAGAAAGAAGTGTAAAAGCTCTACTTGACATTTAACTACCTCAGTACCAGACACTCATCCCCTTCCTGCCAGATTTCAGTGTGGTCACACTTGACTGACAATTACTCAGTTGTGCAACAGCACCCAAATGACTGACAGATTTATTTTCGGTGAAAAATATAATCTATATCCTTGCAAAGGTATTCACCCCCTTGGTATTTGTGTTTTGTTGCCTAACAACCTGGAATCAACAAGAATTACAGTTACAGAACATGCTCACTTTTGTCTTATTTGCTTCATAATAAAAAAAAAATAAAAATAAAAAAAAAAATAAACAGAAAGTCAATGTGCATAACTATCCACCCCCCTAAAGTCAATGCTTTGTAGAGCCACCTTTCGTGGCTATCACAGCTCCAAGTTGCTTGGATAAGTCTATGAGCTTGTCACATCTTACCACTGGGATTTTTGCCCATTCCTCCTTGCAAAACTGCTCCAGTTCCTTCTAGTTGGATGGTTTGCACTTGTGAACAGCAATCTTTAAGTCTGACCACAGATTTTCTATTGGATTGAGGTCTGGGCTTTGACTAGGCCATCCCAAACACATTTACATGTTACCCCTTAAACCACTCAAATGTTGCTTTAGCAGTGTGTTTGGGGTCATTGTCCTGATGGAAGGTGAATCTCTGTCCTAGGCTCAAATCACACAGGTGTCCTTTTATGAAACTGAGATCAGCGGCGATACCGAGTCTCACCGCTGATCAGCTCATTACCAGTTTATGAAACTGAGATAATCAGTGGAGAACATGTTCTCCGCTGATTATCTCAGCACAGTGAGAATTCACAGAAACGGCCAGTTTATGAAGGTGCGATCTCAGCACCTCACTGGCGATCTGTGACAGAATTCTCACTTTCTGATTCACCATTTCAGAAGTGGAGAATCAGAGTGAGAAGCCTGAAACTGGCTGATATTCTGGAGAAAGCAAGAAGTGTTTTGACTTCTTTATTTCACCAGTCAGAGCACATCTTCCCCACCATTACACACCCCAAAACCAGCAGGATAGGAATTTATAGTGTGTACACACACACATTTTTTTTTTTTAGATTTTCACGTCTCTGGCTGGGTTCACACTTGTGCGATGCGTGAACCAGCGCGATTCCTGTGCGGGTTTTCACATCGCACCTACATTGACATCTGCGCACCACTGCGGGTGTCAATGTAAAGTTAATGACACCCCCAGATCATTTCACAGATCGCAGTGCAAACTATGTAATGGTGCAGGAATCGGATCGCATGGGTGTTCACACCCATGCGATCAGATTCCAGTGCGGACCAAATAAAGGGTCCTGTTCCATTTTGGTGCAAATGCAATATGGTTTAGGGCCAGTTCCCACTGCTGCGGTGTCCAAGATCGGATGTGATTCGCACCGCACTGCAAAATCACATCCGATCTCTGATGCGATTTCAGCCATACAGATAGTATTGCTAAATTTGCATTGCCCTCGGACCAAACTCTTACAGGACCCTTTTTTTGGTCCACAGCAGAATCGGATCGCATGGGTGTTCACACCCATGCGATTCAATTACTGTCCGAGCTGGCAGATCGCACTGCAATATGCGAACTGATTTGGGGGGGGTTGTTAACTTTTAGGCCCAGTTCACACTTGTGCGATGCCAGACCTCGCACAGGCATCACATGTTATTCGCAGCACACTGCCATTCACATTACATGCGATGTCTGTGCTGTGCGATATCAGCTGTACAGATAGTATGGCTGATATCGCACCGCATTCGGTGCAAACACGCACAGGACCCTTTTTTCTGTTCGGACCAGAATCGGATCGCATGTGTGTTCACACATATGCGATCCGATTCATGTCCGGACTGTCAGTTCGCAGTGCGATATGCAAGCTGAACTGGGGGTGTTAATGTATTGACACTCCCCAGCGATTCGCATATGGCAGTGTGAACTGACATGCGAGTCGGTGCGATGCGGGAACCTGCAGTGTTCTCGCATTGCACCAGTTTATCAATTTTTATGTTTATCAATTATGAAATATATTTTATTTTAATTTATTAATAAATATTTATACTTGTATACTTTATTTAAAAATTTTTAATTATAAATGTATTTTGCGTTTATATGAATGGTGTATAGCTGCATTACATTCATTTACTATACACCATTCACATTTAAATAGGGACATGTATGATCTTTAAATATTGATAAAAACAATGTTTTTTTTATAATTAGGTTAATGTATATTGTGTAGGGGGAATGTAACTTTATTATTTTATTAATATGTTGGGGAATAATGTGTGCTGAATTGTGTTAAACTTTTGTATTTTATGGTTCCTCATACTATAATCTCGTGTGATGTAGCGGGATTACAGTGAGAGGAGCAGTTCTCAGGAGTTCCCGGCGTTTGTAGATTGCTCCTTAACTCAACATGAGAAGCGATCTACACACTTCCATAAACAGACACTCAGGAGAGCGATCTCCTCTGAGAATGCCTGAGAACTGAATCGCGGTATTTTACCTCACTTTCATAAAAGGACACCAGAGTGGTACGGGTTTTGCTCAAGAATATCCCTATATTTAGCACCATCCATCTTTCTCTGAACTCTGACCAGTTTCCCAGTCCCGACTGCTGCAAAACATCCCCACAGCATGATACTGCCATCACCATGTTTCACTGTGGGGATGGTGATCTTTGGGTGATGTGATGGTTTTGCGACAGACATAGCATTTTCTTTGATGGCCAAAAAGTTGAATTTTAGTCTCATCAGACCAGAGCACCTTCCTCCATACATTTTGGGAGTCTCCCATATGCCTTTTTGCACTCAAAAACGTGCCATTTTGTTTTTTGCTGAAAGTATTGGCTTTCTTCTGGCCACTCTGCAATAAAGCCCAACTATGGAGTGTATGGCTTATGGTCGTCCTATGTACAGATACACCAGTCTCTGCTGTGGAACTCTGCAGCTCCTCCAGTGTTACCTTAGGTCTCTGTGCTACCTCTGATTAAGAGCCCTCCTTGCCCGGTCCGCGAGTTTTGGTGTGCGGCCGTCTTTTGGCAGGTTTGCTGTTGTGCCATGTTCTTTCCATTGGGTTATGATAGATTTGCAGCCTCAGGCTGCAAATAAAAAAAAAAAAAAAAAAAAAAAAAAACTTAGATTGGTGAAATGTCCACCTGTGTGCAATTATGTGAGTTCTGAAGGCAATTGGTTGCACTGGAGCTTTTTATGGGCCCCCAAAGGGGTGACTACATACGCATGCCAATTATCAGTTTTCTATTTCTGAAAAATAGTTTTATGTATACATTTTTCTAATTTTACTTCACCAACTTAGACTATTGTGTGCTGATCCATCACATAATTTCAAAAAAAAAAAAAAAAAAAAAATTTAACCAAAGGCTGTAATGTAATAAAATAGGTAAAAAGCCAAGGGGGTAAACACTTTTGCAAGGATAGAGACTTATATACACATACCATTTCACAAAATTGAGTACATCCCTCACATTTTTGTAAATATTTTATTATATCTTTTCATGTGACCACACTGAAGTTACACTTTGCAACAAAGTAGTGAGTGTACAGCTTATACCACAGTAAATTTGTTGTCCCCTCAAAATAACACAGCCATTAATGTCTAAACCGCTGGCAACAAAAGTGAGTAACCCTTAATTGCAAATGTCCACATTGGGCCCAATTAGCCATTTTACCGCCCTGGTTTCATGTGACTCAGTGTTACAAGGTCTCAGGTATGAATGGGGAGCAGGTGCGTTAAATTTGGTGTCATTACTCACATACTGGTCACTGGAAGTTCAACATGGCACCTCATAGCAAAGAACTGAGGATCTGAAAAAAATTATTGTTGCTTTACATAAAGATGGCCTATGCTATAAGAAAACTGCCAAGATCCTGAAACTGAGCTGCAGCACAGTGGCCAAGACCATACAGCTGTTTAACAGGACAGGTTCCACTCAGAACAGGCCTCCCCATGGTTGACCAAAGAAGTTGAGTGCACGTGCTCAGCGTCATATCCAGAGGTTGTCTTTGGGAAATAGATGTACGAGTGCTGCCAGCATTGCTGCAGAGGTTGAAAGGGTGGAGGGTCAGCCTGTCAGTGCTCAGACCATACATCGCACACTGCATCAAATTGGTCTGCATGGCTGTAATTCCAAAAGGAAGCCTCTTCTAAAAAGATGCACAAGATAGCCCACAAACATTGTGCTGAAGATAAGCAGACTAAGGACATGGATTACCAGAACCATGTCCTGTGGTTTGAGACGACCAAGATAAACTTATTTGGTTCAGATGGTGTCAAGTGTGTGTGGCGGCAACCAGATGGAGTACAAAGACAAGCGTGTCTTGCCTACAGTCAAGCATGGTGGTGGGAGTGTCATGGTCTGGGGCTGCACGAGTGCTGCCGACACTGGGGAGCTACAAATCATTGAAGGAACCATGAATGACAACATGCACTGTGACATACTGAAGCAGAGCAGGATGCTCTCCTTATGAAGACTGGGCTGTCTGCAGGGCAGTATTCCAACATAACAACCCCAAACACACCACCAAGATGACCACTGCCTTGCTAAAGAAGCTGAGGGTAAAGGTGATGGACTGGCCAAGCATGTCCCCAGACCTAAACCCTATTGAGCATCTGTAGGGCATCCTCAAACATCCACCAGCTCCGTGAAGTCGTCATGGAGGAGTGGAAGAGGACTCCAGTGGCAAGCTCTGGTGAACTCCATGCCCAAGAGGGTTAAGGCAGTGCTGGAAAATAATGGTGGCCATACAAGATATTGATATTTTGGGCCCAATTTGGACATTCACTTAGGGGTGTACTCGCTTTTGTTGCCAGCGGTTTAGACATGAATGGCTGTGTTGAGTTATTTTGAGGTGACAGCAAATTTACACTGTTATAAAAGCTGTACACTCACTACTTTGCTACAATGAAGTGTCATTTCTTCAGGGTTGTCACATTAAAAAAAAAAAAATATCTACAAAAATGTGAGGGTGTACTCACAAGTTCATATACCCTGGCAGAATTTATGATTTCTTGGCCATTTTTCAGAGAATATGAATAATAAAAACTTTCACTCATGGTTAGTGTTTGGCTGAAGCCATTTGTTATCAACCGTTTACCCCTTTTTAAATCATAATGGCAACAGAAACTACGCAAACGACCCTGATGAAAAGTTTACATACCCCAGTTCTTAATATTATGCATTGCCCCCTTTAACATCAATGACAGCTTGAAGTCTTGTGGATGAGGCTTTTATCTTCTCAGATGGTAAAGCTGACAATTCCTCTTAGCAAAAAGCCTTCAGTTCCTGGAAAGTCTTGGGCTGTCTTGCATGAACTGCATGTTTGAGATCTCCCCAAAAAGGCTCAATGATATTGAGGTCAGGGGACTGAGATGGCCACTCCAGAACCTTTACTTCATTCTGCTGTAGCCAATGACAGATAGACTTGGCCTTGCGTTTTGGATCATTGTCATGTTGGAATATCCAAGTACGTCCCGTGCGCAGCTTCCTGGCTGATGAATGCAAATGTTCCTCCAGTATTCTTTGATAACATACTGCATTCATCTTGACAAATTTTCATCAAATTTCTTGTGCCTTTGTAGCTCACACATCCAAAACATCAGCGATCCATCTCCGTGTTTCACAGTAGGAATGGTGTACTTATCATATAGGCCTTGTTGTTGACTCCTCTCCAAATGTAGCGTTTATGGTTGTGGCCAAAAAGCTGAACGCCGCAATAAATAAATAAATATATATATATATATATATATATATATATATATATATATGTCCCTAAATCTCAAGCTTGTAGACGCTACAACTTTTGCGCAAACCAATCAATATACACTTATTGGGATTTTATACCAAAAATATGTAGCAGAATACAGATTGGCTTAAATTGATGAAGAAATTTGATTAAGACTCCTTTGGGTGGTATTCAAAAAGCCTCTGCCAAGTGCCTGAAAACTGCCACCCATTCATTCAAGTGACTTCACTCGGGCAGTGCGCTTTCCAAAAAGTCCTGCAAGCAGCATTTTCAGGGTGGGTTGGGAGCGCTGTATTTAGCTCTCCCAAAATGCATTTGCATTGTATTTGGGTACAACATAATGTAAAGCAACGCAGTACCGTATCGCAAAAAATGGCCTGAATTGGTTAATGTTGCTGTAGGCCTCTTGGCAGTCTCCAACCAGTTTTCTTCTCGTCTTTTCATCAGTTTTAGAGGGACATCCAGTACTTTGTATGGTCACTGTTGTGCCATATTTTCTCCACTTGATGACTGTCTTCACTGTGTTCCTTGGTATTTCTAATGCCTTAGAAATTCTTTTTTACCCTTCTCCTGACTGATAACTTGCCTACTAGGCACTTAAACCCCCCTCCTGACCAGACCAATTTTCAGTGCTCACACTTTAAAATGACAATAAAAACGAATTTTAGTTTGTGATAAAATTTTGCAAACTATTTTTTGCCACAATTTATACCGTTCCATATCTTTGGTAAAAATAACCCAAATTAGTGGATATTATTTGGTCTGTGTGAAAGTTAGAGTCTACAAGCTGTGGTGCAAATCATAAAAATTGATCACACCTGATTTACTAGGCCTATCATTTCTTGCAACCATAACAAGCCAGGAAAGTACAAATGACCCCTTTTTTGAAAGTAGACATTCCAAGGTATTTAGTAAGATGCATGGTGAGGTTTTTGATGTTATTTTTTTCCCACTATTCTTTGCAAAATTGATTTATTTTTCCCCACAAAATTGTCATTGTAATAGGTTATTTCTCACATGGCATGTGTATACCACAAAATACATTCTGCTACTCCTGAGTATTACAGTACCACATGTGTGAGACTTTCACAGCCTGGCCACATAGAGGGGCCAAACATGCAGGGAGCACCATCACGTGTTCTAGGAGCATAAATTACACATCTAACTTGTTGACTACTTATTACACTTTTGAAGGCACTGGAGCACCAGGACAATGACACGTGACACTGATGACAGATGGCACTAATATGTGGCACTGGGGACAGGTGGGCAATGTTGTGTTAGTGTGGCACTGTAACTTATGATTTTTCACTCATGCTGCAGCACGGAAGCTCTCCCTCACACATGGTCTCCGTGTGAGGAGGGAGAGCCAGCAATGATTTACATATGAGATAATCTCTCATTGGACACTCCGATCGAGTGCTAAATGGCTGCTGTGACCAAGGGATACGACCAACACAGATTTCCTCCGATGCGCAGGGAGGAAGTAAAAAAAGGAGGACGTCCAGGGGCGCCCTCCAGGCGATTGAGCGCCACAGCCATGTTTCGGATATAGCGTGAACGCCTAGTGGTTAAGGACTGAGCCTCTTTGAGATTTGTTCTAGCAGTTTTTTTGCTAGAAAATTACTTAGAACCCCCAAACACTACATTTTTTTTCTAACACCCTAGAGAATAAAATGGTGGTCGTTGAAATACTGTCACATCGTATTTGTGCAGCTTTCTTACAAGCACACTTTTTTTTAAATTAAAAAACAGTCACTTTTATTCCTATTACAAGGAATGTAAACATCCCTTGTAATAGAAAAAAAAAATACATGACAGGACCTCTTAAATATGAGATCTGGGGTCAAAAAGACCTCAGATCTCATATTTACACTAGAATGCAATTAAAAAAAAAAAAAATATGGCCCTTTAAGAGCTATGGGCAGAAGTGAAGTTTTGATGTCGCTTCCGCCCTGCAAATGGTATGGGGACGGGTGGGGGCCATCTTCTCCACAAATGATACTTTTTAAATAAAAACACCCCTATAACACACAAGCTTAATGTATTCTAGTAAAGTTAGTCTGTAAACTAAGGTCTGTTTTGTTAGCTTATAGCAGTAGTTTGTTGTTATTTTATAAACTTACAGCAGGCCGTGGCCATCTTAAGTCTGGGCATCTGAAGCCAGACTGTATTTCTTCCTGGATCTCATCCTTGCAGATCTCGCACATGCTCAGTGCAGCAGGTTTCCATAGCAACAGCAGTGTCAGGAAGTTGCCGCCCCTTCCCAGAAGGCATTGCAAACAGGAAATTATGCGATGGGCCGCGGCCAGGGAGGAGGAAGTGAAAAATGAATACAGCAGATATACAGTAAGTGCTGAGAAAAAAAAAAAAACAACTATCCAATTCTTTTACAGTGCAGTTTAGTGAGGGATGCTGAACAGTTGTAAAAGTGGGTGGAACTCCACTTTAAAGGAAACATGTCATGAGAGGAATTCATAGAGCAACGGTATTGATCTTAAAATACCCCCTAGCAATCCTTATTCTTCTACTTTGCATTACCAACATATAACATCTACACAGCAAGCAAAGCCAGCACTCTTAATTCTCAATACCAGGTTATAGGTCGGTGACTCAAAGTGAAAACAAAGGGCAAGGCAGGCTAACTTTAATGGCATAGTCCACCTTTAAAGGATAAGTTCATCTTCGGGCCTCTTGCACACTGCAGCTTGAAAAAGCTCACACTTTTTTTTACTGAGCCTATTAATTGTAATGTGCTTGTGCACACAGGCGCGTAAACAAGCGTCATGCCTTTTTTGGTCAGTAATTTACGCCTCAGGCACACAGACGTCCATTTACATATTGTGCAGAACGAGAATAAGTTATCGCACATTTGGGCGAAAGCATATATGCATGTAAATATGCGCACACACATACAAAAGTCAGAAAAATCAGTATCGTGTGCAAGAGGCCTTTCAGAAAAAGTGCGGTGGTAGTTCATTGAAAACTACAAGCCGACAGCTGCAAAAGCTGCCAGACCTTGTAGTTTTCCCATTCAGAGTGCTGTGAATGAGTGACGTGGCTCGGGCCCCGCACAGCCACTTTATTTGCTTTTGACAGCTAGCAGGTGAAGAACCCCCGCTAGCTGGCACCGCAGGAATCAGGTAGGTGCATTCATAACATGTTACTTTTCGAAATGTGGGTGTAACATGTTATGAAAGGTGAACCTTATGCTTTAAGATCATTTCACCCATCCTTGGGGTATAACATAAAACATGGTCACATTCCCCAATGCATCCACCCTCAAACTGCTTTACCCTAACACATGGGATCTTCTTGCAGCCTCCTGTTTTGTTTTGAATTGTGCAGTTTATGGCTCCTCCCATACAGTTGCATCAACAATTCACAGATCAATTTGTAGCACCATTTCATTATTTACTACTTACAGCCCCATAACACAACATGAACTTTGCCTGGGAGTAAAAAATTTGCATGAAAACTGTTTTCTACAGGCCCTGTTTACACAGCACATGTGCAGTGGTTTTCATAAGAAAACACCCCAAAAGACAGTGTGAAGCAGCCCTTAATGCAAAAGCCTGTGCTTTATACTCAATACACCGACTGTGGTTGCAATGCTTTGCAGGCTTCATTGCAAACATTTAATAAATGTACTTTTTTTTTTTTAAAGTCTAACTCCAGGCAAACCCCCCCCCCCCCCCCTCACAAAGGAAAAGAGCCCAGGCCATCACTCTGCTGGAGGTCCCTCCCATCACCATTTTTCTCTTGGTGTCAGGGAAACGTGTCAAAAGTAATTCATGCAAACAGAGGAATCATGCAGCTGACAGAAATTACACTTAGTCCTCTGGACTGAGACCAGTACACACCATAGAGCAGGGGTAGGCAGCCTGGGGCCCTCCAGCTGTTGTGGAACTACATTTCCCATGAGGCAATGCAAGGCTAGCAGTTACAATTACTCCCAGACGCATGATGGGACTTAGAGTTCTGCAACAGCTGGGAGGGCCCCAGGTTGCCTACCTCTGCCATAGAGGGATGTGCTTTGCTCATATTTCGACATGCCTGACGAAGGGGTCCTGCGTGACTCCGAAACGTTGCACCTCTGTGTTGTGATCATGCAATAAACGAAACAGTTTGGACGCCACCTTGTGCTGATCCTTGGTGTACTAGACTTGAACCAGTATCCAGCTGGTTGTTGCTGCAGCACCCGACCTTTAGAACTCATACCAGGAACATGTGCAATGGGAATATGAAACATTACATGAAATGAGCAGTGTGGACACAACACCCAAGGATGGACCCTAGGAAGTAAACAGAAGGATCACTATGTGACCGTGGCTTCAGCAAAGTGGACTTTTTTTCATACCAGCAGTTTTGCAAATATCCTGGAGTTGGGTTTGAAATGACTGAGCGCATTTACTACATTTTTGTAAAAGGTGACTATGCTTTTAAAAATACCAATATCCCACTAGCTCAATTTTCTGAAGCTAACCAGAGCATTTAGGTCTCTGAAAGCCTGTAAGTAACTTTCCACAGTGCATTCTACAAAAGTGCTTTCTTGTGTTAGTGGGATCAACAGTATGGCTGGAGCCTGAAACATTCCTAGAGTGAGGAGTTGTTGCCAATAGTTCTGAAAGGGGGGGGTCAAATTATGAAAGCAAGAACATTATGACTTTGTACTATAATTGCCATGTATTCCAAGAAAACAAGAGCAAATTCTGAACATGGCTCAAGCAGATTTTCTTATGCTTTGCAGCACAACGGCTGTTTATGAAGGACGTCTGCAGTCATGCCACCTCCCCAACACCTCCCCTTAGTCTCCCTCCCCATTGTGCAATAGTCATGAGGTAGTCCTGGCTTCCCTAAGCTTGTTTACTGTTTCAAGTTTTCCTGGAGGCATGGCTAAAAATGTCTGATAATAAGCCATGCGTCTGCACATATGGAGCAATGTGCACTTTGTTCAGAGGGAGAATAACTTTCTAGGAGTAGTGTTATGAAAGAAAAACAAGAACATGACAGCACATTAAAAGTCAAAACATTGTGAACATTCATTTTTGTTCCTCATCACTACAACAAGCTTAGGCCTCATGAACATGGCTGATCAGCATTGTCCGATTAAATTGTAAAAAAGTAACATCTACTGGTTGGATCAGCAGGTAAAACCTATTGTGCTCATGCTAACAGAAGTGATGCGTACTTTTTTCCCCTCAAATGTTCCACTATTAGCCCTCCCAAAAGGCAGACATTTATTGGCTCAGGAGCCATAGCTGGTGCATAGTTTCCCTCAAAGCAATGGCTGTACGCCAGTACTTATATAAACAGACATGAACTTCCCTGGTTTGCATCTAGGGATATATGTCCTCACGCATGTGCATGTTTATGCAAGTACCGACATATACCTGTGGGTTTCTATGTCTGGCTGTATGCAGCACCTCCAGACACAGGCAGTTTTCATCATATGTCCCCAGTTGTCCGTGTGCATGAGGCCTTTGGCTTCATGCACACGTGTTGTAAACACTGCTGTGTTCGGAATACCACGTATCGTTCAGATCAAAATGCAGCAGTATTTTATATTATATGCCCATGCACACAAGAGCATTGTGCTCAGTAATCCTGCGCTGGGTTCAACTGTCAAATCAAAATAGAAATACAACTATGGATGCAGGCTTTACTAACAGTTCCATATGAATGTGTATAAAACACAAAATTTACAAGGAAAACTGAGCTAGAGATATGGATAAAGAATTGACAGATGTGAACGTTCCACGGACATTTAAACTACGTACACTGAAGCCCTTGATGGATCATCAGGCCTCATATGCATGGGGGCCTGGCACAGTAGAAAATGAAATTCAGGTGCATTTCCCAACTCAAGAGCCACAGCTGCCCATCGAAATCAATTACGTGATGCGGCTGTATGCAAGTATATGCCAGTACTTGTAAAAGCCTGTGTATGGACATACGCCTCTGAACAGATACTATATTACCAAAAGTATTGGGACACCTGCCTTTACATAAACTTGAATGCCATCTTAGTCTGTAGGGTTCAATATTGAGTTGGCTCACCCTTTGCAGCTATAACAGCTTCAACTCTTCTAGGAAGGCTGTCCACAAGGTTTAGGAGTGCGTCTATGGGAAGGTTTGACCTTCCAGAATCGCATTTGTGAGGTCAGGCACTGATGTTGGATGAGAAGGTCTGGCTCACAGTCTAATTCATCCCAAAAGGTGTTCTATTGGGGTGAGTTCAGGACTCTGTGCAGCCCAGTCAAGTTCCTCCACCCCAAACCCATCCATGTCTTTATGGACCTTGCTTTGTGCATTGGTTCAAATCACTTGGTGGAGGGGGGATTATGGTGTGAGATCGTTTTTCAGGGGTTGGGCTTGGCCCCTTAGTTCCAGTGAAGGAAACTTTCAAGGCATCAGCATACCAAGATATTTTGGACAAATTTCCATCTCCCAACTTTGTGGGAACAGTTTGGGGATGGCCCCTTCCTGTTCCAATATAACGGCGCACCAGTGCTGTAGATGTAATTATTAACAAGGGTTCCCTGAGCCTGGAAAGTTATTTCAAGGGTTCCCCAACACTAAGGCCCCTTTCACACTGGGGCGGTAGGGGGCATCGGCGGTAAAACAGCGCCATTTTTTAGCAATGTTTTACCACGGGACGGTTTTAACCCCCCGCTGGCAGCCGAAAAAGGGTTAAAACCCCTCGTATAGCGCGGCTATAGTCGTGGTATAGCCGCGCTGTCCCATTGATTTCAATGGCCAGGAGCGGTGAATACATTGCTCCTTCACCGCTCCAAAGATGCAGCTTGCAGGAGATTTTTTCTTCTCCTGCCAGCGCACCGCTTCAGTGTGAAAGCCCTCGGGGCGGTTCGCAGGCGGTATTTTTATCGCAATAACGCCTGCAAACCGCCCCAGTGTGAAAGGGGTCTAAAACATGTTGAAAAAGGCTGATCGATTGTGTCAGACACCCATGTGCACAAGGCCTAATGATTTCCATGGGTGGCAGTATGCAGCAGCTGTCACTCCTGGGTGGAGATCCACCCGGATTCTACATTCTATGGCCCCAGGTGCCTGGGTGCACAAGGCCACGTGTGGTTTTTATGCAGGATCCTGTGTAGCAATCAGTATTATACCCATAAAGCCCAATCACACTACCAATGGACAGAAAAACATGCCTGCAATCAACTGCTCCTCTGCGTTTTTACGTACATGTTTTTCTGCATAGGTTTCCACCCCGCCACACACAAAGGCACGTTTTTTTTCTGATCGATTTGTTTTGGGCGAGGCGTTTGTGCATGTTTACATGTGTGATAATATGCAAACATATTACGCAAAAAAAAAAAATTTGCACAGCTATGGAATGCGAGGAACACGGTACTCTGGTGTAAACACGACATAGAAAGACGGTTTTCACTGCGTCACTTACATTCTTTCCAGGAACAAACACAGGTAACTGCATGTACTGCAAACTGGCTCTAAGAATTCTATCAGAAATCATAGGAATTCTGCAGGGCCTGTTTTGTGATCGGAGCTGGGCGCTGTGTATGGGGGCCGCACCATCATGACGGAGCACGTGTATTGGTGTTTTGTATTGCCAGCTGTGTCCTAGATTTACCTCCACCCTGTACTGAATACAGCAGGCCCGGCCATGGAAAGTCAGGATAACAAGTGACAGCTAGGTGAGGTCCAGCACCCCCTCTCTCTCTCTCTGCCTGCAGGATTGTGCAATCACTGAGAGTGTGCATGCAGGGATGCCATGCAGGCCGTGTACTGGCATGTGATCTCTGCATTCACCAGCAGCAGCTCTGGGTGTGCCCTGGGCCTCAGATCCATCTGCATGCTCTCTGCACCCCCTCCCCCTATCTGCACCCCCTCCCTAGGCCTACATTGCAGGGCCGAGCCCCCCTCCCCGGACATGCACAGGCCGCCGTGCCCCTCCTCAGGCCTCACTTACCTCCAGGGGTGGTGGAGAAGAGGGTCCCCCCGGGGGTGGTGCAATAGTCATGAGGTAGCTGAGATGAGTCGCTAATATGGATGGTCCTGGTGGGGATGGCCCGGCTCTGGCTGTGCTGGTGTCCGGTTGACATGTTCCTGGCTTGAAGGGTGTGTGTGTGGTGGGGGGGAAGAGAGGAAGAAAGCAAGACAGGGCCGGAGAGCGGGGCTGGGAGGAGCCGGCTGAGGTAGCGGGTGCACGTTAGGGGGGAGGGGTGTGCGGAGCTCCTTCCTTCTCTTTCCTCCTCCGCCCTTCACAAGCTCGCGACTGAGCCAGGAAGCACGGCCAGGAAATGACGTCACGGACCGCGTGCTCTTAACCCCTCACAGGCCGCACTGGGTTAGGCTGATGCAACAGGAACGGGGGGGAGGGGGAGGACCCTGGGCTGACAGGCCGAGATAAGGGCACGTGAGGGGCCCCTGTACGTCTGTCAGCAATGGAGGGAAAGACACCCTGCTAGGAAACAGCTAACAGCACATGTACACAGAGATCCGTCCTCACCCTTCAAATATCACTGTGACCACTAATAAAAATACACAATCATGATGATCCCTGAACTCCAGAATTAAAACACAAATCATGTGCGATTCAATAAAAAAAAATCAACTAATGACCAATATACACGCTTCAATTTTATTATCCAATCGATAGGAGATTCAATCAAATGATTGGCTAATGGTGGCTATACACGCTTTGATTGTATTATCCGATCAATATGAAATTCAATTAAAAAGGTCAACTAATGGTGGCCAGACACACTTCAATTTTATGATCTGATCAATGTGCAGTTCAATCAAAAACGATCGACTCAGCCCTGGTT
Source organism: Lithobates septentrionalis (assembly GCA_037952835.1). Taxonomy (NCBI): domain Eukaryota; kingdom Metazoa; phylum Chordata; class Amphibia; order Anura; family Ranidae; genus Lithobates; species Lithobates septentrionalis. Next base: position 2,707,480 of record JBBDGP010000859.1, on the reverse strand, counting down.
CACACTGATGCGATGGGGGAAACGCACAAGATTCGCTGTGTTTCCCAGTATCGCACTGCATAGCAATCGCACACCGTCCATGCAATCTGCTGCGGGTGTCAGGCCCAGTTCACTTCGATGCAAATCGGATGCAATCCAAAAGGCATCGATTTGCATGTCATCTGAAAATACATTGTTTTCTATAAAGGCTGTTCACATCGATGCGGTGCGATTTCATCCGGTTATGTGTGGTGCAGGAACTAGTTAGAGTTACTTTAAACCCAAACACCTTTGAATTCCACAGGTTCTGAGGCTATATAAAGGCAGATAAGGCACCAAGTGAGTTTAATTATCACCTTAATCAGCCACAGAACCTGTGTAATATGTGTTCGGGTTTAAAGGGATGAGGTGGCAACCATAGAACCAGCGCGATTCCAGTACAGTTCCCTCATCACATGTCACCTGCCGGCGGTGCGCACTGACATCTGCGAGTGTCAATGTAAAGTTAATGACACCCCCAGATTTGCCACCTCATCCCTTTAAAACCGAACACATACTAATTACACAGGTTCTGTAGCTGATTAATGTGGTAATTAAACTCACTTGGTGCCTTATCTGCATTAAATTGGCCTCAGAACCTGTGTAATTCATATGTGTTCAGGTTTAGGGATGAGGTGGCAACTCTACCCCAGATCGGCTCGCAGATCGCAGTGCAAACTGCCAAATGGTGCAGGAATCGGATCGCATAGGTGTGAACGCCCATGTGATCTCACTCCAGCGCGGACCAAAAAAAAGGTCCCTGTACCATTTTGGTGCAGATACGATGCGATTTGAGCCATAAGAAATGTATGGTTTAAATTGCACTGCACAGACACCCCATAAGATGTGCACAGAAATGCGGTGCGAATGAAATGCGATGAGATTCCCGTGCGAATCACATGCGGTGTTCCGCACACGTGCACCAGTGTGAACCCAGGCTAATAGTGGCCAGACAAGCTTCAGTTTTATGATCTGATCAATGTGCAATTCAATCAAAACAATCGACTAATGGTGGTCAGACACACTTTTATTTTATTATCCGATCAATAAAAAGATTAAATCAAAACATACAACTAATGGTGGAAATACACATTTCAATTTTACTATTCAATCATTGTGATCAAAATGATCAAATCTACAAACAGTTGAATAGCCAGAACATCCCTTCTGATCAACTGAGACTCAGTTTATATCAGATTCGATCAAACTCTTTCAAATTGGCCAGGGAGGAATATTATTGATCATTTTTAATCATTTATAAGCATTGGGATACCATGTTCACAGTATTGATTGGATTATGAGATGACATAGTGGAAACAGAGATACGATCGATAAGTGATGATTGACATCCACTTCCCTGTGTGTGGCATATCGATGGGGTGGGTTGTTGACTATAGAGCAATATTTCCTTTCAAAGAGAACGACTGGAAAATAAATCCATCATTTATCGTAGTGTGTGTGGCCATCGTTAGACTCAATCTCAGTTGGACTTGATGAGACTAAATCGATTGACCAGGATGGAATATTATTCATTTTCCATTGATTGGAAGCATTACTCAAGAATATGATCGTATGTCAATTGATGAGATTACAGAGGGAAACAAAGATATAATCGATATCTAACAATTGAAATCCACTTCTTTATGTGTGACATATCGATCATATGGCTTATCAATTATACAGCAATTTTTCCTATCAGAAGAGATCAATCGGAAAAGAAATCAATCATTTAAGCGTGTGGCCACCATTAGACTCTATTTAGATCGGATTTAATCATACTTGGTTAGTCGGCCAGGGCAGAATAATATTGTTCTTCTGCATCAATCGGCAGCACTGGGATACTTTGTTCATAAATACGATCTTATTTTGATCACTCAGATTATGAGATGACATGGTGAAGACAGAGATGCAATCGATAATTTAGGATCAGAAATTACCATTATATCTTAACTATTGATCAAAAACCACTTACCTCTGTGAGGCATATCAATTAAATGGGTTGACATCTCTAGATCGATTATTCCTATCAGAAGAGATTGATCAGAAAAGACCTTGATCATTTAGCAAAGCATGTATGGCCAAGCAGAATGAAACCTATTGACTAAAGCTATTGAACGGTTTCCCAAAACAGTTTAACTCAAGGCATGTTGGGAGTGATAACTGTCACATTGGCTTTTGCCCTGAACTGTCAAACCATCAAATGGCTGCTGTCATAACTGATCACATGTGCAGCGCCATGGCAACTGCAGATCATACAGAGGCTAAGATGGCAGCTTCCTTGGCTGGAAAGGAGAGGAGGGTTTAGTTCCGCTTTAAAGTGGTTGTAAAGGCAGAATGTTTCTTTATCTTAATGCATTCTATGCATTAAGATAAAAAAGCTTCTGTGTGCAGCAGCCACCTCAGCCCCCCTAATACTTAGCTGAGCCCCATCTCTGTCCAGCGATATCCACAAGCATCTCGGCCTTCTGAGACTCTCCCTCCTGATTGACTGAGACACAGTAGCAGCACCATTGGCTCCCGCTGCTGTCAAGCAAAGTCAGCTAGCCAATCAGGAGAGAGAGGGTGCCGGGCCATGGCTCCGTGTCTGAATGGACACGAAGTTGTGACTCGGCTCACTTTGAATGAATATTGCACGGTCATGCAACACTGTACCCAAATGAAATTTTTATCTTTTCTCCCCCCACAAATAGAGCTTTCTTTTGGTGGTATTTAATCACTTCTGAGGTTTTTATTTTTTGCTAAAAAAACGAAAAAAGACAGACAATTTTGAAACAAACAGTTACATAGTTTATTATTAAATTTTGAAAGCAGATCATTTTTCTCCTTCATTTATGTGAGTTGATGAGGAAGCACTGATGGGCACTGATAGGCTGCACTGATGGGCACTGATAGGCTGCACAGATAAGCACTGATAAGGCAGCACTGATAGGTGGCACTGGTGGGCACTAATGAGGCAGGAGTGGTGGGCACTGAGAGGTGGCACTGATGGGTGACACTGAAGGGCACTGATGGGTGGCACTGAAGGGCACTGATAGGTGGCACTGATAGGTGGCACTGGTAGGTGACACTGATAGGTTGCACTGATGATGAGGCACTGATGGGCACTGGTTGGCAGCACTGATGGGCACTGAAAAATGGCACTGGTGGGCATTGATAGGTGGCACTGGTAGGTGGCACTGTTGGGCACTGGTAGGCAGCACTGATATGCACCTGTAGGTGGAACTGGTGGGCACTGCATAGCAGCAGTGCCTCTCCCTGTTTGGGACTGATGTCCCTCTGTCAGAAGCCAGTGATCGGCTTTTTTTTCCCCTCATGCTGTCAGCATGAGGGGGGAAAAAAAAGCTGATTACCGATCTTCTGTGTACATCACGTGATCAGCTTAGTAAAGGGATCGGCCCCTTACTCCGATCTGTGATCAACCGAGTCTCATTGACTCAGTGATCACAGAGCGCGTCACGTGCGCTCCACAGGGGCACGCAGGCAGCACATGCATGGGAGGACGTCTATTGACGCAATTCGGGCAAATTAAGACCCGCGCCGTAGTCGTCATTCAGTTATAGTGCGGGCAGGAGGTGGTTAGCCACTTAAGCCCTGGACCATTTGGCTGGCCAAAGACCAGAGCACTTTTTGCGATTCGGGACTGTGTCGCTTTAACTGACAATTGCGCGGTCATGCGACGTGGCTCCCAAACAAAATTGATGTCCTTTTTTCCCCTCAAATAGAGCTTTCTTTTGGTGGTATTTGATCACCTCTGCGGTTTTTATTTTTTGCACTATAAACAAAAAAAGAGCGACAATTTTGAAAAAAATCGCATAATTTTTTACTTTTTGCTATAATAAATATCCCCAAAAAATATATAAAAATTTTTTTTCCCTCAGTTTAGGCAGATACGTATTCTTCTACATATTTTTGGTAAGAAATTTATTGCGTTTATTGATTGGTTTGCGCAAAAGTTATAGCGTCTACAAAATAGGGGATAGTTTTATGGCATTTTTGTTAATAATTTTTTTTTTTACTAGTAATGGCGGCGATCTGCGATTTTTATCGTGACTGTGACATTATGGCGGACAGATCGGACACTTTTGGCGCTATTTTAAAACCATTCACATTTATACAGCGATCAGTGCGATTAAAAATGCATTGATTACTGTGTAAATGTGACTGGCAGTGAAGGGGTTAACCAGGAGGGGGCGCTGCAGGGGTTAAGTGTATCCTAGGGAGTGATTCTAACTGTAGGGGGGAATGGGCTACGTGTGACACGACACTGATCACTGCTCCCGATCACAGGGAGTGGTGATCAGTGTCATTAGGCAGAACGGGGAAATGCTTGTTTACATCAGCATTTCCTCGTTCTTCCTCTCCGTGAGACGATCGCGGGTATGCCCGCGGACATCGAGTCCGCGGGACCCGAGATCACACTCACGGAGCTCGCGGCAGGGTCGCACGTGCGTCATTTGCTTGTCCGTGCCATTCTGCCAACGTAAATGTCCGTGCGGCGGTCGGCAAGCGGTTAAAGTGGATGTTAACACTCACATATATCCAGTGAAGTGAACAGCCTCAGATGATACACAGGGGTGAAACAAATCCACCTACATAAATTTTACATGTATATCTGCTGTCTTCATCCTCATTCAGCAGTAGCAGTGTAGTGTTGGATTCCATCACATAGGTGGAGACTTTCAGAGCTGTCCTGTGAGTAGAGCAACTTTCTGCTAAACTATTTATAGCACCCTCCCTGACACAAATTTCAGGCTGGTTTTATCACATGTGTTGGAGAACTTGTCAGAAGTTATAATGCTGATAACAGAACAGAACAGGAGACAACTATGGGACATAGTGCTTTGAAGAGAGATAAGAAAACACTGCAGATATATGTGCCCATCTCAAATTTCATGAATCGGGTTTACATCGACTTTAAAGGAAGCTCTATCATTACATTTTTTTCACTGTTCTGTCCCCTGGGGGACAAAGTACATGTAGGACGCCATGTTGCTAGGTGCTTCCTGACCCTAGCGATGAGGTTAGGTTGGCCCTCCCTCCTCTTCCCCTGCAACCGTCTGACAACATAGCTAGGAAGGAGACGGCCACTTCATAATGGCCGCTTGTCTTGGTTCCAAGCACCTCCCAGAGACAATCAACGGCAAGAGGAATGCAGAGGGAGAGGAGGCTGTTCACACGGTATCAAACACACTGTATATAGATGTGTATAGTGTGTAGTTTTGTACACATTTGTACAATGTGTGCAGTGAAAAAGGCTATGGGTCCATTCACACAGCAACGCCTGGCAGCGTAATGTTGTACTGCGCCGCCACTCCGTTCGCACATAGTGTCAGAGGCGCAGCGGCGGCGGAGGACTGTGTCTGTGTCCTGACTCCCGAATGAATGGAAGCAAGCAAACATTCATTGATGGGCGCCGATGAGGCTGCATTTGATGGGCGCTGGTGAGGCTGCATTTGATGGGCACTGGTGAGGCTGCATTGATGGGTACTGGTGAGGCTGCATTTGATGGGCACTGGTGAGACTGCATTTGATGGGCGCTGGTGAGGCTGCCTTTGATGGGCGCTCGTGAGGCTGCATTTGATGGGCGCTCGTGAGGCTGCATTTGATGGGCGCTGGTGGGACTGCATTTGATGGAGGCTGGTGAGACTGCATTTGATGGGCGCTGGTGAGACTGCATTTGATGGGCACTGGTGAGACTGCATTTAATGGGCGCTGGTGAAGCTGAATTGATGGGTGCCGATGAGGCTGCATTGATGGGCGCTGGTAAGGCTGCATTGATGGGCACTGGTGAGGCTGCATTTGATGAGTGCTGGTGAGGCTGCATTTGATGAGCGCTGGTGAGGCTGCATTTGATGGGTGCTGGTGAGGCTGCATTGATGAGCGCTGGTGAGGGTGCATTGATGGGTGCTGGTGAGGGTGCATTGATGGGTGCTGGTGAGGCTGCATTTGATGGGCACTTCATTATTAAGGTGGGGTATATATGGCCAGGGCGAAGGAGGTGGAGTCAGGGGTGGTGCAAGGGGGGGTTGGCAAAATGAGGTTTCACCTAGGGTGTCAAAAATCCTTGCACCAGCCCTGCTACTATTCAAGTGCATGGGGCCATGTTGCAACGGTGCTGGGGGATTTACAGGCTCTTTAGAGGGTGATGCAAGTATAAGCGAATCCTTACAGTGAGTTGCAGAGCTACTCAAAACGAATGGCACCATGGTTCACAAATTACTATGTGTGGCTGGGAATTTTATTCTCTTGCTTTTAAGAGATTGAAGCCCCATACACACAGGCCCAATGCCGGGCGACATCGGCCGGTTCAATAAAAATTGGCCCACATCCGGCCCGTGTGTATGGCAGCCATTTCCAACAGATGCCGGCCGGTTGGCTGGCTTCTGTCAGACTAGCATGCTGGAAAACTAGCAGCTGACCGGCTCCTGATCAGCGCTCCCAGCCAATAGCAGAGAGAGCGCTGATCAGAGTGTTCTGGCAGGGGGGCTGTCCCCTATCAGAACACAACAGCTCAGTGAGGGAGATCACTGTACTAAAGTCAGATTGTTAGTACAGTGGTTCCGACTGGAGCTGACAGTTTAACCACGTCCAGCCCAAGGCCCTCATATGACGTCCTGGACTTTCAGTGGGATTATCTGAATGATGGGTGCAGCTATAGGCATAATTCAGATATCCTCGTTTTCAGCCAGCGATTCTGAGTACCATAAGAATGATTATTCTCGCCGCCATCCGGTGCTTCTCCGGGCTCTCCCGTGCCATCGGGGACCCGGAGAAAGAATTGGCCGCCGCCGGATGATGACCATAGTGATTTCCGGTGACCAGATGGTCAAAAGTCATCTCTATGACCGTTGGAGGCCCGAGTGCGGCGTTATAAAGTCACGTCCAGGCCGTGATTGTAAACAAAGCCGCGATCGCGGCTGGTAAGCATGAAATCGTTTTCTTTCTTTTTTTTTGATCTAATGCTTTCCAGCCTGGAGTAGAGATATGGGGTCTTATTGACCCCGCATCTCTCCATAAAGAGGACCTGTCACGCACCATTCCTATTACAAGGGATGTTTACATTCCTTGTAATAGGAATAAAAGTGATAAAAAAAAAAATTAAAAGAGAAAGTGTAAAAATAATAAAAAAATGGAAAATAAACAATAAATATTATTTTTTTTTTAAACGCCCCTGTCTCCGGTAGCTTGCGCTCAGAAGCGAATGCACACATAAGTCCCGCCCACATATGTAAACGCCGTTCAAGCCACACATGTGAGGTATCGCCACATGTGTTAGAGCATGAGCAACAATTCTAGCACTAGACCTCCTCTGTAACTCTAAACTGGTAACCTGCAAAAATATTTAAAGCGTCGCCTATGGAGATTTTTAAGTATCGAAGTTTGGCGCCATTCCATGAGTGTGTGCAATTTTAAAGTGTGACATGTTAGGTATCTGTTTACTCAGCGTAAAATCATCTTTCACATTAAACAAATGTATATGGGCTAACTTTACTGTTTTGTTATCTTTTTAATTCATGAAACCGTTTTTTTTTTTTAAAAACGCGCTTAAAAAATTGTTGCACAAATACTGTGCGAGATAAAAAGTTGCAACAACCTCCATTTTATTCCCTAGTATGTCTGCTAAAAAAACATATATAATGTTTGGGGGTTCTGAGTAATTTTCTAGCAAGAAAATTATGATTTTTACAGTAGGAGAGGAGTGCCAGAATAGGCCTGGCATGGAAGTGGTTAAAAAACTCATAGTGTATACCAACCAGGCTTTAGGCACCATTTCCTGTATTCTGTATCCACTGATTCTGTACACAATAACAGGCTGTTGGGGCAGCTGCAGCTATTCATGCTTCTTTGCAAAGCCAACGTTCATCTGCAGTGATTGCAGCTGGATGCACACCGCAGTTGATCACTGGCTGTGCAAACAGGCACAAATAGCTGCAGCCTGTAATTGCAGTGTATGGTCTCGGCAGCTGCTGCAATCTACATACAGTTTGCAATCCTAGCAGCAGGGATCAGTAGATTGTTGTTGCTGGGATTAGCAGTGTGACAAAACACCCGTGTGAACTGTGCCTTAACTACTTGCTGAAAGTTACCTGAATAGGCTACAGTTGCGCAGAATATGTTTAGTGGCTTATTCCTGCTACTAAAACTAAGGCTGGCCATACAGTATACAATTTTCTTGTACAACTTTCCTTTAGATTTACCAAAACCATATAATAGGAGGTCAGACCTAAACACTTTCAATTTGTATGCAATCAGGCAGGCCCTTGCACTACATAGTTGAAGGTAAATCTAAAGAAAAATGAATAAGAAAATTGTATGGTGTATGGCCAGCTTAAGCCTGGCCATATAGTATACAATTGTCTTAATCAATTTTCCTTTAGAGTTACCAAAAGCATAAAAGATGAGTGTAGCAAGGTCCCAGGCCTCCTTTGATCTAATGAGAACCTCTAGGGCCAGGGATAGCTGACATCCTTCTATATGTAGTGGGTTGTGAGACATGGTGGGTGTATAGTTGTTAAAGTTTTTGGGCGCCAGACACTTCTTGGATGCAAATGAAAGTTTATTTCTCTTAAAAAACCTTTTTGTAAAGCCTTTGGTAGTTGCAAGATTAATTGGCAGACTCTGAGACTTCAATAGGAGGACAGCCATGCAGGGAAAGGCATCCAGCCAGACACCACATCTGCATGTGTAGGAATTCTGTCTCCAATGACAACGGTCTTTAACAGTTCCAAACACAAGGCTTAATAGTTCCTTCACTTTCACTACAATCATTCCTTGTAGTTCTTCAATACACTGAGCTCCCGGTCTCTCACTAGACCCACTGATTAACTGTCACTGAATCCCTTGAGCTCCTCTAATCTTCACGGTGGTATCTTCCTCAAGTGTCACCCCTGCTTCTCTGCTGGGTCCCTAGCTTGGCACTCTAGATACCTCTCAAGCTTCACCCACTGGCCTGCTTGTTCCCTGGCTTGACACACAAGGCTGCTCTGCAAGCGTCACCTCCGCTGGCTGGGTCCCGGGCTTGATACGATTCTTCACTGTCCCCGGTTAGTGAGAATGCTGTTCCAGTACTTGCTTTAATTACTCACTGTGGTCCCTGGTAATAAGGCGGATAGACCTTTACTGGCGACAGCTTCCCCTCTACCTCCGGCCACGACAGGTTCTCTGGCCCGCAGAACCGTCATTTTTGGTTGGACTGCAAGCCCGCAGTCCCAACCCTGCACTGCTCTCTTGCTTCTGGACAGGCCCTCAAACAGCCTAGCAGTCAGATGTGTCCGGGATAGGCCCCATCTCCAGCCTAGCAACCCAGGCAATACAACACACGTCTACCCAGACAGCCGTCCAGGTGGCACCGAACATAGATCACCTGAACCCACACAGATGATTTTCAAATCTCGGACAATTTCAGTGTGAACGAGGGCTTAAGGTAGGTTGCAGAGCATTGCATAAGGGCTCATTCACACGGGCATATTGATCTGTACACCAAGAGGATAACCCAGCCATCAGAGATGCCCAACCTGGACAACCAATAAGCAACATCATACAGCATTTACTAAAGAAACCTTTTGATGCCTGTATCCGCTTCTCTTAAGGTGAGAGTTTTGAGAGCCCGGTTTAACCGGATCCCTCCATAGAAGGATTACCATCATTATCTCCCCCCATATCTGATCCCAGTTGATGTGTCACATTTATCATGAACTTTTTCACTTTATGATGAGAAGATAATATACACACACTTGGACTATTGCATCAAGATTGTTTGTTTTATCCATATTTTTATTCACATGTTTATATTCACATGTCCACAGCTATTATAGCTACACATATATGCTCACTTATATGTTAGTTCACACATTGAATATGTGATAGATTTGAAGCGCGAAATCTTCTTATTGTTATATTGGACCCACATGGAAGTACACTGCAGGATGTGCATAGAGAACTATGCAGGTCGGGGCAGTCAGTAACCTTTCATTGATTTCAACAGAATGCCTGCACAGGTCTGCACAGAACACCTACATCCTGTGTGAATGAAGTTGGCCCCTTTGTACAGGCATATGGATTCAATGAGCCAGATACTGTATATTTACTGCTATATACAGTGCCTTGCAAAAGTATTCACCCCCCTTGGCATTTTTCATGTTTTGCTGCCTCACAACCTGGAATTAGCATGGATTGTTTGAGGATTTGTATCATTTAATTTATAGAACATGCCCACCAATTTGAAGATTTTTTTTTTATTGTGAAGCAAACAACAAATAGGACAAAATAACAGAAAAAGTCAATGTGCATAACTATTCACCCCCCTAAAGTCAATACTTTGTAGAGCCACCTTTTGCGGCTATCACAGCTCCAGGTCGCTTTGGATAAGTCTCTATGAGCTTGCCACATCTTACCACTGGGATTTTTGCCCATTCCTCCTTGCAAAACTGCTCCAGCTCCTTCAAGTTGGATGGTTTGCACTTGTGAAAAGCAATCTTTAAGTCTGACCACAGATATTCTATTGGATTGAGGTCTGGGCTTTGACTAGGCCATTCCAACACATTTACATGTTTCCCCTTAAACCACTCAAGTGTTGCTTTAGCAGTGTGTTTGGGGTCATTGTCCTGCTGGAAGGTGAACCTCTGTCCTAGCCTCAAATAACACACAGAGTGGTACAGGTTTTGCTCAAGAATATCCCTGTATTTAGCACCATCCATCTTTCCCTCGACTCTGACCAGTTTCCCAGTCCCGACTGCTGAAAAACATCCCCACAGCATGATGCTGCCACCACCATGTTTCGCTGTGGGGTTGGTGTTCTTTGGGTGATGTGATGTGTTGGGTTTGCGCCAGACATAGCGTTTTCTTTGATGGCCAAAAAGTTGAATTTTAGTCTCATCAGACCAGAGCACCTTCCTCCATACATTTTGGGAGTCTCCCACATGCCTTTTCGCAAACTCAAAACGTGCCATTTTGTTTTTTGCTGAAAGTAGTGGCTTTCTTATGGCCACTCTGCCATAAAGCCCAACTCTAAGGAGCCTACGGCTTATTGCTGCCCTATGTACAGATACTCCAGTCTCTGCTGTGGAACTCTGCAGCTCCTCCAGGGTTACCTTAGGTCTCTGTGCTGCCTCTCTGATTAATGCCCTCCTTGCCCGGTCCATGAGTTTTGGTGTGCAACCGTCTCTTGGCAGGTTTGCTGTTGTGCCATGTTCTTTCCATTTGGTTATGATAGATTTGATGGTGCTCCTAGGGATCATCAAAGATTTGGATATTTTTTTATAACCTAACCCTGACTTGTACTTCTCAACAACATTGTCCCTTACTTGTTAGGAGAGTTTATTGGTCTTCATGGCAGTGTTTGGTTAGTGGTGCCTCTTAGGTGTTGCAGCCTCTGGGGCCTTGCAAAATGTGTGTATATGTAATGACAGATCATGTGACACTTAGATTGCATACAGGTGGACATCATTTCAGTACTTATGTGACATCTGAAGGTAATTGGTTGCACCAGAGCTTTTTATGGGCTTCATAACAAAAGGGGTGAATACATAAGCACGTGCCAATTATCAGTTTTTTATTTCTGAAAAATTGTTTTATGTATATATTTTCCTAATTTTACTTCACCAACTTAGACTATTGTGTTCTGATCCATCACATATAGTTCAGATTAAAAAAACATTGAACTAATTGTTTGTAATGTAACAAAATGGGTAAAAAGCCAAGGGGGGTGAATACTTTTGCAAGGCACTGTAGTGGAAAGCCACTACTTTCAGCATGTGAAGGGACTGCTCATGTGACCTGACTGATTTACTCAGGGGTCCACATGCTGTGGTGAGCTGTTAGGATTCACTGTTGGTGGAGGCTGTCACCTGATCACCTCGTCTGTTGTCCATAGGATCACCATGTTTTTGGACACGTTTTGGTGCTTGTGAATATTTTATCACAGATTTTTTTTATTATTATTACCCCGATTTACATGTTTTGTTTGTTTGTATATGCGCTGCACTGCTTCTATTATATTGATTTATTGGGATGTAATATTTTGGTCCTCAGTGTTCAGCTGCTGTTTAATGTTAGATTTTTTTGCGCTGATTGATTTGCTTGTTTTAAATCTCCAAGTATAATGTTTGGGGTTATAAGTAGTTTTCTAACAAAAAATACTTATTTAAACTTGTAAACAAAAAGTGCCAGAAAAAGCCTGGTCTTTCTAGCACGTCTTATAATTGGAAACTGTGTGGAATAATAGATTTTTTTTTTCTGCTGATTTATAGATGTCCTTCAAATACCCACCTCCATTTTATATTTAACCAGTTCCCGACCGGCTCACACAGATATACTGCGCACAATGGCTCTCCTGGACGAAACCCCATGTGGGTACGTCCTTCCTTTAAGAGCCGCCAGAGGGTGTGCCCGCTGCACGGCAGAGGACTCGATGCGCGTGACCGGTGGGTGTGATGGCTGCCGGCCACGCGCGAATGCACGCACAAGAGCCAGCATGGGGATTTGTGTGTGTAAACACACAAATCCCTATTCTGTCAGGGGAGAGGAGACATATTGTTTGTTCCTACTAAGTAGGAACAACGATATGTCTCCCCGCCCAGTCAGTCACATCCCCATACAGTTAGAACATGCTGAGGGAACACACATTTAACCCCTTGATTGCCCCCTAATGTTAACCCCTTCCCTACCAGTGACATTTACACAGTAATCAGTGCATATTTATAGCACTGATTGTTGTATAAATGTCAATGGTCCCAAAAAAGTGTCAAAAGTGTCCGATATGTCCATCGCAATACCGCCAAAAATCGGAGATTACCGCCATTACTAGTAAAAAAATAAGTAAATAATAAAAATGCCATAATAATGCCATAAATCTTTCCCATAGTTTGTAGACGCTATAACTTTAAGCTTATTGCAATTTTTTTTTACCAAAAATATGTAGAAGAATATATATTTTCCTAAACTGATGAAGAAATGTGTTTTGGGGATATTTATTATAGCAAAAAGTAAAAAATATATATATTTTTTTTCAAAATTGTCGCTTTTTTTTGTTTATAGTGCAAAAAATAAAAACCGCAGAGGTGATCAAATACCACCAAAAGAAAGTTCTATTTGTGGGAAAAAAAGGATGTAAATTTCGTTTGGGTACAGCATTGCATGACCGCGCAATTATTAAAGCGACGCAGTGCGAAATTGTAAAAAGTGCTCTGGTCAGGAAGGGGGTAAAATCTTCCGGGGCCGAAGTGATTAATTGTAACAGACATGAATTCTGCCATAGCACAATGAACACTGGCCAGTAAACACATACCTTGAAAGAAAGGGTGCTTTATTGCCATCTGCTGGTGACAAGAGATAAGCGCATTGTTTTTCCTAAACTGATTTTGCCATCTGCAAAATATTGCAGAAGCAGAAACCTTCAATTTCACTCATTCAGCTACTAAGCATTGGTTCACACTAGTGCGGCATGTATGCACATACACATAGTTAGTACAGTTGCCCATTAATTTGAATGGTCTGCTATACCTACGAGAAATGTGGGTAAAGAAGTCCCAGACCCTTTTTTTAAACTGCACCACACTTAATTGCATGGTGCTGTGGCACTATCCGGTTTTATGTGTGCAAAAACACAGGCATTTTGTCAATACTTGGGGATGCCATGGAAAATTAATGGCACAAAAAAAAAAGAAAATGGCACACCTGTGTGAGCGCCAAAGAGCACACCTTTTGCTTGTGCGTGATTTTGCGTGCGTTCTCATCCTGCAAACCTAGCCTTAGGCAAGTTTTGCTTAAGAAAAAAAAAAATAATCTGGCCAGTAACACACCTCCTGTATTATATTGCCCCCACTCTTGATGAAGGAGCACCTTTGGACAGCAGGGAGGAGGGTAATGTTAGATGCACTAACAGATTTAGATACACTAAACAAATTAAAACCAAACTCCAGCTAACACTTTTAACCACTTTAAGACCATCCCACGCAGAAATACTATGGCAGGGCGGCCCTCCTGCGTGAAATCACGTACCTGTAAGTATTTTCGTGCAAGGGGTCTGGGGCACGCGCGCACCTCCAGCGACCCAGTCCCAGCTGTGATTGGACTCGATGTCCGCCAGAACCCGACGATCATTCTGAGGAGAGGCAGAACGGTGGTCTGCCTATGTAAATAAGGCAGACCGCCGTTCTGTGAGAGGGGCAAAGTGAGATCTTGTGTTTCTGCTGAGGAGAAACACAAGATCTCTGTTTTCCCCCAGTCAAAGCATCCCCCACAGTTAGAAAGCATCCCCTAGGGACACACTTAACCCTTTGATCGCCCCTGATGTTAACCTCTTCGCTGCCAGTGTCATTAGTACAGTGACAGTTTTTTAGCACTGATCATTGTAATAATGTCACTGGTCCCCAAAAAGTATAACAAGTGCTTTTCAGGTGCTTCCGAAGCGCTGCCCATTCATTCCAATGGGCAGGGCATTTTGGGAGCGCTAAATACAGCGCTCCCTAACAGCTCCAAAGATGCTGCTTGCAGGACTTTTCGGAAGGTCCCGCAAGCGCACCACCCCAGTGTGAAAAGTCACACTAGAATGAATAGGAGGCAGTTTTCAGGTGCTTAGCAGAAGCTATTTCCAGCGCTAAAGTGCCCAAAAAACGCCCCCTGTGAAAGGGGTCTTATAGCAGAAAGTAAAAAATATATATTCTTTTCCAAATTGTCAATATTTTTTGATTTATAGCACAAAAAATAAAAACCACAGAGGTGATAAAATACCATCAAAAGAAAGCTCTGTTTGTGGGGAAAAAAGACATCAATTTTATTTGGCTACAGCGTCGCACGACCGCACAATTGTCAGTTAAAATAACGCAGTGCCATATCTCAATAAATGGCCTGGTCATGAAGAGGGGGTGTTCCTTTTGGGACAAAGGTTTTACATGAATAAAAAAAAGCTGGTCATTGTAAGAACCTTTGTCAGTGATAAATGGTTTGTCTCAACCCTCTAACTTCTACTTCGGCAGGACAGCTTGTTCTATTGAAAAACAGACTTACTAGCCAGATCACCAGATGAAAATAAATAAAAGAAAGCCTAAAAAAGAAACCTAATGCAGCCACCACATCTAAGAATTGCTAAGCTGCAATATAATGTTTGCTTTTGAGTTTAATACTGCTTTAATATGTACAGTCTGGAGAAAAGAAGAGAAATGGGAGATATGATTGAAACCTTTATATACATCAGGAGGGTGAATAGGTTGATTATGGGAATAGACTTCCAGCAGTGGTAGCGAGTCAGTCAACAATAAGTGGATTCAAACCAGCTTAGAACAAACAAAGATCTACTGTATATTTGGAAAAAAAGTAAAAAAAAACAAAAAACACAGAAAACAAAAACAAAAAACTAACATATGTGAAAATAGGGCAGACTTGATGGACCACTTGGTCTTTTTTCTGCTATCACTCTTCTTTGTTTCTATGGGTGCAGTCACACTGGGTCCATTTTAACTGACCCATGCCTGGTTCGATTGCCCTCCCTCGCCACTCCCCTGCTGCTCTACATTCACACTGGGATATAATAAGCGAGTTTACGGGTATGCTAACCAGCCCTCAGTGATCCCTGCTTCAGTACGTAGACTTCTTTGGAGACTTCTATGACTAAACTGTTCTGATCCACAAATGAACTGTGCCTGGGTTTATCTTTTCTAAGTGGTTCTGGGCACGGTACACTTAACCGATTTGCACGGCATTGCTGTGCACATCACATGCGATGTCTGTGCGATGCGAGTTTGTATGGCTGATATCGCACCACAGTAGCACCAAAATGGTGCAGGACCCTTTATTTGGTCTGCACTGGAGTTTGAACACCCATGCAATCCGATTCCACAGTTCACACTGCGTTCTCTGCGTTCTGCGAACCAACTTGGGGGTGTCATTAACTTTAAATTGACACACGCAGCGGTTCGCAGATGTCAGTGTGAACAGCCTGCGATTCAGATGCAATGCGGGAACCCGCACAGGAATTGCAGGGGTTCCCACTTTGCACCAGTGTGAACCGAGCCCCGCACTACACAGATAAACTGTGCCCGGGACTGATTAAGGCTGGGTTCAAATGGAGCGGATCCATTGGAAGGACCGCAGTAACTCAGCGGGGGATTGCTCCGCTGAGCAGGCGGATGACAGGCCCATCTCTGCTCACTGTGCAGGGATGGACCTGTCAGAGCCCTGCTTTTTTCTATGGGAAAATCGGACGAAAACAGACAACCAAGTTGCGGGCCGTCCATAGGGGGCGCACGGGCGCCGCCCCCCCCCCCCCAAGCTGTTAACAAAGAAAAAAAAAAAGGTCACTTTAATAGTGAACAGGCGCCGGACACACGGCGGTCTATGGGAAGCTTCCTAGCCTGCAATCAGCTGATTGCAGGCTGGGAGGCTGAATTGCCGATGTTTAGGGTGTGGTCGGGGCTCAAGCACTCTAATGTTATTTTTCTGTGCCTCAGATTGTCTCCAGTAACTGATTATTGATTGGCGCGGCAGGGACCGGAGGAGAGGACAGTGGGCGGTGCTTTTTTTATCACTGCAACGTCACTTCCAGTTTCCCGGCCACAGTGGGTGGAGTCGACCTATTAGTGTGTGCGTGCTGTGGATTCAGAGAGACCGGAGCGGCGCCTTAAGGTAAGCGCTGGCGCCGCGGACCTCAGAGATACTCACTGTCTTCTCTTCTGCACTCTTCTCTCTGAGATCTTGCCGCCCGCCGCTCCAGTCCACACAGCCACACGCTGACTAGTTCCCTGATGCCTGATAATTTAATATCCACAACTCCGCTCAGACACTAGGCCAGGGCAGGGCGGATGCGATACGCAGCTGGACATCGGGGGCCTTTTTTGGGGATTATTTGTCTTCTTCCAAGTGCCTGAATGTCATGTGTGTGTATATAGCTGTATACACTGTATACAGGAAGGAAGAAGGTGGGTGTATATAGCTGTATACACTAAACAGAACACATGTACTCACAATTTGTGTATATTATCTGTGTAGTAGTGTATACAGCTATATATACCCATACCTTCTTCCTTCCTGTATATAGAGACCTTCCTTCATTATCACTGACTGCAGATATACATCATCTGTCCTGTTACTGTATATATATCTGTATACAGGACAGATGATGTATATCTGCAGTCAATGATGATGGAGGAAGGTCTCTATATGTCAGGGCTGGGCTCAGCCCTTTTTTCTCTGAGCTGGCTGTTCAGCTGTCGGCTAATTTCCAGCTCCTATCTCTCCACAGTTACTCAGCTGTTGATGATATCCTGCTCGTCAGTCCTGCCTACTTAAGCCGTCCAGCCCAGAGGATCTCTGCTTTCGCCTTAGTCAACATCACAGAGACGCTCTCCTGCATTCCTGTTAAAAGACTTGCTTGGCTGACATCCCTTCTGGCTCCAGATCCTGCTTGCTGTTTTACTACGCTCATCTCCGGCTCCCTGACGTTTGGCTTTTCTGACTATCCGTTCTGGTTCCTAAACTCTGGCTATGTTTTGACTACGTTTGTTCTATTTACTCTTATTATTAAACAAGTGTGATTTATCTGTACTTCTGTCTCGGTCTGATTTCATGGTTTCTGACAGTAGACGAAGGCCATGAATTCAGAAGATACAGTCAATCCACTTGTTAGTAATATTTTTTTCAGATTGAATGTGCAAGATCACAGCATGGATCAGTTTGCCATGGCGTTACAAACACTCCTAGTCGCACGGCTCACCTGGAATCTCTCACTGTGGCTGCTCCGGTACAACCTGAGTTGCAGGCCGTCCCTGCTGCTGCGCCAGTCTCTGTGCAGGCACCCGCCTCGAATATGACCTCTATAAGAGGTATGTCTGGTTCCGCTCCGCTTCCCCAGCGATTTGGGGGTGATTCAGTTCAATGCGGAGGGTTACTCAACCAGGTTGAGATATACTTTGAGATGCAGCCCCAGGCGTTTCCCACAGACAGAAGCAAAGTAGGTTTTGTAATATCTTTGCTTTTTGTGAGAGCCTTGGCCTGGACAAACCCTCTATGGGAGACGCAAAAACCTGTTGTCTTGAGTTACCCTGAGTTTGTGGCCTCCTATAAAAGGGTATTTGACGTTCTCTCATGGTCTCTCGGATTCCATCAAGGTTGAGATAGCAGCCCGAGATATACCCACTGAGCTGGAGAAGTTGATCACGTTTGCCATCCTCATTGACTCCAGACTCAAAGAAAGACTCTCTTTTAAGGAGCGCTTTCGGAAGCCTCCTGTACGTTTGCCTGCAAGCTTTGCAGTCCCACCCATGCCTCCCTCACCTCCCATGCCTCCTGGTACCGAGTCGGTCAGTGAAGATGAACCCATGCACTTGGGCTTCACGCGTCTCTCTGTGGATGAGAGAACCTTTAGGAGGAGGGAGCGATTGTGCCTTTATTGTAGCCAGGCAGGCCACTTTTTGAAGTCTTGTCCTACCTGTCCAGGGAACACCCGAACCTCGAGGTCCTGTCACAGACAGACCTTAGGTGGCGTTGTTTCATCCCCAGTTTTCCAGAAGGATAAGCCCCTGGTTTTGGTCACCCTTTCTTGGGCTGAGTCGTCCATCGAGATACAGGCTCCAATCGACTCTGGGGCTGTAGGCCTGTTCATTGATGCTGTCTTTGTATCGAAGCACTCGATTCCACTGCAGCTGCGTGACACTCCACTTGCTATTGAGGCTCTTGACAGGAGACCTCTACAGCCTGCCCATGTGACTCATGAGGCGGTTCCGTTGTCCATGGCCGTAGGGGCTCTTCACCATGAGATAATCCAATTCCAAGTTATTTCCTCACCTAAGTTCCTGCTGGTTATTGGTTATCCTTGGTTACAGAGGCACAACACCTCTTTTGATTGGCTCCGTGCTGAGGTTCTCTCTTGGTCACCACAATGCAGTAAGACATGCTTCCAGAAGGTAGCCAAGGTCTTGTGCACCTCTTCACTCTCCTCCCTGCCGGAGGAGTACAGCGATTTTAGCTGTGTGTTTGACAAAGGTCAAGCCGGTAGTTTGCCTCCACACCGGCCGTGTGATTGCGCAATTGACCGTCAACCTAGTGCCATACCCCCTTGTGACCGACCCTTTGTCGGTCTTGGAGGATAAAGCCATGGTGGGGTATGTTGCAGACGCACTTTCTCGAGGTTTCATTCACAAATCCTCGTCTCCTGCTGGTGCTGGTTTCTTCTTCGTGAAGAAGAAGAGTGGTGAACTGAGACCTTGTATTGATTATAGGGGTCTAAATTGTTTCAAGATTAGGAATGCCTATCCGATTCCATTGATTACAGAGTTATTTGACCGCCTCAAGGGAGTAACGGTTTTCACGAAGCTTGATTTGAGAGGGGCATACAATCACATGAGGATTAAGGAGGGCGACGAGTGGAAAACTGCGTTTAATACCAGAACAGGTCATTATAAGTACCTCGTAATGCCTTTTGGCCTTTGTAACGCCCCGGCAGTTTTCCAGGAATTCATTAAGAATGTCCTCTGAGATTTTTTGCAGTTATGTGTGGTGGTTTATCTCGATGATATCCTCATATTTTCCAAGTCCCTGGAGAGCCACCACACAGATGTCTGTCCAGGGGCTGACTAACCATTGAGACACTCGGGCACTGCCCGAGGGCCCTGGGCCACTAGGGGGCCCCATCAGGGTTGCCAGCTTCAGTAAAACCAGGGACAGTATGGACCAGGGACAGCCAATAGAAACATATCTGTGTATAGTGTGTGTACATGTATGTGTATACTGTGTGTGTGTATACTATGTGGCCCCATAATCTCTGATTGCCTGGGGGACCCATAATCTCCTATTGCCCCGGGGGCCCCATGAGTTGTCAGTCCGCCCCTGTGTCTGTCGTGAGCTTCAGAAACTAAGAGAGAACAACCTCTATTGTAAATTGGAGAAGTGTGAGTTCTATCGTGAACAGGTTATATTCCTGGGTTATGTCATTTCCACTGCTAGTTTTTCGATGGATCCAGAGAAACTTTCAGCAGTCCTACAGTGGCCCCCGACCCGTGGGTTTACGTCCTCTGCAGCGTTTCCTGGGCTTTGCCAACTATTATCGGAAGTTTATTCGTAACTTCTCATCTCTGGTCAAGCCCCTGACTGCTAAGACCAGAAAGGACGGTAACCCACAGAGTTGGTCTCCAGAGTCCGTAAAGGCCTTTGAGAGTCTCAAGGCTGCCTTTGCTTCTGCTCCTGTGTTGGTACATCCTGATCCTACATTACCTTTTATCCTTGAGGTTGATGCTTCTGAGACTGGAGTTGGCGCCTTTCTGTCTCAACGTCCTACCTCTGAGAGCGCTTTGCATCCTTATGGCTACTTTTCCAAGAAATTGTCACCTGCGGAGTGCAATTATGAGATTGGTGACAGAGAGCTGTTGGCGATCATTTTAGCCCTGAAAGAATGGAGACGTCTCTTCGAAGGTACCTCTGTGCCGGTTCTGACAAAATTCTTGCTGCTCAGGTTCATTCTCCTCCTGAGAAATCTTGTGACCGATGCTTTGTCCCAGAGAGCCTCCCTTCTACCGTGCTCCAGACTTAGCATTCTCCCAAGGCTGCTGGCCACCCTGGGAAGAATCAACTCTTTTAGGCCATTTCCCAACAATTCTGGTGGCCTAGTCTACATGCTGATGTAACTGCCTTCGTAGCTGCCTGTTCCCTGTGTGCTCAGAGTAAGACTCCACGACACCTTCCAGTGGGCCTCCTACAACCCATATCCAATGGAGATACCATGGACATACATGGACATGTCCATCAATGGCGTCTTAAGGGGCAGGGGTCACTCAATGTTGTCATTGACCATATATGGACATATGTTGACCATCTATATTGACAGTGTGTCAGAAACCATGAATCAGACCGAGACAGAAGTACAGTTAATCACACTTGTTTAATAATAATTAAAAAAGGTAAACAGAGTAAGCGTAGTCAATGCATAGCCAGAGTTCAGTAACCAGATCGGGTAGTCAGCCAATGCCAATGTCAGAGAGCCAGAGATCAACGTAGTAGTACAGCAAGCAGGATCAGGAGCCAGAAGGGATGTCAGCCGAGCAAGTCTTCAAAAGGAACGTAGAGAAAGTCTCTGAGATGGAACCAAAGGCGAAGGCAGAGATGAAGTGAGCTGGATGGCTTTAAGTAGGCAGGACTGACGAGCAGATCATCAACATCTGAGTCACTGTGGAGAGAAAGGAGCTGGCAATTAGCCGACAGCTGAGCGGCCAGCTCAGAGAAGGAAGGGCTGAGCTCAGCACTGACAGTACCCCCTCCTCAACGACCCCTTCCCCTCGGAGGACCATCGGGCTTGAGGGGAAAAACGTCTATGGAAATCACGGAGGAGGACAGGGGCATGTATGTCTGAGGATGAGACCCAAGAGCGTTCCTTCGGACCGTACCCCTTCCAATGCACCAGGTACTGTACGCACCCAGGGAACCTATGGGGGTCAACAATGGATTGTACTTCATACTCCTCATGATTCTCAACCTGTATAGGATGAGGACGTGGCACCGAAGTGGTAAAGCGGTTGCAGACCAAAAGGTTTCAATAAGGAGACATGAAACATGAAACACATTAAGATGCTCATACTAGGAGGAAGGTCCAACGCGTAAGCCACTGGGTTAATCCTGCGAAGGATACGGAAAGGCCCAATAAACCGAGGTGCGAACCTCAAAGAAGGAGCACGAAGTCGGAGGTTGCGAGACAACAGCCAGACTCTGTCCCCAACCTGGTAGGAAGGCGCAGGCAGGCGTCTGCGGTCAGCATGGAGTCTGTACCTTTTGTTAGCATGTCGCAAAGCCTCCTGGACTTGTGCCCAAGTGGAACGAAGACCACGGAGATGCTCTAATGCAGGAATACTCTGCAGAACAAACAAGGCAGGCAACACGGAAGGTTGGAAACCATAGTTCGCCATAAACGGGGACAAATGGGAAGCTGAATTCAAGACACTATTGTGAGCAAACTCCGCCCACGGTAAGAGGTCTGACCAGTTGTTATGATGGTCAGAAAGATAGCAACGTAGGAATTGCTCCAAGGACTGATTGGCTCGTTCTGCAGCCCCATTAGACAGCGCGCTGATACGCAGAGAAGAAAGCAAGCTGAATACCCAACTGTGCACAAAAGGCTCGCCAGAACCGGGACACAAACTGACTACCCCTGTCTGAGACAATCACCTTGGGTAGCCCATGTAAGCGGAAGATCTCCTGAGCAAAAATAGAAGCCAGTTCCTTAGAAGTAGGTAACTTCTTTAGTAGAATAGAATGCGACATTTTCGAGAACCGGTCAACCACCATAAGGATAACTGTGTTGCCCTGGGAGTTGGGTAACTCCACAATGAAATCCATAGACAGGTGGGTCCAGGGCCTCTCTCTTTTGGGTATGGGTTGTAGGAGGCCCACTGGAAGGTGTTGTGGAGTCTTATGGCGCATACACACGACCGGTTTTGCCGTTGGAATAAACTCAGAAAGTTTCTCCGACGGAACTCCGATGGAATTCTGCTCAAGCGGTCTTGCCTACACACGGTCAAACCAAAGTCTGACCAAAGTCCGACCGTCCAGAACGCGGTGACGTACAGCACGTATGACGGGACTAGAAAAAAGGAAGTGCAATAACGAGTGCGCCACCCTTTGGGCTCCTGTTTTCAGTAGAAGTTTGGTGAGAGAAGATTTGCGCTTTTCAGCTTTCGTGCTTTTCAGTCCGTTACTGCTCTTCAGTTTGTGCTTGTGGGTTTGTATCTGCTTTTCAGAGCATGTAGACAGTTCGTATCTGTTTTCTCAGTGTGTTCTTGTCCGCTCGTTTCTGATTTTCAGCTCGCTCTTCACAGGCCTTGTTGTTCTTCAGTGCATTCTGTTAGTTCATGAAGGTATACAAAACACTGCGCTCTATAGTGTAAAACAAAAATATAACAGCAGCCGCATACGTTGTGACAAACAATGAAAATCAAAGAAAGGAGAAATGCAGCGCTATAAAAGTGAAGTAAATATATAACAGTGTGTCCAGTCCACAAGTAGTAACCCTGGTAGTGAATCATGTGTAAATACATCATAAATTTTTGTATAAAAAGAAGTCCACTTGTGTCAACACTTTAAGAAAAACACTTCCGAAGTTGATGATAAAAGTCCTAGGAGGACTAGCAGGGATGGTGTGAGTCCGTAGATGGAAAACAACATCAGTGATATTTGACATCAATGAGTAGAGAAGGATGGGTACTCTTACCGGATGAGGTGGACTCCCCTGTCTATGACATGGAGTCAGTAAAGCAGTAAGCCCCACCCGGGCTATAGAGGGATGTCCGGAAAGCTGGAACTCGCAGGGTGCACTTCAACCAACGAACCTCAAACGATCGTCAGGATGAATCATCAAGGCAGGAATTCCAAGACCGTGTAGCTCAAATGGCCAAAAATATGCAATCTTGGGCAGAGGTTTGTTGTGACTGCTCGCTTCAACATCCAGCCATCAAGTGCACCCTGCGAGTTCCAGCTTTCCGGAAATCCCTCTATAGCCCGGGTGGGGCTTACTGCTTTACTGACTCCATGTCATAGACAGGGGAGTCCACCTCATCCGGTAAGAGTACCCATCCTTCTCTACTCATTGATGTCAAGTATCACTGATGTTGTTTTCCATCTACGGATTCACACCATCCCTGCTAGTCCTCCTAGGACTTTCATCATCCACTTCGGAAGTGTTTTTCTTAAAGTGTTGACACAAGTGGACTTCTTTTTATACAAGAATTTATGATTTATTTACACATGATTCACTACCAGGATTATTACTTGTGGACTGGACACACTGTTATATATTTACTTCACTTTTATAGCGCTGCATTTCTCCTTTCTTTGCCGTTCTGTTAGTTCGTTCTGACCAGTCGACCGCTTTGAAGCCATGTTGCGGGTACGTACTCGTCGTAGAGTTCGTGCTATGCGGGTGTTTGGTGTTGGGGTTCATTCTTTGACCCAAGCCCAGTCCATGAACAGGGTGGGGAGGAGTTCATTGACCAAGAATTGATTACTCCAGCGTGACCAATTCTCTCATATGCCTTTGCTTCGTGAGATCCAGGAGAATAATCCTGATGATTTCAGGAACTTTCTCAGGATGATGGACCCCATTTTTCACCATCTGTTGGCTTTGCTGACCCCTTATATTAGCAGGCAGAATACCTGCATGAGGCGAGCCATCACTCCGGAGCAGAGGCTAGTCGACACGTAGCGGTACTTGTCGACTGGGAAAAGTCTACAGGACCTCAAGTTCTCGACAGGCATTTCCCCCCAGGCTCTGGGGATCATTATCCCAGAGACCTGTTCTGCTATAATTTAGGTCCTGCAGAAGGACTATATTAAGGTAAGTTTTCTCCTTTAACATCACATTCTATTGTATTTAATGTTTGCTAGTGTTTTCTATTTCTTTCCTCATTCCATAATTATAATATGCTGTGAATGTCCCTTTTGTTCTCATGCATACTGTAAATGTTTAGAATGCTCCTTTTTTGTCCTTCATGCATATTTCCCTTCACTAACCTCCCCAGCATCCTGGGCCCATACACACCTAGCCTAGTCACTTAACAATGTATTTTGTCAGCTCCATTGTAGTGCTTTACCCCAAACACCCCCTAAAATGTGTCCAAATGTTATTGTTGTCCTTAAATTCATGCAGAGTGCCAGATACTTTTTTTTGGGGTCCCAAACTCAGCTCGAACCCCCTCCTAAAATTTTTACAATGGGCCATCAGAGGGGGGGAGGAATCTGATAAGTGGGCCTTATATTTTTGGCATTAAATGCTCCTTACAATGAATGTTATACTGATGTTGGCCAAGAATGTTTGTGTCTATTCTGCTTGCAATGTTATGTGCTAATACTAATAGTAGTACTATTGCTAGTAGTAGTGCTAGTACTAATATTTTTTTTGTCTGTTTTGACTCCACAGTTTCCTTCCATGCCACAGGAATGGCAGACTGTGGCCTCCCATTTTGCCGATCGTTGGGACTTTCCCAACTGTGGAGGGTCTATAGATGGGAAGCACGTCCACATCGTGCCACCACCCCATTCGGGGTCTTACTATTATAACTATAAGGGGTTTAATATTATAGTGTTAATGGCAGTGGTGTTGGCACAATATGAGTTCCTCTATATGGACGTGGGGAAGAATGGCGGGATGGAGGAGTCTTTGCCCAGACGGAGTTTTACCAACGTCTCCAGAGTGGTGGCCTGGGATTGCCATCTGATGCGGACAACGTTGAAGGACTCCAGTTTGTCTTTATTGCTGATGAAGCATTCGTCTGGGCAAGCACCTGATGAGGCCATTCCCCCAGAGGACCCTCACCCCAGAGAGGAGGGTTTTTAACTACCGGCTGGCCAGAGCAAGAAGAGTCATTGAGAATGCCTTTGGGATAATGGCCAGCCGATTACACCTGTTTCTGACAGCCATACACATGGCGGACTACAAACTGAACCACATAATCTTATGCTGCTGCATATTGCACAACTTTTTACGCAAAAATGCACACAATTATATAGCCTCATTTGGGCCTGAGGCAGGACTTCCTGCTAATCCCCTGACGGACCTGGATACTGGCCGTCCTGGCTTGACACCCCAAAGCGCCTGTGAAGTTTGGGAGAAATATGTTCATTATTTTACGGCTAGGGGGGGCTATTGCAATGCCAGACAATGTCTAAATATTTTTTTACAAATAAAAAAATGATATCTGATAAAATCTTGCATTTTCTTTATTGCTTGTGTTTCTTTTTGGCTGTCTCCTAGGTTCTCCTAGTGCCAAGCGAATTTTCCTTTAGTAAATAAGCCCCATTGTCACTGTAAACACCAAATTACTTACAAAACTAGTATTGAGCATTGAAAGAAGAAACCACACACATTGTTGATTATCAAAATTTTTACTCTGTGCACATTCACATGTGCGTTATAAAATTTTTTAGAAAAATATTTTTTTTTTCTCAATTTTTTTATTTTTATTTTTTTTTAGAAACAGGCATGTTTTAAAACATAACATACACAACTCTGAAACTTACAAAGTTCAATGTATAAAAACTGAAGCCAATATCAGACATTATAGTGTCAAAAATGTCTTGATATTGCCTTCACCAGATGGGGTGATGTCACCCCTGTAAAAGCCAAATTTTGAAGATGCACACAAATTGGGAGTCCAAATGGGTATTTCCCTTCTGATCCCATGCCTAATGTCAACATGTGCTATCTCCCATCATGGGGGATAATGGATTTTTTTTGGGGTGCAACCCCTTCCCCTCTCCTACTAGAGTTACGAGGAAGGAGTTGCACCCACAAAACGCGTACATTGAGATCCCCTGATGGCAGATAGCACATGTTAACACACCATGTGCATCTTCAAAATTTGGCTTTTAAAATGTACAAAAAAAAATTGGTTTAGTCCAACAAATGGGAAAATGGATGGGATTTGAAAGCAATTTATATTCTCCCCAACACATCTATCATGTTCTTCATTTGTTGTTCCATGACATTCAGTTTCTTCCTTATAATGTCTATTTCACCATTCCACACCATGATGTCATGGATGAGCCTTTGGGCGCTGTCACTTGTGAAAGGTTCAGCTTGCTCTTTAACAACCAGCACATCACCTAAAAATTGGTTAAAAAACATGTATTATAAATATGCAATAGATTACCTGAAGCTGGGGTGTCAGACACTCACCTGTTTGGGTGACAATCTCACCCACTTCCTCCACCTCTCACCCTTTCAGATCTCCGGGGGTTCTTGGGCTGATTTCCCATTCTTGGTGATGTGATGTGGGTCCCTGGGGTCCTCTGAGTGGTGTCCTCCAAGTCTTTTTCTCCCCTATGAGAATGAAACAAAAGGTATACTTAGCGCACAGATATTTGAGTCCAGAAATAGGAATATGAAACATTGCTGGGAAGTGGGGTACAATTGTTTGTTTTGGGCAGAGTTCCAAGCCGAAGACATGATTTTTTACCTTACCAAAGCTGGAATACTTACCGTATATACTTGAGTATAAGTCGTTCCGAGTATAAGTCGAGGCCCTAATTTACCACAAAAAAATGGGAAAAACTTAGTGACCCGAGTATAAGACGAGGGTGAGAAATGCACAGCTACTGTAAGTGGAAAAGAGGGTCAACAATGCCCATTTGCAGCCTCACTGTGCCCATTTGCATGCCTCACTGTGCCCATTTGCAGCCATAGGTCCCCCGAACTTCAAACTCGGTAGTTAAGGGTTCCTAGATGCCCCCTAGCTGCAGCCAAAATTTGGGGTCTCTGAACCCAAATGGTCCCGAAATGACATTGCTGCAGATGGACACAGTTGGGGCCCCGTATCTCGGGGCCACTTAGTGCTAGGAACCCCAAATTTGGTATGCAAACTCAGTGGAACTAGCCCCTTAAAATATCCTGAATATATATAATCCCGAAATATCCTGGGGTTTCTAGCACCAAGTGTCCCCGAGATACAGGGCCCCAAAGATCGGTTCAGAAAATGTCAAGCACTTTTCTACAGCAGAGAATGACATTTTCCGAACTGACTTTGGGGCCCCGTATCTCAGGGCCACTTGGTCCTAGGAACCCCAGCTTTGGATATGTTGTGGTACCAGTTCCACTGGGTTTGCACACCACATTTGGGGTTCCTAGCACAAAGTGGCCCTGAGATACGGGGCCCCAAAGTTGGTTCAGAAAATGTCAAGCACTTTTCTGCAGCAGAGAATGACATTTTCCGAACCGATTTTGGGGCCCCGTATCTCGGGGCCACTTAGTGCTAGGAACCCCAGCTGTATGTGCTGAAAAACTCGACTTATACTCGAGTATATACGGTACCTTTTTGTGACAATTTTCACACATGGAGACACCCCAAGTAACCACTGGAGCACCTGTGTGGAACATCTTAAAAAGTTTGTTCTTGTGTCACACTAGTGCTCCTGAGTCCAAAAGTGCAAACAGCTGCTGAGTGTCCTCTCCTTACATTACACTGAATCAAGCTTGCATTTCATTCTAGTTACAAAAACACCTAGACAGCAATGTACAAAACTTAATTTTATACAAATAGGCATGACCAAATGTATTTAACCTGTATCTGCCCAAAACATCGTATTTAATGAACGAACGATGTTTCCTACGACGATTACTGTGCCCACGAACATGAAATTCAACATTTTAAACAGTACAACAGTAAAGAAAAGCACATGGCGCAGCATGCAAGTAATAATAATGATAGGAACACACAACAAGTACTTACTTTTTAGTACTTTTTTTTCTTTATTCTTCTATACTAATCCTGCTCCCTCAATTTAAGGTCTGACCAGCGTTTCTTTAATTGCTTCTTGGAGCGTCCTACCCCAAAATTCTGCCGCAGATTCTTTACAACTTTCGTCATGATCTTGGCCTTTCGCAAATTAGGGTTGGTGTACGGTCCATGCTTCCCATCATAGTCGTTCCTCCGCAAGATGTACACCATCTCCACCATTTCTTCAAAGGCCATTTTGGAGGCCTTAAATCTCCTCCTCTAGGATCGTGTTGTTTCGGGCTCTGGGCTTTCCTCCTCCTTACTGGAATAATTTCCACACACCTGCTCTTTATCTACCATGATGCTCCTATTGCGCGCCGAAGAGAGAAGGGGCGGGGAATCTTCGAGAAAGAATGTCAGGGACGGGTTGACGGGGGCAGAATTTCACGCATGCGCAGTCTATATCAAGCTAACACACAAGTGTCGTACGTACGATCTGTGTGTGGAGGAAGGACGAACGGAAATGGCGAGCATCTTAAATGAAGGTAAAATTTGAACTTGGCCCATCACAGTGGCCTATACTGCTTCAAGATTGAGAACTATATTAGGATATGATAATGAGAGTTTAGGCTGACATTAGTATTTTTGGCTTGTGTATTGTCTTACAGCAAAGATGAATTACTTTAAGGACCCAGAATTCATGGCCATTTTCATAGACAGATACCGGGAGATGAGGAATTTGTGGGAGGTGAAAAACACCTTATATTATAATAAACAAGCTAGGAGGACAACGCTGAAGAAACTTCTGGAATTTGTGAAGACTCAGGTCTCCGATGCAACCATCCAGTTTTTGGAAAGTAAAATTGGGATCTTGAGGAACATGTATAAGAAGGAGCATAATAAGATCCAGAAATCACTCAGATCAGGAGCATCAGCAGCGCAAGTGTATGTACCCAGGCTGTGGTACTTCAACAAACTGCGGTTTCTGGACGACCAGACTGAAGCCAGGGAATCACTTTCTACCCTTCCCTGCAGCCTTCCCTCCACCCTTCCCTCAACCCCAGCAGAGGCTGACGAGGAACCACCTGGGCCTTCCATCCTGGAAGAAGTGGATGCGCCCAGCTGGAGCCAGGTATATTATTTTACTACATATTTATTGTCCTAATATTAATAAAGTTAACTAAATGTTATAATTGATAACTAATTCATGATTTAAAAGCAAGTGATTTACATATCAATAGACAGTAGTGGCCAAAAATTATTGGGACAAGAATAAAAAATGCTGGGGTCAGAGAGATAGTCTTTTCTATTTATTAACATTCAATTTGCAAGTCATGAGCTAAAAATTGTGTGTCATTGATGAAGCAAAAACTCAAACTATGTCCCTTTTTTATACACAGGATGAGCTCAGCCAGGAGGAGGGTCTGGAAAGTGTCAGCCAGGAGGTGGCCGTGCCCAGTGTCAGCCAGGCGGTGGCCGTGCTCAGTGTCAGCCAGGACATGGCCGGGCCCAGTGTCAGCCAGGACGTGGCCGGGCCCAGTGTCAGCCAGGAGGTGGGTGGGCCCAGTGTCAGCCAGGAGGTGGGTGGGCCCAGTTTCAGCCAGGAGGTGGGTGGGCCCAGTTTCAGCCAGGAGGTGGGTGGGCCCAGTTTCAGCCAGGAGGTGGGTGGGCCCAGTGTCAGCCAGGACGTGGCTGGCCCCAGTAGAAGACTTACCCAAGCCCAGGTGCCTCCCCTCTGCCTTCAAACAAAAAGGCCCAGGAAGGGGACAAGGACAGAGGAGGCAGCACCAGGCCTCATTAGGGAAGCGAGTGATGTCCTCAGAAGCCAACCAGATGCTGAAGAGGCCTATGGCTGCTATCTAGCCACAAGATTGTTGAAATTGGAGGAGGGCCAATGCTTCCTCTGTGAGACAATTATTTTTGAGGCCCTTCAGAAGGGGTTGAGGGGCCAGCTGACAGAGAACAGCTACATATATGATCTCACCCATCCTCCTCCTCCTCCTGCCACAAGTCCACCACCAGAGCCACAGCCTCCAAGGAAGGCTGCAGGGAAGAGAAGAAAGTGATGACCTGGGTTCAGTCTGGTCTGACAGAAAATGCAGGCTGGTGTAGTACCACAGCCTGGGGCAATATATGTCATCTGCTGTTGGTCCTGATCTCTGGGAGTCCTGAACCAGATTGGGCTCCAAATTATATGGACTCCTCAAGATAACAAATTTTGTTTCAACAGCCTGGATGTGTGCCCTGGGGCCAAAAGGCTTTGCAAATTCCAAAAGTTTCTCCAGCGTTGTCTTCCTCTTTATTTTGTTACCCAGAATAAATGGATAGTTTAAATTCTGAAAATACGTGCCTATGTGTTTTTATAAAAATAGGACAAATTGTATTTTTGAAATGTACCTACATACTCACAAACAATGTCAAATAACAAAGGACACCAACCAACCTCTTTGAGGTTACAAAATCCAAGATAATGATTTTATTGTGGTAACTTGGCACACCAAAAAAATATATATATATTATGGAGATCACTAGAAAATAATTTTGCAATAATCCAAAAAAAGGAGATCTTGATGAAATAAAAGGTTCTAAAAAAAACATGACTATAAAAAATATTTCAAAACATTATTTTGGAGATCTGGCTTTAAAATAATAAAAGATTATTCATGAGATCAAGAGAAATAATAAAGAAATACGTTTGTGAGAATTCTGTGTGAATATCAGCAGCAAAACAAGTTAATTCTTCTAGCATTATAAAGCACAAAAGAATGCGCTGCATTAAAAGATTACAGAATTTGCAGCGTTAGGAATGTGCTATCTCCATTATGAACACTAGTTTTACCAGACAGAGCGCTTCCGTCTCGTACTTGCTTCTGAGCATGCATCGTTTTTGGTACGTCGGAACAGCATACAGACGAGCGGGTTTCCCGATAGTGATTAGTTACGTCACAAAAATTTAGAACATGTTCACTATCTAGGTCTGTCAGAATTTTTGACGGAATAAAGTCCGATGGGACATACACACGGTCGGAAAATAAGATGAATAGCTCCTATCGGACTTTTTCTGACGGACATTCCACTCGTGTGTACGCGGCATAACTCTAAGCACACACCGAACAGGCAGCTACGAAGTCGGTTACATCAGCGCGTAGACTAGGCCACCAGAATTGTTGGGAAATGGCCCAAAAGAGTTTATTCTTCCCAGGGTGGCCAGCAGCCATGGGAGAATGGCAAGTCTGGAGCACGGCAGTACGGAGTCTCTCGGGAACAAAGCAGCGATCACAAGGTTTCTCAGGAGGAGCATCGACCTGAGCAGCAAGAATCTTGTCACCCAAAGGAGAAGTAAGACTGGTGCGAACCGTAGCCAGAATACAATCAGGAGGAATCACAGGAACTGGAACCGACTCCATCTTGGAAGTGGAGGAAAATTGTCGTGACAAGGCGTCAGCCCTTACATTCTTAGTACCCGGTAAGAATGAGACAATGTAATTAAAACTTGACAAGAAAAGAGCCCATCGCGCCCTTCTGGGAGAGAGGCGCTAAGCCTCAGACCAGAATGTGAGATTCTTATGGTCAGTAAGAATGAGAACCGGCACAGTGGTACCTTCATAGAGATATCTCCATTCTTTCAGGGCTAAAATGATCGCCAACAGCTCTCTGTCACCTATCTTGTAATTGCACTCTGCCGGTGACAATTTCTTGGAAAAGTAGCCAAACGGATGCATAGCGCACTCAGAGTTAGGACGTTGAGACAGAAGGGCGCCAACTCCAGTCTCGGAAGCATCAACTTCTAGGATAAAAGGCAACGTAGGATCAGGGTGTGCCAACACAGGAGCAGAAACAAAGGCAACCTTGAGACTCTCAAAGGCCTTAATGGACTCCAGAGACCAACTCTGTGGGTTGCAGTCTTTCCTGGTCATATCAGTCAGGGGCTTGACTAAAGACGAGAAGTTCCGAATAAACTTCCAATAATAGTTGGCAAAGCCAAGAAAACACTGCAGAGGACATAAACCCACGGGTCGAGGCCACTGTAGGACCGCTGAAAGTTTCTCTGGGTCCATCAAAAAAACAGCAGTGGAAATGACATAGCCCAGGAATTTCACCTGTTCACAATGGTATTCGCACTTTTCCAATTTACAATAGAGATTGTTCTCTCGTAGTCTCTGAAGCACACAACAGACATCTGTGTGGTGGGGACTTGTAAAATATGAGAAAATCGTCGAGATAAACCACCACACATAACTGCAACAAATCTCGGAGGACATCGTTAATGAACTCCTGGAAAACTGCCGAAGCGTTACAAAGGCCAAAAGGCATTACGAGATACTCATAATGACCTGATCTGGCATTAAACGCAGTTTTCCACTCGTCGCCCCCTTTATCCTGACGAGATTGTATGCCCCTCTCAAATCAAGCTTCGTGAAAACCGTTGCTCCCTTGAGGCGGTCAAATAACTCCGTAATCAACGGAATGGGATAGGCATAGGCACGATTGAGACCCCTATAATCGATACAAGGTCTCAGTTCACCACTCTTCTTCTTCACAAAAAAGAAACCAGCACCAGCAGGAGACGAGAATTTGCAGATGAAACCACGAGAAAGTGCGTCTGCAACATACTCCTCAAAGGCCTTATCCTCCAAGACCGACAAAGGGTAAACCCGGCCACGAGGGGGTATGGCACCAGGTTGAAGGTCAATTGTGCAATCATACGACTGGTGTGGAGGCAAAATACCGGCTTGACCTTTGTCAAAGACATTGCTAAAATCGCGTTACTCCGTCAGGGAGGAGAGTGAAGAGGTGCACAGGACCTTGGCTACCTTCTGGAAGCATCTCTCACTGCACTGTGGCGACCAGGACAGAACCTCAGCAAGGAGCCAATCAAAAGAAGGGTTGTGCCTCTGTAACCAAGGATAACCAATAACCAGCTGAAACATAGGAGAGGAAATAACTTGGAATTGGATTATGTCATGGTGAAGGACCCCTACGGCCATGGACAACGGAACAGTCTCATGAGTCATATGGGCAGGCTGTAGAGGTCTCCTGTCAAGAGCCTCAATGGCAAGTAGAGTGTCACGCAGCTGCAGCGGAATTGAGTGCTTCGATATAAAGGCAGCATCAATGAACAGGCCTGCAGCCCCAGAGTCGATTAGAGCCTGTATCTCGACGGATGACTCAGCCCAAGACAGGGTTACTGAAACCAGGGGATTATCTTTCTGGGAAACTGGAGACTAAACAATGCCACCTAAGGTCTGTCCGTGACAGGACCTCAAGGTTCGGGCATTCCCTGGACGGGTAGGACAAGACTTCAAAAAGTGACCAGCCTGGCCACAATCTCTCCCTCCTCCTAAGGGCTCTCTCATCCGCAGAGAGACACATGAAGCCCAAGTGCATGGGTTCATCTTCACAGACCGACTCGGTACTAGGAGGCATGGGAGGTGAGGGAGGCAAGGGTGGGACTGCAAAGCTTGGAGACAAATGTACAGGAGGCTTGCGCCAGCGCTCCTTAAAAGAGAGTCTTTCTCTGAGTCTGGAGTCAATGAGGATGGCAAATGTGATCAACCTCTCCAGCTCAGTGGGTATATCTCGGGCTGCTATCTCATCCTCGATGCTATCCGAGACACCATGAGAGAAGGCAGCCACGAGGGCCTCATTGTTCCAAGCAACCTGTGCTGTCAGAGTACGGAATTCAATGGCGTAATCGGCAACAGTTCTCGTACTCTGTTTGATGGACATGAGGCTCTTGGCAGCAGAAGCAGAGCGTGCGGGAACATCAAATACCCTTTTGAAGGAAGCCACAAATTCTGGGTAACTCAGGACCACGGGTTTTTGCGTCTCCCATAGAGGGTTTGCCCAGGCCAAGGCTCTCTCAGAAAGCAAAGATATCACAAAACCTACTTTGCTTTTGTCCATGGGAAGCGCCTGGGGCAGCATCTCAAAGTATATCTCAACCTGGTTGAGAAACCCTCTGCATTGAACTAGATCGCCTCCAAATCGCTGGGGAAGCGGAGCAGAACCAGACATGCCTCTTATAGAGTTAATACTCGAGGCGGGTGCCTGCACAGAGACTGGAGCAGCAGCAGGGATGGCCTGCAACACAGGTTGTACCGGAGCAGCCATAGTGGAAGATTCCGTGTGACTCAGAAGCATTTGTAACACCAAGGCAAACTGATCCATGCGGTGATCCTGCTCATCCAATCTGGAAAAAA
The DNA here is from genome assembly GCA_037952835.1 of Lithobates septentrionalis. NCBI lineage: Eukaryota > Metazoa > Chordata > Amphibia > Anura > Ranidae > Lithobates > Lithobates septentrionalis. The sequence continues at coordinate 2,673,075 of JBBDGP010000859.1, read as the reverse complement.
ATTTTTTTTTTTTTTTTTTTTCTTTTTTTTCTTTTTTTTTTTTTTTTTCCACTTCAGCGAAATTTTTCTGAGAGACATTATTTCAACTTTATGTGTCAAACTTTATCTCTTCTCATTTTTCACATCATTGTGGATTGTTTCCGTCACTTCTTTATTATTTATTCCCTTCAAGGGTATTATTTATTATTTTTAAAAGCCAACAACGAAGCGCCTCCCATATCTGTAAGCCCACTATTATATAATTTCCTTTTTGTCCCCCCCCTCCTCCCCTCCCCCCTTCCCCCTGTACCCCTCCTGTGTCTGATCCATTCTTTTATGTTATTCATTTATCCACTAGGCTCTGCACCTATTCTTTCTTTCATCTTATCTAAATAAATGTCTGAGGCTTTGTATTTTTTCCAACTTTCCCATCTACTATTATCCCTTTTCTTTCCTCCTTCCATTTTATAGTGATATTCTATTTCCTCTAGCCAATTTCTTATCTCTGGTTTTCCGCATTTTAACCAATTCTTAGGAATCAATGCCTTGGCCGCATTCAAAAGGTTAGGCACTATTGATTTCATGTATTGTTTCTTAGGTTTGTTATGTATATGGAAAAGACAAGTCCAGATATTTTGTTCTATTTCTTCTCCAGTTATTTCCTTTATGATCTTTAACACTTCCTTCCAGTATTCCGTTATTATTGGGCATTCCCACCATATGTGTATGATCGTTGCTGATTGGCCACATTTTCTCCAACACAAGGGTGTTTTGTCCTGTTGAAATTTATGTATTCTTACTGGGGTCATATACCATCTTGATACTAATTTGTAGTTCATTTCGATAGTCTTCATATCCCAGGCCTTATTATATCCCATTTCAATCATTTTTTCCACTTTTTGGTTATCTATTTTTAAGTTCAGCTCTTTTTCCCATTGTTTTATGTATTCTGGTCTTTCTTGTGCTTCCAAGTCTGTCAGTATATTGTAAATTTTTGATGTTCCGTTTTTTAATGGTATTTCCTTGCTACATAGCTTTTCCAGTGCGGTTAGTTTCGTTACATCTCTCAGTGGGTGTGGAATTGTGCTTACTAAGTGCCTTAATTGATTGTAGTTCCATTCATTCATCTTCCATCCGTTCATTTCCTCTAAGTCTGCTCGTGTTCTTATTTTGCCATTTCTGGTGATATCTTTTAATTGTGGATTACCTATACCTTGAGTTCCAAATATTTCCTTCCCGGGGGTGAAAAAGTTCGATCCTGTGAGTGCTAACAGTGGTGAATTGTATTTCCATTCATTCTTTAGGTGAGTGGTGTCCCAAATTTTTAAAACATTTTTTGTTATTTCATGTGTATCTGTGTCCAGTGTTCTGTATTTCGGTGGTATCCAAATAATCTTATGCAGTGTGACTCCGCTTATTATGTTTTCCATTTCAACCCATTTTTTTTCACTTTTCTCGTTTGTCCACTCTAACATTCGTGTTAATACTATGGCTTTATAGTACCTGCTTATATCTGGAGCGGCCAGGCCTCCATGCTCCCTTTTCCTTGTAATCAGCGTGTATTTAATTCTTGGTTTTTTGTTAAACCATATGTATTTTATCAACATTGTTTTAATTATTTTAAAAAAGCTCTGGGGGATTTTAACTGGTAGCATCTGTAATCTGTAATTTATTTTAGGTAATATCATCATCTTAAACATATTTATTCTTCCTATCCATGAAAGTGGCTGTATTCTTAACTTTTTCATTTCTTCTTTGACCTCATTGATCAGTGGAATAAAGTTTGCCTGGTAGATCTTTTCAACTCTGGAAGTTATTTTTATTCCAAGGTAGTTCAGTTCTTTTACCCAGGTAAATGGGAATTCCTTTTGTAAAAACTGGGCTTCCTTTTTCTCTAATCCTATATTTAATATTTCCGTTTTTATTGGGTTAATTTTAAAGTTTGACAATTCTCCATATTTTTTTATTTCTTTCAGTATATTTGGGAGTGACACTCTTGGGTTGGAGACGTACATCAAGATGTCGTCCGCATAGGCTGCGATCTTATGCTCTTTTCCTCCTACTCTCGCTCCTTCCACCTCTTTGTTATTTCGGAGTGTTGCTAATAGTGGTTCTAAGGCCAGTACGTATAGTAGTGGAGACAATGGGCAGCCTTGCCGTGTTCCGTTCTGCATCTCAATTCTTGGAGAAAGTCTACCATTTACTTTTACGACTGCTGTCGGGCCGTTATACAAGTTTGTTATCCATTTCATCATTTTTGTCCTAATACCCAAGTGCCGTAATGTATCCATCATGAAACCCCAGTCTACCCTGTCAAATGCTTTTTCAGCATCCAATGACAGGAATAGAACTGGGGTCTCCTTCTGCACCTTCTTATGCAACATCAGTATTGATTTTAGGCTGTTGTCCCTCCCTTCTCTCCCCGGGACAAAACCTGTCTGGTCCGGGTTGATCCACTGTGGGATTAATTTTTTCATCCTGGTGGCAAGGATCTTGGAGTACAACTTCGTATCGGCGTTCAGTAGGGCTATTGGCCTGTAGCTTGAGCAGTTTACTTTGTCTTTTCCATCTTTTGGTATTATTGTGATATGTGCTAGTAATGATTCACTTCTTATTTCTTCTTCTTCACCTATGGAATTCAGGTATTCTGCTAATTTTGGTATCAAGTATTCTTCAAATTTTTTATAATATTTGACCGTAAACCCGTCTGGTCCTGGACTTTTTCCTACGGGGGTTTCCTTTAATGCCAGTTTTATCTCTTCTTGCGTGATATTTTTTTCCAGTTCTTCCAATTGGTCTATTTTTATTTTTGGTAGGTTTGCTTTTATTAGATATTCTTGTATCTTCTTTGTTCTTGTATTCGCTTCTTTCCAACTTTCCTGTCCTTTTATTGCATATAGAGAACTGAAGTACTTTTGAAATGTTATCGCTATATCCGTAGTTTTATTTACCGCTTCTCCCTTTTCGTTTTTAATCTTCTCAATATAATTCAAAGATTTCTTTTTTTTTACCAAATTTGCTAGATATTTTCCTGATTTGTTACCCCATTTGAATTTTTCTTGTACTACTCTGTTATACTCCTTCCTTTCTTCTTGTTCCATCCAGTCTTTTAATTGCTCTCGCTTTTGTGATAATAGGCCAAAAATTTTATTATTTATTTGGTTTTTGTGTTTTCGTTCCAATTCATAGATTTCCTTAATCAATTGCTGCATATTTTTTTTCCTTTCTTGTTTTTTTTTGCCCCTATGGCTATTAATTTGCCCCTAATAACGGATTTGTGCGCCTCCCATATTGTTGCTTTCGGTACCTCTGGTGTGTCGTTTTCCTCGAAGTATCTTTTAATTTCTTCTGTGATACTTTTTTCGGTCTCAGGGTCTTCTAACAGATTTTCATTAATTCTCCATGGCCCCCTTTCGTGTACTTCTCCTTCTATTTTCATTCTCAGCGTTACTGGGCTATGATCTGAAGCAGTTATTATCCCTATTTTTGTTTCTTCTATTTCTTCTAGATTTCTATGTTCGACCATGATATAGTCCAATCTGGAGTAACTTTTGTGTACTGATGAATAGTATGTATAATCCTTTGTACTGGGGTGCTGGATTCTCCACGGGTCTATTAGTTGCTGTTCATATAGTATTCTTCTTAATTTCTTTAGTTGTTTTACTTCTCTGTCCCTTACTATTGAGGTACTGTCCATTTTATTGTCCATGCTGAAGTTGAAGTCTCCAGCTAGTATTAATTTTCCTTGTTTGAAATCCATTAGTATTTTTATTATATCGATCAAGTATTTTTTAGGGTTCTTGTTAGGGCAGTAGACGTTGGCCAATGTATATTTTACTCCCTGTATAGTTCCTGTGATAAAAAGATATCGGCCCTCCGGGTCTGTTTTTCTTTGATCTATTAGAAAACGTACGTTTTTCCCTATACCGATGGCTACTCCTTTAGCCCTTCTTATTGGCGAGTCTCCTTGATACCATGTTGGTATATTTCTTGAGTATATTTTGGTATTTGAGTTTTGGGATATGTGTGTCTCCTGTAGGAAAATTATTTCTGCATTACTTTTTTCTAGTTCTCGTAAAATGATGTTTCTCTTCCCCGGGGAATTTAGACCTCGGACATTATAGGAAGATATTTTTATACTGTTTACCCTTTCCATTCTTGTTCCTTTTTTTTCCTTTTCCCTTTTCCTTCCCTTATCTCAGAATAGGTGCGCCTCTGTAACCACTCATATGGATCAGACCTTCCCACCCTCCCTCCCCCTCCCCTCCCCCCTCCCCTCCCCCCTCCCTCCCCCCCCTCCCTTTTTTTTGATATGGGTTTTTTACCCCCATATTCTCTAGAGCTGAGAGCGTTTTACTTTGTTTTGTGGGGCACGCTCTGCCCCCTCTGCTCTATTTATTGTGAGGCGGAGCTCTGTAAGACACCCTATTCCCCCCCTGCCTAAGCACTAATAGGGCGACCCCCTGTCCACTCCGTGTGTCCCTGTCTCCCTCTCCCTGCATTTTTGTTGTGTTTTACCAATCCTTTCACTTTCCTTTTTTCCCATCCCGTCAACCCCAGCCCCCCCCCTTTCCACTCTAAGGCCCCTTGCACCGTTGTGTGGTATTTTCTCAGATATTAATTTCCTCGAGAGTCCACATCTTGATGTCTGATCCTTGAATTTACTTGCCACTGTAGGTCATCTCTTGCCGTTATTCGCTCCTGACTATTTGCGTATTTTTCCAGTTCTGGGGAGGGGATTTCTAGTTTGTTGCAAAAGTCCGGAATCTCCTCCACATGTCTTAGCCTCGCACTTATTCTGTTTTTCCTTGCTATTAGACATGCTGGAAAACCCCAGTTGTATTGAATTTCTTGCTCCCGGAGGATTTCTAATAATGGCTTTAGTATCCGTCGTCTTTTCAACGTTTCTTGAGATAAGTCTTGAAATATTTGTAATTTACCTCCCGCAAACTCTATTTGTGTTTTCCTCTTTAGGTTTATCCAGATCTGTTTTTTTTCTTCCCATTTTTCGAAGCGTACTATTACATCTCTAGGTGTTTCCCTTGCGAACCTTTGAGGTTTTTTTACTTGAGAGACACTTTCTATTCCTATTGTGTTAGTTGTTTCCTTTCCCAAGATTTGGTTGAAGAGATTGTTCATTTTTTCTATTAGATTTTCTGCTTGTTCTGTTTCCGGTAACCCACGTATTCTCAAGTTTTTCTTTTTATCTCTATTTTCTTGCTCTTCTATTTTATATGATTGTTCCTGTTGTTCCCGTTTTAATTTCTTTATTTCGTCTTCTAGTTCCTTTATGTTTTTTTTATGTAGGTCTACTTTGATCTCTACTTCTTCCACTCTGTTTAACATATATCCCATATCTTTATGGAGTGTTGACATCTCTGCTTTTAGGGAATTCTCTAGTGCCGCGAACATTTTTTCCATATCCTGTTTTGTTGGCAACTGTGGCCCTTGTTGTCCTTCCTCCTTTCCTCTGTCTTCCTCTCCCATTTCTGGCTCCATTCTGGGTTCTGAGAGGTGGCTGGTTTCTGTTTGTACTTTATACTGGCCTTTTTTATCCTTGTTGTCCTTCTCTTTTGTATCTGTTTGTCTGCCCTTTGAACCCACTTGTTTCTCTCCTTCTCCGATTCCTTGCTGTATATACTTGTTCATAGGGCCTGGACTTGGGCCTAGGCTGGTCCTAGGTGATTTCGGTATTGCTCCCGCACTTCTTGTTGTTTTCCCCTTCATGTTTGTTTCTATGGCTGGATTTATAAGATCTTCAAAGCTGCCTTCCAGAATACCCCTTGATTGGGGTCTCTTAATGATGAAAAAATCTCCCAGCCTTTTTAAATTGACTTATTTTTACTAATATTTCTATTATTTCGTTCTCATACCCGGCATCCTCCCCACAATCCAATAATAGAAATAATGAGTAGTCCCCGTTTTCCAGAAGTTATGTTACTACCTTAAGTACATTAAGCATTCCTTGTTGCTGTTCAATTGTTTAAGCGTTCTTAAGCTGTAAAAAAAAAAAAAAAAAAAAAAAAAAAAGCGCTCTAAAACGCTATTGCAAAAATGCTAAAAAAAGCTGGAAAAAGTTAAAAAAAAAAAAAAGTCACTGCAAAGACACCGGCGTCTTCACAGCGCTTTTCCAGCAGCCCGTGTGCATGGGAGCCCAGATGCTCAGCAAAATAATTCAAATGTTTTAGCGATATAATGCAATCTAATTCAAATATTCAGCAAGATGATTTATATATTCAGCTGTATAGTTCCAGTATAAGCTTATATGTTCCACATTTTTGTTACTGTGAAATTTCTTCTTATTCTATAGTTTGTACTATCAAGCCTATAATTAGTACCATTTGCAAAACAAAAAAAAAAAAAAAGAATTTCACAAGAAAGGGGGGTACTGCAGCAGCAGCAGGCAGGTGGGGGCTGGGAGACAACTCTTCCGTTGGCTTATCTTTCTTCTTGTCTTTCTTTCACCTTCTCCTTCTCTTCTCCCCTGTTCCCCCCCCCTGTTTTTATTGTTTTCCTTAGCTCACTTGATTCTACTTTTTCAGCTCTTTCGCCTTTTCCCCTGCTTGTTCACTTCAAGACAATTGCAATAGAAAAGAGCCAAAAGAGGAGGAAAAAAAAAAAAAACGCTCAAAAACGCCCACAGACGCCATTGCAAAAACGCAGAGAAAAGCCAAAAAAGTTAAAAAAAATGTTCTCCCAACAGCCCATGTGCATGAGGGCCCAGGTGCTCATAAAAATAATTCAAATGTTTTAGCGGTATAATGCAATCTAATTCAAGTATTCAGCAAGATGATTTATATATTCAGCAGTATAGTTCCAGTATGAGCTTATATGTTCCACATTTTGTTACTATGAATTTTCTTCTTATTCTATAGTTTATACTATCGAGCCTATAGTTAATATCATTTGCAAAAAACCAAAACAAACAAAGACCAAAAAAAAAAAAGAAAAAATCACAAGAAAGGGAGCTACTGCAGCAGCAGCAGCAGCAAGCAGGTGGGGGCTGGGAGGCAACTCTTCCGTTGGCTTGTCTCTCATTCACCTTCTCCTTCTCCCCTGTTTTTATTGTTTTTCTTAGCTCACTTGATTCTACTTTTTCAGCTCTTTCGCCTTCATTTACTTTCATTTACTTTCGCTTTTTATTCCATTTTATTTCGTTTTATTTCAATATGTTCTTTCCCTTTCCCTTTCTTTTGTTCTATTACTTTTCCTTTGCCTTTTCACTTCAGGACAATTGCAATAGAAAGAAAGCCAAAAAAAAAAAAAAAAAAAAAATACGGTACTTATCTTTTAGTTGTTGTTGAAGTTGGGACAAAAAGGGACGCTCACTACAGCTTGTTGCAGTCAGACGCAGGTACAAACTTCCTCTGGCTTACACCACAAGACATCTCAGTGAGTGATGAGCAGGGGGGGGCGGGGAGGGAAGCTACCTACACCTTCTCATCAGGCCGATCATTCCTCTCAGCTGCAGGGAGAGGGTTCCCAGGATCCTCACGCCGTGCACAGAGCCATTACCAGGCTCCTCCCTCCTTCCCTCCTCTGATCAGGTCCAATCTGGAAAAAATATTACCAACAAGTGAACTGACTGCATCCTCTGAATTCTTGGCTTTCGCCTACTGTCAGAAACCATGAATCAGAATGAGACAGAAGTACAGTTAATCACACTTGTTTAATAATAATAAAAAGGTAAACAGAGTAAGCGTAGTCAATACATAGCCAGAGTTCAGTAACCAGATCGGGTAGTCAGCCAATGCCAATGTCAGAGAGCCAGAGATCAACGTAGTAGTACAGCAAGCAGGATCAGGAGCCAGAAGGGATGTCAGGCGAGCAAGTCTTCAACAGGAACGCAGGAGAAAGTCTCTGAGATGTGACCAAAGGCGCAGGCAGAGATGAAGTGAGCTGGACGGCTTTAAGTAGGCAGGACTGACGAGCAGATCATAAACAGCTGAGTCACTGTGGAGAGAAAGGAGCTGGCAATTAGCTGAAAGCTGAGCGGCCAGCTCAGAGAAGGAAGGGCTTAGCCCAGCCCTGACACAGTGTTCATCATGATTGGCGATATATATACTGCGCATTGGGGTACATTTATTTATTTAAATAAAGGAATTGTGAACAAACTGTCTTTGTGTTTTAATCCACTACTTTTTGGTGATCAAGTAGAGGTACTATATAACCCATACTCATTTACATGGGGGGGCTGGGATCTGGGATCCCCCCTGTTAAAGGGGGCTTATAGATTTCAATAAATCACCCCCTGCACCTCTATAACCACTGGGCCAGGGCTGTAGGGATGAGGCCCATCAAAGCACTCCTCCATGTTGAGGGCATGTGGCCTGGTATGGCTCAGGACGGGGGGGGGGCACACACTCTTTCCTGGCCTGCTGGGCTGCATGCTCAGATAAGGGTCTGGCATGAGTTGGGGGGGGACTTCATAGAATTTTTTGTGGGGTTTTTTTGGCATGAGGTACCCCCTAAAACCATTCCAGACTTGGAGGGGGCGGGGGGAGGCACAACTTTTTTTTGAAAATTTTTACTGTCTGCTCTTCTGACAGATGCGTCACTGGTTGTTAAGGAGGCCGGCTGGTGGCGGCTCCTTAACAACAAGCTAGTAATTGTAAAGCCAATGGCTCTCCCTGCTCTCACTGAGTCCTGTGAGGCAAGAAAGAGAGAGCAGTGCCGTTGTACTCGTTGAGCTTGAAGTTAGGCCTTATGCTGGCCAGAGACTAATGGGGCGTACACACGGTCGGACTTTTCGTCTACAAAAGTCCAACGGACGCCGACGGACTAAAGCTGGCTGGTAATCCGATCGTGTGTGGGCTTCTCCGGACTTTCAGCTGACTTTTTCAGCCTCAAATCCGACGGACTTTAGATTTGAAACATGCTTCAAATCTTTACGTCGTAACTACGACGGACCCCGAAATCCGCTCGTCTGTGTGCTAGTCCGACGGACAAAAACCCACGCTAGGGCAGCTATTGGCTACTGGCTATGAACTTCCTTATTTTAGTCCGGTGTACGTCATCACGTACGAATCCGTCAGACTTTTGTGTGGTCGTGTGTAGGCAAGTCCGTTCGTTAGAAAGTCTGCCGCAAGTCCGCCGCAAGTCCGCCGAAAGTCCGCCGGAAGTCTGTCGGACAGGCTGTCGGACTTTTGTAGATGAAAAGTCCGACCGTGTGTACGCCCCATCAGAGGTAGTGAGTTCTGCAGGTAGGATCTGACCATCCAAAAGGCATGTCTATTAGACAGCTGTCAGTACCGTATATGTATGCTAGACTCACTTGTGTGTATATGTAAATGGACCAGGGAGAGTTCCAGTTTATCTCAATTTTAAAGAATCTAAATTCAAACAAAGTTTTTTCCAGAAAATGGTCAGCGGGATTATGTCTACTGCTGTCAGAGACAAGAGAATAATGTCAAATGGTTAGATCCAAAATTGTTACTTTATGACTTTGGCCAGCTATAGATTATCGCAAATATGAATATTTGAAAATGTTTGCTTTTTATTGCTTTTACAATAATGGGTATGCATTTGTTGATTGTGGTATTTTATTAGAATTTTAATTATTTGATATTTTTATGCAAAGTGAGATTCTTAGGTAAAGCCATAACAGCAGTCTCCATGAATGGTGTGTAGATAATCATTGACCACTGATCATTTTTTTGACTTACTGTATGTGATTTATAAATCCATTCATACTTACTACCAGTATTGTAACTATTGGTACAGTAGTTACCTCTGCAATATCAGTGAAAACAGCAACCTACTGGACAAGAAAATACCCTACCTAGTCAATAAAATAGGCAGGGATGGCTCAAGGTTATCTGCTGCCTCTATCCCAAATGCAAGGTGACAGTCACTGGAACCTGTCAATATCAAAAGAATCAGGCAACAGACAACTGTTAGTATGTTTATACCCAAATCTATCAGTACCTTTTAAAAAGTATGTAAAGGCATTTTTTAACCACTTCAGCCCCAGAAGATTTGGCTGCTCAATGACCAGAGCACTTTTTACAATTTGGCACTGCGCTGCTTGAACTGGTAATTGCGTGGTCATGAAATGCTGTACCCAAACGAAATTTGTGTCCTTTTTTCCCCACAAATAGAGCTTTCTTTTGCCTCTGCGATTTTTATTTTTTACGATATAAACGTAAAAAGTGTTATAAAAAAAAAATCCAATAAACTCTATTTTAGTCATACATTTAGGGCAAAATGTATTCGGCCACATGTCTTTGGTAAAAAAAAAAATGACTGCCTATCTCATTTCTTGAGGTGGTAAAATGGCAGGGCAGTACAAACCCCCCCCCCACATGACCCCATTTTGGAAATTAGACACCCCAAGGAAATTGCTGAGAGGCATATTAAGCCCATTGATTTTTTTTTTGGTCACAAGTGATTGAAAAATGATGAAAAAAAAATATACACAAAGTCGTCACCAAATGATATATTGCTCACACATGCCATGGTTATATGTGGAATTACACCCTAAAATACATTCTGCTGAGTATGGGGATACCACATGTGTAAGACTTTTTGGGAGCCTAGCCACGTACAGGACCCCGAAAACCAAGCACCTCCTTCAGGATTTCTAAGGGTGTAAATTTTTGATTTCCCTCTTCACTACCTATCACAGTTTCGAAGGCCATGAAATGCCAAGATAGCACAAAACCCCCCAAATAACCCCATTTTGGAAAGTAGATACCCCAAGCTATTTGTTGAGAGGCATGTTGAGTCCATGGAATTTTATATTTTGCCACAAGTTGCGGGAAAATGACAAACTTTTTTTGTTTTTGCACAAAGTTGTCACTAAATGATATACAGTATTGCTCAAACATGCCATGGGCCTATGTGAAATTACACCCCAAAAAACATTCTGCTGCTTCTCCTGAGTACGGGGATACCACGTGTGAGACTTTTTGGGAGCCTAGCCGTGTACAGGACCCCGAAAACCAATCACCGCCTTCAGGCTTTCTAAGGGCGTAAAATGTGATTTCACTTCCTCACTACCTATCAGTTTCGGAGGCCATGAATTGTCAAGATAGCACAAACTCCCCCCAAATGACCCCATTTTGGAAAGAAGACACTTCATGCTATTTGCTGAGAGCCATGTTGAGTCCATGGAATATTTTATATTTTGCCACAAGTTTCGGGAATATTACATTTTTTTTTACACAAAGTTGTCACTAAGTGATATATTGTTCAAACATGGCATTGTTATTTGTGGAATTACACCCCAAAATACATTCTGCTGCTTCTCCAGAGTATGGGGATACCACATGTGTGGGACTTTTTGGCAGTCTAACTGCATACAGGACCCCGAAAACCAATCACCACCTTCAGGCTTTCTAAGGGTGTAAAATAGTGATTTCACTTCCTAACTACCTATCACAGTTTCGGAGGCCATGAAATGTCAAGATAGCACAAAACCCCCACGAATGACCCCATTTTGGAAAGTAGACACTTCAAGCTATTTGCTGAGAGGTATGTTGAGTATTTTGCAGATCTCGCTTTTTGTCACGAAGTTTTGAAAATTGAAAGAAAAAAATGAGAGCTGCAAAATACTCACCATGCCTAATAGCAAATACCTTGAGGTGTCTATTTGCCAAAATTGGGTAATTTGGGGGTGGGGGGGGGGGGTTGTGCTGTCTGGATATTTCAGGTCCTCCATAACTGTGATAGGTAGTGAGGAGTAAAATCACAATTTTATGCCTTTAGAAAGCCTGAAAGCGGTGCTTGGTTTTTGGGGTCCTGTACGCGGCTAGACTCCCAAAAAGTCTCACACATGTGCTATCCCCATACTCAGGACAAGCAGCAGAATGTATTTTGGGGTATAATTCCACATATAACCATGCCATGTTTGAACAATAAATCATTTAGTGACAACTTTGTGTAAAAAAAAAAAAATTAAAAATTGTAATTTTCCCGAAACTTGTGGCAAATATTCCATGGACACAAATATGCCTCTCAGCAAATAGCTTGAAGTGTCTGCTTTCCAAAATGGGGTCATTTATGGGGGTTTTGTGCTATCTTGACATTTCATGGCCTCCGGAACTGTGATAAGTAGTGAGGAACTGTCCTGGCATTTTATACACAAGATTAGAAGCTTATTTCACACATCACCCACTCTTCTAACAACTTGAAGACAAAGCCCTTTCTGTCAATTTTTGTTTACGTGAAAAATTTTTTTTTTTTTTGCTAGAAAATTACTTTGAACCCACAAACATTATTTATTTTTTTAAAGCAAAGGCCCTACAGATTAAAATGGTGGGTGTTGCAATTTTTTTTCACACAGTATTTGCGCAGCGATTTTTCAAACTCAATTTTTGGGGGGAAAAAACCTTTTTTTTAATTTTAATGCACTAAAACACACTATATTGCCCAAATGTTTGATGAAATAAAAATGATGATCTTATGCCGAGAACATGGATACCAAACACTACATGCTTTAAAATTGCGCACAAACGTGCAGCGGCAACAAACTACATACATTTTTAAATGCCTTTAAAATCCTTTACAGGTTACCACTTTAGATTTACAGAGGGGAGCTATTGCTAAAATTACTGCCCTCGATCTGACCTTCGTGGTGATACCTCACATGCATGGTGCAATTGCTGTTTACATATGACACCAGACTGACGCTTGCGTTCGCCTTTGCGTGAGAGCAAGGGGGGACAGGGGTGCTTTTTTTTTTTTTTTTTTTCCTTTATTTTTTTTGCTTTTTTATCTTATTTTTAAACTGGGGTGTTTTTTTTTAAATTATTTAATTTTGCTTTTTTATTTTATTTTTAAACTGTTCCTTTCAATTTTTTTTTTATTTCATTTTTATTGTTATCTCAGGGAATGTAAATATTCCCTATGCTAGCAATAGGTAGTAGTGACAGGTACTCTTTTTTGAAAAAAATTGGGGTCTCTCCTCTGCCCTCAAAGCATCTGACCACATCAAGATTGGTGTGATAAAATGCTTTCCCAATTTCCCAATGGCGCTGTTTATATCCGGCGAGACCTAAGTCATGAAATGCTCATAGCTTCTGGTTTCTTAGGCCATAGAGATGATAAGAGCCATTCTGGTCTCCGATCAGCTCTATGGTCAGCTGGCGAAACCACCGGCTGCATTCTCGGGTTCCCTGTTGGGACAGAAGAGACCGAGAAAACCATGGAAGACGGTGGGAGGGGGAAATGTTCTCTCCCACTGCTTGTAAAAGCAGTCTATAGGCTAATTAGCTGCTAGGATTGCTTTTACATGAAAGCTGACCGCTGGCTGAAAAGAACGATACCAAGATGATACCTAAACCTGCAGGCATCATTCTGGTATAACTACTCAAAGTCCAGCAACATACCAGTATGCTGCTGGTCCTTGTTGGGCATATATTGTAATGTTCTATTTTAACCAGTTGCCGACTGCCTAACGCAGATATACTGCGGCAGAATGGCACGGGCAGGAAAAATCAAGTACCTGGTACGTGATCTGCCTCCCGCGGGTTGTGGGCGCATCGCGCCCCCCCTGGTGCCCGAGGCGGTCTGCTTCGTTGGGGAAGCGATACAGGCTGAGGGGGAGGCCACTCATTCGTGGCCACCCCCTCGCGATTGCTCCCCACGAATGAAAATCTTCCTCTGCTGCTGTACTGTAAACAGCGGCAGAGGAAGTGATGTCATCTCTCCTCGAGCCGGTCTTTTCGTTCCAGTGCCGAGGAGAGAAGACATCAATGTAAGTTGCACCAACACTACACTTTCAGTAGAACACACTAGGCACACTTTTCACCCCCCATCACCCCCCGATCACCCCCCTGTACCCCCTGTCACAGTGACACCAATAGCAGTTTTTTTTTTTGCATTGGTGTCATTTTGTGACAGTTATAAGTGGTAGGGCAGTTAGGGTTAGCCCCCTTTAGGTCTAGGGTACCCCCCTAACCCCCCCTAATAAAGTTTTAACCCCTTGATCACCCCCCGTCGCCAGTGTCACTAAGCGATAGTTTTTCTGATCGCTGTATTAGTGACACAGGTGACACTAGTTAGGGAGGTAAGTATATAGGTTCGCCGTCAGCGTTTTATAGCCACAGGGACCCCCATATACTACCTAATAAAGGTTTTAACCCCCTGATTGCCCCATAGTTAACCCTTTCACCAGTGATCACTGTATAACTGTTACGGGTGACGCTGGTTAGTTAGTTTGTTTATTATAGTTTATTATAGTTTCAGGGCACCCGCCGTTTATTACCTTATAAAGGTTTAACCCCCTAATCTCCCGGCGGTGATATAAGTTAAGTTTTTAGGGTCAGATAAGGTCTGCGTCGCCCCAGGCAGTGTTAGGTTAGTGCCAGTACCGCTAACACCCACGCACGCAGCATACACCTCCCTTAGTGGTATACTATCTGAACGGATCAATATCTGATCCGATCAGATCTATACTAGCGTCCCCAGCAGTTTAGGGTTCCCAAAAATGCAGTGTTAGAGGGATCAGCCCAGATACCTGCTAGCACTTGCGTTTTTCCCCTCGGCCCAGCCCAGCCCAGCCCAGCCCACCCAAGTGCAGTATCGATCGATCACTGTCACTTACAAAACACTAAACACGCATAACTGCAGCGTTCGCAGAGTCAGGCCTGATCACTGCGATCGCTAATGCCGCGTACACACGGTCGGACTTTCTATCCTACTTGGTCCGGCACACTTTCCGACGGACTTTGTCCGCCAGGTGCGCCGGACTTTAAAACGGACGGACTTGCCCACACACGACCGGACTTTCCGGCGGGCTAAGTCCGCCCGTCTTTCCGACGGACTTTCGCCGGAGTTCCGGCGGACTTTCAGAATGAACGGACTTGCCCACACACGGACAAGTCCGTTCATTTTGAACGTGACTCAGGTGCGACGGGACTAGCAAAGGATGTCAATCTTGCCGCTTTTATCGGCGAGATTGACACCTTGCGAGCCCCGTCGCGGGTCATACCAGGCCCTTAGGTCTGGTATGGATTATAAAGGGAACCCCGCTACGCCGAAAAAACGGCGTGGGGTCCCCCTAAAATCCATACCAGACCCCGATCCGAGCACGCAGCCTGGCCGGTCAGGAAAGGGGGTGGGGACAAGCGAGCGCCCCCCCCTCCTGAACCGTACCAGGCCGCATGCCCTCAACATGGGGGGGTGCTTTGGGGGAGGGGGCGCCTTACGGTGCCCCCCCACCACAAAGCACCTTGTCCCCATGTTGATGAGGACAAGGGCCTCTTCCCGACAACCCTGGCCGTTGGTTGTCGGGGTCTGCGGGCGGGGGGCTTATCGGAATCCGGGAGCCCCCTAATATAAGAGGGCCCCCAGATCCCGGCCCCCCCACCCTATGTGAATGAGTATGGGGTACATGGTACCCCTACCCATTCACCTAGGTAAAAAGTGTCAATAATAAAACACAACACAGGTTTTTAAAATAATTTATTAAACAGCTCCGGGGGGGGTCTTCTTCCGTCTTCGGGGGTCCCTCCGGTTCATCTTCTCCCGGCGTCCGGTTGGTTCTTCTCCGCTCTCCGGCCTCTTCTCCCGGTGTCCCAGGTCTTCGGCCGGCCCCTCCGCTGTCTTCATGTAGCTCTATTGCCAGCGGAGGTCCGGACTTCTGGGCTTCTTGGCTTCTTGTCTTCTCTTCTCTTCCCCCAGATGTTGACACGACGCTCTCTCCGGCTGGACTGGTCTCTGAGGGCTGCGTTGTGACTTATATAGGCGGAGACCCCGCCCCCATATGATGTCACAGTCCCTGGGCATGCTGGGACTGTGACGTTTTAGGGGGCGTGGTCTCACTAGTGTACCCCTAAATTTAGAGCCCAAAATGGCAAATCGAAGGTACACTAGTGAAGAGGCCTACACGTTTCTGAGCATGACAGATAGTGAAGAGGAAGTCACTCATTTGTCAGATTCAGGCTCAGAATACGATCCTGTAGATGACAGCGGCTCCATGACAGATAGCTCTGACGACGGAGTTGTGGTCCCTGCCAAGGTCAGGCGTACCAGACCCCGAACTTCTTCTTCTGTCCTTGAAGTGCAAGAACCGCAGGTCCCTCGTATGGAGCAGAGAATTACTAGTGTCGCTATTCCTTCTGGTGAACTGGCAGGCACCAGCGGTCTAGTACACCCTGGTCGTACATCCAGCACTGCAGTAACACTTGGTGACGTGGCGAGTCCCATAAGTGCAGTTCAAGCTGGCGAGGTGGCAAGCACAAGTAGTGCCCCGCTGCCACCAAGAAGACGAACACAGGCCCGTCGTGCCCATAGTGCCCTTCCTGCTGCATTCGCCAATCCAAATTGGGAACCCACCACTTCTGCAGCACCCGTACTTCCCCCATTCACTGGCCAACCCGGCATTCAGGTGGAAACAGTTGATTTTACGTCACTGGATTTTTATTCTCTGTTTTTCACCGAAGATCTCTATAGATCTATTGTGGACCAAAGCAATTTGTACGCTGGTCAACACATCGCCACTATTCCCCAGTCCTCCCTTGCCAGAGATTGGAAACCAATTACGATTTCCGAATTTAATATCTTTCTGGGCCTTTCCCTCAACATGGGCATAAATAAAAAGAGTGAGTTGCGGTCATATTGGTCCACTGACCCAATTTACCATATGCCCGTGTTCTCTGCCTCCATGTCCAGGGCACAATACGAGCAGATTTTGCGGTTCATGCACTTCAACAACAATGAACTCTGTCGTCCTCGTGGAGACCCTGAATACGATCGGCTCTACAAATTTCGGCCCCTCGTAAACCACTTCAAGCAACGTTTTGCAGACTTGTTTACTCCCCATCAAGTTGTCTGCGTTGATGAGTCCCTGATTAAGTTTTCTGGCCGCTTGTCATTCAAACAGTACCTTCCCAGCAAGCGTGCCAGATACGGAGTCAAGATGTACAAGCTCTGTGACAGGGTCACAGGCTATACATGTAGTTTTATGGTTTACGAGGGCAAAGATAGTCACATAGAGCCGACAAACTGCCCTGACTACATAGGAAGCGCTGGCAAGATTGTGTGGGGCTTGGTGTCACCCTTATTCGGAAAGGGGTACCACTTGTACGTGGACAATTATTACACAAGCGTGCCACTTTTTAGTCACCTTTTTGATCATCAGATTGGAGCATGTGGCACCGTGCGACCTAATCGCCGGGGCTTTCCCCAGCGGCTTGTAGATTCCCGTCTTAGGCTGGGGGAGAGAGCCTGCTTGCAGTGTAATAATTTGCTCGCTATGAAGTGGAGGGATAATAAGAATGTTTTCGTTCTTACCTCCCTTCATGCAGACACGGCGGTCCAAATTACTACGGCGACTGGTGTTGTGAAGAAACCCCTCTGTGTCCACGAATATAACCAAAATATGGGAGGGGTGGACCTTAACGACCAGTTGTTGGTGCCGTACCTAGTTGCTCGTAAGGCCAGACGCTGGTACAAAAAAGTGTCTGTTTATTTATTTCAATTGGCTTTGCTGAACGCTTATGTGCTATACAGAGCTTCAGGTCAGACTGGATCCTTCCTTAAATTCCAGGAAGAGATCGTCAGAGCCCTTCTGTTTCCAGACGGTGCTCCACCTCACCTTTCCCAACCAAATGCAGTAAGCCGGCTGCATGAGAGGCATTTTCTTTATGTCCTCCCGAGTACCCCTACCCAACGAGCCCCCAAAAAAAGATGCCGTGTCTGCAGCAAGCGCGGATTTAGGCGTGACACCTGGTATTATTGTCCCTCCTGTCCTTACAATCCTGGTCTTTGCATTGGTGAATGTTTTGAACGCTACCACACACTAGTTGAGTATTAGCGTAGGGTACAGCACTGCACAGACTAGGACACACTTTCACAGGGTCTCCCAAGATGCCATTGCATTTTCAGAGAACCAAACCTGGTACCAGTTACAAAAGTTAAAGTTACAAAAAAAAAGTGTAAAAAAAAAACAAAACACAAAAAAATATAAAATAAAAAAAACAAAAATAGTTGTTGTTTTATTGTTCTCTCTTTATTGTTCTGTTCTTTTTACTGTATTCTATTCTGCAATGTTTTATTGTTGTTATGTTTTTATTATGTTTGCTTTATAGGTATGCAATTTTGTTATACTTTACTGTTTACTGTGTTTTATTGGTAACCATTTTTTTGTTTTCAGGTACGCCATTCAGCTGCAGAGCGGATTTATTTATCTTGACAGCAACAGCGTTTGCTCCCACAATACATAAAGCCGTGACTCCAGCGCTGTCGGAGGTGATTTCACCACCACAGTTACATGCTTCAGCATATATGCCGAAGCGTGGGGGCAGCAGTGGGTGGAGGAACGATTTGCTCCTGCCTTTTGCGGAAGGATGCCCCCATGCTTCGGCATATATATATTTTAGGCACAGGTTGCGTTTAAATGTTTTATTTTTTACTTTTTTTTGTATTTGCTTTGCAGGTATGGTAAGTCTTACTGTTATACTTTAATGTTACTTTGTTTTATTGTTAACCATCATTTGCTTAGCAGGTACGCCATTCAGTTGCAGCGCGGATTTATTTATCTTGACAGCAACAGCGTTTGCTCCCATGATACATAAAGCCGTGACTCCAGCGCTGTCGAAGGTGATTTCACCACCACAGTTACATACTTCAGCATATATGCCGAAGTGTGGGGGCAGCAGTGGGCGGAGGAGCGATTTGCTCCTGCCTTTTGCGGGAGGATGCCCCCATGCTTCGGCATATATATATTTTAGGCACAGGTTGTATTTAAATGTTTTATTTTTTACTGTTTTTTTTGTATTTGCTTTGCAGGTATGGTAAGTCTTACTGTTATACTGTAATGTTACTTTGTTTTATTGTTAACCATCATTTGCTTAGCAGGTACGCCATTCAGTTGCAGCGCGGATTTATTTATCTTGACAGCAACAGCGTTTGCTCCCACGATACATAAAGCCGTGACTCCAGCGCTGTCGGAGGTGATTTCACCACCACAGTTACATACTTCAGCATATATGCCGAAGTGTGGGGGCAGCAGTGGGTGGAGGAGCGATTTGCTCCTACCTTTTGCGGGAGGATGCCCCCATGCTTCAGCATATATAAACGGTGCATGTATGCCCATCATTAGAAGTGGGTGGATGAAGGGAGGTATTCTAATGGTGGGCATACCCACCGATCAATATCTTTTTTTCGTTCAGCCCACAGGCTGCATGAAAAAAAAAAAAAGTTTACAATATATGCCCAACAAGGACCAGCAACGCACTGGTATGTTGCTGGACTTTGAGTGGTTAAAGCAGAATGATGCCTGCAGGTTTAGGTATCATCTTGATATCATTCTTTTCAGCCAGCGGACGGCTTTCATGAAAAAGCAATCCTAGCGGCTTATTAGCCTCTAGACTGCTTTTACAAGCAGTGGGAGGGAATGCCCCCCCCCCACCGTCTTCCATGTTTTTCTCTGGCTCTCCTGTCCCAACAGGGAACCCGAGAATGCAGCCGGTGATTCGGCCAGCTGACCATAGAGCTGATCAGAGACCAGAATGGCTCCAATCATCTCTATGGCCTAAGAAACTGGAAGCTACGAGCATTTCATGACTTAGATTTCGCCGGATGTAAACAGCGCCATTGGGAAATTGGGGAAGCATTTTATCACACCGATCTTGGTGTGGTCAGATGCTTTGAGGGCAGAGGAGAGATCTAGGTTCTAATAGACCCCAATTTTTTCAAAAAAAGAGTACCTGTCACTACCTATTGCTATCATAGGGGATATTTACATTCCCTGAGATAACAATAAAAATGATTAAAAAAATAAAAAAATGAAAGGAACAGTTTAAAAATAAGATAAAAAAGCAAAAAAAAATAAAGGGAAAAAAAAAAAAGCACCCCTGTCCCCCCCTGCTCTCACGCAAAGGCGAACGCAAGCGTCGGTCTGGCGTCAAATGTAAACAGCAATTGCACCATGCATGCGAGGTATCACCGCGAAGGTCAGATCGAGGGTAGTAATCTTAGCAGTAGACCTCCTCTGTAAATCTAAAGTGGTATCCTGTAAAGGCTTTTAAAAATGTATTTAGTTTGTCGCCACTGCACGTTTGTGCGCAATTTTAAAGCATGTCATGTTTGGTATCCATATACTCAGCCTAAGATTATCTTTTTTATGTCATCAAATATTTGGGCAATATAATGTGTTTTAGTGCATTAAAATTTAAAAAAGTGTGTTTTTCCCAAAAAAATCTGCTTGAAAAATTGCTGCGCAAATACTGTGTGAAAAAAAAAAATTAAACACCCATCATTTTAATCTGTAGGGCATTTGCTTAAAAAAAATATATAATGTTTGGGGGTTCAAAGTAATTTTCTTGCAAAAAAAAAAAAAATTTTTTCATGTAAACAAAAAGTGTCAGAAAGGGTTTTGTCTTCAAGTGGTTAGAAGAGTGGGTGATGTGTGACATAAGCTTCTAAATGTTGTGCATAAAATGCCAGGACAGTTCAACCCCCCCCCCCCCCCAAATGACCCTATTTTGGAAAGTAGGCACCCCAAGCTATTTGCTGAGAGGCATGTCGAATCCATGTAATATTTTATATTGTGACACAAGTTGCGGGAAAAAGACACTTTTTTTTTTTTTTTTACACAAAGTTGTCACTAAATGATATATTGCTCAAACATGCCATGGGAATATGTGAAATTACACCCCAAAATACATTCTGTTGCTTCTCCTGAGTACGGGGATACCACATGTATGAGACTTTTTGGGAGCATAGCCGCGTACGGGACCCCAAAAACCAAGCACCGCCTTCAGGCTTTCCAAGGGCGTAAATTTTTGATTTCACTCTTCACTGCCTATCACAGTTTCGGAGGCCATGGAATTCCCAGGTGGCACAAACCCCCCCAAATGACCCCATTTTGGAAAGTAGACACCCCAAGCTATTTGCTGAGAGGTATAGTGACTATTTTGCAGACCTCACTTTTTTTCACAAAGTTTTGAAAATTAAAATAAGAAAAAAAAAATGTTTTTTTGTCTTTCTTCATTTTCAAAAACAAATGAGAGCTACAGAATACTCACCATGCCTCTCAGCACATAGCTTGGGGTGTCCACTTTCCAAAATGGGGTTATTTGGAGGGGGTTTGTGCTATCTTGGCATTTTATGGCCTTCGAAACTGTGATAGGTAGTGAGTAGTGAATCAAAAATGTACGCCCTTAGAAATCCTGAAGGCGGTGATTGCATTTCGGGGCCCCGTATGAAGCTAGGCTCCCAAAAAGTCCAACACATGTGGTATCCCCGTACTCAGGAGAAGCAGCAGAATGTATTTTGGGGTGTAATTCCACATATGCCCTTGGCATGTTTGAGCAATATATCATTTAGTGACAACTTTGTGCAAAAAAAAAAGGTTTGCAATTTTCCAGCAACTTGTGTCAAAATATAAAATATTCCATGGACTCAACATACCTCTCAGCAAATAGCTTGGGGTGTCTATGTTCCAAAATGGGGCCATTTGGGGGGTTTGTGCCATCTTGGCATTTTATGGCCTTCAAAACTGTGATAGGTAGTGAGGAGTGAAATCAAAAATTTACACCCTTAGGAATCCTAAAGGCGGTGCTTGGTTTTCGGGGCCCCGTACGCGGCTAGGCTCCCAAAAAGTCCCACACATGTGGTATCCCCATACTCAGGAGAAGCAGCTAAATGTATTTTGGGGTGCAATGCCACATATGCCCATGGCCTGTGTGAGCAATATATCATTTAGTGCCAACTTTCTGTAAATTTTTTTTTTTTTGTCATTATTCAATCACTTGGGACAAAAAAAATGAATATTCAATGGGCTCAACATGCCTCTCAGCAATTTCCTTGGGGTGTCTACTTTCCAAAATGGGGTCATTTGGGGGGGTTTTGTACTGCCCTGCCATTTCAGCACCTCAAGAAATGACATAGGCAGCCATGAACTAAAAGCTGTGTAAATTCCAGAAAATGTACCCTAGTTTGTAGACGCTATAACTTTTGCGCAAACCAATAAATATACGCTTATTGACATTTTTTTTACCAAAGACATGTGACCTAATACATTTTGGCCTAAATGTATGACTAAAATTGAGTTTATTGGATTTTTTTTATAACAAAAAGTAGAAAATATCATTTTTTTTCAAAATTTTTGGTCTTTTTCCGTTTATAGCGCAAAAAATAAAAACTGCAGAGGCGATCAAATACCATCAAAAGAAAGCTCTATTTGTGGGAACAAAAGGATGCAAATTTTGTTTGGGTACAGCATTGCATGACCGCGCAATTAGCAGTTAAAGCGACGCAGTGCCAAATTGTAAAAAGTACTCTGGTCAGGAAGGGGGTAAATCCTTCTGGGGCTGAAGTGGTTAATGCAGCCTGTGGGCTGAACTAAAAAAAGAGATTGATCGGTGGGTATTCCCACCATTAACATACCGCCCTTCATCCACCCACTTCTAATAATGGGCATACATGCGCCATTTTTGTTAATCTGTGGTGGGGAAATCACCTCGTACAGCGATGGAGTTGCTGATTTACGTATCATGAGAGCAAACGCTGTTGCTGTCAAGATGAATAAATCAGTGCTGCAGGCTGAATGGCGTACCTGCTAAGCAAATGATGGTTAACAATAAAACAAAGTAAAATTACAGTATAACAGTAAGACATACCATACCTGCAAAGCAAATACAATAAAACATAGTAAAAATAAAAATTTTTTTAACCACTTGCTTACTGGGCACTCAAACCCCCCTCCTGCCCAGACCAATTTTGAGCTTTCAGCACTGTCGCATTTTGAATGACAATTGCGCGGTCATACAACACTGTACCCAAATTAAATTTTTATCATTTTTTTCCCACAAATAGAGCTTTCTTTTGGTGGTATTTAATCACAGCTGGGGTTTCTATTTTTTGCTAAACAAACAAAAAAAGATGGAAATTTTTGAAAAAAAAAATCATGTTTAATAGTTTGTTATAAAATTTTGCAAACAGGTAATTTTTCTCCTTCATTGATATGCGCTGATGAGGCGGCAATGGTGGGCACTGATAGGCTGCACTGATGGGCACAGATAGGCACATATAAGGGGGCACTGATAGGCACAGTTAAGGCGGCACTGATAGTCACAGTTAAGGCAGCACTGATGGGGACAGATAGGGCGGTACTGATGGGCACAGATAAGGCGGCACTGATGGCCACGGATGGGCGGCAGGGATGGGTGGCACGGATGGTTGGCACAGATGGGTGGCACGGATGGGTGGCATGGATGGGTGGCACGGATGGGTGGCACGGATGGGCACTGATAGGTACCACTGATGGGGGGGCACTGTTGGGCGGCACTGATGGGGGGCACTGATGGGTGGCACTGATGGGCAGTGATGGGCGGCACTGATGGGCACTTATGCGCACTGGTAGGTGACACTGATGGGCACAGATAGGTTGCACTGATGTGGGTGCTGATGGGTTGCACTGATGTGGGTGCTGATGGGTGGCACTGATGTGGGTGCTGATGGGTGGCATTGTGGGCACTGATGGGTGGCACTGTGGGCACTGATGGGTGGCACTGTGGGCACTGATGGGTGGCGCTGTGGGCACTGATGGGTGGCGCTGATTGATGGCACTGTGGGCACTGATGGGTGACGCTGGTGGGCACTGGTGACACTGCCTATTGCTTTGTGTTAGAAGATCGCCGTGATCGGGACTGATGTCCCGATCACGGCCGCCGGTGATCGGGTTTTTTTTTTCCTCCTCGCGCTGTCAGCGCGAGGAGGAAAAATAGCCGATTACCGGCTCTGTTTACATCACATGATCAGCTGTCATTGGCTGACAGCTGATCATGTGGTAAGAGGTCGGGACCAACCCCTTACTCTGATCTGTGATCAGGCGAGTCTCATAGACTCGCTGATCACCGAGCGCGCCGCGCGCACCCTGCAGGGGGCGCGCAGGCTGCTCGTGCACGGGACGACGTCAATAGACATAGTCCCGGCAATTTAGATCCGCGCTGTTGCCGTCATTTGGCAATGGCCCGGATCTGAAGCGGTTAATGCAATCTGTGCCTAAAAAATATATGCCGAAGCATGGGGGCAATCCACCCCTAATGTTAGGAGCAAATCGCTCCTCCACCCCTGCCCCCATGCTTCGGCATATATGCTCTTTTTTAACTGTGGTGATGAAATCACCTCCTACAGTGCTGGAGTCACGGCTTTATGTATCGTGGCAGCAAACGCTGTTGCTGTCAGAATAAATAAACCCGTGCTGCAGCTGAATGGTGTACCTGCTAAGCAAATGATGGTTAACAATAAAACAAAGTAACATTACAGTATAACAGTAAGACATACCATACCTGCAATGCAAATACATAAAACATAGTAAAAATAAAACATTACAGTTCTAAAATACAGTAACAATAGAGAGAGAACAATAGGTATAGAACAATAGAGAGCGGGGAAGGCGGAGGGCAGAGGGTGGAGTGATGGCGGCGTAGGATCAAGCGTGGGGTGAGAGCCCAGACGAGCCACTCATGGTTGCCAGCCATAGCAGCGGAGGAGCGATGTGAGCAGCCGTCCATTGATAAAGAGACCTTGAGTTCGGCACACCAGCAGAAGCGGCGGATTGGACGGCTGCTAAAGCGGCCGCTATTGCGGAGCTCCTCGCTTGGTGCCACCCCACCTCTGGTGGCTCGGCTCCCCCCTGGTCCCCGGAGACCTCCCCGCACTCTCCTCTGGTTCCAGCTCTCCCCCCACAGCCAGGGGTGCCGGCCGACGGTGCAGGATTCAGGATATACTACCACCCGATCCATCCGGGTTCCCTGAGGCTAAGTAGTGGAGGAACGATCCCCAGATAACGGACGTGGCAGGTGAAGCGGAGTGAGCGGTGCCTCGTGCCAAGTCCCAGGACGAATACCGGTAACTCTGTATAAGCCCACAAAGGTCTGCAGGTTCAAGGTAGGATCTTTCCTGTCCTTAAGGGAGAAATGTGGGAGAAACAAGCGGTGAAGGTACTCTAATGGGACTGTAATTGATCCATGTTTGTTAACGCAAGGGGTGGGGAGATTAGTGACGCATAGATGAACTGTCCGGTGTGTCGATACATGGTCTTTTTCAGAATTCAGAGAGAAAGTGAATACCCCAGTAGTCCCAGCAATTTCAGTAGATAGTGGGATATCAGCGCCTGGTGGAGAGGGGGGGAGAGAAAGCTGCATGCGAGCTTCTCTGCGGCCTGAACCCAGAAGTCAAAGTCAAAGTCAAAAGGGGACCCGGGGGAGACTTGGCAATACTGAAAAAGCGTGTACTAAGCCTGTTTTTGTGTTATCCCTTACCCTTATGACCAGGGGTGTGCTCTCTCTGAGCCTAAAAGTGGCATAGACTGGAAGCAGGGAACATGAGAGGTCGCTCTCAAAAACAAACAGAGCCCAGCAAGCCTAGGGAGAGCTTGAATTCAAGCACAATACAAAAGTACCTAAAAAGCCCAGGCCCAGAGAATAAACAACAAGAGTCCAAAGAAAAGAAAAAGGTCACTGCTAAGAACAAAGGAGGGCAGGGGGGAGGCCACAATATAGAAGCTCAGGCCGTGGCAGAACCAGGCCCAAGTATGGAATCTGAACAGGCCGCAGAGGCCCCCCCAACTAAATATGAGATGCAGGACATGCTCATTAAGCTGGAAAATGCAATCAAAACTGAAATTTCAAATGTCAGGTCAGATCTAGGTCACCTTCTCAGGCGAGTGGAAGAGGTGGAAAAGGTGGCGGAACAGCAGGCTCTGGATGTAGAGATCCTCAAAAAACAAGTAAAAACCCTCCAGGAGGAGCATTATGAGCTGAAGTTTAGATTGGAGGAGCAGGAAAATCAAAACAGGCGCCAGAACTTAAGGATTAGATCTATACCTGAGCAGAATGGGGAAGATTTGTTTCTAGTAATGAAAGAATTATTCAACCCCCTTCTAGGAAGGAGCCTGGAGAGTGACCTTAAAATTGACAGAGTCCATAGGGTAAGAAAGCCCAGAAATATAGGTGAAGAGGTGCCCAGGGACATAATAGTGAAGTTCCACCAATTTGAGGACAAAGCAAAGATTTGGAAAAATCTAAGAGGCGCACAACCCCTGAAAGTGCATAACAGGGAGGTTCAGATATTTTCGGACTTAACAGCAGGAACCCTGGCGAGAAGGCGACTTCTAAAACCGCTGGTAGACTCACTGAAGGGAGCCAACCTGAAATACAGCTGGGGTTTCCCACTGTCAATAATTGTGACAAAGGAGGGCAGGACTTCCAAAATGAAAAATATGGGGGACTTACAAATTTTTTGCCGGAATCTGGGGATCCCAGTCCCAGATATCCCAGATGGGGTTATGCCTAACTAGAAGGGTAGAAAAACCAGTTTAGGGTGCTGTGGGGGAGGGGGAGTTTTGTGGGGGGGGGGGGTGGAGTTGGGCTGGTGGGGGGGGGCGGATGGGGGAAGTAGAGGGAAGGAGTAAGGAAGGGGACAGAAGAAGGCCCTCCAAAGACCTCCACATATTCAAGGTGGGGGGGTACTATAGCTGTCCACGTCCAGTGCCCCACTCTTGAGCACGAGGGGAAACAGGTCGGTAATATGCTATATCCGACACTGGGTCCCATTGGCCTAGTAGTGGTCACAGTAGGGAGGGAAAGGGGCTGGGGGGTGGGTGGAGGGGGGGGTTGGGAAGGGGAGGGGGGTGGAGGGGTGGGGGGGGAGGGGGTAGGAGGGGTACCCTCGCAGCTGTCCAAAAAGAGAAGTGCGGTTGATGGCGGGGTTAGAAGTTAAGTGCATGTCCTACAATGTGAAAGGTTTAAACTCACCAGGAAAAAGGCGGAAGATCATGAATGAACTACTGAGTTACGATGCTGACGTGGTCTTCTTGCAGGAGACCCATCTGGTGCAGGAGGAAAACGTCAAGTTGAACTCGAGGAAATTTCCAGCATGGGTATATGGTGATTCACCTATCAAAAGGGCGAAGGGAGTAGCTATTGGGTTCTCACAAAAGATTAAATTTACATTGATTGAGAAGCTGGTGGATGAAGAGGGGCGGTTTTTGTTTGTAAAAATTAATATAGGGGACAGGAAATTTACATTGGCTAACATTTACTGCCCTAATAGAGACCCGATAAAATACCTCTCACGGACCCTGAGGAGACTGAACTTATTTAAGGAGGGAGTAACAATCCTGGCAGGCGACCTAAACTTCTGTATGGACCCGGCCTTGGACAGGTCCTCTGGGACACGGGACATAGGGAAAGGCTCACTGTTGAGATTAGGGAAAGATTTGTATGATAGCCAGCTCATAGATATATGGAGGGTACAACACCCCAAAGTGAGAGACTACTCCTTTTTTTCCCTGCCCCATGGGACCTACTCAAGGTTGGACTACATGCTGGTTGACCACAGCCTACTGGAGTGCATATTAGACTCGAGAATAGAAGCCATTACCCTATCAGACCACGCCCCAATCTCCATGACAGTAAAGCTTGGGGGGCTTTTGAGGGCCCCGTTTTCTTGGAGGCTCAATGAGGCCCTCCTAATGAAAGATTCAGTGGTAGAGAAAATACAGAGGGAAATAGATGAGTTCTTCACACATAATGAGTCGAGCGAGAAAACGGGTGGAGTTTTTCTGGGAGACATTTAAGGCGTACATAAGGGGGATAATAATCTCTATAGATGCAGGGGAAAAGAGGGAGGGGAGAGCGAAGAAAGAAAAGCTGGTCGCCAAAATCCACCAGTTGGAACAAGCACATAAAGCATTACCAGTAAATGATGAGGATTTATTTAAAGAACTGACACTAAAAAGAGAAGAACTTAGGGAGTTAATGGAAGAAGAGATGGTGAAATTCAGGGCCACACAGTCAAAAAGGTTCCACATGCAGGGCAATAAGGTGGGGAAACATCTAGCGACAGTTACGAGGAAAAAAAAAGAGGAGAACTATATAGAAAAGATTAAAAACAGTAAAGGGGTAATGAGATATACCACCAAGGATATAGCAGAGGAATTCAGATTATTTTATGCAGCGCTGTATTCGGGTGGTAGTGAAGGGAAAACCAAGGGAAACAAGGACGAGAAGACGCGGGAGTATTTAAAAGGGGTGGAACTCCCCACGTTGTCGGAAGAAGACACACAAGAGTTAGAATGCCAGATAATGGAAGAGGAGATCTACCAGGCATTAAAGTCAACCCCTACGGGCAAAAGTCCTGGACCAGACGGCTTCACAATTAGTTTCTATCGGAAATTTAGTGGATCCATGGTCCCCAGGCTGCGCCAATTATGGAATGGTCTGGGGAAGCAGGGGGTTCTCTGTGGAGACGCTCTGTTGGCAGCGGTGACACTTATACCTAAGGAGGGAAGGGACAGGACCTTGTGCTCAAGTTATAGGCCGATTGCGCTCTTAAATGCGGATACCAAACTATACGCGAAGGTATTGGCAGCCCGGCTGAAAGAAAAAATGCCCCTCCTGGTCCACCCAGACCAGGTGGGATTTGTCCCTGGGAGGGAGGGAAGGGACAATGGGGTAAGATCTCTCCTGATAATGGAGGCATTCAGAACGAGCGGGGTCCCCAGTCTACTCATGTCAATCGATGCCGAGAAAGCGTTTGACAGGGTAGACTGGGGATTCATGTTTCATACACTCGAGGCAATGGGGATAGGACCCACAATGTTAAACTGGATAAAAATTCTTTACAACCAACCGGCAGCTTATGTTAGGGTCAATAAGACGCCCTCAGCACAATTTGTTATGAAAAATGGGACAAGGCAGGGATGCCCCTTGTCGCCTCTTCTGTTCGTCTTGGCCTTGGAACCCCTCCTAGCTATAGTCAGGAAAAATCCGGATATAAGTGGATGCAGAGTGGGGGGGGAGGAACACAAATTAGCCGCTTTCGTGGACGATGTGCTTCTCTATGTCAGTAACCCTAGAATCTCGATCCCTAACCTCCTAACTAGTCTCAGGAACTATAGTGAGCTCTCAAACTTCAAACTAAATCTAGAAAAATCAGAAGCTTTAAAAATAAATATTAACAAAACGGAGGCTTCAAGACTGGAGGAAGTGTTTCATTTCCCATGGAAAAAATCCCTAAAATATTTAGGAGTAAATTTGACAAGTGACAGGATGAAACTGTATAAGCAGAACTTTATTCCCTTGTTAAATGAAATAAAAAGGGCAATAAACAGAATGAAATATTGCCCCGTTACGTGGGTAGGACGTATTAACCTTGTAAAAATGGTGTTGGCCCCAAAAGTCCTGTATATGATGCAGATGCTCCCGATTCCTCTCCCGGAGAACTTTTTCAGAGTGTTAGCTAGCCTTATATGTAAATATGTATGGGAGGGAAAAAAGCCGAGGATCGCTCTAAAGATATTGAGGAGGGAAAAAGAAAGTGGAGGGCTCGCCCTCCCCGATTTTAGGATATATCATAAAGCCGCGGTATTAGCACGTGCACTTGATTGGACACATAGTAGAGAAACTAAAAGATGGGTGAGTTTAGAAGAAAGGATGAGCAAAACACAATTAAGCCATATGATATGGAACCCACCCCACGTGAGGGGACTGGATAAGGGCACACATTATATCACGCAATACACGTATAAAATTTGGGATCAGTTACACTTAAAAAATAAATGGGAATATAACTCCCCTTTAATGTATCTAAGAGAGAATTTGCTCTTTCCACCGGGGATGGAGATAGTGGGGGGAAACTGGATATTAGACAGGGAGGCACAGGTAAGGGGTATAATTAAAAGGGGTAAAATAATTACTTTTCACGAAATAGTAGCATAAGAAGGGGCATGGATAGTAAATGAGTGGAGATATGCACAGTTAGCTCACTTTATTGCGAGTCTCCCCAGACCTTTAAGGGAGGAGGCCGAGTTGAGACCGATAGAAAAACTCTTTAGTAAAGAACAGAAGAAGGGTAAAATAGCGGCAATTTATAGAATATTGTTAAGAGAGCTGGGGGCAGAGCCTCCCCCGTTCATTAGGAAATGGGAAGAGGAATTGGACTCCTCGGTAGACAGAGAAGAAGTAAGGCACATACTGGAGGCAACACATGGAACGGCGGTGGACTCGAAAACTAGAGAGAGTAACTACAAGTGTCTATCTAGATGGTATATGACCCCGGCCAGGGTTAGTACATTCTCTCCAGATAAATCTCCGAATTGCTGGAGGGGCTGTACAACTCCAGGCACTATGTCGCATTTATGGTGGGAATGCCCAAAAATAAAAAATTTTTGGCGGGAGGTGATTAAAATTATTGCGGAAATAACAGGCAAGGAGACTCCCTGTGACCCGTGGGAATGTTTGTTCCATAGGTCGGAAGGGGGAGCGAGAAGATACAAAAACTCATTAACCCCGGTACTATTAAATCTAGCTAAAAATAGCATCCCTAAGAACTGGCAGAAACAGGAAGCTCCGAGGATAGGAGAATGGGTAGCTAGCGTCAACGAAATATATGTGCTGGAGAGACATGAAGTAGGAGATACAGGAGGTGACTATGTTACACATGGGGGCAAATGGGATGGCTGGATAAAATTCAAAAAGTCGAAGCGTTATTTGGAAGTAATCACATTGTAGGACGAGATCAGGTGCATCAACGACCGCCAAAGTCTAAAGGTGTGACAGGGACGGCTGCGGGGGCCAAGGGGGGAGGGGACAGTTTTGGGGAAAAAAAAAAAAAAAGAACAATAGAGAGCGAACAATAGAGAGAGAAGAAAAATAAAACCACTATTTTTGGCTTTTTTTTTATTGTGTGTTTTTTTTTTTTTTTTTTGCACTTTTATATAAACTGTAAACTGTAAACTTTCCAGAAGGGTCTCTCAAAATGTGATGGCCATCTCATCTTTCGAGACCCTGTGTAAGTGTGCCCTAGGACTGTGCAATGATGTACCCTACGCTAATACTCCACTAGTGTATGGTAGCGTTCGAAACATTCACCAATGCAAAGACCAGGTTGGTCAGAACAGAAGGGACAATAAATGCAGGTGTCAAGCCTAAATCCGCGCTTTCTACAGACACAATATCTTCTTTGGGAATTTCTTTGGGTAGGGGTACCAGGGAGGACATACAGAAAATGGCTCTCATGCAGCCGGTTCATTGCATTTGGATTGGGAAGTTGGGCCACAGCACCGTCTGGAAACAGAAGGGCTGTGATGATCTATTCCTGGAACTTAAGGAAGGATTCTGTTTGTCCTGAAGCTTTGTATAGAACATAAGCATTCAGCAGAGTCAATTGGAATACATATACAGACACTTTTTTATACCAGCGTCTGGCCTTACGGGCAATTAGGTACGGCGCCAACAATTGGTTGTTGAGGTCCACCCCTCCCATATTAAAGTTATATTTGTGGACACAGAGGGGTTTCTCCACAACACCAGTCGCCGTTTGAATTTGGACCATCGTGTTTGCGTGAAGGGAGGACAGAACGAAAATATTCTTATTATCCCTCCACTTCACAGTGAGCAAATTATTATAACTTTAAGCAGACTCTCTCCCCCAGCCTAAGACGGGAATCTACAAGCCGCTGGGGTAAGCCCCAGCGATTAGATCACATGGTGCCACATGCGCCAATTCCACGATCAAATAAGTGACTAAAAAGTGGCATGCTCTTGTAATAATTGTCCACATACAAGTGGTACCCCTTTCTGAATAAGGGTGACACCAATTCCCACACAATCTTACCAGCGCTCCCTATGCAGTCTGGGCAGTTCTCCGGCCCTATGTAACTATTTCTTCCCTCGTAAACCATAAAACTATATGTATAGCCTGTTGCCCTGTCACAGAACTCATACATCTTGACCCCATATCTGGCACGCTTGCTGGGAAGATACTGCTTGAATGACAAGAGGCCAGGAAACTTAATCAGGGACTCATCAACGCAGACAACTCGATCTGGAGTAAACAAGGCTGCAAACTGCTGGTTGAAGTGGTTTATGAGGGGCCGAATTTTGTAGAAATGATCATATTCAGGGTCACCTCGAGGACGACAGAGTTCATTGTCATTGAAATGCATGAACCGCATGATCTGCTCGTATCGTGTCCTGGTCATGGAGGCAGAGAACAAGGGCCTATGGTGAATTGGGTCAGCGGACCAATATGACGGCAACTCACTTTTTTTTAGTTATGCCCATGAGAAGGGATAGGCCCAGGAAGGTCTTAAATTCGGAGACCGTAATAGGTCTCCAATCTCTGGCAAGGGTCAACTGGGGATTAGCGGCCGGCGATGAACTGACCAGCATACAAATTGCTTTGGTCCACAAAAGATCTATAGAGATCTCTGTGAAAAACAGTGACTAAAGATCAAGTGACGTGAAATCAACTGTTTCCACCTGAATTCCGGGTTGGCCAGTGAATGGGGGAAGTATGGGTGCTGCAGAATTGGTGGGCTCCTAATTCGGATTGGCAAATGCAGCAGGAAGGGCACTATGGGCTCGATGGGCCTGTCTTTGTCTTCTTGGTGGCTGCGGGACACTAGTTGTGCTGGCTGCCTCACCAGCTTGAGCTGCACTTATGGGACTTGCCACGTCACCACGTGTTACTGCAGTGCTGGATGTACGACCAGGATGTACTAGGCCGCTGGTGCTTTCCAGTTCACCAGAAGGATGAGCGGCACTAGTGCTGGCTCTCTGCTCCATACGAGAGCCCTGCAGTTCTTGCATCTCAACAACAGCAGAAGAATGGGGTCGAGTATGCCTGACCTTGGCAGTGCTCCGTCGTCAGAGCTATCTGTCAGGGTGCCGCTGCTGTCTACAGGTTCGTATCGTATTCTGTGCCTGAATCTGACAGATGGGCGAGTTCCTCTTCACTCTCATCTGTCATGCTCAGAAACGTGTAAGCCTCTTCACTAGTGTACCTTTGATTGGACATTTTGGCCTCTAAATTTACTGGTACACTAGTGAGGCTCACAGGAAAAAAAGCACCTGACTGTCAGCGAATACTTTAAATACTATCAAAAAAACTGTTACAGTTCGCAGGGATCAGACCTGTTGCGAATGCTGCAGGTATGTGTTTAGTGTTTCGTAAGTGACAGTGATCGATTGATACTGCACTTGGGGGGGCTGGGCTGGGCGGAGGGGCTAAACGCAGATGCTAGCAGGTATCTGGGCTGATCCTGCTAACACTGCATTTTTGGGAAGCCTAAACTATTGGGGACGCTAATATAGTTCTGATTAGATCAAAGATATCGACCTGCTCAGACACTATACTACTAAGGGAGGTGTATGGTGCGTGCTTGGGTGTTAGCATTACTGGCCCTAATCTGACACTGCCTGGGGTGACGCAGACCCTGACTGATGCTAAAACCTAACTGATGTCACAGGTTCTGTGGCTGATTAAGGTGGTAATTAAACTCACTCGGTGCCTTATCTGCATTTTATTAGCCTCAGAACCTGTGAAATTCAAAGGTGTTCGGGTTTAAAGGGATGAGGTGGCAACTCTAGTGTAGTGTTGGTGCAACTCACGTTTGGATGTCCTCTCTCCTCTCTCTGGAACGGAAAAGGGTTCCACGAAGGAAGATGACATCATTCCCCTGCCTGTGTTTACACTTACCGATTAGCAGGTCCAGGCCAGAAATTATTGGCCTGGGCCTGGAGACTGATCGGTTCTAAAATGACTTCAACCGTCTCGGCCCCTAGGCGGCCACGCCCCCAACGTAAGGTAACATCGCTTTGCCCACCCATGCCATTCTGCCACAGTAAAACTGCGGCGGCTGGTCGGGAAGTGGTTAAGTTTTGGATAGAGTGAGGAAGGTTTATATCTCTTGCCAAGTTTTTATTGCTGTCTTCGCTGGGTGAGATCCACTCCTAAAGAGCACTCATGAGAACAAAAGGTGACGGGAAATTTTAAAAAAGTGCCTAAGACAGAAATTCACATTATATTCAAAATATTTCCTCTCACTTCCTGTTATGTACCTAAGGCAGTAAGTGAAGGGAAATCTTCCCAGCTGGATAGCAAAAATGAACCTGATTGGGGTTTTAACCTTTACATTTTTTACCCAAAAATGATTGCTGTGGGTATAGGAATCTATACAGTATATGGCGGTTTTCTATTTACTGAATTTATTTTTTGTTTTTTTCTATTGGTTGAACTAGATGGACTTATGTCTATTTTAACCTAACTATTTAACTAAGAGGTCTATTTACTAAAGGTGGAGAGTGCAAAATCAGGCTCACTTCTGCATAGAAACCCACCAACTTCTAATCTCAGCTTGTTCATTTAGGCTTCATTCACACTTGCCATGCGACTTGTCATGCAACTTTGGACAGCATAGTTGCATGGCAAGTCATTCCCCATGTTTTCCAATTATAAGCATTCATATATGTGCGACTTAACGTTGCAACAACTTCAGAATAGTTCATGCTCTACTTTGGTCTGACTTTCATGCGACTTGAGGGCCAAAGACTTCAATATTAACCCTCAAAAGTTGCATGAAAGTCATACCTAAATGTTATACAATGCAACTGTTGTCCATTATCACTTGTCAAAGCAAAGTCCTATCCAAGTTGCACCTATCCAAAGTTGCACCAAAATTGCTGCCTCTGTCTGTTTTTGTACTGAAGAATAACTTTAAAAATGTGATGCTGGCTGTTTCCATCTTGCTTGTGGGCATGTGAAGCCCACAAGCATTGATTTCCTGGATGCGGTGAATGCTGTTCATTCACAGCTTGTTCACACGCATGATCATTGTTCCCGCACTGAATCTTGGGAAGCCTGACACTAAGCTCCCAGGAGACAGTGCGGCGCTGGGGAAAGGCAATAAACACGCCTACTCCCA
Source organism: Lithobates septentrionalis (assembly GCA_037952835.1). Classification (NCBI taxonomy): domain Eukaryota; kingdom Metazoa; phylum Chordata; class Amphibia; order Anura; family Ranidae; genus Lithobates; species Lithobates septentrionalis. Next base: position 2,638,430 of record JBBDGP010000859.1, on the reverse strand, counting down.
TGGGAGGAGAGACAGGAAGTGCCACAATAAAGTACAATATAAAGGTAATTACAGCGATAAAAAAAAATTTCGTGCGGCATTTGAACATCTATGCAATTAACTGAAGGGGGTAAGATTAAGTTAAAAATTTGAGTGGAACCCCGCTTTGGCAAACAAACATGGATGCTGATTGGTTTCTATGCAGAAGTGAGCCAGGTTTTGCACTCTCCAGCTTTAGTAAATAAACTATGTGACTGAATAGGAGGTTATAATGTACTAATGGGGATATATCTAAGGCATAGTACACCCTTTGCAAAAAATAGTAAATGCACCCATGCTGATTAATTTAAAAATGTGCATTTAATGTTTTTTTGCATTGGAGCCTGCAAAGCATTGCAACTGCGATCATGGATGCAATACTCTGGCTCCTGCAGACTATTCCTCCAGCAGCAGGGCTGTATTGAGGTATGGACTTTCAATTACGGGGCTGGAGTAATTATCAGTGGGCTTTAAGTGCAGTGGTGTCACTGTACTTGTGCTCCATTGAAAACGACTATTTCCTCTGCTGTGGAGAATGAATGGCTACTGTGAATGGATGATGAGGCTATGTGTGTGGAACTATGCATGGCTGCCCAGGAGAGGTTTACTTGCAGTGAATAATTGGTAAACTTCACACATACTGCTTTATAAATACACCACTTAGTTAAACTTCAGCATTAAGATTTTCATTTCAATAAAATTTTATTGAAGATTTTAAACATACATTGAGGCAGTGCAGATTTTCCTTAGATCTAGGGTATTGGTTTATAGTTTCATAGGTCACTGACAAAATGAAAAGTTTCAGAGATTTCTGGGGACAGGCACTAGGAAGATATGGGGCAGTAGGGTTAGGTTATGTCTCTGCCCTAATATGACTGGAGTCAATGACTACTTCATCGGAGCGCCAACAAAGTGAGATTGAAGTCAGCTGGATGATAATGATCAATTCGGGTTGTCCAGATCCTTTTGAACCTAAAAATTGAATATTTAAGGTTTTTTACCATTTTCTTAATAAAGAAAAAAAAACAATATACATTTCTATATCATCTGGATGATTGTGGGGGTGGAATACCACCATGTTCTAGAAGAGAACCTGGTTGGATATGGTGAATAAAAATGTCAATAAATTAATTTTTTTATTCATGCAAGTTTCTGGCTTCATATTTAGCAAGGATTTTTTTTTTTTTAGGATACATCTCAGTCACTTTGATGTCCGCAGATGCTCGGCTGTATATCCACCATATACAGCATCGACCATTAAGCAAGGTTTTTTTTTTTGGGATACATCTCAGCCCCTTAAGCCTCATATACACGATCTGATTTTCCGATGGGAAATGTGTGATGACAGGCTGTTGGCGAAAAATCTGACCATATGTACGCTCTATCGGACAATTGTTGTCGGATTTTCCACGGACAAATGTTGGATGGCAGGCTTTAAAATTTTCCGCGGACAAATGTCTGTTGTCGGATTTTCCGAGCGTGTGTACACAAGTCCGTCAGACAAAAGTCCAAAATACAGACACGTAGGCTCGCAAGCAAGGACGAGCCAGAAGCGGTTGGTCTTGTAAACTAGCGCTCGTAATGGAGAATTAACATTTGTGACGTGGCAAATTATGATATCTCGAAATGCAGCGCACATTCTCTTCTTCTTTTTTTAATGGGATAATAATGGAGCTGCTTTGCTGGTGATACTGATGGAGTTATTGCAAACAAATTTTCAAAGGCTTGTTTTTTCTAGTGATATCAAGAATGATATTATTATGCGTGTTATTATTAATTTTTTGTTTTGGTGCAAGTTACCACAACACCATTATCCCGTAGTTTTTAAGATCAAAGATACAACTATGTTGGTGTCCCTTGTTAATTTTATATTGTATTTTTTAAAATGTAACTTCCTACTCCCAAACTGTCATTTGAAGTAAAACACATAGCCAACTATTATTCTCCACAATTTTTTTTATTGTGCATTAAAGTGGTTGTAAACCCTTACAGACCACTTTGACCTACAGGTAAGCCTAGATTAAGGCTTACCTGTAGGTCCAAGAAATATCTCCTAAACCTACACGGTTTAGGAGATATTTGCAAAAAGACAGGCACCACTGTCTACGGCGCATGCGCCGTAGACATCGGCGTGAAGGTGCAATGAGCATGCCGCTGCTTACGGCATTATGCCGTTAGTGGCAGCTCCCGTGCGCATGCGCGGGAGTGACATCATCGCGGCTCCGGCCAATCACAGCGCTGAAGCCACAATACCCGGACAGAGGATGGATGCTCCATAGCAGAGGGGACAGCGGTGACATCGCAGGCTCCTGTGTCAGGTAAGTGACACATAATGGGCTACTATGCGATGCATAGTAGCACATTATGCTTTACCTTTGCAGGGAAACAGAGGAAGTAAACCCACTAGGGTTTACTTCCTCTTTAAAAAGAGAAAACAAGTCAAATTAGACATGCTATTTGCCAATAGAACATAACCAAAAAGTGCATTCTATGCATCCAAAAATATAGAAAATATACCAAATCAAATCATTATTCAACCAAAAAATAAAATAAAAGCCTCATGCATGTGTCCTGCTTCTTAATATAGGGGGGGTCAACCATGCCAAGAGTTGGTGAAAGCAGGGGTCCGTCATCCGGAGATAATTCCGAAAATCATCTGGATTATTCTCCTGGAGCTCCCGCAGCAAAGGCATATGACAATTGGTCACGATTAATAAAGCAACCAATTTTTGGTCCAAGAAATCCTCCTCCTCCTGTTCCTGGACTGGACTTGGGTCAAAGCAATAACTCCAAGGCCAATAATAAATAACACGTTATCTCCTCTGATTCCGCAACATGGCTGGTTGATGAAGCGTGAAATGAAAAGTGCGAAATGAAAAGCGCAAATCAACACTCACCAAACTTCTACTAACACGAAATTAGCAGAAGGAGCACAAAGGGTGGCGCTAAAGAGCTGAAAGACCACGTAGTACGTCACTACGTTCGTGTTTGTTGGCCGACAATTCCTTGTCGTTTGTATGCAAGACAAGTTCCTGGCCAACGCTCTTCGGACAAAAGTCTGAGGTTTTGCCTGCGGAAAATCCGATCGCATGTACGAGGCTTAAGAGTCACTTAGATGCAGATGCTCGGCTGTATATCCACCAGAAGCTCCCATTTTTCTTCCTGGTGGTACGTGATGACATCACAGGCTCTGCTCTGACGTGTTTCTTCACAGATCATGTGACTTTCTATGTCATCTAAGTGACTCTTAGGGGCTTCTGTACCCCCTATGTACTCAGCCGTTTACCCGAGTGCATTGAAGGTAGTGCATGACCAAATGTGAGTGTGTCTATTTCTATCTTTTAAATAAAACTCTACCCTTTAAAACAGTAAGTACTATATTAGTTTTTTCCTGTCCATATGATATACACTTAGAATACTACTGTCTGAGCTGTATGAGAGGTCCAGGAATACCAGGGCAGCTGCCATCCAGAGGACTTATACCCCTGAGGGGAAGGCGTGATTAGACCCTATGTGGGGTCATCCGAGGAGGTAAGCGCATACTTTGACCGGTGGAGGGCACTTGTTATCATTTTTAGTGAAGAACACTTACCCACCGAAGGGTGTGAATTCAGACATTACCACGGAGTGTTTTCTTTTGGCATGTTCACTTTTTAAATCGAATGGTTACCTTAGTATTTAAATTATTTACTATTGTCACAAGGTGTCCACTTTCACTGATATATGTTTTTTTTTATATAATTTGGTATCCATATCATGGCACTATATTGATTAGTTTGCACCACCACTGTTGCAATATAATTATTTTAAATAGGAGGGTCTCACCATTACTTCTGTCAAAAAAGTATTCAAATTGCATTATTCACGTTCGCCACTGGGTGGCATTTATATCACTGCTGCAGTATTGTATATAAGTTTTTTCAATTGTGGAATTCACCATTACATTTTATAATGAAGAATATTCCAGCAACATTTTTAGTAGGAAACTACCTTAAATCTATTTTGCAAGATTCATGAAAAACATGTTATTGTAAGAGTAATTCTTTGCTTTCAATTCATTCTCTATGACAACTCCTCCCACAAAATTGCACTTCACTATCATAATTATAAAAAAAGCAGCGCTGTGAATAAACATATAATTGTGAAAATATACCAGTGTAAATGGGATAAATAAATAAACCCAATTAAATAAATAGCATAGTTCATAAATCAAAAACATAGGGTGTTTGGTAAACAGTCCTAATACATTAATTAGTGTCCAGATGGATAAAGTGAAGAGACATAGGCACAGGCCCCAGTCTGAGGCAGGAATGCAAATAAAAAATGGATCCTTCACCGCACCACTGTGATAACCAAATGAAATGCGCCCTTACCAAACGGCAAGCATAAGAGGGCTTGCGACCTTAACCCGGTCAGGGCCTTTCATAGGATGAAGACACCAGCATGCCACCTCATACACCTTGGAATAAACCCGCTGTCCACCAAGTATCAAGCAATCCCTCTAGCATAGGGATGATATACTCCTAGCTGGGGGTTGTTCTCATTAGAGATACCCCGGAGAAAGAGAGGAGAACAACATAGCGTAATCCTGGCTTAATATTTATTAAAAGGAATTAAAATCACATATATATAGTATAGTGTGTGTATCTCACTTTAAGTGGCTGCTTTTGCTACATCTTATTTTTCACTTCAATAATATTATTTTTTCATTATTTATTATCAATATTTTGCATAAGGTACCCCTTTGATTTAATATAGCGCGGTAGTCTCTCTTTTTCTATTTACTTCACTATCATACCTTCAGAAAGTATGCAGTCTTTTTTTAACGAGGACAAGGATAATCTTTTCTCATTCAAGTTTTTTATTATCATCATTGAAAAAATAGTACAGTATAATCAGCATAACAAAAAATTAGTACAATATATTTCACAGCGAATTCAAAATATGTGATCACAGTCTATTGGTTGTCTTATTACTGTGGTGAACAGCACTAACAATATAAAGAAATAAAGTATAAGTAATATAATATAAAGTCTTAACTTTCACTATATCCATTCAATTTCAAATTGTACACCTGCTTATTGTAAGATATGTTGAAGCCTCACTCCCCCTTCGACACCCCAAAGGGGATCACACTGTGTCCAAGGAGGGGTGAGGATTCTCCCTCTCATTAACCATTTTTTTCTCTTATAAACTATTATTTGAGAGAAGAGAGGAGATATTATTAACAATCCGTTATATCCAGCTCAAAGATTATTATGGAATTTATCAGGGGTACAATATAATGTTCTCATTATAATAGATCAAAAATAGACATTCTGACCCTAGTATGAAAAATTAGTATATAAACCTGAGAATTTCTATGTAACTTTAAGGAAAAATTATACTGTTCCTAAAACATAAAAAGAAGATATTTAAAGGAAAGAGACTATGGGAGAAGAAAGAAGATAAAGAAATAGTACAGAAAGAGTATAGAATGCCTGTCTTTCCGATGTGAAACTCAAAAATCAGCAATTGGTGTTGCTACCTATGTCCGGTAACAGAGAAATTCCCATAAACCGAGCCCAGGGTTCCCAAGTGGCTTCAAATTGTGTGGTCTTGTCCAATAAGGAACTAACCATTTTTTCTTGTTCCATTATCCATGAAATCTTCCTTTTCATGGACAATAGAGATACCGAAGACTTCTTCCATGCTTTGGCAATAGTCAATTTGGCTCCTGTCAATATAAACAGAATCAATTTACGGGTGATTTTAGAGACATGTGGCAAGAATCCATTCAGCAAGGCAATCGCTGGTGTTTAAGAGATAGCACAACCTGTAACCTTTCGTATGATGTGGAAGACCCTATTCCAAAATCCTCGGATTCTGGGACATTCCCACCATATGTGAATCATAGAACCTATTCCCTGACAGCCTCTAAAGCATAAGGGTGAAGTGGAAGGGTACATTGCTGCCAATCTTGTGAGAGCCAAGTACCATCTCGTGAATATTTTAACATTAGCTTCGATGAGTGAAGTATTATATAAACCTTTGATAGAATGAGAATAGTTCTCATACCAGTCTTCCAGATCCCAATCAGTCTGAAGGTCTTTCACCCAGGCCAACATGTATGGTAATTTTACAGAATTGGAAGCAAGTGAAGCATAGATCACAGAAATCCCTCCCTTCCGCTTCGTGGCTTGTGCACACCAACCTTCATATGCCGTAAATCTTGGAGGATTAGGTTTAGTTTTCCATAAAGTGTGAACAAAGCTTGAGATCTGGTAAAATCTAGACTTTTCTGTAGAGGGAGGATCTAGTTCATCTATAAAATGTTTAAGGGGTAGTGGGCCTGTGCAAGAAAAAAATTGACCAATGCGGTACACCCCCTTGTCCTTCCACCACTTGAAGGCCTCAACATCCATGCCATGTTGGAATAGAGGGTTTTGGAACAGATGAGCTAATGGTTGTATTTCAGAAACCAGGGAAGGAAGCTTCCTAAGGGAATCCCACAAAGAAAGGGATTGTGAAAGGGTTGGTGACAGTATTGGAGGCCTGTTCCTGGGAGGACACCATAGTAAATATTCCATGGAGAATGTAGGAGCTGCTTGGCTTTCTATTAATATCCAATCTGGTCGCTCAGTTTTAAGATATATAACGGACAATTGTGCGAATCGGGCTGCTTGATAGTACCATAGGAGGTTTGGAAAACCCAATCCACCTTGCTTAGGGAGATTAAATAAGTTATGGTTTGATAGACGTGAACCTTTCTTGTTCCAAATAAATTTATTAAGTTTACCTTGAAATGTTTTTAGCTGGTCCCTTCTAATCGGGATAGGATGGGATCGAAACAAATACAAAAGTCTAGGCAATAAGGTCATCTTGACCGAATTAATTCTACCAATCCAGGCAATATTGTGTGACTCTCAAGTCTTGAGATCAGCCTCAAGTTTTATACATTGGGGGGTAATTTGCTTGATACAGATTCTCAATCTTGGGAGTTATATTAATTCCCAAATATTTAATTGATGAATTACTCCAGCTAAATTCATATGTTTCCTGTAATTGGGAGACCATAGAGCTTGGGAGCCTGAGATTTAGACATATTCACTCTTAGTCCTGAAATTGATGCAAATTAATTGAGCAATGAACATATCTCGTGTAAAGAGGAAATTGGGGAGGATAAAAATAGCAAAAGATCATAAGCGAACAGGGCGCATTTATGATTGTTTTGGCCACACTTAATCCCCCTGATATTTGAATTTTTACGAATGGCTATTGCCAAGGTTTCAATCATTATAGCAAATATCAGGGGTGAGAGGGGGCAGCACTGTCGTGTGCCCCTGCCAATCCTAATTGGGTCAGAGAAAATTCCCTGAAGTCTGACTCTGGCTACTGGTGTTGAATATAAGGCTTCCAAGATTCCTAAAATATTTGGTCCAAATCCCCATCTTCTAAGGACTGCAAAAAGATATAACCATGAAACTGAATCGAATGCCTTCTGGAGGTCCAGCGATAATAGCATTCCTTCTTGTTTTTGACCTCCATCCCATTCTGATTGCATTATTGATATAAGATCAACCGTCCTTCGCACTTGATCAGGACCCTGTCTACCAGGGATGAACCCCACCTGATCTTTATCAATATATAGTCCTATAAATGAAGCCAATCGGTTAGCTAATATTTTGGTCAATATTTTAAGATCATTATTAATTAGAGAGATAGGTCTATAATTCTCTATTTGGCTGGTGTCTTTATCTGGTTTTGGGATTACAGAAATATATGCCATATTGAGTTGATTACCTATTATAGTGCCCTTAGTCATGGAGTTGAAGAATCTAGTGAGGTAGGGGGTTAGAAGATCAGAAAAAGTTTTATAATAAGGGGTAGAGAAGCCATCAGGCCCTGGCGCTGTAGCACCCTTTAAGGCTTTTATCACTTCTGACACCTCCTCAATGGATATGGGAGCATCCATTTCTGCTTTATGAGTAGTTGTTAGTTTTGGAAGATGTAAGTTATCTAGGAACTCGTCTATTTTAGTGGGGTTAGAATTTATCTCTGCCTTATATAATTCAGCTTAAAGTTCTGGAATCCCTTCATTATGCGCTGTGAATTTAGGGTAAAGGTACCATCCGCCTGTTTAATTTTAGGAAGAGCGTGTGAACGAAGCCTAGGAGACAATTTATGTGCTAGCATGGTTCCTATTTTGTCTTTGGTCTGGTAAAACCTGGCCCCAGACCATCTGATAGATTTATTCTCCTTTGTTGTGAGAGCCAAATTCAGGGCCCTTCCGAGCCGCGTCTAGCTTGGAAATAGGAACATTGGAGGGATCTCTTTTATGATGTTTACTTAAATTAATAAAATCACTCTCCAATCTCTCTATTTCTGACATTCTCTCTCTCTTTCGTCTCGCTGAAATTTGTATTAGTTTACCTCTAATGGTCACCTTGTGAGCCGCCCATAGAGTTTCTGCAGAAATATCACCCACATCATTAAAGCAAAAGTATTCCTGCAGAGCCTCCTGTATTTCAGACACTATAATGGGGCCCTCCAACATAGATTGATTAAGAGTCCAATGAGAACTCTGTTGTCCATAATTATCCCTTCTTACTGTTAATAGAACCATGGAATGGTCTGACCAAGCTACGTCTAAGATAGAGGATGTAATGGCCAATGGAATATGATGTATAGAGACAAGGATGTGATCTATACACGAATAAGACTGGTGTGGATTTGAGTAGTGAGTAAAATCTCGTATGTTTGGATTTAGTTCCCTCCAAATGTCAGTTAAACCTGATTGAAAAATCATTTGCGCTATTTGTAAACTAGCTCTGCTGGGTATAACTGATTGTGCTTTAAGTGGATTAGATTTATCCAGACCAGTATCAAACGCTGTATTAGAATCACCTCCCATAATTATTACACCTTCCATAAGTGGACCAAGGGTCTTAAACAATTGTCTGAAGAACTGTGTTTGTCCTTTATTAGGAGCATAGTAAGAAATGAAAGTATATAACTTATCATCAATCGTACCTTTAACCAATAAAAACCTTCCTTCCGGGTCCTTGTGTTCCATTTTAAAATTAAATTTACATTGTTTAGAAAATATAATCGCTACTCCCTTCGTTTTGTTTTCAGCATTAGCCAAATAAAATACTGGGAAGTGTGCATGTAAAAATGAGGGGGTGTACCGCAGTGGAAAATGAGTCTCCTGTAGGAGAACTACATCAATGTGACGAGCACGGTAGACCTGAAAGGCCTTTCGTCTCTTGACTGGGGAATTCAACCCCTGAGTATTATGGGAGATAATACGTAGGGGGGAATTAGTAGCATTACTACCAGCCATGGATCAAAAAGAAAATAACGCTGACCAATCCACAGTCATCTACCCCATTCCATGTGGTAGAAAAAGCAGAGAAGAAAAAATTGTTTACTATTATTGGGCTTAACACTTCTAAATACACCTTATAAGGAAATCCCATCGTCAGACAGGCTAGAAGAAAAAAGAGGTTAGAAGAAAAGAAAAAAAAAGAATAGGCATAAAGAGACATCATGGATATATAAAGCACCGAAAGGCCATAACCAGGCCCGGTATGTGGGGAGGAATAAGACTCCTTCCCCTCATTCAGAACAAAAAAATTTAAACAGCCCATAAAAAGGGCTAGAAAACTACCACACAAAGCAGCAAATAACTGGTTTGAGTAGTAGGCGCAGGCACAATGCATCAGCACCGGCCAGTGACAGCATATAAAAAAATTATAAAATATTCAAAGTACAGGACCCGCTAACAGGAACCCCCTTTTGAGACAGCAATCCAAACTATCTAGATAGGGGAAAAATTGAGAAGGAAAAAAAAACAAAAAACTATGAGTCCAAACTGACTAGATTTCAGTGTAAGTGGTAAAGTCTTTGACTCAGATAAACTATGCAAAAACCACTGAACTATATTCCTGTAATAGTTACAGGACAAGGATAATCTTACACTGTGACGCACACTGTGTGAAACAATGAGAGGGTGTGGTAGGGCAGGGTCATTCAAGTAGACAACAATCTGTCAGCTATAGGTTGTTGTGGAGGATGAAATGGAAACTTCAGTTTTGTAAGGAAATGATCCTTACCAGTATATGGCTATACGCTGTACAAATTTTGGCCAGTTACTAAAGCCTAGTACACATCATGAGAAAATCGGACAAAAAAAAAAAAAAGAGAATTTTTGTTTTGTTTTCAATCGTCTGATAATCTGATCGTCAGTACACAGCTTTTGAGAGCCGTTTACGACAGTTCATGTGAAATTATACGAAGGGACAAGCATGAAAATTTTTCTTGTAAGATAACAGAACAAATGATTTTAGTTTAATCAGTACAGTATTCGCCCATATAAAATAGTGACCAAGACAGCGCATGCTCGGAAACGAAAGAATACATTACAATACAATACATAACCACAGGAAGTTGTATTCTGTCCTTTTCAAATTTTCGGAACTCCAGTAACCTATTTGTTTATATAAGACTAGCATGCAAAAAAAAATGTTTTAAAAAAATGGACGATCATTTGTTTGATAGTCTCATCTAGTGTATGGCTCTGTCAGCCGATGCTTTGCTTTGTGGCTGTTGAAAAAATTATATCTCAACGCCAGCGATTTAAGTCAATGGGGTTGCGCCGCTAGTGTGCACAGAAAGAGGCCTTAAAGTAGAATTCTGGGATAAACCTTCCTTAACTTAAAAGTATCTACTTCCCCCTCCTAAAACCTATGCATGCTTACCTGTGTAAGAAAGATGCGTATACCTACCTATTTTCATGCCACTCCAGTCACATGATCACCCCTGCGTCAGCCAGCGGCTAGATGCAAGGGAAAGGAGAGAGCGCTTGACAACAGTTGGTAAAGCCTGGAGCAGTGACATCACACATAGGCTTCAATGGCCCACCAGTTGTCTGTGCTCCCTCACCTGAACCTAATTAGGGGTGGGGCATTCATTTAAAATGGGTGCACTTTTTACAAGAAGCATATCGTTAAGCTAATGCCATACTTTAACTAAGCATATATATGAGAGCTGTAGTTATGGGGCTAAAGAGATACGAAAGTAAACATTAAAGTATGTAGTGCAGGGCAGTAAGGAATGACATTGCAAAGTTGAGGATGGTATGTAGCAGCAGGGCAGTCAATGAGCAGTGTGTACTGGAAGGACGATCAGTGAGCAGTATGCTGTGACAGAGCAGTTAGTGAGCAGTATGTACTGGAAGGATGATCAGTAGGGATGGGCAAACAGTTCAGCATGAGCATGAGTTCGGGCCGAACATTGGCTGTTCGCCCGTCCGACGAACACCTGAATTATCGGGGCGTTTGATCATTTGTTCGGCCCGTGGAACGACCACAATACACTGCGCTGCCGTGCAGTACGTTGGAATCCCTAATTGGCTGAAGCAATGAAAGCTTTGCCCAATTATGGCACAGAGCCATGATTGGACGCTGTCATTATGACTCTATCCAATCATGGCTCATTGCTCTTAGTCCCGCCCCACACTATAAAAGTATTCTTTCAATAGCTGCCATTTTTAGTGTGATATCGGCGTGGAGAGAGATAGAAAAGGGCTCTGTTCAACACTGTATATTTCTGTGCATTAGTGTCTGTTTAATGCAGTATAGTTCAATGCGTTACTGCAAGTTTAACGCTGTATATTTCAGTGTGTTTCTGCAAGTATAACGCTGTATACTTCAGTGCCTTACATTCAATTTAATGGTATAGTTCAGTGCGTTACTGCAGGTTTAACGCTGTATATTTCAGTGCCTTACTGCAAGTTTTACGCCATATATTTCAGTGCGTTACGTGCCATTTAACGCAGTACATTTCTGTGCGTTAGTGCACGTTTAACGCAGTATATTTCAGTGCAATACTACAAGTTTAATGCCGTATATTTCAGTGCATTACGTGCCATTTAACGCAGTATATATGAGTGCGTTACTGCAAATCCATCTGTCCCTAACTACAAGTAATCCCTCCATGCAAAATTACATGCAGGCAGTCATGGACGCGTGGCATTTGTTTATACAGGCTTTTTGGCTGCAGCTGTTCACATACCTCTTGCTTCTGAAAACTGCTGTTTGTAATTGGCATGTGAATGCATTGTAGCTTTGCACCTGTTTGGAAAACTACAAGTTACCCTCTGTCTGATCATTCATCTGATTAGGCCTCATGCACACTGGACATTTTTACTATCTCTAGCCGCCTTTCCTCCTGGCAGTGGTGTTTTGACAGAAAAAAATCGCTTGATGCTTGTAAACACGTGTAATGCATTTAGGCGCGTCAAGCGCTTGGGTGTTAATTCATTTTATTGGCCAGAATAATCATTTATTTTGGCCCTTGAAATGAATTAACACTCAAGCACTGAGAGTGCCTAGGCGCGTTTAGATGCGTTAACACATGCCAAATGCTTTTTTTAACAGAATTCCGCTGCACCTGGATGTGTTGCAGTGGATTTTTTTTTGTCTCTGAACGCCTATGTGTGCATGGACACATAGGCTGACATGTAGGGGCATTTAGGCCCCATTCACACCTCAGTGTTTTGTAGCTTGAAGCTCGAAGCTCTAAAACGCTGGAGGAGAAAAAAATCAATTATTTCACATGTCCACTCTAAGTCGCCTGGAGCCAAACACCTGTAGCTCAAAAAAGTTCTGAAACTATTTTTGTAGCCAAAATTGGGCAGATTTGCGTGTTTTCGGGAACGTTTTTATTTGCGTAGAAATTAATAAAAATGTGCCATGTGCCAAATGTGCGTTTTTGTTTGCATTTTTATGCTCAAATAAAAAAATACAAAAATAAAAAATAGTAATAATATGTGAATAAATAAATGTAAAATAAATACACAAATAAAGAAAAATCACAAATAAATAATAAAATTAATTATCAATATGTAATAATACATAAATAACCTGTAACCTTATAAAAATATAATAAATTAATTAATAATAATATTAAAATAATAATTAACATCCAAACAAAAAATATTTATAATGAAATATTATTAGTAATAATAATGTATTTATTTTGTGTTATTTATTAGTATTTTATTATATATATTTTTTTAAGGGTTAGGGTAAATTATTTATTATTACATAGTATTCATGTATTGTATTTATTTATGATTATTTTTATTTATTTGTGTATTTATTTTATATTTATTTATTCATATATTATTATTATTGATATCTAACCAAAAGAATAACCCTAACTCCTAACCTAATCTAACCTTAAAGGGGTTGTACACCCTCGTGTTTTTTCACCTTAATGCATCCTATACATTAAGGTGAAAAAACACCTGGCAGTCACCGGCCCCCCAGCCCCCCCGTTTTACTTACCTGAGCCCCGGAGCTTCACCTGGCGGAGACGCGCTCTTCCTTTGCCCGGGGTTCTCGGCTCTTGATTGGATAGATTGATAGCAGCGCAGCCATTGGCTCCCGCTGCTGTCAATCAAATCCAATGATGCGGGCGCCGGGGGGGGGGGGGGGCCGAGTCCGGCATTTGTGTCTATGGACGCAAATGCTGGACTCGGAAGCACGCCCATAAGGTAAGAGCGCTTCTCCTAGGGGGTTATCTGATAGGAGGAGGAGCCCCGAGAGCCGCCGAGGGACTCCAGAAGTCGATTTGCGGGGCCACTCTGTGCAAAACAAACTGCACAGTGGAGGTTAGTATGCAGGCCTCTTGAACCCCTTCGGGAAAGAGAGCCCTGACTGTTGGGGGCATAACCAGGGCGGAGTATGGTGACTAGGGGTCACGGTGGATTGGTGGGGGGACGGAGTGGGGTTGGGCCTGAGCTCACTAAGGTGGTTGCCCCAGGGGATTCTGGGCCTTTTTGGTGAAGAAGATCGGTAAGAGCTGTGGCTGAACCCCACCCTGTCCCTCCAACCATGGACACCGAGCTCCTTCTGGCCAGGGTCCGAGAGATGGCTCTTCAGGGTCAGGCAGGGTGGCTTTTCTCCCTCCTGACCCCTGGGGATTCCTCTCCTATTCCCACACCTGACCCCCCTCAGGATTCCCCCCCCAGGGTTAGAAGGCGAACTCGGCCGCCTTCCCGCCTCAGCCCCAGCCCCTCTAGGGCCTCCTATTGCCCCCCTCCACATCCGTCCTCTTCTCCCCCCCCTCCTGCTCCTGTCTCTCCCCTGCCTGTTCCGACTGGGAATCACCCTTCCTCTGCCCCCCCCCCCCCCGTTGTCTTCCGGCACGGAGAAGGCGGGCTAAGGCCTCCACTCGGGCCTCGTCGCGCTGTCCCCGGTCACGCAGCCCCCGCTCCAACATTCACCCCGCCCCCCCCCCTCTGATGTGGGAGGCGGCCGGGCTGGAGCCGCAGCGCTCCCCGGCCCCCTCACTCATACTCGTAGTGCTGCCGCCAGCGCGGGGGGCGGGGGGGTCCTGAGCGGCCGACCCGCTTATTCCTCCGCTGGGAAATCATCGGGCACGAAGGGGAGGAGGAGGCGGGTCGGTCCGCCGGCCGCCGCTGCGTCCTCCGCAGCTGTCCTCGGAGCCGGCGATGATCGCTCTGCCGAGGACTTGGAGCCGGGCCGGCGCCATCTAGTGGACGGAGTGCTCCCTGCGCCTGACAGGGCGGGAGTTTTGAATATCCACACACCACAGCTGGGTGCTAGGTGCGCTGGGCAGCACAGCAGTGTGGTGTGTGGAGGAAGCAATGATGGGCCACAGCACTATCCCCCTGCGCCTGCCTGGGCAGGAATGTTAGCACAAGTGCAGGATCAATCCTGCGGAGTTCCTTCTGTGCCCGGCAGGGCAGGGGACAGGTATCTTCCTCCCACGTCCCAGGATGCGGGGGTTGGCGCGAGGCACATCTCCCCTGCGCCCGGCAGGGCGGGCGATGTGTGGTTGACCCCTCCCCCTCTGATACCCCGTGCCCACCGGCAGCCTCCTGCGCCCCGCAGGGCGGAGGCCAGCCGGGTGCGTTCGACCTCCACCCCGTCGGTGGGGCAACCGTATCCCTACGTGCCTGTCCGGGCTGGCGGTCCTGATGGGATGCCCGCATCGGTTGCCCTTCCTCATCCCCCTGCGCCCGTCAGGGCGGGGGATCTCGGCTCCAGACCCGGGCTGGCGGCGGCATCCGCCCCGGGTCAACCAAGAGGAGCTGGCAGGTGTACCTGCCGTTGCTCAGCCTCTGTCCATGGTCAGTCGGATTCGACCGGGTCCGTGGTTGGACCCCCGCCCTTGGACCTTTCCCTGAGTCGGGACAGCACAGCGGATTACGCAGCCCGCCTACGCTTGCAGTCTTCTGAAATCGCCTTGGAATCGGATTCGCTGCCAGGCCCGATGGCCGATCGTCCATCACCCGCGATGCCTCCTCGACCAAGTGAGTATGACTGCGAGTTAATTTGGGGTAGAGCTGCTGATGCTTCCGTATCGGGCCCGGAGGATCGCATAGCGTCGGTTGTAAAATCAGTTCTCTCCAGTATGGGTGTCTCGGGATCGCCCAACCCCACCTCCGCTTATGGGGGTGCGTTGTGGGTTGTGTCGCCGACGGGTACCCACTTGGCGGAAGAGACAAAAGAGAAGATATGGCGTCGCGAATTCGTCGACTTTCTTACCCTCGTTCCGCCGGATAGGGAGACGATCGACAAATCTCGACGGGTTGACGTATCGGCGCAGGGTGACAAACCCAAACAGCTTCCTAGGACGTTCGGGAACTGGCTGCAGGGGTTTTGTGCCTATGCGGGAGTGCTCAGTGAGCGGTTCCCGGAGTTGGCCACTTCGTTATTTTGCTATTTGGACCTTATTTGGGGTGCATACAAGGTCTATGGGGGTCAGTGCTGGTTTCATTATGACACTCAATTTCGGCAGAAAATGGCGGCACGTCGGGAATTTCGTTTTGATTGTCAGGACGGTAGCCTGTGGTTGCTGCTTATGTGCCCTCACAGGCCTTCGTCCTTTCAGTCCGCGGTCGGCGCCCCTCAGTCCGGAGCGTCGGCCGCTCCAAAGAAGGGTATCTGCTGGCTTTTCAACGAAAGCCACTGCAAGTGGTACTCCGCCTGTTTCAGGCATGAGTGCTCCAGTTGTGGAGGGGCTCACCCCGCCAGTAAGTGTTTTCGAAAGGGAAAACAGTCGTTTTCCAGACCCGGAACCAAGACTGACCTTCTTAAGCCGGAGGACGCCGGTGAACGTCAGAAAGATGCTTCCCTGGCTAGACCGGTACCCCCTTCATAGAGAGGCCCTGATTCTGCGGGACGGTTTGGACCGAGGTTTCTGGATCCCCTTTACCCCGTCGGACTCCCCGACCATGTCTCATAATTTAAAATCAGCGGAAGAATTCGAGTCCGTCGTGGCCGAGAAGCTCTGGAGGGAATTGGAACTGGGAAGAATGGCAGGCCCCTTTGATCTCCCTCCTTTCCACAACCTGAGGGTATCTCCTCTCGGTGTGGTCCCAAAAAAGGCGGAGGGAAAATTTCGCCTCATTCATCACCTTTCCTACCCTTCTGGCTCCTCGGTGAACGATGGCATTGACCGGGAGGAATCCAGAGTGCACTATGCGTCCTTTGACAGAGCGCTTCAGCTGGTCAGGGCAGCGGGGCAGTCTGCCCTTCTGGCAAAAGCGGACATTGAGTCCGCGTTTCGCCTCCTCCCAGTCCATCCAGACTGTTTCCACCTCCTGGGTTGCTACTTTCAGGGTAGCTATTTTTTCGACATGTGCCTCCCTATGGGTTGTGCCATATCGTGTTATTTTTTCGAGCTATTTAGTAGCTTCCTTGACTGGGTGGTCACCCAGGAGGCGGGTATTCAGTCCATTCTGCATTATCTTGATGACTTTCTTTTTGTGGGTCCAGCGGGCAGTGGGCAGTGTCTGCGGCTGCTCACTGTTTTTCAGGATACATGCCGGCTTTTCGCCGTCCCACTGTTCGCTGACAAGACTGAGGGTCCCGTCACAGTCCTGTCATTTTTAGGTATTGAGATAGACACAGTGGCGATGGTTTTTAGGTTGCCCAGTGACAAGTTGTCCAGGCTCCTCTCGTTGGTCCGTTTGGCGAAGGGGGCGAAGAAATTACAGCTCAAACAGCTACAGTCGTTGCTGGGTCATCTGGTTTTCGCCTGTAGGGTGATCCGGATGGGTAGGGCCTTCTGTAGGCGACTGTCATGGGCCACGAAGGGCATCACTGCCCCTCACCACTATGTCAGGATCACCAAGCCTATGAGGGATGACTTAGGGATTTGGCTATCATTCTTGCAGACTTACAATGGACAGTCGTGCTGGTTGCGGGAGGAAGTACCGAACTCACAGCTGGAGCTGTATACCGATGCTGCAGGCTCCTGTGGGTTCGGCGCTTTCTTTCAAGGGGACTGGGCTGCTGAACGCTGGCCGGCCTCATGGGCCCGCATGGATTTGTTGCGCAACCTCACCCTGCTGGAGCTGTTTCCAATTATTGTTGCTGTTGAGCTCTGGGGTGAAAGGTTGCGCAATCACCAGGTGGTCTTCTGGTCGGATAACATGAGTGTGGTGCAGGTGGTGAATAAACAGTCAGCCAGTTCTCCTCCGGTCGTTTCGTTGCTACGGTTTTTAGTTTTAAAATGTTTACATTTCAACATCTGCGTTAGGGCTAGGCATGTGCCGGGTACCTCTAATGATATTGCCGATGCTCTTTCTCGTCAACAGTTTTGCCGTTTTCGAACACTGGCTCCGATGGCTTCTTTGGAGGGCCTCCCCTGTCCGGCCCACTTATGGAACCTCGTTTCCGGCGTTTGACTGAGCTCCTCCGGTCGTCGCTTTCCTCGCGGACGTGGGCGGCATACTGCCGGGTTTGGCATGAGTGGGTCCAGGCGTCGGGCGGTGAGTTTAACATTTATTCTCCGGATGACCGTCGTTTAACCTTATTTGCCTATTTATTAGTTCTATCGGAAAAAGGCGTTTCCGGGTCGACGGTTTCATCCGCGTTATCGGCCCTGTCATTTTGGTTCCAGCTCTTAGGGTGGGAGGATGTAACGAAAGCTTTTCTTGTCCGGCGGGTTATCCGGGGTTGGAAGCGGGTTACGCACCTCCCGGATACCAGACGCCCTATATCTGTTCAGATTCTTTTGGGCATCTTGTCTCTTCTTCCGAATGTATGTTCATCGGAATATGAGACTCTCCTTTTCAGGGTAGCTTTTTCTTGGGCTTTCTTTGGTGCCTTTCGAATTGGCGAATTGGTGTCAAAGTCAAAATTGATCCCGGGGGGCATCCTATGGGAGGACGTGGCGTTATCGCATCGCAGTGTCACAATTTTCTTGCGTTCATCCAAGACTGATTGTTTTGGCAAGGGCCGCCGGGTAGTCTTGCATTATTGCGGCGGCCCCTTTTGTCCGGTGTCCCTGGCCCTCTCTTTCGTGCCTTCGCGCCCCCTGTCCCCTACATTTTTTGTCCATGCTGATGCAACTTCTCTCAGCCGTTTTCAATTTTTGCGCGTTTTTCGACGTTGTCTGGAGATTTTGGGTTTTCCTGCGAAGGAATTTTCCACCCACTCTTTTCGCATTGGCGCAGCGACCGGGTTTGGGTTTCTCTGATACGGAACTTCAGCGTTTGGGTAGATGGGAGTCTTCTCGCTTTTCTCTGTATGTCCGACCACATCTGTTGTGTTGATTTCCAGGTTCTTTTCCGGCACAGATTTGGATCCTCTGGGATTCTTTCGTATACTGGGCCGCTCGCCGGGCAGAGATCCGAACTTACGGCAGGAACTTGGGATTCTCATACGATGTGGCGAGGATACGTTGGATCGGATTGCGTGGGTTACGTTGGACTCAGGTTCTTCAGGAATGTAAGCAACTTCGTGCCCACGTTTCTGGTCCCATCATCCTGGTCATACATGCGGGTGGGAATGACGTTGGATATATGCGATCCGTGGACATCATATCGGCTGTAAAAAGTGACATTGCACAATGTTGTGCTTTCTTTAATAACCTGACAGTTGTTTGGTCGGAAATCGTGCCCCGCTCGGTATGGGCGCGTGATGTCCCTGGCCCCCTTCTAGAACATTTTCGTAGGAAGGTCAATGCCCAAGTGGCTAAGTTTGTGCGCCAGATAGGGGGTGTAGTGGTCCGCCACAGGGACCTCGAGGGTGATAATCACGATTTGTTGCGGAGGGATGGAGTTCATCTGAATGATATCGGGCTGGATATTTTTAATTTGGGTCTCCAGAGGGGCGTGGAACAGGCGCTGGCTGCGGTGGGGCGCCAGTCAGTAGCTTACTGACAGGCGGGTGGCGGTTTTTGGTGACCTTGCCAGCAAAACACGGCGGTAAGAAGTACGCCCTTCACGCTAATTGGGAGATAGACGGCAGTCCGGCACTTATGGTAAGGACAGGCCCCTCAGTTATCTCCCTTTCCACCAGTCGGAACTGAGTGCTCACAGTGCTACTGTGACTGGCACTGTGGAATGTTAAATGTATGTTTAAGTTGTTAAAGAGTTGAATTTAATAAAAGCTGTGGCCTTGCCCTTTCCAACATGAATGGTGGTAAGTGGTCTTTATTGGATGGGAAGAAGGGGTAAGGTCTAAGTTGGATGGATCATGGTGTGGACCTGGGTTTATTGCACCTCAGCAGTCATGCAGGCCTCTTGAACCCCTTCGGGAAAGAGAGCCCTGACTGTTGGGGGCATAACCAGGGCGGAGTATGGTGACTAGGGGTCACGGTGGATTGGTGGGGGGACGGAGTGGGGTTGGGCCTGAGCTCACTAAGGTGGTTGCCCCAGGGGATTCTGGGCCTTTTTGGTGAAGAAGATCGGTAAGAGCTGCCCACCCTCCCGCCCTTTATATGGTTGGTACGTCACAGCTTGCTGCGGTTTTTGGTGACCTTGCCAGCAAAACACGGCGGTAAGAGGTACGCCCTTCACGCTAATTGGGAGATAGACGGCAGTCCGGCACTTATGGTAAGGACAGGCCCCTCAGTTATCTCCCTTTCCACCAGTCGGAACTGAGTGCTCACAGTGCTACTGTGACTGGCACTGTGGAATGTTAAATGTATGTTTAAGTTGTTAAAGAGTTGAATTTAATAAAAGCTGTGGCCTTGCCCTTTCCAACATGAATGGTGGTAAGTGGTCTTTATTGGATGGGAAGAAGGGGTAAGGTCTAAGTTGGATGGATCATGGTGTGGACCTGGGTTTATTGCACCTCAGCAGTCATGACGTTTTTTTTTTTTTTAAACGCGAACCTTTACAATCACTTTAAGTCTAACCCCTTACCCAAACAAAAATAAGAATAAATGAATAATAATAAAAAAAAGAAATAAAAGCTGTTGTAAAAGCTGAAAAACCTAGCAACAAATGATGCAACAGATGATAGTTTTCTCTATTGACTAATAAAAAACGTCAAAGCTTAAAAATGCTGAATACAGTATTAGGCCTCTTGCACATGATACTTCTGTTTGAGCATCACTTTTTCAGATTTTTTTTTATATGTATTTGTGCGTATTTACACACAGTTTCGCGTATATGCGTTCTTGCTTTACCACGCACACTCATGCATTTTCGCACAAATACGCCCAAACGTATTCTCACATTTTCTTTCTGCATAAAATGAAAATGGGCATTTGCGCACAGTTGTGTGCATGAGGCACAAATCATTGACCAAAAAAGTAGATTTTTCTATTTTTTTTACTGAAGAATGCACAGCGCTTTTTTATGCGCCTGCGTGCATATGCACATTACAAATAATGGGCTCAGTAAAAAAAAAAGCTGTACTGAGTTTTCTCAAGCTGTAGTGTGCAAGAGGCTTTAGAGTAGTGGTCTCCAAACTGCAGCCTGGGCTCCGTATGTGATCCTTTGCTTGCCTTTATCTGGCCCTTGGAGCACTGTTCCTCCCACTAACACCAACAATGGTGCATAATTCCTGCTACTGACATCAGCAATGGGGCACTATTTCTTACATTGCCGCCAACTATTCCTCCCACTGACACCAACGATGGGGCACTGTTCCTCCCACTGACACCAATGATGGGGCACTATTCCTGCTACTGACATCAGCAATGGGGCACTATTTCTTCCATTGACACCAACTATTTCTCCCACTGACACCAATGATGGAGCACTATTCCTTCCACTGACACCAGTGATGGGACACTATTCCTCTTACTGACACCAACAATGGGGTACTATTACTCCCACTGACACCAATAATAGGGCACTATGCCTCCCACTGATACCAATGATGGGGCACTATTCCTCCCACTGACACCAATGATGGGGCACTATTCCTTCCACTGACACCAATGATGGGATGCTTTTTCTCCCACTGACATCATGATGGGGCACTATTACTTCCACTGACACCAATGATGGGACACTATTCCTCCTACTGACACCAACAATGGGGTACTATACCTCCCACTTGCACCAATAATAGGCCACTATTCCTTCCACTGATACCAATGATGCGGCACTATTTCTTCCACTGACACCAATGATAGGGAATTATTCCTTTACGGACACCAATGATGGGGCACTTTTTCTCCCACTGACATCAATGATGGGGCACTATTCCTTCCACTGACACCAATGATGGGACACTATTCCTCCTACTGACACCAACAATGGGGTACTATTCTTCCCCCTGACACAGATGATGAAACACTTCCCACTGATCCCAACGATAGGGTATTATTCCTCCCCTTAATATCAAAGATGAATTGTTTACACCCACTGACTCCAGGAACATTTCTACTCCCACTGGCCACAGTCCGGCCCCCAAAGTCTGAAGCACAGTAAACTGGCCCTTGGTTTAGAAAGTTTGGAGACCGCTGCCTGAGTGCCAGTTCACACTGCTGTGTGGTGCGAGATCGCATATGATTCGCACGGCACTGCAAATCACATGCAATGTCTGTGCAATGCGATTTCAGCCATACAGATAGTATGGCTGAAATCGCATCACATTTGGACTAAACTCGCACAGGACCCTTTTTTGGTTTGCATGGGTGTTCACACCCATTCAATCCGATTCATGTCTGAACTAACAGTGTGCAATGCGATATGCGAGCTGAAATGGGGGCGTCATTAACAATGTATTGACACTCCCTGCAGTTCGCATATGGCCGTGTGAACTGCCGTGCGAGTGGGGTGCGATGTGAGAACCCGCAGTGGATTCGCAGGGTTCCAGCATCGCACAAGTGTGAACTGGCAGTTAGAGGAAGAGAAAAAAAACGCCAGACGCCCCTAAGAGCAGCGTCAAAAACTTCCAATGTGCATATGCACCTGGAAACATTGGTGTATATGTTTTGCACGGCTAGGCTCTCATGTATGCGGGTGTGGGGCCGACGGAAAATAGCACCTGCAGCAAATCCGCTCTGCTGTTAGCGTTGGAAAGCAAAGCGTTTTCCCCGTGCTGGGAAACACACAGCGCTATGCCAATTGCCTGCGGCTGCAATCTTGTAAAAGGTGCAGGGGCCTTTTTCCTTGCATGTCCCATAGGTACAGCGGTGCCCAATCATATGACAAGTAGGAAACCTCCATAGTGTGAACACAGACTCTTTTTTTTAAACAATACAGGTCATTAAATCTGGCCAAATATAAAATAACAAATGAGGGCCATCCAAAACGACGAACAGTTGGTAGCTCTGCTCCACACAATATGACTGCAAGTGACCTTACAAGTCAGATAGAGTAGGCGGCTGTGCTATACAGGAGGACAATCAATGGAATAATCCTCATGTACATAAAGAGGAAGAGAACATTCATGAGCACGCCGACCCGCGCTGCCCGTCACTTTCCTGAGGCGAGCCCCCGGCTCCACCCCGAACGTATAAGCAGCTAGGCCTCAGTGTTATTGTTCCCAACCAGGTCCGCCTCTGGGAATTCCGCCGCTGATTGGCCGAGGACAGTGGCACCTTGTGTTGTACATCTGTTGCTGTCTGTTGGGTGTAGAAGACAGCTCAGTCAGTGGGTGTCCGAGTTGAGAGAGGAGCCGGTAAGTCACACGTGGGACATTAGAGTGAATAGCCCGGTGTGTAGAGGAGACTCTATTCATTCATTCAGGAGATTGCTTTGCCTCTACACATATAATGAACCCTGTGATATGACTGAATGAAACTTTCCTGTTCACTTCACTGATAACACACATATTTCCAAATACCTCTCATATTTACTAGACAAACACGACTGATCATGTATATAAGAGAAACGATCATTCTCTGCCTAATTACTTCACTTTATTAGCTGCATTAGTGCTGTAGATTTGTACATTTGGGGGTTGTTCACGGCACAATGAATGCAGAAAATGCACAGAAAACGCACGGCTGCGCGCTGAACTGCATTTTACATGTTTATTTTTCAGTAGAGGCCATGTCAAGTGTTCAAATTCAAACTGTTTATTTTTATCATTGTAAAATATATGTTTATATATAATGTTTTTAACCGCTTCCCCCCCGGAAGAATTTACCCCCTTCCTGACCAGAGTGTTTTTTGCGATTTGGCACTGCGTCGCTTTAACTGACAATTGCGCGGTCGTGCGATGCTGTACCCAAACAAAATTGACGTCCTTTTTTTTTCCCCACAAATAGAGCTTTCTTTTGGTGGTATTTGATCGCCTCTGCATTTTTTATTTTTTGTGCTATAAACAAAAACCACAATATTTTGTACTTTTTGCTATAATAAATATCCCCTTTTTTTTGTAGCCTCCCTGACAGTATTCCCGAGTGTGGCTCGGGGTTAAATTTCAGCACCATTAGCGGTAACCCCGAGCCACACTCGGGATTACATCTCAGGATCCTGGTGCAAGTGTACTTACCTTGTCCCCAGGATCCTGCGATGTCCCCCCGCGCTGTCTGCGGGCTCTGTCTGCCTCTCGAAGCCTCTCTGTGCCGGGCTCCGTTCCCTGCGAGCGTCGCGACGCATGGGGTCGGAGCCTGGTGGTAAATTAAAAATAATGTAAAAATCATAACACATACAGTACTGTAATCTTACAGATTACAGAACTGTATGAAATCATTTCACTTCCCTTTTGTTCCCAGTGCTTTGGCCCATGCCCTGCATGCAGTTTTATATGATATATACTGTTCTTTCTGCCTGGAAACTGGAGATTGTCCATAGCAACCAAAAAGTGTCCCTTTACGTCAAAAGTGGTTTTAGACCAGCTAGAAAACAGTGATAGTAAATTAGAACACTTGCAGAATTGAGCGATAGTAAATCGTGGGGAAATTTATTTTATTATTATTATATTATTATTTTTTTTGATTATTTATATTTATTTATTATACTATAATTTATGATTTTGTGTTTCAAACTTCATCATACTCGGGATATCTACTAGACTCTTGTTGGTGGACAGATCTAAGTGTGTTATTGCTAAGAATTACAGATCTACAATATAAAACGCCACATTTCTATGCAAAATAATTGTACCGCTTTGAGACGCAAAAATGTGAAATAATCATACCGCCAGGGAGGTTAAAAAAAGCAATTTTTTTTTCTCAGTTTAGGCCAATATGTACTCTTCTACATATTTTTGGAAAAAAAAATCGCAATAAGCGTATATTGATTGGTTTGCGCAAAAGTTATAGCGTCTACAAAATAGGGGATAGTTTTATGGCATTTTTATTAATAATTTTTTTTTTACTAGTAATGGTGGTGATCAGCATTTTTTATCATGACTACGATATTATGGCGGACAGATCGAAAACTTTTGGTGCTATTTTGGGAAATGCTTGTTTACATCAGCATTTCCCCGTTCTTCCTCTCAGTGAGACGATTGCGGCTATCCCCGCGGATATCGAGTCCGCGGGATTTGTGATCACACTCATGGAGGTCGCGACGCACGCGCCCGCAAACTGCTTCTTAAAGGGCAACGTACAGGTACGTTAATATGCCTGTACGTGCCGTTCTGCCGACGTATATCAGCGTGAGCCGGTCAGCAAGCGGTTAAACTTGGTTATTAGCACTACTCTGTTAGCATTATCAGGGTCCTTTAACCACTTGGCTTAACCAGAACAATTTTCAGTTTTCAAAATAGGGGTTAGATTTATAGCATTATTATTATTATTATTATTATTATTATTATTATTATTATTATTATTATTATTATTTTTTAACTAGTAATGCCAGCGATCTGCGATTTTTATCGTGACTGCGACGTTATGGCGGACACATCGGACAATTTTGACACATTTTTGTAACCATTGGCATTAATACAGCGATCAGTGCAATTAAAAATGCATTGATTACTGTAAAAATGTCACTGGCAGTGAAGGGGTTAACACTAGGGGCGGTGAAGGGGTTAACTGTGTTTCCTGCTACGTGATTCTAACTGAAGGGGGAGGAACTAACTACAGGAAGTAACAGATCATGGTTCCTAGCCAATAGGAACACACCATCTGTCACTCCTGTCAGAACAGAACAGGGATGTGTGTGTTTACACACACTCGTCCCTGTTCTGTGTCCCCTGGTCACGATCGCCATTGCGATCGTCGGCCGCGAGCATCGGCACACCCGCTATGCAGCGGGCACGCGCGCCTGCTATCTGGACCCCGCGAGCCAACGTACAGCTACGTGGTTTCGCGCAGGGGAGCCAACCTGCCGCAGTATAACTGTGGCGGCTAGTCTAGAAGTGGTTAATGTATAATTTAAATTTTTTTTATTGTTATAAATAAATAAGAAATATTATATATACCGTATTTATCGGCATATAACACGCGCCGGCGTATAACACGCACCCCAAGTTTAGGAGAGAATTTTAAGGAAAAAAACTTTTAGGAGGGAAGTTTAAGGAAAAGAAACTTGCATTAAAATGCCCATCAATGCAGCCTCATCAGTGTTCATCTGCAGCCTTGCTAGTGTCATTGCAGCCTTTTCAGTGTCAGTGCAGCCTTGACCCAGTGTCCATTACAGCCTTGTCAGTGCAGCTTTGCCCCAGTGCAGCCTTGTCAGTGCAGCTTTGCCCCAGTACAGCCTTGTCAGTGCAGCTTTGCCCCAGTACAGCCTTGTCAGTGCAGCTTTGCCCCAGTGCAGCCTTGTCAGTGCAGCTTTGCCCCAGTGCAGCCTTGTCAGTGCAGCCTTGCCCCAGTGCAGCCTTGTCAGTGCAGACTTGCCCCAGTGCAGCCTTGTCAGTGCAGACTTGCCCCAGTGCAGCCTTGTCAGTGCAGACTTGCCCCAGTGCAGCCTTGTCAGTGCAGACTTGCCCCAGTGCAGCCTTGTCAGTGCAGCCTTGCCCCAGTGCAGCCTTGTCAGTGCAGTCTTGTCAGTGCAGCCTTGCCCCAGTGCAGCCTTGTCAGTGCAGTCTTGTCAGTGCAGCTTTGCCCCAGTGCAGCCTTGTCAGTGCAGTCTTGTCAGTGCAGCCTTGCCCCAGTGCAGCCTTGCCCCAGGGCAGCCTTGTCAGTGCAGCCTTGTCAGTGCAGCCTTGCCCCAGTGCAGCCTTGTCAGTGCAGCTTTGCCCCAGTGGTCAGTGCAGCCTTGCCCCCAGTGTCCATGCCTACCGCCGCCGCCATACACATAGCTACATGTAGTTTTAAATATGGCGCCGCGGAGTTCGGAGGGACTCGGCGCCGGCGGAGCTGAACGAACGCCGCCGAGATACACATAGTTGAGTGTATTCGGCTCTTTCTGGCACTGCTCACAGTCCCACCCAGTCCCGCCCTGTGATGGACATACAGTAACACAGGTCCAATGGGGGGACTGGGCGTGACTGTGAGCGGCGCCGGAAAGAGCCGAATACACTCGACTATGTGTATCTCGGCTCTGTGATTTCCATATTTAAAACTACTCGCTATGTGAATGTCAGCGGCGATCGCCGCCGATAGCTCACAATTAGCGGGGATCGGCGTATAACACGCACCCACAATTTCCCCCTGATTTTAAGGGGAAAAAAGTGCGTGTTATACGCCGATAAATACGGGTATATATATATATATATATATATATATATATATATATATATATATATATATATATATATACACAGTGGGGAGGGAAAGTATTCAGACCCCCTTAAATTTTTCACTCTTTGTTATATTGCAGCCATTTGCTAAAATCATTTAAGTTCATTTTTTTCCTCATTAATGTACACACAGCACCCCATAATTGACAGAAAAACACAGAATTGTTGACATTTTTGCAGATTTATTAAAAAAGAAAAACTGAAATATCACATGGTCCTAAGTATTCAGACCCTTTGTTCAGTATTTAGTAGAAGCACCCTTTTGATCTAATACAGCCAGGAGTCTTTTTGGGAAAGATGCAACAAGTTTTTTCACACTTGGATTTGGGGATCCTCTGCCATTCCTCCTTGCAGATCCTCTCCAGTTCTGTCAGGTTGTACGGTAAACGTTGGTGGACAGCCATTTTTAGGTCTCTCCAGAGATGCTCAATTGGGTTTAAGTCAGGGCTCTGGCTGGACCATTCAAGAACAGTCACGGAGTTGTTGTGAAGCCACTCCTTCGTTATTTTAGCTGTGTTCTTAGGGTCATTGTCTTGTTGGAAGGTAAACCTTCGGCCCAGTCTGAGGTCCTGAGCATTCTGGAGAAGGTTTTCGTCCAGGATATCCCTGTACTTGGCCGCATTCATCTTTCCCTCAATTGCAACCAGTCGTCCTGTCCCTGCAGCTAAAAAACAACCCCAAAGCATGATGCTGCCACCACCATGCTTCACTGTTGGGACTGTATTGGACAGGTGATGAGCATGAGCATCTTTGGGTTCTTCTTTACCTCTCTCACCAAGGCTCTTCTCCCCCGATAGCTCAGTTTGGCTGGACGGCCAGCTCTAGGAAGGTTTCTGGTCGTCCCAAACGTCTTCCATTTAAGGATTATGAAGGCCACTGTGCTCTTAGGAACCTTAAGTGCAGCAGAAATTTTTTTGTAACCTTGGCCAGATCTGTGCCTTGCCACAATTCTGTCTCTGAGCTCTTCAGGCATTTCTTTTGACCTCATGATTCTCATTTGCTCTGACATGCACTGTGAGCTGTAAGGTCTTATATAGACAGGTGTGTGGCTTTCCTAATCAAGTCCAATCAGTATAATCAAACACAGCTGGACTCAAATGAAGGTGTAGAACCATCTCAAGGATGATCAGAAGCAATGGACAGCACCTGAGTTAAATATATGAGTGTCACAGCAAAGGGTCTGAATACTTAGGACCAGGTGATATTTCAGTTTTTCTTTTTTAATAAATCTGCAACAATGTCAACAATTCTGTGTTTTTCTGTCAATATGGGGTGCTGTGTGTACATTAATGAGGAAAAAATGAACTTAGATGATTTTAGCAAATGGCTGCAATATAACAAAGAGTGAAAAATTTAAGGGGGTCTGAATACTGAATACTTTCCGTCCCCACTGTGTGTATGTATATATATATATATATATATATATTAATAATCTTTTCGATGCACGTTTTAAATTACAGTGATTTATTCATCGCCAGTGAACAGAGGTCTCTGAAATTGTGGCCAAAATCAGGACTGACATGCGGGAGTGAAATTGTGCGAGTTCAGCTGAACTTCATTCCCGCAGCTCAGTGTGAACCTGGGTTTAGTGTACTTATTTATGGAAGAACCATGGCAGTAAGGGTGCATGTGTTTAGGAATCTAGTTTCAGTCATTATTATATAATTAGAAGAATATATAAAAGTCAACATTTAATATTCCTAATATGGTGGTATGGAGGTGTCCAAAGCTGACTAGGTATTGGTCAGAGGTAATTAGGACCATAGAAGCTAGGTTTAAAACCAAGTTAAAACAGGAGGCCAGGGTATGTATCCGTGGCCTGCTAGGGGATAGTGTGGAATCCAATAACAAGAGAATAGCTATAGGAAGGTGCCTGTTCCAAGCTAGGAAATTAATAGCGCAGTACTGGCTATCCAGCATGCCTCCAACTATAGAAGACTGGCTTAGGACAGTGGATAAGCTAGTATGGACAGAAAAAACAAGCTACATCAAGAGATGCAGTCATGATAAATTTATAAAAATTTGGAGCTCTTGGCTACAATGGTCAGGTATAGCCCCCTAATCGGATCCAACCTGAAACGTACCCAAGGAATTGGACTGCCCGTCAGTAGAGGGTAGAGATAAAGGAGAGCCAATGAAGTAAGGGATAATTGGTGATGCGATGATGGCATATGAGGACGTTCATGCAACCTTTTTTATATAGTCTAGGGATAGGGGTGGGTGGGGGTGGGGGGGTAGGCTTATGGGTGGTATGGAGTGAAAAATGTTTTGATATAACTAGATTGAACTGGATAATATCCATAAGCTGTAGTGAAAAATATAATGTTTTCTGTTCTTTTTTGTATTGTGAATGATTTAATAAAGAATATTTAATAATAATAATAAAAAAAAAAATATTCCTAATATGTGCCTGCTGTACCATGTACTTGTATGAGAAAGTATCCTGTTCTCTTTGTATTGCCTCTTTTATGTGAACTCGCCCTCGTGTTCCTGCTAATCCCTCTGCTCTCCTATTAAGCCCCCATTCACATTGAATGTGGCTTTGAAATTGTGCAACTTCAACTTCATGCACAAATGTCTATGCAAGCCGCACCCGAAATCACCAAAAGTAGCGAAGGAACTACTTTTTCAAATCCGTGCGGCACTGCAAAGTCGGCACTGTATCGATTTGAACATGCCCTTCACTGACAATAGGGTGCAACTTGTCATGCGATTTGACCTGTCAAATCGCATGACAAGTCGCTCCAATGTGAATGAGGGCTAAAGGATAAGTTTAACTTTCAACAAAAAATAATAAATGCACATTGTTTTTGCAGGTTAAAAAATGTGCATTTATTATTTTTTGTTTTTGGAGCCTCTCAGGCTGGGTTCACATATGAGCATGCAGCGGCTCACAGCAGGGGTCCGGTGCATCCTCGTTCACTGTTTCAGGTCTGATTTCAGCCCAAATTTTTGGCTGAATTCGGACTTGAAACGGACCAAAAGACGCACAGTGCTCCTGTGCAAATCGCACCGGAGATGCTGCGGAAATATGCGAACCGGCTCCATAGAGAGCCCGTCACAGTCTCCTGCTGTGCAAATTGGATGCGTGGAAACCCTAATCCAATTTGCACCCAGCATAAAGCATTGGACCAGCGATCAGCAGATCGTTGATGCCATGCAGGTCTCCTGCAGTTATGCCAGTGTATCTGTGTCCCTGTACATCATGTACAGGTAAGCAAATACAATCTGACAGGAAGTAAGAATGAACTACCACAGCGCTCCACTGCAGCGTGGTAGTTCATTGAAAACTACAAGCCAATAGGCTGCCGGACCTTGTAGTTTTCCATTTACAGAGCACTGTGAATGAGTAACGCGGCCAGGCTGACTGAGCCCCACTCGGCCACGTTTTCTTTAAATTGTGGCAACTAGCGTGTGGAGATCCCCGCTACATGTCAGATCTGGGAATCAGGAGGGTGCGGGGGCCAGTCCGTTTGTAACATGTTACACCCTGTATATGGGTGTAACAAGTAAACATGTTACAAAAGGTGAACTTATCCTTTAAGGCTCCATTCACACTAATGCGTTTTTGATGCATTTTTCAGAAATGCAGGGAAATTTTTTAACACGGGTTCCTATGGAACATGTTCACATCAATGCATTTTTGTGCCTCTGCATTTTTGGAAAGGGTCGGGAACTTTTTTCCCGCAAAATGCAGCGTTTTGCATGTAACAGATGTCAATGGACTTGAATCAAAAACGCAAGTACTGCGTTTTTTCCCACGGTTTGTTTTTTTATTTAGCTGTACATTCACTGTATATAACCGGTTGCTAAAGAGGGGCCGGGAAGCCGGCCGCTGCGTCCTTAACAACCGATGAGTCATCAGCTGTCAGTGGACTTCCTCGCCGCTTAATGTAAAAAAAGAATTGCCAGCAAAAAAAAATTGTGAAAAAAAACTGCGTGGGTTCCCCCCTAGGTCCATACCAGGCCCTTAGGTCTAGTATGGATTTGGAAGGGACCCCCCCCCCACACCAAAATGTATAAAAAAAAATGGCGTGGGGTCCCTCCCAAACCCCATACCAGACCCTTATATGAGCATGCAGCCCGGCAGGTCAGGAAAGTGAGGGGACGAGCGAGCGCCCCCCCCCCCTCCTGAACCATACCAGGTGTTCTTTTTCCTCTGCTGCCACTCCCATCAACGACCCTCCTCCGATAACTGCGTCCCGCTGATCTGTTCGCGCATGGGAAAGGGAGGGCAAGCGAGCACCCCCCCTCCTGAACCATACCAGGCTGCAGGCCCTCAACATGGGGGCAAGTTGCCCTGCCCCAAAGCACCCATCCCCCCATGTTGAGGGCATGCAGCTGGGTATGGTTCACGAGGGGGGACACTCGCTCGTCCCCTTCCTTTGCTGACTTGCCGGGCTGCATGGTAGGATAAGGGTCTGGTATGGATTTTGGGGAGGACCCCCATGACATTTTTAAAAAAAAATCTTGGCGTGGGGGGTCCCCTCCAAATCCATTCTAGACCCAAGGGCCTGGTATGGACCTGGGGGGGACCCCACGCAGTTTTTTTTCACAATTTTTTTTTTTTTTGCCGGCAATTCATTTTTTTACATTCAGCGGGGAAGCCCGCTGAAGCTGATGACTCATCGGTTGTTAAGGACGCGGTGGCTGGCTTCCCGGCCCCCTCCTTAGCAACCAGCTATATACAGTGTAAAAACCCCCCCAGCAAATCGTGGTAAAATCGTGGTAAAAATGTGTGTCCAAAAACGTGGCAAGCACTGCCAATTTGGAGCTGAATTTCTTCAACTACTGGACTGTTTTAATTTAAAGCAACTTTTACAAACTCTGCTCCTCTCACCAACCTGCAGGTGTATGACCTAGGTGTGTCTGATCACAAGGCCATTTCTATGGTTTTACCATCCCCATCCAGCCTCTGCAAGCCTAAGTGGAATATCTGTTTCAGAAGCCTAAAAAACATAAACTCAGAACTCTTGGCAGCAGACTTTCAGTATCTTTTCCACGCACTTTTCAACAGCCAACTTAGCAACCTCTTGGACCTCCATGCCCCCGTTAAAACAAGAACAGTCACCTTCACCCGCTAAGCTGCCTTGTTCACAGATGAGCTTCGTAAGATGAAGTCAGCAGGGCGGGCCCTTGAGCTGCGCTTCAAAGCCTCTGGCCTCACTGTCCACACCATACCGTGAGCAACAACAAAAATATGCACAGTCCCTCAAAGAGGCAAGGTCACAGTTTTACTCCAATGCCATCAGAAATAGCCCAGGAAATTCCAAGCAGTTTTTCTCCACTCTAAACCATCTTCTTAAACCAAAATCCCCTCCACTTACTGCCCTTACAGAAGAGCAGTGCAATAAATTCATGGATTTTTTCACATCAAAAATTGCACATATTTGCTCTGCCCTTTCTGGTCCTCCTACCCAAACTGTTCCCCCAATATATATCGTCTCCCAACCCCTAAACTGTTTTCTTGAGGTGTCATCAGAAGAGGCGCAGAACATCGTCAGGAAGATGAAACCCTCTACCTGTCCCCTGGACCGTCTCCCAACCTCACTGGTAAAAACTCATATCACTGTCCTAAGTCCCTTGATCACTGCTGTTATAAATCATTCCATCCAAACTGGTCATTATCCTCCTGTTTTAAAAAGTGCCATTATCAGACCATTGCTCAAAAAACCCACTCTTGATCCAGAAGTCCTATCCAACTATAGGCCCATCTCCAATCTCCCCTTCATATCAAAAGTACTTGAGAACGCAATCGCCACTTACCTTCAGGACCACCTCAAACATAATAACCTCTTTGAAAAATTCCAGTCAGGTTTCCGCTTTGCTCACAGCATAGAGACTGCCCTCGTCAGAGTTACAAACGACCTCTTCATATCATCCGATGCAGGCTCTCCTTCCCTTCTCATCCTTCTGGACCTTTCTGCTGCATTTGACACTGTTGACCATGGCATTATTTTACACTGGCTCTACCTCACCACTGGACTTAATGACACAGCCCTTAGTTGGTTCAAATCATACCTCACAAACAGGACAGAATACATCTCCCTGGGCCACTTCAAATCAAATCCACATACAGTTACTTGCGGTGTCCCCCAGGGGTCAGTCCTTGGCCCCATCCACTTCATCCTCTACCTCTCCCCCCTTGGCCAAATCAGTCGTCACAAAATTTCATTCCACTGCTATGCCGATGACACACAGCTATATGTAAATGCAACAGTTGAAACTCCACCTTCACAGTCATCCTTATCAGTACTCTCCACCTGTCTGGAGGAGATAAAGGTATGGATGGAGCACAACTTTCTTCAATTTAACAGTTCCAAAACTGAAGTCATCCTGATTGGTACTCCTTACCAGACCAAATCATCATCCATAACCAGCATCACGTTTTCTGGTTCTAACATCCCTCTCTCATCAACAGTCACAAATCTTGCTGTAAAAATGGACTCCCAACTCACTTTTGAAGCCCATATAAATCACCTATGCAAGACCCCTTTCTACCACCTCCGTAACATCTCTAAACTTTCCATCTCAGATGCCGAAAAGCTGGTTCATGCCTTTGTCTCCTCCAGACTGGACTACTGTAATGCACTTCTCATTGGGATTCCTAGAAAGAGTGTGCAGAGGCTTCAGTACATCCAAAACTCTGCAGCAAGGATCCTGATGAGAGTGCGGAAACATGAGCACATTACCCCATTCTTCACTCACTCCACTGGCTTCCTGTCTCCACCAAGATTGAGTACAAGGTTTCCCTCCTCACACATCAATGTATCCATAGACATGCCCCCCCCCCCCCACCACCTCGAAGAACTTCTCAAACCACAAAACACAACACGTCCCCTCCGCTCCACTCACTCAAACCTTCTTCATATACCCAGAACTAGACTCAGGACACTGGGAGATAGGGCCTTTTGTGCAGCTGCCCGTGCCTGTGGAATGCCCTACCTGACACCTTGAGGGCTCCTCAATCCGCTGACTGTTTTAAGAAAGGTCTTAAGACATTTCTTTTTAGCAAAGCTTTTTGTCTCTTTTAGATGTTCGTTTAATTGTATAAAATGCTCATTTTTCTGTTGTTTTTAACCTGTAGCACTTTGAGATCTTTTGATGAAAAGGGCACTACAAAATGTATTACTATTATTATTATTAAACGCGCAAAAGCAACATGCATAGATGTGAATCAAGCCTAAAAACTGACCACGCTAGGTAAGAGAACACATGGCTATGCTGGGAACTTGGTGTCCTCTCCTTCAATGATCAGACTTGTCCTGACACAGCCGTTCACTGGGAAGATCAGTGTATTGCTGTTTCTCCTCCCCAGTTCTTATGCAGTTGAGAACAGAGATAATGTGATCACTTAAAAAAGGGAAAAAAGCATTTATAATTTAGTTTTTTATATCTATACAAAAATGTTTTGTCTTTCATTTCTGTTTAAGACCCCTTTCACACGGAGGCAGTTTTCAGGCGTTTTAGCGCTAGAAAGAGTGCCTGTAAAGGACTTGAAAACTGCCTCCCATTCATTGCAATAGGTGCTTTCACACCCGGACGGTGCACTTGTGGGATGTTAGAAAAAGTCCTGCAAGCAGCAACTTTGGGGCTGTTTGGGAGTGGTGTATACACCGCTCCCAAAACGCCCCTACTCTTTGCAATGAATAGGCAGCACTTCCGAAGCGCCTGAAAAGCACATTCAGAGGCGCTGCAACACGGGAGGTTTTAGCCCCTTCTTTGGGGTTAAAAGCGCCCCGCTAGTGGCCGAAAAGTTGCACAAAAGCGCTGCTTAAACAGCGTTAAAGCGCCGCTAACAGCCGCCGCTTTCAGTGTAAAGCAGCCTTAAACTGAATGGGCTGTTTTACAAGGTGAGGATACTTTAAACTCTGTATTGAGGCTGGTTCAAACCAAAGCTTTTATTTTGTAAGGATATTTACATTATTATATCCATTTATAATCAGTACAGAGCCCTATTCATCATTTGTTGCATCTTTTGACATGAAGAACTGGAAGAGCTTGTTTAGCACTCATTAATTTTTTTGTAATACAAATATTAAAGTGGCAGGAGATAATCAAGCATACAATCTTACATAATTACAACCTTATATAACTACAGGAAAAAAAAAGATGTACTATATTACTTTTTTTTGTAACATTCTGTTTAGCCTTCCTATGCTTTTATGTACAGTGGGGAGGGAAAGTATTCAGACTCCCTTAAATTTTTCACTCTTGGTTATATTGCAGCCATTTGCTAAAATCATTTAAGTTCATTTTTTCCTCAATGTACAGACAGCACCTCATATTGACAGAAAAACACAGAATTGTTGACATTTTTGCAGATTTATTAACCACTTCGCGCCCGCGCTATAGCCGAAAGACGGCTGCAGCGCGGACGCTATCTGCCGGGCGGCCGTCCCTTGACGTCCTGGTGTTTACTTCCGCGTTGCGCGCTCCCGTGGGCGCGCATCGGGGAAGTTCTGTGCTGGCCGTGTCCCACAGATGTCCCACAGCCAGTCACAGATCGCTGAAAACGGCCAATGACAGCGGCTGTTTTCAGCGCGATCGGCTGTGCCAATGAGAGACGATCTCATATGTTTACATGTGAGATCATCTCTCATCGCCGGTGTTCTGCGGCTCTCCCTCCTCACACAGACAGCGTGTGAGGAGGGAGAACGAACCGCTGCGGCGGTAAGTGAAAAAAAAACAAAAAACGAAAATAAAGTTTTAAACTGCCATCTGTCCCTGCCATCTGTCCCAACTATCATGCCCATTCCATCTATCCCCAGTGCCATCTGTCCCTGTCACAGTCATCTGTCATCAGTGCCAAATAGTGCCATCTGTCATCAGTGCCACATAGTGCCATCTGTCATCAGTGCCATCTGTCATCAGTGCCACATACTGCCATCTGTCATCAGTGCCATCTGTCATCAGTGCCACCTGTCAGTGTCACGTGCCATCTGTCATCAGTGCCACGTATCAGTGCCATCTGTCATCAGTGCCATCTGTCATCAGTGCCATCTGTGCCACGTATTAGTGCCATCTATCAGTGCCACGTATTAGTGCCATCTGTCATCAGTGCCACGTATTAGTGCCATCTGTCATCAGTGCCATGTGTCATCAGTGCCACGTGTCATCAGTGCCACGTATTAGTGCCACCTGTCATCAGTGCCACCTGTCATTAGTGCCACCTGTCATTAGTGCCACCTGTCATTAGTGCCATCTGTCATCAGTGCCACGTATTAGTGCCATATGTCATCAGTGCCACGTATTAGTGCCATCTGTCATCAGTGCCACGTATTAGTGCCATCTGTCATCAGTGCCACATCAGTGTCAGTGCCACGTATCAGTGCCATCTGTCATCAGTGCCACGTATCGGTGCCATCTGTCATCAGTGCCACGTATCAGTGCCATCTGTCATCAGTGCCACGTCAGTGTCACGTGTCATTGTCCTGGTGCTCCAGGGCCTTCAAAAGTGTAATAGGTAGTTAGATGTGTAATTTATGCTCCTAGAACACGTGACAGCGCTCCCTGCATGTTGGGCCTCTCTATGTGGCCAGGCTGTGAAAAAGTCCCACACATGTGGTATCGTAATACTCAGGAGGAGTAGCAGAATGTATTTTGGGGTGTTATTTGTGGTATACACATGCCATGTGAGAGAAATAATCTATTACAATGACAATTTTGTGGGGGGGGGGGGGGAAATCTTCATTTTGCAAAGAATTGTGGGAAAAAATGACCACATCAAAAACCTCACCATGCATCTTACTGAATACCTTGGAATGTCTACTTTCAAAAAAGGGGTCATTTGAGGGGTATTTGTACTTTCCTGACTTGTTCGGGTCACAAGAAATGAGATAGGCCGCCAGTACTTCAGGTGTGATCAATTTTTTATGATTTGCACCATAACTTGTAAACTCTCTAACTTTCACAGAGACCAAATAATATTCACTAATTTGGGTTATTTTTACTAAAGATATGTAGCAGTATAAATTGTGGCCAAAATTTATGAAGAAAAATTACTAATTTGCAAAATTTTATCACAGAAACTAAGAAAAATTCGTTTTTTTTTTCAAAATTTTCGGTCTTTTTTCATTTATAGCGCAAAAAATAAAAAACCCAGAGGTGATCAAATACCACCAAAAGAAAACTCTATTTGTATGAAAAAAAGGACAAAAAATTCATTTGGGTACAGTGTTGCATGACTGAGTAATTGTCATTCAAAGTGTGACAGCGCTGAAAGCTGAAAATTGGTCTGGGCAGGAGGGGGGTTTAAGTGCCCAGTAGGCAAGTGGTTAAAAAAGAAAAACTGAAATGTCACATGGTCCTAAGTATTCAGACCCTTTGCTGTAACACTCATATATTTAACTCAGGTGCTGTCCATTTCTTCTGATCATCCTTGAGATGGTTCTACACCTTCATTTGAGTCCAGCTGTGTTTGATTATACTGATTGGACTTGATTAGGAAAGCCACACACCTGTCTATATAAGACCTTACAGCTCACAGTGCATGTCAGAGCAAATGAGAATCATGAGGTCAAAGGAACTGCCTGAAGAGCTCAGAGACAGAATTGTGGCAAGGCACAGATCTGGCCATGGTTACAAAAAAATGTCTGCTGCACTTAAGGTTCCTAAGAGCACAGTGGCCTCCATAATCCTTACATGGAAGACGTTTGGGACGACCAGAACCCTTCCTAGAGCTGGCCGTCCGGCCAAACTGAGCTATTGGGGGAGAAGAGCCTTGGTGATAGAGGTAAAGAAGAACCCAAAGATCACTGTGGCTGAGCTGCAAAGATGCAGTCGGGAGATGGGAGAAAGTTGTAGAAAGTCAACCATCACTGCAGCCCTCCACCAGTCAGGGCTTTATGGCAGAGTGGCCCGAAGGAAGCCTCTCCTCAGTGCAAGACACATGAAAGCCCGCATGGAGTTTGCTAAAAAAACACCTGAAGGACTCCAAGATGGTGAGGAATAAGATTCTCTGGTCTGATGAGACCAAGATAGAACTTTTTGGCCTTAATTCTAAGCGGTATGTGTGGAGAAAACCAGACAATGCTCATCACCTGTCCAATAC
The DNA here is from genome assembly GCA_037952835.1 of Lithobates septentrionalis. Classification (NCBI taxonomy): domain Eukaryota; kingdom Metazoa; phylum Chordata; class Amphibia; order Anura; family Ranidae; genus Lithobates; species Lithobates septentrionalis. The sequence continues at coordinate 2,600,507 of JBBDGP010000859.1, read as the reverse complement.
AGTCCCAACAGTGAAGCATGGTGGTGGTAGCATCATGCTGTGGGGGTGTTTTTCAGCTGCAGGGACAGGACGACTGGTTGCAATCGAGGGAAAGATGAATGCAGCCAAGTACAGGGATATCCTGGACGAAAACCTTCTCCAGAGTGCTCAGGACCTCAGACTGGGCCGAAGGTTTACCTTCCAACAAGACAATGACCCTAAGCACACAGCTAAAATAATGAAGGAGTGGCTTCACAACAACTCCGTGACTGTTCTTGAATTCCCCAGCCAGAGCCCTGACTTAAACCCAATTGAGCATCTCTGGAGAGACCTAAAAATGGCTGTCCACCAACATTTACCATCCAACCTGACAGAACTGGAGAGGATCTGCAAGGAGGAATGGCAGAGGATCCCCAAATCCAGGTGTGAAAAACTTGTTGCATCTTTCCCAAAAAGACTCATGGCTGTATTAGATCAAAAGGGTGCTTCTACTAAATACTGAGCAAAGGGTCTGAATACTTAGGCCCATGTAATATTTCAGTTTTTCTTTTTTAATAAATCTGCAAAAATGTCAACAATTCTGTGTTTTTCTGTCAATATGGGGTGCTGTGTGTACATTAATGAGGAAAAAAATGAACTTAATTGATTTTAGCAAATGGCTGCAATATAACAAAGAGTGAAAAATTTAAGGGGGTCTGAATACTTTCCGTCCCCACTGTATCTCTCTAACAAGGGCATGACCATGTAAATAATTGAAAATGCAGTCACGGGCTTTTAATCTTTTGTGCTTCTCTAGCTGGTTTTAAATAATGACAATCAGAAAGTAAAGCCTACTAGTAAAGTCGCATCGAGCAGAGCTACTAGCTTTCAAAAGGCAGGTTTAGTCTATCGGGGCTTGCTGCTGAAGAGCAGGTTTAACAGACAATGGGGTTGATTTACTAAAGACAAATAGACTGTGCACTTTGCAAGTGCAGTTGCTCCAGAGCTTAGTAAATAAGGTAAAGGTTCACTTTTGCAAAGAATACCCAATCATGTGCAAGGAAAATAAAAAAAAAACTGCATTTTTGCACATGATTGGATGATGGAAGTCAGCACAGCTTCTGCTCATTTACTAAGCTCTGGAGAAAATGCACTTTGCCTTTAGTAAATCAACCCCAATGTGAACCTTGTGGAGTGCTTTTGTTGCCCGTTTTTCTTTCTGCTCTAATTCTGACTCTTTGGACACAAGGGGAAATGAATCAACATTTCTGCGCAGCACATGGCTGAAAGAATCAAGGTTGTACTAATGTATGCATGCGTGGCATCCATTCACTTCAGTGGTAGGATTGTCTGTTTGCCTGCGCAAGAGCTTCTATTGGCACTGAAAAAAATAATGCTGTAAAACATTATGTACAGTATATATATCAAAAGCAAAGTGGAGCCAATGGGGAGCTAGTCTCTCAGTTCCCAAAAGCTCTGCACAACCAACCATGGTATTCTAGTTTCATTTCAGCGCTGCATCCCCTGTGACTCAAGTAATTTCCCCCCAATATTGGCATTGCCATGTTTGGGTAATGACATCACAGGTGTTCCCTGGCTCCTTTGTTTACATTTAGCTTGGGCTGGGGCATCTCCCAGCCAGCTGTGAATTTGGTCAGGGATAGAGCCCTGTATGAGAACTAAAAATACTGGATGAACCCTCTTCACACTGTTATACCCTTTCAAGCAAACTTTGCAATAGAAAAATAGGGATATTTAGTTCACACCTTTTGCAATACATGTTTAAGCTGGCCAACTGCATCAAAGTAACCCCTCTTTAGCCAGTCCTACTCTGCTTTTCTTCTGCAAATGCTACTGTGGACACAATGCCAACCTGGGGCACACAGACGCAAAATGGGGGAGAGCTACTAGGTTCAGGTCAGCCCACTGACCTGCAATACAATGGAAACAAGATATACCTGTTCTCAGATCCCAATAGCTTGTATGAGAACTGTCACATTCATGACAGCTTTCCAGAAAAGACATGCCCCACCCTGATCAATGGCTTGCCAGCAAACATCAGCTCAGAGATGGATTTAATTACCACCAGTTTCAGACCGATACTGCATCCACCTAGGTAAGTATGATTCTGAAAAAAAAAGAAGTCCATACTTTTCTTTTAAAACGGTATTAAATCCAAAACCAAACATGTAATATATTGCAGATCACTAATCATCATTAGATGTGATGGCTGCATTAGTTTTCTTTTCTTTGTTTTTTCCCCCTCTGTTTTCACCTGGTGATCTGGCCAGTAACACACCTCTTGTATTAGTGAGACACAACTCTAGAGGAATTGGTATAGGAGGCAGAGCACGAATAAATTAATAAATAAAGGAGCTTGACTTTGTGAAAAACAACAGACTTTCTGGCTGGAGCACCAGATGAAAATAGAAAAAAGAAATCCAAAATAATAAAACAAATGCAGCCATCACATCTAAGAATTGGTAAGCGTGATTTAATAAATGCTTGCTTTTGGGTTTAATACAGAGGAATTGCTATTGCTGCCCTTTACCACGCGATCGCTCCGTCCGATGACGGAGCGATTACTTGTCAACAAACCGGCGCATGTCCTCTCTCCTCGCGCCAATCGGTAGAGTGTGTGAGGAGAGGAGGGAGCCGGTCTTGTGGGCTGGATCTGAAGTGTCCACAGCGCTGATCTGTGCACATCCATGGCTTATACATGCTCCATTCATGGCTCATTCAGGCTCCATTCATGCTCATCCATGCCCACCCATGGCTCTATTCATGGCTCATCCATGCCCATCCATGCCCATTCATGCTCATTCATGCCCATCAATGGCTCGTCTATGCTCATCCATGCGCATCCATGGCTCATTCATGATCATCCATGGCTCATTCATGCTCCATTCATGCTCATTCATGCCCATCCATGGCTCATTTATGCTCATCCATTCCCGTCCATGGCTCATTCATGCTCATTCATGCCTCATTCATGCCACATCCATGCCACATCTGTGCTCATCCGTGCCACATCATTGCTCATCCATGCCACATCAGTTCTCATATTGATTGGTTTGCGCAAAAGTTATAGCGTCTACAAAATAGGGGTAAGATTTATGGCATTTTTATTATTATTATTTTTTTTGCTAGTAATGGTGGCGATCAGTGATTTTTAGCTGCAACATTGTGGCAGTACCATCGGACACTTTTGACACTTTTTTGGGACCATTGACATTTATACAGCTATTTATACAGCGGTCAGAGCTAAAAATAGCCACTGATTACTGTATAAATGTCACTGGCAGGGAAGGGGTTAACACTAGGGGCGATCAAGGATTTAAATGTGTTCCCTCATAAGTGTTTCTAACTGTGGGGGGATGGGACTGACTGGAGGAGGAGACATAAAGCTGTTCCTAATTACTAGGAACAGCAGATCTGTCTCTCCTCCCCTGTCAGAACGGGGATTTGTGAGTTTACATACACAGATCCCCGTTATGGCTGTCGTGCCCGCGGCCGCCGGCCACACGTATTGGTTCCCCCGCCGTGCAGCGGACAAACGCGCGCACCTGCTATGGCTCCTAAAGGAGCCGACGTACCCATTCGGCAATTTGCGGGAAGGAGCCAACCTGCCGCTGTAAATGTGCGTGAGCTGGTGGGCAAGTGGTTAATATGTTCCTAAAACATCCTCATTTTTCCTCCCTGTTCAATGTTTCTAGGAATAGGTCCCAATTGGTGTCTTGTAATAGTGAGCACAGTTCAGAAAAGTTGGCTCTTTTGAAATTTAGAGTTCTTGTGCATTACCTAATGCCTCCTTATCCTATGATTTACACTAAATGTGATCATCCCGTGATCGCTAGATCCCAAGTTGTCCTGTACTGCCACATCTGCCATACCTGCCTCGCTGCCATTTATAACTGTGATAGGAGGTCCAGCTCCTCCTCCTTCAGGTTGGGGGGCCTGTAACATACCCCACTAATAATTTCCCTCCTACTTCTTCTCTTTGGAGTTCTACCCACACAGATTCCACCTCCCTCCTCGTCCCAGTCACAATGTCACTCCTTCTACCACCCTTACATAGTTTTTGATATATAGACACACTCCTCCCCCTCTTCTACCTTCCCTGTCATTCCGATACAAGGAATACCCTTAAATATTTGCCAGCCAGTCGTGTGAGCTGTCAAAGCAAGTTTCTGTTATTCCCACAAACTCTAAGTCCTCCTCATGTAATAGCAGCTCCAGTTCCTCCATTTTGTTAGCTAGGCTCATGGTGTTTGTGTATACTCCTCTCAGTGTTGTATGAGTGCATATATAATTCTCCTTACGTTTTCTCATGCTTTGTTTTTGATTTGACCACTCATTCACCCCTGGATTAGACGTTACGGCTATATTATCACTACTGGCTTCACTATTACCCTCTATCCTTTGCTCGCTGCTGGCTGTCACTTCCTTTGAACCCTCCCCCCAACACCTAGCCCCTCCAACTTTGTGGCTATCTTCCTTCCCAATAGAGCTGCACCATCCCCATTAAGATGCAGCCTGTCCTTACTAAAGAGCCAGTAACCGACTGAGAAGTCAGCCCAGTTCTCCAGGAACCCGAACCCCTCTTTCCTACAACAGTTCCTAAGCCACTTGTTCAGTTCTCTAAGCTCCTGCTGCTTCTCTGGTGTGGCTCAAGGCACAGGTAGTATTTCTGAGAAAACCACCTTTGGGGTCCTTCTCTTCAATCTATTCCCTAAGCCTCTGAAGTAATTTTTTAGGACTCTCCCCCTTCCTCTTACTTTGTCATTGGTGCCAACATGCCCCACCCAATCTTTCCTCCCGTTGTGCCAAACCCGAGCGCCTTGTAAACAACATACTGTTTGGTGACCACGGTCTTTGTGACAGACTGCCCTCTCTGTCTTTCTAATAATTGAGTCCCCTACTACCAGTACCTGTCTATCCTTTTCTGCATCTCTGCCCCCCTCCTTACTGGAGCAGCCACTTCCTTGGCAGCTAGGGGAGGGCACCTGCTCCAACACTGCCACCCCTGAGCTTATATCCCCAACATCATTCAACGGGGCATATTTGCTGGGGTGTCTCCAACCTCCTCTACACTGGCCCCCGCCAGCACCTGCTGGGTAATGTCCAAGCTTCTTTCCAGGTTGTTGATGCTGTACAGTGTTGCCACCTTGTCTTCTAGATTCAGGATCTGGGCTTCCAGAGAAACAACTAGCTGACATCTTGCACAGCAGTATTCACCCTCGATTGGCTCATCAAGGAACGTATACATGCAGCAGGATGTGCACGGAGTGGCATCACAAATCCTGTTGGACATTTTTACCCTCTATTCTAATAAGAATAATAAGGAAAGACTTGCTATTTTTACTACACTCTACTCCAAGCTCCCCTGGCGCTACAGCTACTCCAATTACCTCACAGCCCCTCTCAGCACCCCGTGCCACTCTCAGCGCTCCACGTCACTCCCAGCACTCTGTGCCACTCTCAGCACCCCGCATCACTCTCAGCACCCTGCGTCACTCTCAGCACCTCGCGTCGCTCTCAGCACCTCGCGTCGCTCTCAGCACCTCACGTCGCTCTCAGCACCTCACGTCGCTCTCAGCACCCCGCATCACTCTCAGCACCCTGCGTCACTCTCAGCACCTCGCGTCGCTCTCAGCACCTCACGTCGCTCTCAGCACCTCACGTCACTCTCAGCACCCTGCGTCACTCTCAGCACCCCTTGTCACTGCTCCCAGTAGCCCCAGGTGCTAAAGGTGCTATTCTCAGTTCTCACAGTTATTCCAGGAACTCTCAGTACTCCCAGGCACCAAAGGTACTCCCAGTTACTCCCAGGCAGTTATTGAAACATCTTGATTTTAAGTCATTTTCATTTTGGTACCATTTAACCCAACTCTAGAAGATTATTCAATAATTTCGTTTTGGATGGCATAGGTAAGGGTCAGACCTTCTGTCAAGGTTTTTTTAATCAATTATTATTATTTTTTTCTTCAATATAATGTTTGTTTGGTTTTGAAAAATAGAATATACAGCACTTACAATTGTGTAGAAAAGCAGGTACAATGACAAGCACAAGGTAAAAACATGCGAGTTAAGGCAAGTCATGCCACTAGGCAAAAGGAAGGTCCTGGGAGGACTCTTAAGCACTTACAACAGGTGTAATCCTATTCTATAAGAGTCACAATATATACAGTTACTCTTGTTTGTTAGCATTGAGCTAGAGATCTCGTTTTTTATGGAAGTTCACAAGGGAACCAGAACCTAGGGCCAGATATCTTTCTTACTCAAGTATGTTCAGTTGAAGTTTGACATCAGATAAATTTGAAGTCATAAAATGTCTCCATTTCCGCATTATCATCAGTCTGGCAGCAAACCGTGTATGCATAACCAGGTTCCTAGAACTAAATGGGAACCTGTCAATGTCTATGCTAAGTATAGCCAATGCTGGGGAGGGTGCTGTCAGGCAAGCCGTAACTTCAGAGATAAGAGTGAATACTTGTTTCCAGAAGCTGCAAATATGTGGACATTCCCAAACTATGTGAGTCAGAGACCCTGTTTGGGAGCAGCCACGCCAGTATTGGTTACCATCTATATTGGTAAACTTGGAGATTTGTACTGGAGTTCAAGTACCATCTGTGATGGAGTTTTTGGGACAATTCCCAGTACGTTACACATTAAGAGGCGCTTTGTTTATATAGTATAGCCTGTTGCCATTGAGCATTAGCAGCGGACATGTTTAACCGCTTGCCGCCCGCCGTCCGTCATATGATGGCCAGGCGGCGTGGCTCTCGTTCTGGTAGGGCGTCATATGACGGCTCTCCATTTAAACAGGGAATGCGTGCGATCGTGCGTGCGCATCCCTGTTCCATCGGTGGCGGCGTGTCACGGAGACACCGCTCGCCACCGAGGGGGGTGAACAGCCATTGGTCATGGTTGTTTACCACGTGGTTAGCCGAGATGAAGTCACGGCCAATCACAGATGGTTCCGCCACACTGTGCACGGTGCATGCGCGTTATTGCAGGCGCGCTGCGCGTGCACGACGGTGTGTTCCTGGCAACACTGCTCATCACCGACGCTGGTAAACAGCCATTGGGCAGCGGCTGTTTACCACGTGATCGGCTGTGATCCTTTCACAGCCGATCACTAAATGTAAACACAGAACGGTAACTAGCTGTTACCAGCTCTTCTCTCCTCACACACCGTTTCCAGTGTGAGGAGAGAAGAGCCAGGAGCAGTGAGTTACCGATCTGTGTGTGTATTGTATGCACCAAGCACGACACTTGTCCCATCGCCCCCCCATTGTCATCTGTCACCCAACAGTCACCCCATAAAGTGCACCTGTCACATAAGAGACTGCCATCAGTGACAGTCAGTGGTGCACCCATCAGTGACCATCACCTGTCACCGTCACCCATCAGTGACTATCACCGTCACCCATCAGTGACTGTCATCTGTTACCGTCACCCGTCAGTGACCGTCACCTGTCACTGTCACCCGTCAGTGACCGTCACCATCCATGGCCTGTCACCCATCAGTGACCATTGCCTGTCACACCGTCACCGCCTATCAGTGAACGTCACCTGCCACCCATCGCACAGCCCATCAGTGACCGTCACCTTTCACACAGCCATCAGCTTCATGTCCAAAAGATTTTATTCTAGTGAGGAGGCTTCCAGATCCTCTCCATGACTGATGAGAGCAGCGGGGAGTTCTCATCAGATTCCAATTCTGATTCTGAATCAAATTCGGCATTTGAACCAATTGAGAATAGCAAATCGGCAAATGATTCGGAGGAAGAATGGGTCCCTCCTAAAAGGGCACGCCCCTCTGGAAACCAGGCAGCTGCCAGCAACCCGGATTATATTCCCAGGCCCAGTACCAGCACTGCCACCAGCGATAAGCCCCAGGAACAAATGCCCAGTACCAGCGCTGCTGTCGGCGATAGGCCCCAGGAACAAATGCCCAGGCCCAGTACCAGCACAGGAGATTCAAATCCCCCAACTACTGGAGTGTCACATCCCCCAAGAGCCAGGGCCTCTACATACATGCCAGATGGTCTTGCCAACCCAACATGGCTGCCTTCCGACTCGGGATCACCAATTATTCCCCCTTTCACAGCATAGCCAGGTGTGCAGGCCAACACCCAAAATTTCACAGAGATTGATTTTTTTTATCTGTTTTTGCCCGACACTTTGCTGCAATTCATTGTGGACCAGACAAATTTATATTCCCAGCAGTATATTGCCAACAATCCCCAATAATCATATGCCCGTCCGTTTGAGTGGAGAGATCTGAATTTGGAGGAGTTCAAATTGTTTATGGGCCTCACCATAAACATGGGGCTTGCAAAAAAAAATCAAGGACATGCCTATTGGTCCACCAACCCCATCCACCACATGCCCATATATTCTGCCGTAATGTCCAGGTCCCGATACGAGATGATAATGCGCTTTCTTCCTTTTAGTGACAATACCCAGTGCCCTCCCCGCAATCATCCAAATTATGACAAGTTATATAAAATTCGCCCACTGATAAATTTATTTTCTAAACAATGTGCAGAACTCTATGTCCCCGATCAGAATATATGTGTTGATGAGTCCCTGGTACCCTTTTCAGGCCGGCTAGGAATAAAGCAATATATTCCTAGCAAAAGGGCCAGATACGTAGTAAAATTATACAAGCTCTGTGAGAGAGCCACGGGATATCTGTATGCGTTCCGCATATATGAAGGAAGAGATTCCTAGCTCCAGCCCCCTGAGTGCCCGGCCTACATGGGCACAACTGGAAACATTGTATGGGACCTGGCATACCCACTTCTGAACAAAGGATATCACATATCTTGACAACTTCTACACCACCCTGCCCCTTTTCAAACACGTATACATCGCAAAAAATCTGGCCTGTGGAACCTCCAGGAACAATAGGAAGGGCTTCCCACATTTTCTAGCGAACAAAAAGCTGCGAAGGGGGGAAAGAGCAACATGGAGATGCAACGAAGTGCTGGCCTTGAGGTGGAAGGATAAAAGGGACGTGCACATGTTGTCCACCATCCATGACAACACTACAATCGAGGTTCAAAGAAGACAAGGTCCCATTGAAAAGCCAACATGTATTCAAGATTATAATCTCTACATGGGGGGGGGGGGGGTGGATTTCAATGATCAAATGATTAAGCCATTTTTGTCAATAAGGAGGTCCCGATTCTGGTATAAGAAGGTAGCAATTTATCTCATCCATTTGGCCATTTATAATTCCTACGTAGTCTACACCAAATCCGTGAAAAGCCCCGCCCCTTCATAAAATTCATAGAAGAAGTTGTCACGTCCCTCATCTACCAAGAAAGACCCCCCCCCACAAGACCTTCGCTCTGATGCTGTTAGCCGACTTCATGAGCGCCACTTCCCCTTCCACATTCCACCATCTGAAGCCGAAGACGGCAAAAAAAATGTCGCGTGTGCAGCAAAAGAGGATTTCGAAAAGATACCAGCTACCATTGTCCCCAGTGTCCCTCCCAACCTGGCCTTTGCATTGGTGACTGCTTCCAACTTTATCATACATCCCTAAATTATTAGCCTATATATTTAACCATTTCCATCATCTGTGCTGACCATTTTCCATGCTTCCCCAAATAAGCATGCCACTGCCTTCCACGTGAACTGACCCTGGCCTGTTTTTTGACTATGCCTCTGCCTACCGTTTGGACTGCTTCCACATGAACTGACCCTGGCCTGTTTTATCGACTAAGCTACTACCTACCGCTTGGACTGCTTGCACGTGAACTGACCCTGACCTGTTTTATGAACTATGCTTTTGCCTACCACTTGGACTGATCTGTTGCCCTGCTACTGTAGTACACAGAGGCTCACATATGTGAGGGGCTCCAGAATTGTTTTTGCGGATGGAGAAAACTCTTTTTTTTTTGTTTTCTCCGGGTTTCAGAATTTCCGGATTAGGGTCTGGAGTCCAGAAGCTTCATAGAGATTTGGGTGGGTCGAAGCCTCTACCCCTGTGCCCCTGTGCACAAGTCTTACCTGATTGCGGCCCTCAGCCTGCTGCTGACTTACTGCCATCATGCCTCTGCCTGCCGCATGAACGGACCACACCACTACCTGGACTATGCAAATAATTAGCTGTAGCATAAGGCATTATGTTTATGAAGGGCTTGAGAGCGGTACAATGATGAGTGTCTGCAGGTAAGTGTACCAGGACTAATATTATGGCTGTGCTTTCTGTCTCTGCCTGGACAATTTTAATGGATTGTGCTGTGCTGACAATATCCTTGTGCTGACTATAGACAATATTCCTGCCTGCTGACTGGATAATTACTATTGCTGCCACTAAGCACATCCCTGCCTGCTGCCTGGACCAGTGCTTTCCTCTACTAAAAGCACAGGTAATGCTTTTTTTTTTTTTTTACCCTTTCTGCAATAGAATTTATTTTGGATTGTAATTCTTGGTATGTACATGCTATGTGTTAGAAATATGAAGAGCCTTCAAAAATGATAGCTTGCCAGGAAATTTATATATGTCATTTATTCTCCTAGAACGCCTGATGGTGCTACTTGGATGTTGGGCCTCTGTATGTGGCCAGGCTGTGTAAAAGGCTCACACATGTGGTATCACCAACTGTTCAAAAGACTCATTATGCCTCATAGATTATACGTTGGGGTGTTTGCTTTCCAAAATGGGGTCATTTTGGGGGCAATTCCATTGTCCTGGTGCTCCAGGGCCTTCAAAAGTAGGTGGTTGAGAAATGAGATGTGTCATTTATGCTTGTAGAACACCTGATGGTGCTACTTCAATGTTGGGCCTCTGTATGTGGCCAGACTGTGTAAAAGTCTCACACATGGTATCGCCATACTCAGGAGGAGCAGCAGAATGTATTTGGGGTGTCATCTTTGCTATGTGCATGCTATGTGTTGGAAATATCTGATAAATGGACAACTTTGTGTAAAAAAAAAAAAGCGTTTTCATTTTCCCCCCACATTTTCCAAAAACTTCTAGAAAAAAATGAACTGTTCAAAAGACTCATTATGCTTCATAGACTATACGTTGGGGTGTTTGCTTTCCAAAATGGGGTCATTTTGGGGGCAATTCCATTGTCCTGGTGCTCCAGGGCCTTCAAAAGTGTAATAGGTGGTTGAGAAATGAGATGTGTAATTTATGCTCGTAGAACTCCTGAAGATGCTACTTCAATGTTGGGCCCTTGTATGTGGCCAGGCTGTGTAAAAGTCTCACACATGTGGTATCGCCATACTCAGAAAGAGCAGCAGAATGTATTTTGGGGTGTAATTTGTTGTATGCATATGCTCTGTGAGAGAAATAACCTGTTAATATGACCATTTTGTAAAAAAAAAAAAGAATTGTGGGAAAAAATGACAAATTAAAAAAAATCACCATGCTACTTACTTAATACCTTGGAATGTCTACTTTCTAAAAAGGGGTCATTTGGGGGGTATTTGTACTTTCCTGACTTGTTAGTATCTCAAGAAATGAGATACACCTGATGTACTGAAGGCCTGATCAGATGTGATCAATTTTTAGTGATTGGCACCATAGTTTGTACACTCTATAACTTTCACATAGACCAAATAATTTACACTAATTTGGGTTATTTTTACCAAAGATATGTGGCAGTATAAATTTTGGCCAAAATTTATGAAGAACAACTACTAATTTGCAAAATTTTATGACAGAAAGAAAGAAAAAGGCATTTTTTTTCACAAAATTTACGGGCTTTTTTATTTATAGCACAAAAAATAAAAAACCCACTAGTGATTAAATACCACCAAAAGAAAGCTCTATTTGTGTGAAAAAAAGGACACAAATGTTATATTAGTACAGTGTTGCATGACTGAGTAATTGTCATTCAAAGGGAACAATAGATTGTAGAAGAGTGTGATATCTTTTCACTTTTGGAGAGTCCGAGGGCCAGAAAGACCAGGCTCTTTTAGGAAGGGCTACTACTGGAGTCGAGCGTTTACTGAGGTAGGAAGCAATTTGCCTATAAGGAAACATGCTTGGGGGGGGGATGGAATTTGGCTTGTAATTCAGAAAAGAGTGGGAGTTTATTGTACGGTAGGATTGATTCCAGCGGTTTGTGCCTGAGTGGCGACCAATGTTTGAGGGATATATTGGGTATCAGGAATTTAAAGATTTCTAGGGGGATGGGTATATTTATTTCAGGTGATTTTTTTAGTGCTGAAGGTGTGGAATGTCATCCATGCTTTTACTGCAGCTGCAATGGTTGGGTGGTCAGATTTAATTTGTGGGCTGGGCATAGATTGCGCTTGCAGGAGGGTGCCCAAGTCTCCTTTGGCTATAAACACTTGTCTAATACTTCTCCATTGCTTGCTGCAGGCTGGCGCGAACCAGTGTCTAAGTTGATCAAGGATTACTGCTGCAGGGTAATCCTTAATATCTGGGATTCCCATGCTTGCTGACGGTGTGGTATATAAGGCCATAAATACCGACAAAAGCCATTAAAACCAAACTTATTGAGGGTCTGTAGAAGGTATCCCCAATGTACCCAGTCAATGCTTTTTCTGCATTGAGTCTTGAGGAACAGGGTTGGGGTTTTCATGAATTCAGCGTGGTGCAGTAGATTTGTGCCCAACTTGGTGGGGATGAATAAGGTGAGGCATGATGGGTGCCAGTCTCTGTGCTATTAGTTTTGCATATAGCTTAATATCGGTGTTCAGCAAAGAAATTGGGTGAAAATTTTGGGGGATACACCAGCTCCTTCCCTGGCTTAGGAAGCATTGTATATATAGCAGACAGCATCTCATTTGGGAACCCTCCATAGGGAACAGCAGCATTGAAAGTCTGGCACATGTGTGGGGTTAAAGTTTTAAAGATTAGTTTGTAATATTTGGCTGAGAAACCATCTGGGCCAGGGGCTTTGCCATTCTGGAGTGACGAAATGGCCTTTTCTATCTCTTCGATAGTAAACAGGGCCTTAAGGTTGTCTATGTGGGTTTTGGATAGGCTAGGGAGTTGTAAGGAATCCAGGAAACTTGCGATTACTGATTTGGTGGGGTGGGGAATCGATGGGTTGTCTTTAAGATTGTATAGGTCGTTGTAGTATGTTTTAAAGGTGTTGGCAATGTCCTTTGGATGGAACAAATAAAAAGTTCAGTTAAAGTCAACACAAGTTAAAGTAGTTGCTTTATTAAAGGTAGTTTAAACCGTGCTGTAGTGAAGAAGAGTGGTTAAGCTAAAGAACTAAACAAAGAATAAAAAAAACACATTAAGAAACAGTAAAACTGCGTGTGAGCGGGTTGTCCCGCGACTGCAACTGGGGGTGAGTAACAGACGGCGGGGCTTAAGGGGCTGTACCAGGGCCATTAGTAGTAGCTTGTTTAGACATATATGGGTTAGGTGGCCTGGTCCTATCGTCTAGCAGGTCATCATCTTACCAGTCGGCACCCTGTTGAGTGTGATGGTGGCGACGATGCTGGCTGGTTTCTCCCGGATCAAGTATTTTCCATTAGCGCAACAAGAATATGCCTTCTTCCACTGAATGTATGGTGAAGGATTTGTTATCATTGGTCGAAAGATTTTTAAGCTTTAACATTGTGTAAAGGACAAGTGTGTGTACAGATGGAGATAAGGAGGTGTTTCTAGTGGCACGTATGAGCCTCTCCTTTACATGAAAAAAATGAAACCTGACAATGGTGTCTCTGGGTGCAGTGTCTGGCAGGTGGGGCGGTTAAGGCAGCCTGTGTATCTGATCTATAACCAACGCTGGTGGCATGTCTGGGAGGAACGCCACCATTAATTGCATAAAATAATCTTTTAATCTTTTAAAGCTGGCGAATGAACAGATTCAGGGATCCCCCTGATTATCATACTGTTCCTTCTGGAACGGTCCTCGAGATTTGCCAGTTTAGCTTTCATCCATTCAATATCTTCCTCCTTCTCTCTGTGGGCATCTACTAAATGGACGTGGTAAGCTCGCTCATTTTAGACTCTATATTTGTGGCTCTGTGTCCCAGGTCATTAACTTCTGCTTTGAGATGGGGCACTATGGATACCATATCAGTATGGTTGGATTTTTGTAGGGACAAAAGCATGTCCTTTAGAAGCAATTGTGTTCTGTGTATCAGCACTGCTGCTGGGTATACATTGAGTCTGGCTGACTTCTGTGTCCTGCTCATCCATGATTGCCAGCCTTGGCTTGGATTTTGCTGGGCTAGTGGAAGGAGAGGCAGCTGAGGAGTTGGTGGCTGACAGGTCCGAGGCCTGCGGATTCCTTTCTTCCTGCTGTGTATATCCTTTCCATTTGGCTGGCTCGCTATGCTGCAAGGACATGTGGCCACCAGCACCATCTTGGAGAGAGGGTTTGGCCAGGGGTGGAAAGAATTCAGTTAGTTTCCACGGAGTGGAATGTTCCTTCCACAGTTTGGACATTCTGGCTGTTGTCCAGGGGCTCAGAGGGAGATAATCACAGCTGTGCGGGGACTGATTCATGTGCTGGCGGCCCTGGAAAGTTGCAGACACCCGGAGCACCCGGAGCTTTTTCTATCTATTTTATTTGTATTGAAAGTAGAAAAGGGTTATTACATACTATACCATACTACTAACAGAAGCTGCACCTAACAAGAGGGCTCATATACCAGTTCACAATGCTATGAGGTATGTAGGAGGGCATCATCCTGTGGCAGGGAATGATCGCAGTAACCAAGAAGGTGAAGGAGATGGAACTAGCATAGAATAATAATAGGCCCAAAAGTGTCCTTGTGGCTACTGTAGGGGCCAGGTCATCAACCAGGCCCAGCAGGCAAATTCTTGTCGTTCGAGAGAGATGAATTTTGGAGGCCTTGCTGATGACATCCAAAATTGCAAGCCAGAACATAGAAATAAATGGACAGGTCTAAAAAATGTGAAAGAAGTTTCCATCCAGTGACCGCATCTCCAACAGGCAGGTGGTCGAGTCAGCCTTAGCTTGCGGAGTCTATGGGGAAGGAAATACGCCCTGTGAAGGATTTTAAATTGGATCATCTCTCTGATAAAGACAAGCTGATGGAAGGGTGCATCCCAAATATCAGTCCAGTCCTTCTCATCAAGTTCTGGTGTATCAGCCTGTCATTTCCTCTGTAAGCCAAAAAGATCTGAGAGAGGGTTGAAAATGACATGTTGATACAAGAATGATGCTGGTTTGAGGAGATGCTCTGTGCATAGCAAATTTTCCAATGAAGAACAGTCCATTAATAAATTTTTATGCACCAATAAAGAAGCAATAAGTGCGTTTGGAGTTGATGGCTCTATTCTTTGTATTTAAGTCCATTAATAGACCCTGATGTGGGAACTGGCTTTTGAAGGTGTGGGGGAGCTGCAGACATGTAAATCGGTAGAAGGCCAGCAAGTTATATTTCTGACTGAGGTGGTCAAATGACATCAGTCACCCATTCTCTAGAATGTGCGCCAAGGTTCTGATGTGGAACGTAGCCCAACTGTGGGGATCAGGAAGCATTTGGAAATGGGAGATGCCGGAGAGCTTTCAGTAAGTTTAGGATAGCTGTCTCTAAGACAGTAAAGGAATTACTGAGGTTCGGCACCTGCCACCAATGGGCAGTAACCAGCTGGGAGGCTATGAAGTATTTGAAGACGTCCAGCATGGTCAATCCTCCCTGTAGGGTTGGCCTGGTCAGCGTTGAGAATTTATAGGGTAGGGCTTGGGAAGCCCATAAGAAAGCAGAAATTGATGAAGCTGTTCGAAAAATGACTTGGGGATCCAGGCAGGTGAGTTTCAAAATACGTAAGTAACTCCTCCATGCCTGTCTTTAGTCTGGTTTTGACTTCTAACACAAGAGGAAGTAAATTCATTTCCACATAAGATTTAACATTACAAGATACTAGCACTCCAAGATATGAGAAACAATATGTACATGTGAGCGCTGCACCCAACCAATATAAACAGTTGGAACCCCAAAAACACTTATATATACACATATATAGCTATATTACAGAGAGGATAACTGCTAAAAGATATTTCCACAAAGAAATAATGGGTAAATTGTAAGAACTATAAACAAGCAGACTCTGAGCTGCTAAAGTCCAAATAAACTAAATAGAGTAAGTTAAATTAAAGTCCATGGGAAGCAAATGTAGAAGGCAGCCCTGTGGATAAGGATGAAGCAATCCTCTGGATGCTGGAGAAAAAAGAACAACAGTGGCGCCACTCTAAGTGCAGTATTAAAAACAAATTTTAATATATCTTTAAAAACTGGTACTCACAAAGGTACATGTAAATGAGCATGTAGAATAAGATTGATAGTGCCAGGTGTCCCAAATGAGTTGTCCAGTCATATCATGCGGTGGTGTTCTGACAGGCTGCGCTGCAGGATGTTCGCTCTGTCCTGCCGCTGGAACGCACTGTTTTCGATCCGGGGGACGGAGTCACTTCCGGGTCCGTGCAGGGATAGACTTGATTGGCAGACTGATGGGCATAGGCGACGCGTTTGCGGAGCTACGCTCCTTCCTCAGACCTAACGTGACCTGTGATAGGTCAGAACTAATATAATCTAAAGCGAGCTGTGATTGGAGGGAAGGGGCATCTGTCAGACTCAGGCTTACAACTGTGTGTTGCCGCTGTGTAATGAAGTAAATGACATGACGTAAATAGGATGCCTATGTGTTTTGAGAATGAGAGAAATACAAAATTTAAAAGAGAGAAAGAAAAGAGTACAGAGAACAGGAGAAAATGATATATGGAAGATGATGAACATGCAAATGCGGATAAAGATGATAGATAGTAAGAATGGTGGAAAAATTAATGATGATAGAAATAATAAGAATAATAAAAATAAAAATAAAAATAAAAATAAGAATAAATGAAATTGAAATAAATATACAAATGAGATTTAAATAAAGATAAAAATAGAGCAAAAAATTGAAAATGAATATGAACTTGAAAAGAATTGAAAATAAACTTGAAAAAAATGAAGAAAAAGAATATAAACTTGAAAAAAATGAAAATAAAAATAAAAAATAAAAAATAAAAATAATAATAATAATAAGTGTGAAAATAAAAATAAAAATAAAATAGAAATAAAAATAAAAATAAAAATAAATATAAAAATAATTCTAATAATGAAAATAAGAATAAAATTAAAAATAAAAATAAAAATAAAAATAAAAAAGTGAGAATGAATTGGGATGAAGTTGAATGATGTGAGGATGTAAATACAAGTATAATGAAGTTAATTAGATAGAAAAATAATAATAAAAAATAAAAATTTTTTTTTTTTTTTTTTTTTTTTTTTTTTTTTTATTTTTACAAATATTTGAAGGATAAAAAGATGGAGGTGGATATGTGACGGGAATGATAGAATTTTTATGGAAATAAATTTAGAGATGTAATAAGCAGTGTAAGTGGCATTGATTGTGCGCATATTCTTGAGAAATGAAATTGGTTAATAATTTATAATTATCAAACATGAGATTGGGCATAGCAAATGCATATTTTGCAAATCATCCTTATACACTAGGGGTTGTGCTGAGAAAAGCATGAGTATGATACACCTATGTATATACACACCTGCACACATACACATACATATTACACATGTGCACATGTAAATACACGCATAAACAAACACACACACATGCCCACCTAAAAACATGGACATACTTGTGCATTTGTTAATGGAAATGAAATGATGAATAAAAGATGTTTAAAACATAAAAAATAATAAAAATTAGTAAAAAAGTGTACTAACTGGCTAGAAGGTGGTGCTCAAGCACAACATAATGACCACATCACAATGGCAAAGACAAAGAGCCTAAAATGTGATAATACAAGAATGCCCAACACAACCTTAAACGTAAGAAAGACGAGTATGTTAAGATTGTCCAACAACCAACGGAGGGGACTGAGAGAGAAGTCAAATGAGGCTACTCGTCTCTATCTCCTCGTTAAGTCCCCCAGGAGCCAGAGAGTCAAGGGTGTATATCCAGTACGTTTCCCTCTGGCAGAGACGTTTATAACGCTCTGCCAGTGGGAACGTACCGGGGATGGATTCAATGATCCAGACTCTGAGGCCCAATGAGGAATGGTCATGTTTTTTAAGGAAATGGAGGGGAACACTGTGATGATCATCTCCTGCCTCAACGAGGCGGCGGTGCTCACCAAACCTCTTTCTCAGGGTGCGTATGGTGCGGCCTACATAATATAACCCACATGGACAAGTCAAGCAATATATAACAAATTGTGTAGAACAATTGTAGAAGTTGCTAATCTGGTATGTCTGACCTTTGTAAGCGAATTCTTTTTGGCCATGATGGACATGCTTACACGTGAGGCACAATTTTTTGCGGCACTGATACATTCCAATTAGAGGAATGAGACAGGGTGATATTGTTTTAGAACTTTGTTGTCCTTTGTATTTACTGGGAGCTACCAGGTTTTTGATATTCCTTGTCTTCCGATAGGTGAACTTAGGTTTGGGGGTAATTATGGATTTCAAATGTGGATCCTGACACAGAATCGACCAGTGTTTAATGAAAATACGTTCCATGGCTTTATATCTGGAATGGAACTGAGTCACAAACCGAACCGGCTGTGCTTCAGGTTGGATGATAGCACTGGCGGATGTGGATGGTTCTGCCAGATAGAAATCGAAGGCTTCATTTATGAGTTGAGGCGGAAAAGCTTTGTCCATGAACTTTTGTTTTAAAAGGGACCCTTCAGTGATGTAGTCAGATTGTCTAGTGCAATTTCTACGTAGGCGACAAAACTGGCTTTTAGGGATGTTAGTGATCCATTTAGGATGGTGGCAGCTCTGATGATGCAAAAAGGAGTTGCCAGCTGTCGGCTTGGTGTAATTCTTGGCCAGTATTTTGCCATCTTGATGGAAAAGTAGCAAATCTAGAAATGCAAGTTGAGACCGGTCATGTTCGGAGGTAAAAGTGAGGCCATACTCATTGTTATTGCAGTGTGTGATGAAATCTGTGAAAAGGGGCTCTGGGCCGTCCCAAATGACAATAATGTCATCTATATACCTCCCATAGAAAACTATATGGGAGGAAAAGGGGTTGTTGAGCCAGATGTAATTGGCCTCCCAGTACCCCATGGTTAGGTTGGCATAGCTGGGTGCAAAATTGGCACCCATAGCTGTGCCCTTTGTCTGGAGGTAAAACTCACCATCGAATTCAAAGTAGTTATGGGTCAGGCAGAATTCAGTAGCCTCCAAAATGAACTCTGCCTGACCTGGGTTGAGCATGGGATCGGAGGAAAGGAAGCTGGCAATAGCTCTGAGCCCTATGTGGTGTGGGATGGAAGTATACAATGAGCTTACATCCAAGGAGGCCCAAGAGTAAGTGGGCTCCCATGTATAATAGTCCAATTGTTGCATAAGGTGGAATCCATCACGAATATAGGAGGGGAGACTAGTTGCGAGTGGCTGCAAGAACTGGTCTATATACTGGGAAAAGGAGCTAGTGATACTATCCATGGCCGCAACTATGGGTCGACCTGGTGGATTCTGGATACTTTTATGTATTTTGGGGATGTGGTAAAAATATGGGGTGGAAAAAAATGGCCGATTGAAGAAAGCATACTCTTGTTTTGAGATGATGTCGTTGCTTTTGGCTCTGTCTGTGAGTGTTTTGGCTTGTGTGGTGAAACTTGACAAAGGGTCACAACGCAGTTTACGATATGTGCTGTCATCTGACAAAAGACGGCGGGCTTCAGCCAGATATTCACTGCGATCTTGGACCACGATGCCTCCGCCTTTGTCCGCCGTCTTGATGACTATGTTATTATTGTCAGTCAAATTTTTAAGGGCTGTTTTTTCTGAGGGAGTAAGATTGGAATGGTTGGGATGACTATCGTGTGTCTGTTGACAAAGTCTTTTGATATCAGAGAACACCACCTGATAGAAAGTTTGAAGATAGGGTCCCTTTGAGTGGGTAGGGTTGAACAAGGATTTTGGCCTAAAGGTACTGTATTGTATAGGGGGGGAAGTGGAGAGATGCTGTGTGAGTAGACATAAGTCTATCTCATCATCATCACTCTCCATATTGAATAATTCCTTTAGAATATTCAATTCAGGCGAATCGCTGTTTTCGGAAAGAACAGTGAGTTCAGCCTGATTGGGAGATGTTTCGCTGTCAGTAATTTGAGGTGGTTTCATGTTATAATGACGTTTTAATGTGAGGTTGCGGATGAACATGTGAAGATCTTTGAATAACTGAAAAGAGTTGGGAAGTGAGGTTGGGGCAAAGTTGAGACCTCTTTGTAGGATTGAGGCCTCTGAGGAAGACAAGTTGTGGGAGGATAGATTAAATATTTTTACTGTTTGAGGGACTTCGCCCTGTGATTTATGCCGTTGTTTGCCCCCTCGTTTGCCTCTTCTTCTAACTTTCTTTTTCCTATGGATGGACGGTTGGGCAGTGAGGGGGGAAACACTAAAAAATCTTGTGGATCAGGGGAAGAACAGTTGGATGAAGCTGGTTTAGTAGAGATTGGGGGATCAATGTTATGAGTGGTGGTACTCTGGGGTCCCGTATCAGGAAAGAAAGTGGAACTGGTAGAGTTAACTAAACCAGAATTTGTTATTGGGCCAGGCGTGGATCTGGAGGGATCTATATTGGGATTCTGAGATATGGATGGATTGCTCGAGTTACTGTCATTGTCAATTATGGGCCCACTAGAAATAGTAGGCTCATTGGTAATGTTGATGTTATTTGGATTGCTGTCCTTGTCTCTGGCGGGCCTACTTGAACTGGTAGGCTCATTAGTAGTATTTGTATGGCTAGGATTGGTGGCACAATGTCTGGCTTTCTTAGCTGGTATACGTTGGGGTTTGGGGGTAAGTGTGTGTGTTTTGGGGGAAGGAAAGGGCCTGTTAGTGGAGTGTGTATTAGTAGGAGGCGTGGGGTGAACCGGAGGTTTGTGCCTGAGTGGGGGCCATGGTCTTTGGGCTGGAGGTCCCACTATACATTCCATAAGAGGCATAAGATGGGTGGAGGAGTGGGGAGAGTGATTGATATTGGATGTGCGATGGCTCCTTTTCCAATTGAAGACCCTCCCTAGATTGAAATCATCCAAGTCTCTCCTCATCTTCCCTAGTTTGGTCTGGATGAGGTTGTCCTCATCTTTCTTACTGTGATATTTCAGGGTGTTGAGCCAGGAGATGGGTAAGTTGGTAATAGTGGTATTTAAACTGGAAATGTTGATTTTGATTTGTTCAACTAAATCCTGATATTTGATCTGTCTCTGTTGAATAATGATCCGCATCCACTTTTGTGTGCAGAATTCTGAGATCTGAGACCATTCACTGGCCAATTCAGATGTCAAAAAGGAGCAGGTTTTTAATATTCTTAATCCTCGAGGGGAAATGGAGTGGGAAATGTACTGTTCTAAGAAGAACTTATCCCACCATTGGTGATTGGCCGCAATCATGAGGTGTTCAAGTTTCCTAAACTGTGTGCTGCAAATTTTTTGAATATGTCTAGGAATGAAGTGATGTTGTTTAAAAAAACCAGTTGGAAACAATCCATATAGTAGGTCTAGTATGTCATATTTTGCTTTTTCTAATTGCTGTAGCCACTCCATTGTGGAGATGGTATAGAACAATAAAACAAATTGTTACAGTTCTTTTACTCTATGGTAGAGAATAAAAGAATGCAATTCTATTATTATGTAAAGGGGGGGGGGGGGGGGAAAGGGGGGGATGGAGAAAAAGGAGAGAAAAAAGGGAAACGGGAGAAGGAGAATAAGAAAAAGCTAAAGACAAGAAGTGAAATTGGTATGTGTAACCAATTCCTCACAATAGGACTTTTACTGAAAAAACAATGACTAAAAAATTGTATATAGTGTGATTGTCTGGAACGGTGACAAAAGAAGAGGCTGAATTTGTCAGTATTGTTCTCAGATGCGTGTACATAAGGGGGATGAAAAACCGATGTATGTGAATTCTACTGAATATTGTAGGGAGATCACCTTTTGTTGAAATCAAATTGTGGACCTTATCATGATTGACAGACAAAAGGAACTGAGAATAAAGGAGGGACGTTTTAAAAGGGACGTTATAAAAAAGAGAGGGGGAGAGGAGGGGGGCTGATTTGGACTGGAAGGGGAATTAAGGGGAGGGGAGGGGGGGGGAGGGGAAAGGTGATTATGGGGGAAGGGAAAAGGAGGGGAGGGGGGGATGGGTTAGAGAAAGGATAAAAACTGATAACTATGGGCTGAGTGAGCAGCACAACATTTAGCTCCAAAAGGCAATAAACAATATGTACATGTGAGCGCTGCACCCAACCAATATAAACAGTTGGAACCCCAAAAACACTTATATATACACATATATAGCTATATTACAGAGAGGATAACTGCTAAAAGATATTTCCACAAAGAAATAATGGGTAAATTGTAAGAACTATAAACAAGCAGACTCTGAGCTGCTAAAGTCCAAATAAACTAAATAGAGTAAGTTAAATTAAAGTCCATGGGAAGCAAATGTAGAAGGCAGCCCTGTGGATAAGGATGAAGCAATCCTCTGGATGCTGGAGAAAAAAGAACAACAGTGGCGCCACTCTAAGTGCAGTATTAAAAACGAATTTTAATATATCTTTAAAAACTGGTACTCACAAAGGTACATGTAAATGAGCATGTAGAATAAGATTGATAGTGCCAGGTGTCCCAAATGAGTTGTCCAGTCATATCATGCGGTGGTGTTCTGACAGGCTGCGCTGCAGGATGTTCGCTCTGTCCTGCCGCTGGAACGCACTGTTTTCGATCCGGGGGACGGAGTCACTTCCGGGTCCGTGCAGGGATAGACTTGATTGGCAGACTGATGGGCATAGGCGACGCGTTTGCGGAGCTACGCTCCTTCCTCAGGCCTAACGTGACCTGTGATAGGTCAGAACTAATATAATCTAAAGCGAGCTGTGATTGGAGGGAAGGGGCATCTGTCAGACTCAGGCTTACAACTGTGTGTTGCCGCTGTGTAATGAAGTAAATGACATGACGTAAATAGGATGCCTATGTGTTTTGAGAATGAGAGAAATACAAAATTTAAAAGAGAGAAAGAAAAGAGTACAGAGAACAGGAGAAAATGATATGTGGAAGATGATGAACATGCAAATGCGGATAAAGATGATAGATAGTAAGAATGGTGGAAAAATTAATGATGATAGAAATAATAAGAATAATAAAAATAAAAATAAAAATAAGAATAAATGAAATTGAAATAAATATACAAATGAGATTTAAATAAAGATAAAAATAGAGCAAAAAATTGAAAATGAATATGAACTTGAAAAGAATTGAAAATAAACTTGAAAAAAATGAAGAAAAAGAATATAAACTTGAAAAAAATGAAAATAAAAATAAAAAATAAAAAATAAAAATAATAATAATAATAAGTGTGAAAATAAAAATAAAAATAAAATAGAAATAAAAATAAAAATAAAAATAAAAATAAATATAAAAATAATTCTAATAATGAAAATTGGCATCCTATTTACGTCATGTCATTTACTTCATTACACAGCGGCAACACACAGTTGTAAGCCTGAGTCTGACAGATGCCCCTTCCCTCCAATCACAGCTCGCTTTAGATTATATTAGTTCTGACCTATCACAGGTCACGTTAGGCCTGAGGAAGGAGCGTAGCTCCGCAAACGCGTCGCCTATGCCCATCAGTCTGCCAATCAAGTCTATCCCTGCACGGACCCGGAAGTGACTCCGTCCCCCGGATCGAAAACAGTGCGTTCCAGCGGCAGGACAGAGCGAACATCCTGCAGCGCAGCCTGTCAGAACACCACCGCATGATATGACTGGACAACTCATTTGGGACACCTGGCACTATCAATCTTATTCTACATGCTCATTTACATGTACCTTTGTGAGTACCAGTTTTTAAAGATATATTAAAATTCGTTTTTAATACTGCACTTAGAGTGGCGCCACTGTTGTTCTTTTTTCTCCAAGATATGAGAAAGACTGAACGTACTGCAGCTGCACAGCCAGGAGGGCTAAGGCTGGGGCTCCAGGGCCATTGGAAAAAGAATGTGACTTATGCCAGCTGATCTTAAATCAAAGTTCCACTCAGAAGTGGAACTTCTGCTTATCATTTGGCACCTTTTAGAGGGGAACGAGTATCGTTCCCACACTTTTGGGAGATGGGGCAGCGGCGCGTCTCTTGGTAGTTCGACCCCCTCCTCCTCCTTCTTCTGCCGGACTTATTAGAAAGCGCAGTGCACTTCGTGCATGCGCAGTAGGGAACTGGCTGTGAAGCAGAAAGGCTTCACTGCCGGGTTCCCTTACCAGGAATGGCGGCGGCTGCACCCGACAGCTGATCAAAAGATCGACTGGGGTGCCGACATCGTGGGCTCCCTGGACAGGTAAGTGTCCTAATATTAAAAGTCAACAGCTGCAGTATTTGTAGCTGCTGACTTAAATTTTTTTGTGGGGGGGCTGGACCTCCTCTTTAAGGCCAGAAATTAATGAACAATTGTGGAAAACACACAGAACTCCTTGCACGGAGGGTCTGGCGTCGTTTAGGTTGAGTAAGTGGTTCTTCCTCCAACTAACCAACTTGGAGATTTGGAGAACGGATTTCAGGTTGAGCACACAGGGCTTCAACGATCGGTTCCATGGCAAATAATGTAGAGGAGAGGGGACAGCCCTGCCCTGTGCCCCGAAACAATGGAAAATAAGGAGACAGTCCCCCCCCCCCCGACGTACAGCTGCAGTAGACCCAGAATACAGCAGTTGCAGACAGTGGATGAAACATAAGGGGAATCCCATTCTCCTCAAGACCTCCCACAAATAAGGCCACTCCAGTAAGGCCTTTTCTGAGTCAAGGGATGCAAACACCCAGGTGCCAGTATTAATATGCTGTGCCTGAATATATTGATGTCTGTAAAGTTATGGGGTATAAACCACGTTTGGTCTGGGTCGACAAGGCTGTGTAGTAGCTGACTCTGTCTGAAGTTTTAGGTGTTTAGAAAATTTTTTAAAGCCGTAGTTTAGGAGTGCAGCAGGCATATAAAAAGCACACAGAGATGGATCTTTGGACGGTTAATGAAGCAAAATGACACAGGCCTCTTTCATGGATTTAGGAAGGATGCTGTTCTCTAAACAAATAGAATAAGTGGTATCCCGTCTGGACCTGGGGCCTTTCCATTAGTAAACAAAGCAATGGCCGATGTCACTTCTTCAGCTGTGATGGAGTGCATAAGAGAATGCCTTTCCGGATCAGATAATCAACCCAATGCGACGGAGTCTAAAAGGTCCGTGACCCCCAAAAGGTTGAAATTAAGGAGTAAAGAAGAAGTGTACAACTTAAAGTGGTAGCGAAGTTAGGATTTATGAAATCTGCTAACAGGCAGGGTTTTTTTTCCATTTGCAATTTACAAGCCTCAAACAGAAACAGAAAGGGGTAGATTAACAAAGCGTGTATCCAACCCACTACCAATGTTTCCTTTTACTGAATTGATATTATGTCTTTTTGTACTTAATATCATGCAGTTTTTTTATTCCAATAATTTTTATTAAGTTTCCATAAAGAAGAAGTACAGAAAAATAGGAAGACAATAACGATTCCTATTATGCATTAAAACATATAATAGAAAGTTGTTTGAGTGGTTACAATGAAACAACATAAGTCACGCTTTAAACTTGAATAGTAAATATAATATTATTAGTTCTCGATCGGGAGGGGTATTAGACTCCTCAGCCAGACACCCCATCTGGGAGCAAGCTGTGTCCGAGGGTGGGAGGCAACATGGCCCATCTTTAATTTATTTGTTTGTTTAAACACTAGTCTATTATTGATTTTTATAAAATATGTATTTAATCTAGTATGCCAGCAGCAGAATATAGCTACAGGCACTACACAGAAAAAAACAGAGGCGCTATTGATCAATTAAAGTGAACCTGTGCTACACACCAGTGATGGTGTGACCCCCTAAAGGAGTCGGCGTATCCAAATAATTAAAGTGAACAATCAAAACTGTGTACAGAAAAAAATGTTCAAAGCCCTATATAGAATGCACTCAATATGTGGTAAAAATACAGTGATGATGTGACTCCCTCCGTATAACTCACCATCAATGAGTACTAAAATAATAGTGTCTCTTCAGTGATAAGGTGCAACTTATTCAAACTAAACATGCATTAGTACATAAAAAATCCACACTTTCAAAATATCAGTCCAAAAAAAATTATAAAAGTCCAAAAAAATATATTTATGACAACACACGTGATGAATAGTGTTCTAATAAGTGTTCAATCTTGATGCAACCCGGTGATAGCATAAATCATCCACCACTCCCTTGGTGCACGGTGCTTCCACTCCCTTAAGAATAACACTCACCGACTAGCTTTGCCTGCACTCTCATGCACGGCAAAAATCGCTTGTTTACCACCCCCGGGTAATAGGATCAGACGTTGTTTCCACGGTGATTGTTTCAACAAAAGGCCCACATAAAAGAAATAAAAAGTGCTCCAAATAGTGTGAACCAATTTAAACACTTTTAATAAAATCACTACAATCTTCCAATATGTCACTCACATTTTAAAACGATAAAATCAGCCAAACGATTAAAGTGCAAATCACATCAAACTCTGTGTAGTGGAACCAAACTGCAACAAATGGTCACGGCGGACCCGAGGTGTGTCGGCGCACAGCGTTCAATCTCACCACCTCCCTGACAGCTCCTCCGCGTCTCCGTGTACTCTCAAACTTCCTCCCTCCGTGAGGATAGCAGCACTGTGTGTCACGTATTACGGCCACGCCCCCGACATGTTTCGTCACAAGATGACTTATTCATGGGATAGCTCACGGACCCGACACACCTCGGGTCCGCCGTGACCATTTGTTGCAGTTTGGTTCCACTACACAGAGTTTGATGTGATTTGCACTTTAATCGTTTGGCTGATTTTATCGTTTTAAAATGTGAGTGACATATTGGAAGATTGTAGTGATTTTATTAAAAGTGTTTAAATTGGTTCACACTATTTGGAGCACTTTTTATTTCTTTTATGTGGGCCTTTTGTTGAAACAATCACCGTGGAAACAACGTCTGATCCTATTACCCGGGGGTGGTAAACAAGCGATTTTTGCCGTGCATGAGAGTGCAGGCAAAGCTAGTCGGTGAGTGTTATTCTTAAGGGAGTGGAAGCACCGTGCACCAAGGGAGTGGTGGATGATTTATGCTATCACCGGGTTGCATCAAGATTGAACACTTATTAGAACACTATTCATCACGTGTGTTGTCATAAATATATTTTTTTGGACTTTTATAATTTTTTTTGGACTGATATTTTGAAAGTGTGGATTTTTTATGTACTAATGCATGTTTAGTTTGAATAAGTTGCACCTTATCACTGAAGAGACACTATTATTTTAGTACTCATTGATGGTGAGTTATACGGAGGGAGTCACATCATCACTGTATTTTTACCACATATTGAGTGCATTCTATATAGGGCTTTGAACATTTTTTTCTGTACACAGTTTTGATTGTTCACTTTAATTATTTGGATACGCCGACTCCTTTAGGGGGTCACACCATCACTGGTGTGTAGCACAGGTTCACTTTAATTGATCAATAGCGCCTCTGTTTTTTTC
This sequence comes from Lithobates septentrionalis, assembly GCA_037952835.1. Classification (NCBI taxonomy): domain Eukaryota; kingdom Metazoa; phylum Chordata; class Amphibia; order Anura; family Ranidae; genus Lithobates; species Lithobates septentrionalis. Next base: position 2,572,967 of record JBBDGP010000859.1, on the reverse strand, counting down.
TGTGTAGTGCCTGTAGCTATATTCTGCTGCTGGCATACTAGATTAAATACATATTTTATATTTGATTTATTTTAAAGGGGCTGCTTCACTTCAGGTGCGGGGAGTTTATTTACCACACGGTCTTGATATCAGTGGATTCATCTAGATTACACTCTCATTTTCCAGTAGGCGCGGTGGAGATATTGATAGGTGACAGGGCGGTGTCTTTTTAATATCTATTTATCTATATTATTGATTTTTGCAGTTATGGAAAACATGAGGTTCTATCAAACAGTGCAATTAATAGAAATGGTAAACAGTGTACTACCGGACGAAGGTGGTTTTCCCTGTCTATATTCTTATTTCACTGAATGTACTATATTATTTTATATTGTAATGCTGATTTGTCTAATAAAAATTTTCTGTTAAAAAAAGAAAAAAAAACAGTGTATGTCGTTTGTTGCTAATAACCAGTGTTAACATGGATCAACTGTAGAGTTGGACTGGTAAATCCTAAGGAGTAACATTATAACATTCCTAGAGCCTTATATAGCTGCTTAATCTTCCAAATCCTGGAATAGCGTAATGCCTAATATGTAGTAACTTCCTTTCCATGCACCCCAACTGGGAGCACTCTATCTCCAGGAGGAAGGTCTGCCTGTTAAAGAGGAGGGCCCATTAAAAAAAAAAAAAAATTAAAAGTCAGCAGCTACAAATACTGCAGCTGCTGACTTTTAATTGGACACTTACCTGTCCCAGGGTCTAGCGATGCGGGGAATCGAAGCCCCGCTCGCCTCCCCCCCGTTCGGCGGCGCCGGCATTGCAACTGTGGGCGCCGGGCTGTGGCTTCACAGCCGGGCACCCACTACGCATGCGCGAGCGGCGCTGCACGCCGTGATTGGCCGCTCAGTCACCTGGGATCTGTAATGGGTCCCAGGTGATTGACAAGAGGGAGGGAGCAGAGCCGAGTCCTTCTTGTGCCGAGGGGGAAGTGATGTCACCAGCCCAGGCACTGAAAGAGGCAGACTACGAGGGACCCCCTAGCAACAGGCATTTAGAGGTGAGTTAAAAAAAAATATCCAAATTTTCTTTTTTTTTTTAGGAATTTAATGTATTTTTTATTTTTTGGGTGGAACACCACTTTAATTCCTCATCTTTGTAGCGTAAGCTACAGACAAATTATTATAGGACCACAACAGCTGAGTGACTACAGTTGCATGGTGTACCTAATGTGTGTACGCTTTTGTGCTCTCTGGATGAGAGGGACCTATGGTAGAGCTGCACAATTAATCGTTAAAAAATCGTGATCTCGATTCACCTCCCCTGACGAGGTTGCCGATTCTTTCATATAAACAAGTGGAGAGACTTTAGACTCAGCTGTCAAAAGAAAGCATCCGGGCATTCTGCCAAGTCTTTTAACTTGAAACATTGTAACTAAGCTTCCTTCTTAGATCAAAGGGATAGAACTTGGGCAGTCTGCCAAGTTTTCAACAAGGTGTAAATGCAGGAAGTTTAACCACTTAAAGTCTAAACCCTAGGGAATAAAATGGCAATTGCTGCAATATTTTATGTCACACTGTATTTGCCCAGCGGTCTTTCAAATGCAATTTTTTGGGAAAAAGATACACTTCAATGAATAAAAAAAAAAAAAAACGAAACAGTAAAGTTAGCCCAATTTTTTTGTTTTAATGTGAAAGATGATGTTACGCTGCGAGAATCGTGAGAGAATCGTGATCTATCTTCTAAACAAAAAAAATTGTGATTCTCATTTTAGCCAGAATCGTGCAGCTCTAACCTATGGTACTCCTAGGTCATATCATTGAAAATATTATAGTCAGGTTTCATATCCACTTTCTAGATATTTAGTTAATCTTAAGCCAGTTTATCCATGGTTGCCATAGAGCTAACGTCTTGGTGTGTGTACCTCTGCTGAAGGACAATGATATTTCAAATGAAGAGTGTGTGCTTACTGTTTCTAGTGTATCTTTGATAGTAGGGGCTTTTTTGGATTTCCACAATTTTGTTATGTTTAGTTTTGCTGCTAGGAGAAGATGAGTTGTTATAAGTCTGAATTCGAGTGGTATATTGCCTATTGTAAGGTTTAGTAAGGCGAGTGCTGGGGCATGCGGTATATTAATTTTTGTGATATCTCCTAATATTCTGAAAATGTGTGCCCAAAGGGGTTGTAGTACATGGCAAGTCCAAAATACATGGATTACATCTCCTCTTGCTGCACTGCACCTCCAACATAAGTCAGAATTTTGAGGTCCAAATGTGGCTAACTTGTCGGGTGTCAGGTACCATCTTAATGAGATTTTATGATGCATCCCCCATAGAGCAGTGCAGTGTGTGTATTGAATATTGACCCAATTGCTTCTGTCCATTGTTGGTCTAAATAGGTTTTGCCCAGGTCTGATTCCCACTGTATATGGGGTTTAAGTTTAGTAAATTCAGTTTTTTTTGGAGTGTATTGTAGAGCAGGGATATACCTTTTTGCTTAGGTATTAAATCGGTAAAGTAACGCCAGGCTTTAGTGGGAATGTGGTACATTTGGTCAGCTCGATATCTTAAGCAGTGAGATATGCGGATGTAGTTAAAGTGTTCCGAGGCTGGAAAATGATATTCTTGGCACAGTTGGTTAAAAGGTTTCAGTTTCTTTCCCAGGAAGAGATCTTGTATGTGTTTAATGCCCTTTTTTGCCAGTGTATTATTCCAAGATCTGGTGTTAGTGTGTTCATGGTCGCTATTGGGATAGGCGGGGAAATAGAATCCCCTGTGGCTTTTGTAGTTTTGGCTCATCTAAGCCATGCGTTAGCTGATGCTCTCATTGTTGGAGGGTATGCTGCGGGGATCAGGGATCCAAGTGGTACTCCTAGTATCCATGATGGAAGATCATATTGGAATACTATTGAGGATTCAATGTATCCCCAAGGGGTTTTAGGGATAGGTTGGAACCAGGCGCGTATTTGGGCTAGAATCGAGGCGGTGTAATAGTCCTCAAAGTCAACATACCCTGTACCTCCAGCTAGCTTATTTTTTGTAAGGTGTGAGCGTGCACAACAAGGTTTTTTCCCCTGCCATAAGAATTTGTTCAGCGTTGTCTGGAGATTTTTGAAATAGTGTTTATGAATAACTATGGGAATGGTTCTGAACAGGTAGAGCAGTTGGGACAAGTGGAGCATTTTAAATGCGGCCAATCTCCCTGACCATGATAGTTTGTGTTTGGATAAGGTTTGTAAGTTGGAGAGGAGCCTTTCAGCAAATGGTTTGAAGTTAGCCGTAAAGAGAATTTTCACCGATTTGGTAAGTTGAGTACCTAAGTAAGATATACTACTATCTGCACATATATAAGGAAATTGATCTTTTAGTAAGTTTGGTTGTGGCATCTAGACCTAAATCTAGTACGAAAGACTCAGTTTCATTTACTTTATAATATGACATTTTGCTGAACCGGTTTAAAGTTTTTTGTATTTCCACCAGGGAAGAAGCCGGATTGGTGATCATGAGAATTACATCGTCCGCAAATAAGCTAATTTTATGGCACTTTTGGCCTAGTTGGAAACCCGAGATTAGAGGGTTGGCTCTGATGTTGGCTGCTAGGGGTTCCATGAGTAGGTTGAAAATCAGAGGTGAAAGTGGGCATCCCTGTCTGGTTCCATTACTAATTTTGAATGGTTGCAAGAACATGTCAGAGGAGTATATTCACGCTGAAGGGGTGGTATAAAGGTCTATTATCGCCATTAATATTTTGCCTTGGAATCCAAATTTATGAAGGACCTGGTGTAGGTATGACCAGTGAATCTTGTTGAACGCCTTCTCAGCGTCCAGCGATAGGACGATGGTGTATAATATCAATGAGTCTTCTAGTGGCATCTGATGCCTGGCATCCTTTTGTGAATCCTGTTTGATCATTGTGGATGAGGGATGGTAGTATATCATGTAGTCGTGTTGCTATAATTTTTGCATACATTTTTATGTCTAGATTGAGAAGGGAAATGGGCCTAAAATTTTGGGGGGAGGTCAACTCCTTTTCTGGTTTTGGAGTGTTATTATTGTTGCTTGGAGCATTTCAGATGGAAAAGAGGAGGAGGAGGAAGCAGTGTTGTTGAAAATTGTGTTCATATGCGGGGCTAAGATGTGTAAAAATTGCTTGTAATATTCTCCTGTTAAGCCATCAGGGCCAGGAGATTTGCCTGTAGGTAGTTGTGCTATACTAGATTGTATTTTTTGGGTTGTGAAGGGTGTGTTTAAGTAATTTTCCTGTTCGGTAGTTATCTTGGGAAGTTTAACATGGTTGAGAAAGGCATTGATATCTTCTAGGGAAGGTTGATGTGTGGATTGGTCTCGACTGAGATTGTATAGATTGCTGTAGTATGTGCTGAATGCGTCTGCTATGTGTTGAGGGTCTATTACTTTGTCTTTTGTGTGGGGGTGATAGAGGTAGGCTATTCTAGTCTTCGTGCGGTTACCCTTAATGCTGCGTGCTAATGCTTTCCCTGTTTTGTTACATGTAGTGTATAATACTGCTTTTATTTCACGTTGTAATTTGTCTAATTATTCTAGGAGAAGTAGCCGTAGTTCCTGTCTAAGATTCAAGATCTTTATCGAGTGGGTATCTTGGGGTTTAATTTTGTTTTGTTTTTCCAGATCAGTGATCTGGGACATAAGTGAGTCAATACGCTGCTTCCTCTCCCTCTTTTTGCGTGCACTGAACTGTATCAGATCCCCTCTGATATACGCCATGTGCGCGTTCCACACTGGGGCGGGATCAGACACAGATCCCATGTTGCTTGAGAAAAAATCTGTCAGGTGCTTTGTAATATCTGAGGCGTGAGATAATTCATGTGGCAAGTAATTATTTACTCGCCACATGAATGTTGGGGGATTTAATGATGCATCTGCAATGGAGATGCTGATAGGTGCGTGGTCTGACCAAGTCACGGTGTGTATATCAGATGATTGGGTTTTTTGTAAGAGCCATTTGTCAACCAGAAAGAGATCTATGCGAGAATATGATTTGTGCACAGGTGAGAAATACGTATAGTCCCTTTCAGAATCATGGTGACATCTCCAGACATCATAGAGTTCTTGTGTGAAGAAAAATTTTGCAGGGGAGATTACTTCCTTTTGGCTGTTGATGTGGAATCTATGGGGTACCAGGTTGTCCCCGCAAACAATGAGGTGCCCTTGTTAAATAGGCTTGAGTATGCGCATGACTTTGTATAAGAACTGCATCTGGTGGTTGTTAGGGGCATATATATTTAGTAAGGTGTACTTTGTGTTGTTGATAGAGCAAGTTAATATTGCGTATCGACCATTGGGTTCCAGTACCGAGTTGTGGAGTTGGAAGGCGATTGGAGTCTCTTATGGCAATCATTACTCCACGTTGTTTAGAAGAGAAGAAGGCTTTCTAAATGTGTGGGAAGCTCTTGTTTGAGCATTTGGGTGGGGCTGTGGAGGAGAAATGTGTCCCCTGTACACATAGAATATTGCATTTGTGGTGCGTTGATAGGCAATAAATTGAGTGGCATGTTCACTGTGTTTGGTGGTGTGTGTGTGTGTGTGGGATTTAGTGACTCACGGTTTGACGATGAATCTGTAGGAAGTCAAGTTGTGGAAAGGAGGTTGTCTTGAGATGAGGTGGATTAGCTTTGCGCTTCCGTGGTTTGGGTTGTCACAGCTGAGATGTTGTATCTAGAAAAAAACTGCGTAACTGTTTTGGAACAGACCAATCATCTGATGGGTATCTGCCCCCATCCTGACAAACCCTTAGTGCATGCACGAGAAAAGATCACACTGAAAACTGTGTTCAGATTGATGATACCCTCTTTATTGGTTCTGGATACATGGGGGATTTATAGGTGAGCTACTAAGGCGGTAAGCATATGTATAATTAGCACAATGTTATCTAGGTATTAGTAGTTTCTGATTGGTTGTGTCCATGTAAGGTGAACTTCCTCTAGAATCTGGGCGTCACCAAGTCGGGCATATTCCTTAGTGGAGGCGCCATGTTTGTTTTCACATTCTTAATTCAAAGGGAGGGAGTGCTACTAGCGGTCACTTTGAGTAAGGAATATAAAAGCAGTTTATATTCAGGAAAAACTATAGACTTTATCGTATTAAAAAAGATGCATAAAAAATGGGCATTTTACCTGATCCATCACAGTCTCCCCTTAAAATGACTATTTTCAACTGTCCCTAACCCTCCTAGCTCATCTGTCTATATGTGCCTCAGAACTCTTTTGTGCTGCACATTAGACGGTTGATGGGTTTTCCATCACCCCCTTGCCACAGACTTTGCACATAAGGAAGTCAGATGCTGTCCATAATGGCATTGTGATTCACAGGGGGGGACTGCAATGGAGTGTAAGGTTTCTCATCTGCTTCATAAAAATCTCCTCTTTCTTGATTTAGGAAGGTTGGGGTGCTATTTTCCACCATTTTCTTCAGACAAGGTAAAATGCAACAAACCATCAGAGCGAGGATAATCAAAATAATCAAAACAGCTATACATATTTGAGCTAAAATCTTCTTCCACCCACTCATCCAGCCAAAATATTGGTCTAATGGGTCTGAGATACCCGAATTCTTCTTTAGCTCTATTGATAGGCTTTCCAACTTCTTGATGGCCAGGGTGACCTTACCATTTGGACCAGTGTTGTCAGGGATGTATGTGCAGCACGTCCCTTCTATCATTTTACAAACACCCCCCTTCTCTGCTAAAACCATGTCCAAGGCCATCCTATTCTGAAACGTCATGTAAGATGTGGGGGCTAATTGGTCAGAAATCCCCTGTAGGGCATCTCTGGTGTAATTCACAAAGTGCTGCTGATTGTAATTTATCCAGTCTACATTTTTGTTGACAGTGATTATGGGAATCAGAGACTCGAAACCTGCCTTTACTTGGTCTCCGGCTTTAAACTCATCTGGGACCCTCCTTAGGACCCCTATGGCATCTATATACACATGTGGGTCAAACCTTCCCTCGGGAGCACTCCTCTTAGTGATAGTCACCTGTTGGGCCCTCACCAGATTTAACAGGAAAATAATATACAATATAGACATCATGGTGCAGTCAATGTCTTGTCCTCCGGATTCGGGACTTTCTTACAGTGGAAGGGGTGGATCCAAGTGTTCTTCCCAACCAACTTTACAGATGTGCTTGTGGTCAGCAGGACCTGGAAAGGACCATCATATCTGGGTTCAAGAGAATGTTTTCTCACAAATTTCTTCACCAGCACCCAATCTCCAGGCAGCAGTTGATGTGTTCCTGTATCTAATTTAGGATCTGGAGTGGAAGAAATCTCCTAGGCACATATTTGGGTTAATTTGTTGTGGAAAATAATAACAGCCAAGTCTAGGGGCTGAACCAAACAAAATCTCGTAAGGGGATAGGGAGTGTTCTCCCCTTGGTGCGTATCTGATGCTGAACAGGGCAATGGGAAGACTATCTGGCCAATGCATACCAGTCTCTTGGGCCATTTTTAACATTATTTCCGTGAGGAGTTTCTTAGCAGTGGTCCTGGATGCGTATTCGGATCTGCCACTTCTTGGCATTTGGATGTGATCAATTTGTATCCTCTGGAAGGGGTATAGGGCTTTTGCCAGGTGCTTCTACGGTGCCTTTTCTGTGCTTCCTGGGTTAAATTTGGCGCAGATAGTGCATGATCTGCAGAAGTTGTTGGTCAGTGGAGTAATTCCTGGTGCTACATAGTACTTGTTGATAAGAGAGTTCATAAGAGTCTTTGACAAGTGGGCAGCTCCATGTGCCCATTGCACCACGGCTGGGTACATACTCCTGAGTAGGCAAGGCTTCTTGTTGCACTCAAATAGTCCATCTCTGAGAGTTGCTCCTCTCCATTTCCAGCTTTTCTTCTCACCTGGACTTGCTGCTTCCTGTAGTTCTTTCAGATAAACTCTGTCCACTGGGAAAGTCTGTAAGGCAAGCACAGGGTGGTCTTTTTCTACCACCCTGCTTTCCACTTCCCGTGGCCTGCTGGATGCTTGTTTGGCAGCTGAATCAGCTAGATGAATGCCTCGGGCTTCCTTCAAGTTCAAATGGATAAAAGATAAAGAAACTCCTGCGCTGTCAGAAATACCTACGCTAAGGGACACTGCTGCAACACCTATGTGGCTGATCCAAACAGACAAAATAGCATAAGTGAAAAGTGGGTGGTGGTTGCGCTGTGACAGGGGGGGGGGGGGGGGTTGGCTCTAATAGATAGAGAGGTGAAAAAAACTTAAAATGAGTGTAGTCACATACACACTAAGTATGAATATACTAAAGGAACAAAGTTGCTTGGCATATACAAAACTGTAAAAAAGATGGCAAAATCAGTGTAGGTTAAATAATAAACAATATAGAAAAAATATTAGTAATGAATTAAAAGTCCACGTGTATAAAGGCTAGTGTCATACTAGCACAAAAGTGAAAATATAAGTAATAGCAGAAAAAAGTCCAAATGCATGGGAGCTAGTATCATACTAGCACATAAGTGGCAACTCGGCAAATTAATGAAAGTGACTCCAGATAAATAAATAATTAACAGTCCCACCACCTAATTAGTACAGAGTGCTCAAACAATGAGTAAGCAGTTCCAAAAAGATAACTCCAAAAGGCTCAGGGAAAAGTCTTCAGTGGGGACACCTCTGTGCTCGTAAGCAGCTCACCTTACTGCTGTGAGATAACAATATATGGTATAACTCCGTGGCGGCTAAAGTGGAATGGGGACAAGACACAAAAGAGAGATGCACTCACTTTTATAAAAGTGAGTGTGGGCGTCAATCCACGAACGCCGAGTTTGTATACCTCAAAGGAGTGTCTTCGATCCATCCCTGTTCCTCAAATGCTCGTCACAATGGGATAAGTATATGTGGAATGTTGAAAGAGAGTGCACATAGCGTAATCCTGTATACAGGTCAGTTTATTTAATTAAAAACAACATGATACACTTACATTTGGCAGAAAGCTGTAGTACAAAACATCCACGAGCGCCAAGCTCGTATCCTACCGTCAGCCTGTGACACGGGATACTGTCACAGACTGACGGTAGGATACAAGCTCCGCGCTCGTGGATGTTTTATACTACAGCTTTCTGCCAAATGTAAGTGTATCATGTTGTTTTTAATTTAATAAACTGACCTGTATACGGGATTACGCTATTTGCACTCTTTCAACATTTCACATATACTTATCCCATTGTGACGAGCATTTGAGGAACAGGGACAGATTGAAGACACCCCTTGGAGGTATACGAACTCGGCGTTCGTGGATTGACGCCCACACTCACTTTTATAAAAGTGAGCGCATCTCTCTTTTGTGTCTTGTCCCCATTCCACTCTGGCCACCACGGAGTTATACCATATATTGCCTGCTTATGTTTTCTATATACCACCCTGCATATCCACCACCGGAATCGCCTGAATTATTGGATTGGACCTATGCCTGCTAGTGATTTGTATTGAAATACAAGCTGTTATCTCACAGCAGTAAGGTGAGCTGCTTGCGAGCACAGAGGTGTCCCCACTGAAGACTTTTCACTGAGCCTTTTGGAGTTATCTTTTTGGAACTGCTTACTCATTGTTTGAGCACTCTGTACTAATTAGGTGGTGGGACTGTCAATTATTTATTTATCTGGAGTCACTTTCATTAATTTGCCGAGTTGCCACTTATGTGCTAGTATGATACTAGCTCCCATGCATCTCCCGCTGGCATCAGGCGGGCTATTTAAACCTGCCTGTCACACTCAATCCCCGCTGTCTGCTCTACAGCGTTCTGTGTGCCAAAACCTGATCTGATCTGTATCTTTCTGTTACCTGACCCGGCTTCCTGTTAGACCATCCTGCTATCTGCCTGCACCGGACCCCCTTGGCTTGCCTGACTATTCTTCTGTATTATCCCTGGTACCTCTGCTGTCCGCCCAATACCGACCACCGGCTTGTTTGACCATTCCTCTCCCTGATACCAGTATCCAGTCTGTTACCTGCTGCTTGTTCCTGGTTCCAGTCCAGCGTTCCAGTCTGCTACCTACTGTTTGTTCCTGGTTCCAGTCCAGCATTCCAGTATCCAGTCTGTTACCTGCTGCTTGTTCCTGGTTCCAGTCCAGCGCTCTAGTCTGCTACCTACTGCTTGTTCCTGGTTCCAGTCCAGCGTTCCAGTATCCAGTCTGTTACCTGCTGCTTGTTTCTGGTTCCTGTCCAGCGTTCCAGTCTGCTACCTACTGCTTGTTCCTGGTTCCAGTCCAGCGTTCCAGTCTGTTACCTACTGCTTGCTCCTGGTTCCAGTCCAGCGTTCCAGTATCCAGTCTGTTACCTGCTGCTTGTTCCTGGTTCCAGTCCAGCGCTCCAGTCTGCTACCTACTGCTTGTTCCTGGTTACAGTCCAGCGTTCCAGTATCCAGTCTGTTACCTGTTGCTTGTTCCTGGTTCCTGTCCAGCGTTCCAGTCTGCTACCTGCTGTTTGTTCCTGGTTCCAGTCCAGCACTCCAGTCCCTGCCTACTTACCTGCCGTGGTTCCTGGTCCATTCTGCATTCCAGTCTCCAGTCTCCTCTTCAGCTCCTGGTTCCAGAGGGTGCCACCACTTCTGAACTTCTGGTGACTGTTGATCCTGCCAGGCACCCATACCACTCCTCACTCCTGTGTCCTCTGTCTCCATTCCAGAGGAAAGGAAGTGGGAGCTGGAAGGGAGGTCTCCCTCTGCACTTCAGGCTCAAAACCTACCAGGTACGTGGCAGTAGCAGACAGCCATGTCTGAGCCTGAGCAGGGAACCTCTCCCATGGAGGAACTATGTGCGCACCTGGCGGGATTGACTGAAGCAGTCAAGAATCTGCAGCAAGGATACACCCGGCTGGAGGAACGAGTGTTAACTTTATCTAACCCTATTGGGGTCCAGGGAGTTCCTCCTGCTCCTGCTTCTTCAGTTGGGCCCTCCTCAAGGGTGGTGATGCTCCCTCCAGAACCCACAGTTCCGACACCTGAACGATTCTCCGGGGATCGACATAAATTCAGGGCCTTCCACAACTCCTGCGAATTGTTCTTTGCTCTTCAGCCACGTACCTTTTCCCTGGAGGCCACCAAAGTGGGCTACGTAATTTCTCTACTTGCAGGCGACCCCCCAGACCTGGGCCCACCACCTCTTGGAGCAAAAAGATGTTTCCTTGACCAACCTCACCACCTTCCTTGACGCGCTGGGTCAGTTATATGAAGACCCCCAGCTTTCTGTGACTGCAGAGACTGCTTTGCACACCCTTCAACAGGGTCGCAGGGCAGCAGAGGACTATGTGGCTGAATTCAGAAGGTGGAGTGCAGACACAAATTGGAATGATGCGGCTCTCCGCTATCAGTTTTGAATGGGACTTTCTGATTCTTTGAAGGATGAGTTAGCCAGGGTGGGTACACCACAGACTTTGAATGCTTTGATCGATCTAGCCATTCAGATCGATCGACGCTTAAGGGAACATAGGGCTGAGAGAGCTATGGGACCTTCTCGTCCAGCCTGGGTGACTCCAAAGCTTCTCATCATACACCACCTACCTCCACGTTTAACCTGCCTGAGCCTATGGAATTGGGGGTCCTGCGGCCTTCTCTTACCCAGGAGGAACGTCAACGTTGCCGGATGAATAATTTGTGCCTGTACTGCGGGGAACCTGGGCACTACGTTAGGAACTGTCCTCTTAAGCTCCGTAAGTGCCTATCCCTGTCCACCGACTATGTTGCACCTCTGGCCAAGAATACTACTCACCTTGCTCTTTCTATCCTGTTACAGCTTCCAGGAGAGACTCTGCAAATTACCGCCATTATTGACTCTGGAGCTTGCAGTTGTTTCATGGACTCTCTTTTTGCTACTAAGCACCAGATACCCCTGTTGCCTAAGGCCCATGGACTTTCCATTCATCTGGCTGATGGAACCGCCATCAAATCCGGACCTGTTACCCAAGAGACTGTTCCAATACCCGTTTCTATATCTAACTCTTATCAAGAATTACTACGTCTGGATATCATCGCTTCACCCCTGTTTCCCATAACCCTCGGCATGCCTTGGTTGCAAGCTCACAACCCTGACATTAACTGGGCCACAGGTGAGGTTACCTTTTCCTCTTCGTATTGTCAGCAGTCTTGCAGGATTCAGGACGTTCAGGAGAACCCTACCTTGCTCTGCCTAGACACAGATTCCAGTCTACATCTCTCCATCCTCACAGCTTATCATGAGTTCCTAGATGTATTCAGTAAGCAGGGGGCAGAGGCCTTACCTCCTCACCGGGACTATGACTGTCCTATCGAGATTCCATTTGGAAGGATTTTTCCTTTGACTGAGGTAGAACAAGGGGCACTCAAGGAATACATTGATGAGAACCTAAAGAAGGGCTTCATTCGCCCGTCCACGTCTCCAGCAGGTGCAGGCATCTTCTTTGTACAGAAGAAGTATAATACCCTTAGACCAGGTGTGGATTACCGTGAATTAAACAAAATCACTGTAAAAAAACGTTATCCTCTTCCTCTGGTACCAGAATTGTTCCAAAGACTTGGAACTGCCACCATATTTACCAAGCTTGACCTCCGTGGAGCCTACAATCTGGTTCGTATCAGGGGCGGAGACGAATAGAAGAGCGCTTTTCGTACCCGCTATGGACATTTTGAATACCTGGTGATGCCCTTCGGTCTGTGCAATGCCCCTGCTACATTTCAATACTTCATCAATGATGTTTTGCGAGACTTTCTAGATCTGTTCGTTATCGTCTACCTAGACGACATATTCATTTTTTCTTGTTCCCTTGAATCTCACCGCAGGCACGTCAGAAGTGTATTGGGCCGGCTTCGACAACATGGCTTATATGCAAAGGTTGAGAAATGTGAATTCGAACAGGAAAGTATTCTGTTTTTGGGGTTAATCATTTCCAGTAAAGGCATTAAGCTGGACCCTCAAAAGGTTGCTGCAGTCTTAGATTGGCCAGTTCCTACTGACAAAAAGGGAATCCAACGATACGTTGGATTCGCCAATTTTTACCGAAAATTTATTAAAGGGTTCTCAGCCATCATTACACCCATCACACAGTTAACTAAACAGGGAACACGCTTTCACTGGTCTGCTGAAGCCCAAAAGGCTTTTGAGACCCTTAAGGCCCTTTTTACTTCTGCCTCTGTACTTAAGCATCCAGATTCCTCTCTGCCGTTCGTACTAGAGGTGGACGCATCTGAAATTGCGGTGGGGGCAGTGTTGTCCCAAAGACAGGGAACTAAGGCCCTGTTATATCCTGTGGCCTTCTTCTCTCGTAAGTTGTCCACGGCAGAGAGAAATTATGATGTAGGTGACAGAGAGTTGTTGGCAATCAAATCAGCGTTAGAGGAGTGGCGCTATCTTCTGGAAGGAGCCGCTCACCCAGTCTTAATTTTTACAGATCATAAAAACCTGGAGTATTTGAGATCTGCAAAGAGGTTGAAGCCACGTCAGGCCAGGTGGGCTCTCTTTTTCTCCAGGTTCTCCTTTCATGTCACCTACCGCCCTGGCTCCAAAAACACCAAACCTGATGCCCTATCCAGGATGTTTCACAAGACCCAAGAGGTTTCCCCTCCGGACACCATTCTGTCCCCGGGGAATTTTCTTTTGCTTCAGGGAAACCTGCTTTCCAAGATTTAGCAGGCTTCCGCGGAATTAGGGTCTTCTGTTGGGCCAGAACGCAAAGTTAAGGATGGGTTACTTTGGCACGAGAATAGGATTTTTATACCTGAAACGCTACGAGTTCCAGTATTAGAGCTCTGTCATGACCATGCACTGGCTGGACATTTCGGCGTAGCTAAGACCACTGATTTGGTACAGCGTACCTTCTGGTGGCCTCAGTTACGCGAGGATTGTAAGAAATTTGTAGAATCCTGTACCACCTGTATTAGGAACAAGGGTTACAGAACCAAGGCATGGGGATTGCTAAAACCGTTGCCTGTCCCAGATAGTCCATGGAAAATGCTATCTATAGACTTTATTGTTGAACTACCTCCGGCCGGGGGCTTCACCTCGATTTTTGTCATAGTGGACCGGCTATCAGATTGCCCACTTTGTCCCAATGAAGGGCACCCCCTCAGCTACAGAAACGGCACAGGCATTCATCAAAGAAGTCATCAGGCTCCACGGGGTACCGGTCAATATTGTTTCAGATCGGGGGGTACAGTTTACCTCCCGATTCTGGAGGTCCCTATGCAAGACACTGAACATAGAGCTTTCATTTTCATCTGCTTATCATCCCCAGACTAATGGGCAAACAGAAAGAACAAACCAAACTCTTGAACAATATTTACGCTGTTTTTCTTCTTTTGCCCAAGATGATTGGATTTCTGTGCTCCCATTGGCTGAATTTGCTTACAACAATTCCATTCATTCCGCTATCAAGCAGACTCCATTTTTTGCAATTTACGGTTTCCTTCATTTTTACCTAATTCTCTTCCAGAGTGTACAGTACCCGCAGTTCAGGAGAAATTTAATTTCTTTACCTCCAACAACCAAGTTTTGCAGGAGACCATGACCAGGACCCAGGAGTACAATAAGTCAACCTTTGATAAGAAGAGGCGAGGTGAACTATTACTTACACCTGGGGACCAGGTATGGTTATCTACAACAAACCTCAGGCTGGCCTGCCCCTCAAGGAAGTTGGGTCCTAAGTTTCTGGGACCATTCTCTGTCAAACGGAGAATTAACGAGGTGGCATATGAACTCGAACTCCCCGATTAATTGAAGGTTCACCCAATATTTCATGTGTCTCTGCTCAGACCCTCTATTATCAATCCATTTTCAGGCCGAAGTACGGATCCTCCTGATTCAATTTTGGTAGATGGTGATGAGGAATTCGAGGTGGAGGCTATCATGGACCATAGGAAGAGAGGTAACCAGAATCAATTCCTGATAAAATGGAAGGGGTTTGGTTCCGAAGAGAATTCTTGGGAACCTGAGGACAATATTCATGCTGAAAATCTGTTGCAATCTTTTAAAAGGGCCCATCCAGAGAGATTTCTCCAAAGGGGCACCCTTGGGGGGGGCAATGTCATGAAGATCCTGCCAGTAATCGGCGCACAGGAACACAGCCACGGGCTCTACCGCGCGGGCGCGCGTGTTCACTGGTGCTATCACGCACGGGCACGCGTGAGCGCACTCCCGCTGGCGTCAGGCGGGCTATTTAAACCTGCCTGTCACACTCAATCCCCGCTGTCTGCTCTACAGCGTTCTGTGTGCCAAAACCTGATCTGATCTGTATCTTTCTGTTACCTGACTCGGCTTCCTGTTAGACCATCCTGCTATCTGCCTGCACCGGACCCCCTTGGCTTGCCTGACAATTCTTCTGTATTATCCCTGGTACCTCTGCTGTCCGCCCAATACCGACCACCGGCTTGTTTGACCATTCCTCTGCCTACCAGTATCCAGTCTGCTACCTACTGTTTGTTCCTAGTTCCAGTCCAGCTCTCCAGTCTGTTACCTACTGCTTGTTCCTGGTTCCAGTCCAGCGTTCCAGTATCCAGTCTGTTACCTGCTGCTTGTTCCTGCTTCCAGTCCAGCGCTCCAGTCTGCTACCTACTGCTTGTTCCTGGTTCCAGTCCAGCGTTCCAGTATCCAGTCTGTTACCTGCTGCTTGTTCCTGGTTCCTGTCCAGCGTTCCAGTCTGCTACCTGCTGTTTGTTCCTGGTTCCAGTCCTGCACTCCAGTCCCTGCCTACTTACCTGCCGTGGTTCCTGGTCCATTCTGCATTCCAGTCTCCTCTTCAGCTCCTGGTTCCAGAGGGTGCCACCACTCCTGAACTTCTGGTGACTGTTGATCCTGCCAGGCACCCATACCACTCCTCACTCCTGTGTCCTCTGTCTCCATTCCAGAGGAACGGAAGTGGGAGCTGTAAGGGAGGTCTCCCTCTGCACTTCAGGCTCAAAACCTACCAGGTACGTGACACTAGCCTTTATACACGTGGACTTTTAATTCATTACTTATATTTTTTCTATATTGTTTATTATTTCACCTACACTGATTTTGCCATCTTTTTTACAGTTTTGTATATGCCAAGCAACTTTGTTCCTTTAGTATATTCATACTTAGTGTGTATGTGACTACACTCATTTTAAGTTTTTTTCACCTCTCTATCTATTAGAGCTAGCCCCCCCCCCCCCCCGTTACAGCGCAACCACCACTCACTTTTCACTTATTCCTTCGAGTTCAGCTTGCCGTGTGCTTTTACTTTCAAAATAGCCACTTGGGTTGGGAGAAGCAAGGGGTCCATCAGATCTTTGATAGCTGAGCTGTGTTTCACAGGCGTTCCTGCAGCCGTCAGGAATCCTCTGGCCTTCCAGATAACACCAAAATCATGGGCAATGCCGAAAGCATATCTTGAGTCTGTAATGCCCCGTACACACGGTCGGATTTTCCGATGGAAAATGTCTGATCGGAGCGTGTTGTCGGAAATTCCGACCATGTGTGGGCTCCATCGGACATTTTCCATCGGATCTTCCGACACACAAAGTTTGAGAGCAGGATATAAAATTTTCCGACAGCAAAATCCGTTGTCGGAAATTACGATTGTGTGTACACAAATCCGACGGAAAAAGTGCCGCGCATGCTCAGAATAAATAAAGAGATGAAAGCTATTGGCCACTGCCCCGTTTATAGTCCCGACGTACGTGTTTTACGTCACCGCGTTCAGAAAGATCGGATTTTCCGACAACTTTGTGTGACCGTGTGTATGCAAGACAAGTTTGAGCCAACATCCGTCGGAAAAAATCCTAGGATTTTGTTGTCGGAATGTCCGAACAAAGTCCGACCGTGTGTACGGGGCATAAGGATGTTGGCTTTTTCCCTCTGCCAGTTTACATGCTGTAGTGAGTGCTTGCAGCTCTGCCTCCTGTGCAGACATAACTGGTGGTAAGGCTGTGTGCAAATGGGAAAATCCGGACAGCCGCACTCCAGGAAATTATAATCCAAACTTCTTTATTTTAAAATCAGGAACATGTCATACAGTACATCAAAGGCAGAGTGTACAGACAGGCAGCTTACGCGTTTCGCACTATATCAAGTGCTTATTAATAACTGGTGGTAAGGCTTTAGCTTGTACAACCATGTTTTCAGTGGTGACTGTGTATCCTGTGTGGTATTTGCCTCGTTCATCAGCAAATCGGGAGCCATCAACAAAAAGTGTTAAGTCTGGATTTTGCAGGGGTATTTCACTCGTGGTGGGGAGATGTGTGGTTTCCAGCCGCATTAATTCAAAGCAGTCATGGGGTGACGAGTCAGGACTCGGCAGATCCTTCTCTATTCCCCCCTCGTAATAGAGTAATGTTGTCCGGTAGAAGGAGGGAGCATTGTCTCAAATGTCTGGTCGTGGACAGATGTTTCGGCTGGATTTGGTTGAGTATGGCAGCAATGTCATGGGGGCAAGCAGAATGAGGAAATGTCCAAGGACCAAGTCCGAAGTTTTGTCAAGCAAGGCTTGTGCGACAAAGACAGCTCGCAGACACGATGGACCTCCTCTTGCTACCGCATCCAGTCAACTGGAATAATATCCTATGGGGCGTAAACGGTTGCCATGTGATTGGGTAAGTACATCTGCAGCATGTCCCAGATGTTCGGATACAAAAAGCTTGAACGTTTTTTCGTAGTCTGGGAACCCTAGTGCCAGGGCAGAGGAGATGGCGCGCTTGAGGGCCTCAAAGTTGGATATTGCTTCGGGAGACATCTGGAAGGGGTCTGATTTCAGAGCATCGTACAAAGGTTGCATCAGTAGGGAGGCTTCTGGAATCCATGCTCTGTAGTAGGAAATTAGTCCAAGGAACGCATGAAGGGGCTTCGAGCCTTGTGGCAGTGGAATATTCGAGACTGCTTTCACTCTGTCTCTCGTTAGGTGTCTTGTTCTGTGGGATAGATAGTGACCAAGGAAAATGACAGATGTTGAGCACCACTGCAATTAAGGTTTTTAGGCTTTGCTGGTTAGCAAGATAGCACAACAGGGTTCTGAGGTGGCTTCAGCAGTGGGTAAGTCATCTGCACAGAGGAGGAGGTCATCGCAAAATGGCTTGGAGAGTTCTGTGCCCCTTGTTGCATAACTGTCCAGGTATGTTGCTGTTTTTCGTGGGTGAATGCAAAAGGTACCAGCAGGAGGGGTGAAGGTGGACACTGAAAAAAGCGTTTGCAAGGTCCACCACTGTGAGGTATGTCGCTGCCAGAGGCACCCCCGCAAGTAGAGTGTGAAGGTTAGGCACAATTGATGTGTCTAAGACTGTAGCTTCATTAACTGCTCAGAGGTCCTGGACCATTCTGTACTTGTCTGGTTCTGTTTTAGGGGTTCTCTTCTTAACAGGGAACAGAGTTGTGTTGCATGGAGATGTACAGGGTATCAGGGCTCCATTTGACACGAGGGCCTTGACATGCTTCGAAATAGCTGGAGATTGGTCTAACTTTAGAGGGTATTGTGGTTTCCGGGACAGAGGAGCTCCAGGTTTCAACTGCCCCATGACTGGTGGCACCTTTAAGTGTCCTACATCCTCAGCTCCTGTGGGCCATAGACAATCTGGAATTCTGTCCATCACATCTGGTGGAATTTCAGTAGTGGGTGATTTCTCTATGGACATCAGTAGAGGGATGGAACACAGTGCAGAAGTGTCTTCAAGTCCCAGTATGGAAGAGACAGTAATAGACCCATCTTCAGAAAAGACAATGAAAGCCTGAAGCCTGGACAGTACATCTGCTCCCAAGAGATTAAGGGGACAGGTGGAAGAGACAACAAATCAAGCCAAAAGGTCTGGGTACTTCCCAATTTGTAGGGGGTGGGTCAACGGGTTGGTTCTGGGAGTTCCATCTACACCCACACAAGATACCACACAAGGTAGGAGTGGTCAGGCAGGTCTTCAGTTCTGAGTACGCTTCTGGCAGCACCTGTGCCTATTAAAAATGTAGTTGGGTGTCCTTCAATGGGCAGGGTCACCCTCGCTAATGGGCTTTCTGAGTTCTTTGAAGAGGTTGCCATGACAGGGGTGAGTGACACAGGCTTTCCCGATTCCTAGCGTAGGAGATCCAGGTGTTCTGAGGTGGGACGTCCGGGGTTTTGATCTTGTTGCCGCTGATGTTGGTACTGTTGCTGAGGATATTGATTTTGTGCATTTGGGTTCGCTGGTAGGGGAAATTGCCTAGGGTGTTTGGGCGCTTTACAGTCCCTTTTTGTAATGTCCAGGATTTTCACAGTTGAAACACGTTGGTGGCAGGGGTAGTCCCCGCAACCATAAGTGGTGTGGTTTTCTTGGCGGTCTCTGAAGATTCCAGACCCTTTGCTACCAAAAGGAGGGTGTCTAGGGGCAGCACACGGTACTCCGGTCGGGCCATGGTGAGGCCTTTTCGGATTGACTCCTTGAGGCCTGCCACGAAGGCTGAAGACAGCATCTGACCGTGTGCCTTGTTGTGGGTGATGAATCCCAAATCTGAAAAAACTTGTAAGTCTGGTGTAATACTTTTCTACTAACTCTGTTATGTCTTGAGTAACATCTTGGATACTTGTGGCTTGGTCAGCCAGTCTGTCCCTTGCCCATTCGCGTAACTGTTCACAGAACTCCACACCTGAAGTAAAGGTATCGTCATTGACAATCCTTGCATCTTGGAAACACTTCTCCATGATTGGCCAGTAAGCGCCTCTTGCCTTTATTTCACATAGGCTAACTAGATCTCTCCATGCTGCTGCTTTTGGATCTGGGCCAACCTTCAGTAAAAGGGCATGGGCTATTTTTCTGGGTCTGGCAGGGTGGTCACTAGAGTGGATGCCTGGGATGGGGTGAAAGTGACATACATCAGCATCAGCTACCGGCCTAGGAACCACCGTTGATGGCCGTGGCATTGGGTGGGCCAATGGTTCGTTGTTCCAGGTAATCAATTCCTCATCCTATAAAGAGGATGGGAAAGTGTCCGGTATGGATGTCGGGGGATATTGATATGAATGTAAACTCACATCTGGCCTTGCTGTTGTGTAGTGAAAGACCGGAACTCCACCTGTTGGAGAGGTGGCATACAGTCCTACCAGGTTGGGCATGTCAGGAATTTGGGTCGATAGGGGAGGCATGTACAAGGTACCGTCCGCTCTTATGACTGGGTAGATGGGGGTTATAAGGCCTGTAGGCCTTCCGGTGTTCTGACTAGGTGTACCAAGATGGCCGCCGGAAGGGGTCACAGGGAGTCTTCCGGCATGTTTACTGGGTGTACACAGGAATTCAAGGGGTGGGGGCTGATAAAGCTGAGAGAAAAAACGAACAGTCTTCTCTCTCTGTCCCCTCGCACTCTTCTGGCTGTTCCTGACTATATCCTAATTATTTTACTCTCAACAGACCCCAGCTACCCTCATGATTGCCAAACTTTTCATTAACATTTGCATATTTCTTCATAACATCAATCCCAAACATATCTTCCCTTTTGTACTGCTTCCTTGTCTAACTACCGTTTTCTCAACTTTTTTCAACAGCATAATTCCATTAATATTCTGGCATGCTAGAATAATAACTAAATCAACCCGGTCTTGTATATCCCACACATGTAAACATAACGTTATCCTAGTAATTTCATAGCTTGTCAACAGTTAACATTTTTACAGTCTCCCACAGGAAACCTCTGTGTACCAACCCACTCTCCCGGTCTCTCTCTCTCTGACAACCAACACATATACACAGACACAAACCGGGCAACAGATACTCTATGTGACAGGTTCAAAAACTAGGCTCCGGGCAAGATATTACCTGTCTTTTGGTGACCGCTGGCAGGCGTCCAAGACACAGAAATAAACCAACGTCGGAGACAGGAAATGTACTGGCAAGATATAAAAAAAATTGTATCTTACTGTACTTCGGAGGTGATCAGTCTCCGCCTCATCCGCGCTGGTGTACCTCTGCGCCTTCTCTGTCCGTTGGCTCATAGCCCGGAGCCCCACGTTGGGCGCCAGTTGTTTTGAAACAGACCAATCGTCTGATGGGTATCTGCCCCCGTCCTGATTAACCCTTAGTGCATGCACGAGAAAAGATCACACTGAAAACTGTGTTCAGATTGATGATACTCTCTTTATTGGTTCCGGATACATGGGGGTTTTATAGGTGAGCTACTAAGGCGGTGAGCATATGTATTATTAGCACAATGTTATCTAGATATTAGTTGTTTTTGATTGGTTGTGTCCATGTAAGGTGAACTTCCTCTAGAATCTGGGCGTCACCAAGTCGGGCGTATTAATGGGTGGAGGCGCCATGTTTGTTTTCACATTCTTAATTCGATTGGAGGGGGTGCTACTAGCAGCCAATTTGAGTAAGGAATATAAAAGCAGTTTATATACAGGAACAAATATAGACTTTATAGTATAAAAAAAGGATGCATAAAAAATGGGCATTTTACCTGATCCATCACATAACAAGTAAGAATAAAGAAAAAAAAACTAAAGAACAAGTTGCCGGGCAACGATTTGTAACGTAGTGTGGGAATCAACGGAGAAAATAGGCTGAAATCAGCAAATTCTTTGTGGGTAAAAACAGTCAGGTGTAACAATAGGTTGTGTGAGCCTGAGAGAACATTCCTGTTAAAATTACAAGCCCTTTGGGCATTAATGTTAGCCTTGTTTGCCTTGTTGTTTGTCAGAGTACCTTTCCCTTTGCTGTAGTGGGCACTTCGTCACTGAGAATTGGTTTGCTGTCTTGTGGAGGATCTACTATGATTCCCTATGCTAGGAGTAGTTTCATCCCTCCGGTTAGGGTGGAAATAGTGTGAGAGTTCCCATTACTGGTGACTAGTATGGTCGCAGGGTACCTCCACTTGTATTGAATCTTGTGGTTATATATGGATTTCGTCACCCGGTTTAGGTGTCGTCACAATTGGAGGGTGTATTTGGAGAGGTCAGGTAAAAGTTGTATCCCTTCAAATGGAGCTGGGAGAGCGGGTTTGTGTCTGGTTGTTGCTAGGAGTTTTATCTTAGCGTGGAAAAAGTGCACTCCCATAAGCACGTCCCTGGGTAAAGATGCAGCCAGATGGGGTGGTTTGACAATTCTGTGAATCCTGTCTATAGTGATTTCAAGCGGGGTAGCGTCAGGCATAATAGCGCACATGAGGTCTTGGGCGAATTTATGAAGAGCTGTCG
Organism: Lithobates septentrionalis; assembly: GCA_037952835.1. NCBI lineage: Eukaryota > Metazoa > Chordata > Amphibia > Anura > Ranidae > Lithobates > Lithobates septentrionalis. The sequence continues at coordinate 2,550,881 of JBBDGP010000859.1, read as the reverse complement.
GTGGAATACATTCGGGGACCCCCCTTAATTTAACGTTGTTACAACGAGATCTGTCTTCTAAATCTGCCAATTTAGATTTGATCCAGTGTTGCTCATCCTTCACATCTTCATATGCGTCTACCAGATCATTGATAGTGGTAGTGCTGTCCTCCATTTTGGACTCAATGTAAGTGATTCTGTCTCCCATGGTATGCTGAATTTTGAGATTAAGGAGGAGAGATCTGTCACCAGGGAGGATTGAAGAGATAGGAGCATATCCTTTACTGTTATGTCTAGTACAGGCTGTCCTATGATAGGAAATGCTGCTATGGATGATTGAAGGGCCTAGTTAGCCTGGAGGGGGTTAAGTAGCTGGGCCGCAGCTTGTTTGGTGGATGAAGGGGTATCCATCCTCATCCTAGCCTTTGCAGGGCTGCCTGAAGTCCGGCTACCTCCTGCCTATTCACTGGGGGATAGCAGGGGCAGGATGCCATCAGCATCGTCAGGGATGGCGTCTGGTAGGTCTGTGTATGAATTACTTGCAGCGTCCGTGCCAGCGCCATTTTGATTCCCACTGACCTGCAGTGCTGGTTTCAGGAAGAAGGCCATGAGCTTCTTCGGCCTGTATTCACCTTTCCGCTTGCCTGACATCGCTCTCAGAGTCTCCAGCGCTGTGTGGAATGTGGATAGCTATGTTCAGGCTGCAGATGCTGGGCTGTGTCGCTCTGTAGTTCCCTCTGGCCGGCAGAGCACTCGTTCTAGGCGTCCATTCACAAGCGCCATCAAGTTACTCCCCTCAATATTATGCAGTTTTAATCACATTAACATATATGTAAATAGTAACTATTACCAAATTATTCATTTATAGTGGAAGCATTTTATGAGTAACTTGGATTTAACTGTTAAAGTGGTTGTAAAGACAGAAGGTTCTTTATCTTAATGCATTCTATGCATTAAGATTAAAAGCCTTCTCTGTGCAGCAGCCCCCCTCAGCCATCCTAATACTTACCTGAGCCCCTTCTCTATCCAGCGATGTCCACAAGCGATGTCCAGCTGGGCTCAGCTCTTCCTTCTCTGAGCTGGCCGCTCAGCTGTCGGCTAATTGCCAGCTCCTTTCACTCCGCAGTGACTCAGCTATTTATGATCTGCTCGTTAGTCCTGGCTACTTAAAGCCTTCCAGCTCACTTCATCTCTGCCTTCGCCTTTGGTCACATCTCAAAGACTTTCTCCTGCGTTCCTGTTGAAGACTTGCTCGGCTGACGTCCCTTCTGGCTCCTGATCCTGCTTGCTGTACTACTACGTTGATCTCTGGCTCTCTGACATTGGCTGACTACCAGATCTGGTTACTGAACTCTGGCTATGTATTGACTACACTTTGTTTACCTTTTTATTATTATTAAACAAGTTTGATTAACTGTACTTCTGTTTCGGTCTGATTCATGGGTTCTGACAGTCAGCTTCCCAGTACTCTCCCTACTGATTGGCTCAGACACAGCAGCGACGCCATTGGCTCCTGCTGCTGTCAATCAAACTCAGCCAATCAGAAGAGAGAGGGGGTGGGGCCGAACCACAGCTCAGTTTCTGAATGGATACATGGAGCTGTAGCTTGACTCAGGTGCCCCCATAGCAAGCTGCTTGCTGTGGGGGCACTCAACAGGAGGGAGGGGCCAGGAGCTCCAACCAGGGACCCGAGAAGAGGAGGATCCGGGCTGTCCTGTGCAAAACCACTGAACAGAGCAGGTAAGTATAACATGTTTGTTATTTTAATAAAAAAACAAAAAAAACAAGACGTTATTATCACTTTAATATAATTAATATACCAACAATTTAAGATTACTAAATGTCTGTCCACATGTCAAAATGTGTAGATATGAATAAATATGTAAATAAATATACTGTATGTACATATTGGTATAAACATTTTGGGGTTTTTTTGTAACTAAAAAATTATAATACTTTTATTGGAGGAAGATGCCAAATAAAATAGATTTGACCTATAAAATGATAGCGACATTTATAAGATACTACTAATATTCAACTAAAATGTTAACCCTTTTGCTGCCAGAGCTATTTTTGCATTTTGTTTTGCACATATTAGACCTGAAGATTAGTTATTCCCCAATCATTATATATTGTTTTAAAGCAGGGACCCTAAATAATATGGAAGTAGTTGCTGTTTTTTATGTCACATAACATTAGTGCAATGGTTTATCAAATGCATATTTTCAGTAAAAAAAAATCTTTATTTTATTGCACACAAATGCATTATATTATCCAATTTCTGGGTGCAATATAATAATATAATCGACTTTGGTACCCAAAATTGTCCATAGGCGATAACAGCCCTTATAGGTCATCAGTTGGTATTAATTGTGAATAATGGCCCTTTAACTAATGCTCTCGCCATTTTCATATGTAGGCACCCTGATGCATGTGTTTATGTATGTGTGTGTGGGGGGGCAGGGGCTTTAAAAGATTTTTCCTTTATTTATCGCTTTAAAACTAAAAAAAGATAACAATAAACTTTAGCTTTAAACTTTAACCACTTGCCGAGCGCTGCACGCGGATATACGTCAGCACAATGGCAGCGGTGGGCAAATGGACGTAGCTGTACGTTCCCTTTAATTAGCGGGGCTAGTGGGCGCGCCCGCCACGTACAGCGTGACCGTGCCCACGGGACTGGCGGACTTGATGTCTGCCGGTCTCCTGGCGATCGTGTCACGGAGCTGCAGAACTATGTAAACAAGGCATTTCCCCGTTCTGCCTTGTGACATGACAGAGATCACTGCTCCCGGTCATCGGGAGCAGTGATCTCTGTCATGTGAGTTGAAGTCCACCCCCCCTCAAAGTTAGAATCACTCCCAAGGACACACTTAAACCCTTGATCACCCCCTAGTGTTTAACCCCTTCCCTGCCAGTGTAATTTACACAGTAATCAGTGCATTTTTATAGCACTGATTGCTGTATAAATGACAATGGTCCCAAAATAGTCTCAAAAGTGTCCGATGTGTCCGCCATAATGTTGCAGTCACGATAAAAATCGCAGATCGCTGCCATTACGAATAAAAAATGTTTAATAATATAAATGGCATAAAAATCCCCTTTTTTATAGACGCTATACCTTTTGCGCAAACCAGTCAATATACGCTTATTGCGATTTTTGTTTACCAAAAATATGTAGAAGAATACACATTGGCCTAAACTGAGGAAAAAAATAGTTTTTTTATATATATTTTTGGGAGATATTTATTATAGCTATTTATATATATATATATATATATATATATATATATATATATATATATAATAGATATTTATTATAAGAAATATTACTTTTTTTTCCAATATTGTCGCTCTTTTCTTGTTTATAGCGCAAAAAATAAAAAACGCAGAGGTGATCAAATACCACCAAAAGAAAGCACTATTTGTGGGAAAAAAAGGACGTCAATTTGGGTGCAACATTGCACGACCGCACAATTGTCAGTTAAAGCGACGCAGTGCTGAATCGCAAAAAGTGCTCTGGTCAGGAAGGGGGTAAAATCTTCCGGGGCTGAAGCAGTTAAAGTATAACTAAAGGTTTTTTTTAGTTTTGGATAGAGTGGGGATTCACCTTCTCTTTTCGTCCTGTTTACCATCATCATTGAAAGTAAAAGTAAAAGAAAATCCTAATGGGCATATCCTAATAAAGGACCACAAACTGGCACCTGTGCTCCCCTTGGCTCCTAGAACAATATTCAGAAAAAGCTCCCACCACTGGCAATAAAGTAGCATCGAGTATATTAAAAATTCTTAACAAAGATCTCCAGATTGATACACATTGGCTCCCCTACAAAGTCCAATTTGTTTTTTGCACAACCTGATGAGATATATTGTGGATCCTAACTCGGTGGAGTTGAGTGTTTTCAGGGAGACCAGGCCAGTCACGAAGTCTGCAGAGGCTAAAACAGTTAAAGGGTCTACACAGAAAGTGCATTTATGATTTCATGAAAAAAAAAATTTGAGTGAATTATGTTAAAGGCAAGTATAGTGTAGCTTTAGAGGATGCATATTTTAAGTTGTTATTACAGTATTTACATTAAAGCCCTGGAAGGGTTGATTGCTTGTTTTCATCTAGGAGACACAGAAAAGAAACACAAAATGGAGAACACTGGATCGTGCAGATAAAAACTTTAATAATGTAAAACACTTTAATAAAAAAATAATATATAAAATTGCACTTACAATGAAGTGTCTTGATCAGGACATGGCATCATTAATGCCCGTCTAATGGTAAAACTGGTCACACCAACAGATGCAGAAGACACTTTCGTTGGGTAGCCGTCAAGGGAGAGATGCTAGCAGGGACGGTTACCTCTTCAGTGGATATTGCAGAAACCATTGTATTATGTCTGTTTGTGCAAAAAAATGCATAGCTGTTCATCCAGATAGAAATATTTGTACCGCTACTTTCTGCCTCAAATTGTTAGCATTGTTTTCTGCTTTCTCTGTAGACTACACAACACCTCCCCTTAGGAGAGGATAAGAAGGTTTTATGTAGTTCTAACACACTCCCTGTGTGGTAATGGCAGGATTACCAGGTTAAAATAAAGGGAAAAAATGTGAAAGAAGAAAACTAAAGTGGATGTAAACCCTCACATATACCCAGTGAAGTCAACAGCCTCAGATGATACACAGAGATTAAACAAATCTCCCTACATAAGTTTTACATGTATAACTGTTGTCTTCAGCTATATATATATATATATATATATATATATATATATATATATATATATATATACTGTATATATTATTTTTTTTCCCCAATGTTTTATTAAAGTTTTCACAAAAAATAAAATATACAAACATTCAAATAGTTTATAATATATTCCATTGCTTATATATATGATGGTAAGAACCTAGGTACCATGTTGAACTTATACATTGTAAACGTTAAAGAACAAATAGAGCCGGATCACGAAAACAGTGGAATAATGGGTATGTGGAGCTCTGTGGCTTCAGCTTTATATATTCTTTAGAAACTGCACATTCTGTTAAAGATTTTTCCTGTTCAGCACTGGGAGTGGATTATTGGTATACAGCCAAGACAGCTGATTGGAGGAAAGGCACACACCCCCACTCCACATAGGCAGATATTTTCAGAGCTGTGTTGTGACAAGGCAAACTCTCTCCTAATCCTTCACACAAATTTCAGGCTAGTTTTATCTTGGTTGACAGAGTCAGAAGTTATCATGTCTGTGGGTGCAGGTCCCCGGACACAGACACTGTGGGGTTGATATACTAAAGGCAAAAAGACTGTGCACTTTGTAAAGTGCAGTTACTCCAGAGCTTCATGAAGGTAAAGCTTCACTTTGCAAAGAATACCCAATAACGTGCAGGGAAATTTAAAAAAACAGCATTTTTGCTTGTATGTGATTGGATGATGGAAGTCAGCAGAGATTCTGCTCATTTACTAAGATCTAGAGCAACTGCACAGTCTTTTTACCTTTAGTAAATCAACCCCTGTGAGTTTGGGGACCTGCACCCACATGGATGTCATTTTGGGACACAGAGAACTGACCAACCCATTCACTTACATTGTGAGAAAAAGAGGTAAAGCAGAACCCTTGTGTAGCACTACACAGGAGTAAGGAGAGCTTGTGCATGTATTGAACCACTATGGATGCCCCTGTGTGCATATATCATTATATATCTTATGCCGCGTACACACAGCCGGACTTCCCGACAAAAAAAAGGCTGATGGGAGCTTTCGGTCAGACATTCCAACCGTGTGTATGCCCCATCGGACTTTTTCTGTCAGCATTTCAGATGGACTCAGATATAGAACATGTAAATCTTTCCGTCGGAAATGCCAACAGAGTTTAGCCCGTTGGCAAGTCTGGCCGTGTGTATGCGGCATTAGCCAATCTCTCTTCCATTTATCTAAAAAAAAATAAAAAAATGAGAAGACTTTTCATGGCATGATTTTTACGTAACATTTACTTGAACTTTGAGCGCTCAGCTGTCCTGCTGAGTTGTCTTGTCCTGTTCTGCACTTGTAGGAATGTAGTTTGCCTAAAAGCAAGTAATTGGTTCTGGGTGAGTCATTATTTAATACAGAAAAAACAGCTCACTAAAATTTCAACTAATTTCTGACACTTGTATACATTTTTTTTCTGTTTACAAGTTTGCAATTGTGAGATTTCAGTAGTAGACTCTTGAAAAGATTGCACAGCTGTTATTGTCTGTTTTGTTATTGTCAGGTAAGCACTGGAGGAAGAGCATCGTTTGAACGCAAAAAGGATGGGGGAAGCAGTAGCCAGAGTTGCAAGGAGGGTGAACGATCTCATAGAGAGTGGAGGACATCATCTTGGTAAGATTTTTTTTTTTTTCGCCTTACCTTACATATTCATGGAAGTAACTAATTTCACATTATTTAGATTTGCTTACATTATTCCCCCTGGCAATCAATCAGAAAATAAGTAGATCATGATCTCACGTATAGATGAAATTATACTTGTTTTGTTTGCAAAGGAAATGTATGCTAAATAATTCCCAACTTTACTTTTCCCATTGCACTGCTGATTTAAGGCACAGTTGTGACTGCATTTTGCTTGGTTTCCTGTACATAAAAAAAAGTTATTCTGAGATAATCCATTTTACCACACTAAGCCTGGGTTCTCACTGCTGCGGTGCGAGACACTGCATGTAATTCGCACAGGAATTGCAGCACATACCTGTGCGAATTACATGCGGTGTCTCTGGGATGCGATTTGAGCCATGGATTTGTATGGCTCAAATCGCACCGCATTTGCACCAAACTGGTGCAGGACCCTTTTTCGTCCGCATCAGAATTGGATCGCATGGGTGGGGTCCTTTCCCAGTTGATGCCTATTAGGGGGAAATGTGTCAGGTGGAGCCAATTCTGTGACGTCATTCCGCACGAGCAGGCTGGTGCTGACCACTGCTGTGCTTGGTAGTGTTTTTGCTTCACTGGTTTTACATTTCGTAAATGTAAGTGCATCTAATGCTTTTAATAAATGCCTGGTTTTAAAACGTACAACACTACAAAGTCTTCCTTTCTCTGTACATGTGGGGAGTGAATACCAGCCGACTATTTCATGTGCCTGATACCTTTGGATCACCTGGATCACCATACTGATAAGGAGTGGAAGGAAATCAGTCTCCCTTTTGCTGCTGAATTCTTAGGATGCACCTTAAGCGAGTGAGATCTCTATACCCTGAGATCATTTATGTCTGGTAGGAAGCGTTTACTCTACGGTGCCTTGAAGTACTCATACCCTTTGAAATTTTCCACATTTTGTCATATTAAAACCAAAAAAGTAAATGTATTTTATTTGGATTTTATGTGATGGTGTCAATACTTTGCAGAACCACCTTTCTCTGCAATTACAGCTGCAAGTCTTTTTGGGTATGTCTCTACCAGCCTTGCACATCTAAAGTGACATTTTTGCCCATTCTTCTTTTCAAAATAGCTCAAGCTCTGTCAGATTGGATGGAGAGCATCTGTGAACAGCAATTTTCAAGTCTTGCCACAGATTCCCAATTGGATTTAGGTCTGGACTTTGACTGGGCCATTCTAACACATGAATATGCTTTGATCTAAACCATCCCATTGTAGCTCTAGCTGTATGTTTAGGGTCATTGTCCTGCTGGAAGGTGATCCTCCGCCCCAGTCTCAAGTCTTTTGCAGACTCTAACAGGTTTTCTTCTAAGATTGCCCTGTATTTGGCTCCATCCATCTTTCCCATCAACTCTGACCAGCTTCCATGTTCCTGCTGAAAAAAAGCATCTCCACAACATGATGCTGCCACTACCATGTTTCTTGTACAAAGGGTTTTATTAGTAATTAGTTTAACATAACAGCTCATCACATCTATGGTCACATAGGAGATAAACATAAAATACCATGAGAAAAAGGAAGACAAATAAAAAAAGGAGTGCATTGATATGTTCAGATCCATAAGGTAGAATGATTGGGGGATAAGTATCCCCTCTTAGAGATACAATATCCTGGAACACGCTGCTTAGAGTGTAGATAGAAAATGCCCTCATTGGTTTTTGGATGCAGCGTATTATCAAACCACCTATTCTAAAGATATAATATCGAGGGTATACAATATAGCAATGCTGAAAATTAACCATGTGACCATGTCAGCCAGGCTCAAGCCTGGTGGCCTGATGAGATAGAAGGATATGTAAAAAGAGTAAGGGAAAAAAACCCAGGGCTGCCAGATCCCAAGGAATTTATCATGAGTGTCTAAAAGTATGGCCGTCAGCTTTTCATTTACCTAGCCTCTCTGTATACCTAGCCTCTCTGTATACCCAGCCTCTCTGTATACCTAGCCTCACTGTATATACCCAGCCTCTCTGTATATACCCAGCCTCTCTGTATATATACAGCCTCTCTGTATACCCAGCCTCTCTGTATATACCTAGCCTCTCTGTATACCCAGCCTCTCTCTCTAAGGGGCCGGGCGCATGAATTGGGGGGGGGGGGGGGCGCCCGTGCACCCTGCATGAGCGGCCACCATTGCTAATATTCAGACCTAAAATAATTTTTTTAATGTGTGAAAAAAAAGGCAAAAATGACTAAGCTTGTTACAGTGTGGGGATTTTAGACCACCAGCAGAGACTGTCTTTTGCTGTCTAGTTTTACCTAGTGTTCTTCTCCTGCAGGTTGCACTACCCAATCATTATCTAAAGCAGAGCAATGTCTTCCAAAGAATGTGGAGAAAAGAATTTTAATATGAGTAAAAAAAAAATTCTATTTCTTTCTTCACCTCTTCTTCAAGTTTAACTCCAGCTTTCATTTAAGCGCAGCTTAAATAACGGTAAAGCGCCGCTAAAACGAGCGGCGCTTAAGCGCTAATGACCAACACGTTCAACGTAAAAGAGGTCTAAAGGTAGAGCTTTTCTGAACTCAAACCTTGCTGCTAAACTTCTTTTGTTACAACTAAAAGACAATATACAGGAATTGGCCACTAGATGGCAGACTAGAATTACTAATAAACATACAGCCTCAAACATAGTAAACAGTATTATTTGGCAATCAATGTAACAATTCCTTTAAATTTCGATTATATCGACTTACGAACATTATTTCACAATGAAGTGAAGAAAAAATATACAATACTGAATACTGTGGTATATGGCTGTGGTGGCATATCAACAAATCCAATTCCAGATGTTTTTTTCCCAGATTTTGTTTAGAATGGAGTTTACAACAGTGCTATGTATCCTTTTCCTTAGCTTTCATGAATGTACATCGCTATTACCTAGGTAGTCATTTTTGTTTTTGACAAAGTAAAATTTTATGGTAGATTGTATTGTTTAAATTGTAGTGTTTGCCTGACCATAAGGTAGACTTTAAAAAATGGATACAAATCCCTAGCATACCTTTAGTTTTTACAAAGTTATACAAATGTATTGGCTGAGTGCGTGATCATGAAATATATTCTCTTATCTACAGCATATACTTTGATGCTCATTATTTGAATCCTCCTCCCAGGTGACACTCGAACGTTAAATTACAGAATATTGCAGGAAAATCTTTTTTACAGATACCGGCAAACCAGTTTTTATTACAATAGTGTACATGTACCTTCCTATTGTGCTAATGATCATAATGGTCCAAGAGCTGGCCCAGCATGATTTTTGTGTGTTTGACCAGCTGCTTGTGCATGTGTGTGCTTTTTTTTTAAAGCGGAATTCCACACAGAAATGGAACTTCCACTTTTCGGAACCCTCCCCCCCTCCAGTGTCACATTTGGCGCCTTTCAGGTGGGAGGAGGGGTGCAGATACCTGTCTAAGACAGGTATTTGCACCCACTTCCTGGCACAGACTCCCACTGGAGTCTACGCCTCTTTCCGTCCCTCCGCGCTGTCTCCTGGGAAACCCACAGGTCCCAGGAGATAGCGGGGACCAGTTACAATGCGCAGCGCGACTTGCGCATGCGCAGTAGGGAACCGGGAAGTAAAGCCACAACGCTTCACTTCCTGATTCCCTCACCTAGGATGGCGGCGGCAGCTACCGAGAGTCGAGAGAGACATCGCTGGACCCTGGGAGCAGTATTTGTAGCTGCTGGCTTTAATATTTTTTTTTTGGTGGACTCCCACTTTAACCACTTGCCGACCGCCTAACGACGATATACGTCAACAGAATGGCACGGGCAGGCAAAATCACGTACCTGGTACGTGATTGCCTTCCCGCGGGCGGGGGGTCCGATCGGACAACCCCCGGTGCCAGCGGAGGTCGGCTTTGGTCTGGGAGCGTTCAGTGATGAGGGGGAGGCCATCCGATCGTGGCCCCCCCCTCACGATCGCTCCCAGCCAATGAGAATCCTCCCCTGCCTGTGTGTAGTACACACAGGCAGAGGATGTGATGTCATCTCTCCTCGGCGCCGGAACGGAAACGGAAACGAAACTGCCGAGAAGATATTTGAGTGAGTGCACAACACACACACATCACAGTAGAACATGCCAGGCACACTTTACACCCCCGATCCCCCCTCGATCGCCCCCCGATCACCCCCCAATCACCCCCCCCCCCCTGTCACACTGACACCAAGCAGTTTTTTTTTTCTGATTACTGCATGGTGTCAGTTTGTGACAGTTAGAAGTGGTAGGGCAGTTAGTGTTAGCCCCCTGTAGGTCTAGGGTACCCCCCTAACCCCCCCTAATAAAGTTTTAACCCCTTGATCACCCCCTGTCACCAGTGTCACTAAGCGATCATTTTTATGATCGCTGTATTAGTGTCGCTGGTGACGCTAGTTAGTGACGTAAATATTTAGGTTCGCCGTCAGCGTTTTATAGCGACAGGGACCCCCATATACTACCTAATAAATGTTTTAACCCCTTGATTGCCCCCTAGTTAACCCTTTCACCACTGATCACCGTATAACCGTTACGGTTGACGCTGGTTAGTTCGTTCATTTTTTATAGTGTCAGAGCACCCGCCGTTTATTACCGAATAAAGGTTTGGCCCCCTGATTGTCCGGCGGTGATATGCGTCGCCCCAGGCAGCGTCCGATTAGCGCCAGTACCGCTAACACCCACGCACGCAGCATGCGCCTCCCTTAGTGGTATAGTATCTGAACGCATCAATATCTGATCCGATCAGATCTATACTAGCGTCCCCAGCAGTTTAGGGTTCCCAAAAATGCAGTGTTAGCGGGATCAGCCCAGATACCTGCTAGCACCTGCGTTTTGCCCCTCCACCCGACCCAGCCCACCCAAGTGCAGTATCGATCGATCACTGTCACTTACAAAACACTAAACGCATAACTGCAGCGTTCGCAGAGTCAGGCCTGATCCCTGCGATCGCTAACAGTTTTCTTGGTAGCGTTTTGGTGAACTGGCAAGCACCAGCCCCAAGCAGCATCAGATTAGCGCCAGTACCGCTAACACCCACACACGCAGCATACACCTCCCTTAGTGGTATAGTATCTGAACGGATCAATATCTGATCCGATCAGATCTATACTGGCGTCCCCAGCAGTTTAGGGTTCCCAAAAACGCAGTGTTAGCGGGATCAGCCCAGATACCTGCTAGCACCTGCGTTTTGCCCCTCCGCCCAGCCCAGCCCACCCAAGTGCAGTATCGATCGATCACTGTCACTTTCAAAACACAAAACACATAACTGCAGCGTTCGCAGAGTCAGGCCTGATGCCTGCGATCGCTAACAGTTTTTTTGGTAGCGTTTTGGTGAACTGGCAAGCGCCAGCGGCCTAGTACACCCCGGTCATAGTCAAACCAGCACTGCAGTAACACTTGGTGACGTGGCGAGTCCCATAAGTGAAGTTCAAGCTGGTGAGGTGGCAAGCTCAAGTAGTGTCCCGCTGCCACCAAAAAGACAAACACAGGCCCGTCGTGCCCATAATGCCCTTCCTGCTGCATTCGCCAATCCTAATTGGGAACCCACCATTTCTGCAGCGCCCGTACTTCCCCCATTCACATCCCCAACCAAATGCAGTCGGCTGCATGAGAGGCATTTTTATGTCCTCCCGAGTACCCCTACCCAACAAACCCCCTCAAAAAAGATGTCGTGTCTGCAGCAAGCGCGGATATAGGCGTGACACCCGCTATTATTGTCCCTCCTGTCCTGACAATCCTGGTTTTTGCATTGGTGAATGTTTTGAACGCTACCATACACTAGTTGAGTATTAGCGTAGGGTACAGCATTCCACAGGGTATCCCAAGATGCCATCGCATTTTGAGAGACCTGAACCTGGAACCGGTTACAGTTATAAAAGTTACAGTTACAAAAAAAAGTGTAAAAAAAAACAAAAAAAAAACACAAACAAAAATATAAAATAAAAAAAATAGTTGTCGTTTTATTGTTCTCTCTCTCTCTATTCTCTCTCCATTGTTATGCTCTTTTTTACTGTATTCTATTCTGCAATGTTTTATTGTTATTATGTTTTATCATGTTTGCTTTTCAGGTATGCAATTTTTTATACTTTACCGTTTACTGTGCTTTATTGCTAACCATTTTTTTGTCTTCAGGTACGCCGGTCACGACTTTGAGTGGTTATACCAGAATGATGCCTGCAGGTTTAGGTATCATCTTGGTATCATTCTTTTCAGCCAGCGGTCGGCTTTCATGTAAAAGCAATCCTAGCAGCTAATTAGCCTCTAGACTGCTTTTACAAGCAGTGGGAGGGAATGCCCCCCCCACCGTCTTCCGTGTTTTTCTCTGGCTCTCCTGTCTCAACAGGGAACCTGAGAATGCAGCCGGTGATTCAGCCAGCTGACCATAGAGCTGATCAGAGACCAGAGTGGTTCCGAACATCTCTATGGCCTAAGAAACCGGAAGCTACGAGCATTTTATGACTTAGATTTCGCTGGATGTAAACAGCGCCATTGGAAAATTGGGGAAGCATTTTATCACACCGATCTTGGTGTGGTCAGATGCTTTGAGGGCAGAGGAGAAATCTAGGGTCTAATAGACCCCAATTTTTTCAAAAAAGAGTACCTGTCACTACCTATTGCTATCATAGGGGATATTTACATTCCCTGAGATAACAATAAAAATGATTTAAAAAAAAAAAAAAGAAAGGAACAGTTTAAAAATAAGATAAAAAAGCAAAAAAATAATAAAGAAAAAAAAAAAAAAAGCACCCCTTTCCCCCCTGCTCTCGCGCTAAGGCGAACGCAAGCGTCGGTCTAGCGTCAAATGTAAACAGCAATTGCACCATGCATGTGAGGTATCACCGCGAAGGTCAGATCGAGGGCAGTAATTTTAGCAGTAGACCTCCTCTGTAAATCTAAAGTGGTAACCTGTAAAGGCTTTTAAAGGCTTTTAAAAATGTATTAATTTTGTTGCCACTGCACCTTTGTGCGCAATTTTAAAGCATGTCATGTTTGGTATCCATGTACTCGGCCTAAGATCATCTTTTTTATTTCATCAAACATTTGGGCAATATAGTGTGTTTTAGTGCATTCAAATTTAAAAAAGTGTATTTTTTCCCCCAAAAATGCATTTGAAAAATTGCTGTGTAAATACTGTGTGAAAAAAATGAAACGCCCACCATTTTAATCTGTAGGGCATTTGCTTTAAAAAAATATATAATGTTTGGGGGTTCAAAGTAATTTTCTTGCAAAAAAAAAATAATTTTTTCATGTAATCAAAAAGTGTCAGAAAGGGCTTTGTCTTCAAGTGGTTAGAAGAGTGGGTGATGTGTGACATAAGCTTCTAAATGTTGTGCATAAAATGCCAGGACAGTTCAAACCCCCCCCCCCAAATGACCCCATTTTGGAAAGTAGACACCCCAAGCTATTTGCTGAGAGGCATGTCGAGTCCATGGAATATTTTATATTGTGACACACGTTGCGGAAAGAGACAAATTTTTTTTTTTTTTTTGCACAAAGTTGTCACTAAATGATATATTGCTCAAACATGCCATGGGAATATGTGAAATTACACCCCAAAATACATTCTGTTGCTTCTCCTGAGTATGGGGATACCACATGTGTGGGACTTTTTGGGAGCCTAGCTGCGCACGGGACCCCGAAAACCAAGCACCGCCTTCAGGCTTTCTAAGGGCGTAAATTTTTGATTTCACTCTTCACTGCCTATCACAGTTTCGAAGGCCATGGAATGCCCAGGTGGCAAAAAAAAAACCCCAAATGACCCCATTTTGGAAAGTAGACACCCCAAGCTATTTGCTAAGCGGTATAGTGAGTATTTTGCAGACCTCACTTTTTGTCACAAAGTTTTGAAAATTGAAAAAAGAAAAAAAAATTTTTTTTTCTTGTCTTTCTTCATTTTCAAAAACAAATGAGAGCTGCAAAATACTCACCATGCCTCTCAGCAAATAGCTTGGGGTGTCTACTTTCCAAAATGGGGTCATTTTGGGGGGTTTGTGCCACCTGGGCATTCCATGGCCTCCGAAACTGTGATAGGCAGTGAAGAGTGAAATCAAAAATTTACACCCTTAGAAATCCTGAGGGCGGTGATTGGCTTTCGGGGCCCCGTACGCGGCTAGGCTCCTAAAAAGTCCCACACATGTGGTATCCCCATACTCAGGAGAAGCAGCTAAATGTATTTTGGGGTGCAATTCCACATATGCCCATGGCCTGTGTGAGCAATATATCATTTAGTGACAACTTTGTGCGAAAAAAAAAAAATTGTCACTTTCCCGCAACTTGTGTCAAAATATAAAATATTCCATGGACTCAACATGCCTCAAAGCAAATAGCTTGGGGTGTCTACTTTCCAAAATGGGGTCATTTGGGGGGGGTTTATTCCATCTGGGCATTTTATGGCCTTCAAAACTGTGATAGGTAGTGAGGAGTAAAATCAAAAATTTATGCCCTTAGAAATCCTGAAGGCAGTGATTGGTTTTCGGGGTCCCGTACGCGGCTAGGCTCCCAAAAAGTCCCACACATGTGGTATCTCCATACTCAGGAGAAGCAGCTAAATGTATTTTGGGGTGCAATTCCACATATACCCATGGCCTGTGTGAGCAATATATCATTTAGTGACAACTTTTTGTAATTTTTTTTTTTTTTTTTTGGCATTATTCAATCACTTGGGACAAAAAAATGAATATTCAATGGGCTCAACATGCCTCTCAGCAATTTCCTTCAGGTGTCTACTTTCCAAAATGGGGTCATTTGTGGGGGTTTTGTACTGCCCTGCCATTTTAGCACCTCAAGAAACGACATAGGCAGTCATAAATTAAAGGCTGTGTAAATTCCAGAAAATGTACCCTAGTTTGCTATAACTTTTGCGCAAACCAATAAATATACACTTATTGACATTTTTTTTACCAAAGACATGTGGCCGAATACATTTTGGCCTAAATGTATGACTAAAATTGAGATTTTTTTTAGAACAAAAAGTAGAAAATATCATTTTTTTTCAAAATTTTTGTTTTTTTTTCCGTGTATAGCGCAATAAAAATAAAAACGGCAGAGGTGATCAAATAACATCAAAAGAAAGCTCTATTTGTGGGAAGAAAAGGACGCAAATTTCGTTTGGGTACAGCATTGCATGACCGCGCAATTAGCAGTTAAAGCGACGCAGTGCCAAATTGTAAAAAGTGCTCTGGTCAGGAAGGGGGTAAATCCTTCCGGGGCTGAAGTGGTTAATGAGGATCTCAAACTGAAAGTTTGATCAGTCTGTGGCTGTACTTGCAATAAGTGCTAAACTTGTGGGACTTTTGATTTCAGTTGCCGGTAAGCCTAGTCTATAACCAGAAAATATTTGAGCCAAAGATGTTCAGTTCGACTAAGTAAGTCTCGGTTCACACTGGGGCGGCTTTAAAGGCGCCCGTACAGCGCGACTTCAGCTTGCAAACGACTTCTGTAATAGAAGTGAATGCAAGCCACTCTGAAGTCGCCCCCAAAAGGTACAGGAACCTTTTTCTAAGTCGGAGCGACTTGTGTCGCTCCGATTAGAACGGTTCCATTGCACTGCATGTAGCACGACTTGTCAGACGTCGCCTGACAGGTCATCTCAGTGTGAACCCGAGCCTTACAGCTGTAGAAAGAAGGCTCAAATTGGGCATAAGCTGCAATTATGAACATTTGCTACCTAGTGATTTGCAAAAACTGTTGCTTTAAAAAGTTAATTAATATTTCACGATAGCATAAGTAATACCTTTGTCTATACAGGAGCCTTTATTCTTGATTTATTTTTTTCTTGATACTGCTTGTGCTTCAAGATCTGTGTCCAAACAATGGAACGCCATCCACTGCCCCAGTGAGAAAGATTGCACCTTAATCCCTTGAGAATGGCATTGTACAGCTACAAATGTTTTCCTTCATGAACTTTGCATAGCACAGCTTACAGCAAAGTGAGTGCCACCATTTTGGATTATTCTGGGAGAGCTTTGTTTGCTGTATCATAGCATCCCTGTAACCACGCGCCTGGAACTGAAGTGCACCTTTCTAACAGCCTTCATTACATTACACTGGGGGATTTTAGGGGAACAGAAGCAAAAGGGGGGGTGGGGAGTGGGGTACAGCCTTGATTCCAAGTCTTATTCTGCAAAATAAATTAGTGGATTGTCTATGATCCTGTCATAGGTTCACTTTAAAGCTGAACTCCAGGCCAGCTCTCGGAAAAACCAAAATGATTCACTTGTGTTGGCTTCTCTTCCCTCCCCACACTACAAGAGTTAAATGCTAGGGTACCACTAAATAGGACTTTTACTCACCTTATCCCTCCCCCATTGGCTCCCTCTACGATATAATACTGCCCCCCCTACAGGTTTTTCTCTTAAAGTGATTGCAAAGGTTCGTTTTTCTTTTTTTTAAATAACAAACATGTCATACTCCCCTGCCCTGTTGTGTAAGGGTTTTGCACAGAGCGGCCCCGATCCTCCTTTTCTGGGGTCCCCCAGTGGCGCTCATGGCCCCTCCTCTTCATCGGGTGCCCCCACAGGGAGTGGCTTTCCATGGGGGCACTCGTGTGGGCGCACTCCCGAGTCCTGTTGCTGCGTCCATTGACACAGACAGCAGGACTCTGCCCTGCCCCCCGACTCCCGTTTCACTGGATTTGATTGACAGCAGCGGGAGCCAATGGCTATTAATCTGTCCAATTAGTACCCAAGACAGCAGCTGGAACGGCTGTGCTCGCGCTCATCGCTGGAACGATCAGGCTCAGGTAAGAAAAGGGGGGGGGGGGGCTCTGTGGGGCAGCTGCAGCACAGAAGGTTTTTAACCTTAATGAATTCATTGCATTAAGGTGAAAAACCATGAGGGTTTACAACTCCTTTAAGTGCTCAGGCTTTTACAGGCACTCTGACAGCATCAAGTACATTGCAAAAGCAACAGCACTGTATCATACACGAGGATGCTGAGGTACCCGCTTACAACCTGGAGCGTTGAGTACTGGCTGCCCCGGGAGCGAGGGACAAGGTAACTAACAGTTCTTTGCTGGGTGGATTTGATTTAAATCAAGTTGATTTATTATTATCATAATTTTTAAAGAGCAACTGTCATCTCTGTCTCGCAGCGGCTCTTCCTCTGACCCGCTGTTGACTCACCAACAGTCCCATTCACTTTAATGGGACAGCTGGTGATGCGGAAGTGACACAACAAGGTGAGGGACGTGGTGGCAGCAGGTGAGTGGATGTCCGTTAACAGGCGCTGTAATAATGGATCTGAAATGACAGGTGATCTTTAAGGACTCATTCTTGCTGGTAGTTAGAATCTTTAATATTTGCAAACAAAATGAAGGTTTCCTATTTAGAATAATAAGCTGTCAGGCTAGTAAAAATTCCCAAACTGGGTCTTTTTTTTTTTTTGTTTACGGCCCGCAGCCATTTTGCTCCTCAAGGGAGGAATAAAGCACTTCAAGCTATGTGCAGAAAGATCACAAGGTTTATAAGCTGCTTAGAAGGTTTCACATTAATTTTTGCTGCTTGCCCTTCCTCCTCACACTTAAGAGTCTGGTACAGATGCATTTCTCTTCAAATAATCATACAGTTTGTAGTGTACATAGATTTGCAAAACAATGGGATAAGGGAATATTCCTGAACGTTGTTTTATCTCATAGTTACTGTGAAATTGTATGAATGCAGTGCATGTTATCTCAGCTTGCAGAGCTTGGATTCATTGAATGAGTTTACCAAAAAAGTAAATATTGCAGAATATACAGCCTCATGCTACATAACAAAGCTTTATTTCATGCTGAATAAACTAAATTATTAATGTATTTTTACTCCAAAAGCATTTTATTAAAATACATTTGATAAAAATCAAAAAATCTGATTCAAATAAAAAAAATCTGATTTTTTTGATTTGTTTAAAAAAATCATTGATTTTTATCCACCCTGGTTCTTTGTACAGGTACTTGGTAAATTTCAGCTGCAAATATATTCCTCAATAGTTGCAAAGGATATACTTTGCGTCAACCCCATGCATTTATAAACCCAGATATCTTGAAAAACTAGTGACATGTGACATGTTTAAATTAATAAATATGTTAACCCCAACTTTTCATTTCTGATATGTGTCTGTTGTATATGTACGTGTATGAAAAAGTATCCTGTTCTCTTGGTATTGCTTCTTTTGTGTGAAATACCCGGTGTTCCTGCCAGTCCCCATGCTCTTCTATTTCAAACTGACCACACTAGGAATGAGAGCACAGTGTAGTCAGCTGTTTAGCTGTGCTGAGAACTCAGCCTGCCCTCCTCCAATGATCAGACATGTGCTGACGCATACCCCCTGCACAGCCATTCACTTGGAAGTTCGGTGGGCTGCTGTTTCTCCTCCCTCAGGTCTCTGAGCTCCTTATTCAGCTGATAATAGAGTGTATGTGATCACTTATAAAAAAGGAAAAAAAAGTATCTACATAAAGTTTTACATTCTATTTCTATTTTAAACTGAATGGATTGCTAACTAAAGGCTCCTGTATGACAGTTTAAGTACCAAGTATAAACCTCATAAAGTAAACAAAAAAACTTCCTTTACCTTCCCTGGCTCATTTGGACCTCTAACACTCCCTTCTCAGATATGGCAGTTCACAGTAGAAGAGTTTCCACAACAGAGGCAGTACTGTCACTCCAGAAAGCAGTTGGCAGGCCTAGGTGTGGCCAGGTACTCACTGAGAAGTTACAAGTTTGTGAATCAGCAGTGATGATGCCAATAGCCATGCCCCCTGCAACATTTTTCCATAATAGTGTAGTTCAAGCAGGAACAGCCTACATGAGTTCAGAAGCAGTGCAGCATCATTGTCACGCCATCACAGGAAGCTGAATGATGGACTTCACCGGCAAGCTCAACAGGTATTTGTGGGACTTTGCATGGGGGCTAAAGCCTAGTAGACATGGGCTGAATGTTGGGCGACATTGACCGGTTCAATAAAAACCCGCGGACATTCAGCCCGTGTGTATGGCAGCCAGTCCAACAGAAGCCGGCTGTTCGGCTTTGCCCTTTAATTGGGCCTTTACGCTCAGGGGTGGGACCAATGTCCCAATCGCTTGACCAATGTGATTGGCTGTCACAATGGTCACACGACTGGAAACCCGTCTTGCCGGCTCCCTATCATGAGTAGAGAGCATCTATGACAGCTCAGTTACTGTGCTGGGAGCGCGTGATAAGCATGAAAACCTTTGGTTGTCCATGAATGCAGATGTGTGTAAAGGCCGTATGGACATTCAAGACCACTATCTTTGCTGCTTGCACATGTGTTCTGTGGGCGGCAAGAAGTTACAGGATTAAAATAATCTGTTTTTGTTTTGCAGTCAGCTTGTTCAACGTGAAATCAGTTGACTGGAGTTTGGTCATTGATCAAGCAGTATTGCTTATAAAAGACTTATCCTCCAGCATCTTAAACTACCACTATTGCTATATTTATTATTGAAAAATAAACGCATACATTTAAATAATGTTCTTTCCTCGTTTTCTCTGTAGCCATGTTATTATTCTTTTTCCCTGCTCCCGAATCCCGCGCCACCAGTTTGAATGGATGACATCATTATGACGAGTCTGCCTTCTAATGTGTTTTTGTTGCCACCAATGACGCCAGCGCCAGATCTCGTGCAATCTCAGTCTGATATCTGGCTCTGTTGTTGGCTATGGCATAGTAAGCAGTATTATGATACCCGACACTTACTTGATTGAAGCCATGGCAATGTTTAAACAATAGTAGGATGACATCTAAAGGGAAAAAAAAGCCCTTTCCCCAAAAAGTTGCTAAATCTCACAAGATCTCCTAGTTTAGAGGTAAAGTCTTGTTATTTTTCCTATAAAAACCTGTTATACTTACCTGCTCTGTTGCAGTGGATTTGCACAGAGCAGCCTGAATCTCTCCTCGTCTCTCTAATGTGCTCCTGGCTCCTCCCTCCTGTTCAGTGCCCCCACAGCAAGCAGCTTGCTATGGGGGCACCCCAGCTGAGTCACAACTCCCGGTGTCCATTCAGACACAGAGCCCTGACCTGGCCCGTCCCCTCTCTCCCCTGATTGGCTAGCCTAATTTGACAGCAGCGGCAGCCAATGGCGATGCTGCTGTGTCTTAGCCAATCGAGAGAGAATCTCGGACGGCTGAGACAGACGTGGACATCGCTGGACAGAGAAGGACCTTAGGTAAGTGTTAGAGGGGCTGAGGGGGACTGCTGCACACAGAAGGTTTTTTTATCTTAATGCATAGAATACATTAAGATAAAAAAAAAACCTTTCTGCCTTTACAACTCCTTTAAAGTGGAGGTCTGCCTACCATTCATTTTTTTTTTTTATTAGTAATTCAGACACTTTACTAATCACAAAATAATACTCACTGTTTTGGTGTAATATATCAGCCACTGTCTGTTTTCGTATCTAAGAAGAAGTTATAAAAACTGATGATGGCCCGTTCCATCTTGCTTGTGGGAATGTGAAGCCTACAAGCATTGATTTCCTAGATGCAGTGAATGCTGATCTCCCAGCATTCACCGCTCGTTCCCGCCAATGCTCATTGTTTACGGCACGGAGCCCAGGTTGCCATCACAATGGGCAGCGTCGTCGGAAGTTCCTGCCCCGCTGTGATGGCAACCAAACCACGATCTCTCGAGATTTTGCGCCGCCGTTCTGCACTAACTCTTGGGAAGCCTGACACTTGGCTCCCAGGAGACAGTGCGGCGCTGGGGAAAAGCAATAAACACGCCTACTCCCGCGGGAGTGATAGACAGGAAGTGCCAGAATAAACTACGCTACTAAGGTAATTACAGCGCTAACATTTTTTTTTTGGGTCATTTGAACATCTATGCAATGAACTGAAGGGGTTAAGATTAAGTTATGAATTTGTGTGAACCTCCGCTTTAAGCTATTTACCTGGAGTACAGCTTTAAATATACTTTAAATGTGCTTTTAAATACCATAGTGACGTCTCTATTAGGTGGTGTTCTGATTAAAATGTTATTGATGAAGCATTTAGAGCCGAGTTAAGCTTGTATTTTAATCCCTTTGCTGTCAGAATAAAAAGACTGTGTATGCAATTAGCATTAACCTAATAAGACGCCTCTGACATTGCTGTTTGTGCCATGGCAAACTAGTCGAAAATAGATTTAAATGAGGATTCCTAACTAGCCTTATTAACAACTAAAGAAATGAGCACAATACAGTTACTGTTATTTCCTTTGTGTCAAAACTATTTGCTAGTAGCAGCAGGGGGGTACTGTTTCACTTTATAAGATAAATATAGTACACAGTCTATTTAAGGAGCAAAAATGGCAAGCATATTTCAACTTAATTTAGAGTTTAAATGTATTAGATAATGTATTTTTATGTAATCTTTAATTATACATTGTTGGAAGTAAGGCATATTTCAGGAGGTGCGACAATCAAATGTCTATAAATAAAGCTTTAAAAGATTTCCCCAGCCCATATGTTTTCAGAAAGCACCTATAAAATTACAGATGGCTTTGTTACAACAGTACTTATAATTAAAAAAATTTATTAGCACCCATTACTGCAACAAAAATATCCAAAATCCCCATCAAATATAGATGATAAGAATGGGTAATGTTAATAAATTACAAAAATATGTGCAATTTTAAAATTGTGTGTTTCTTCAAATTTGTGAAATTTAAAGATATGAGATGTGACGAACGTGGGTGTCAGATCCCTGCCTACCTCGCTAACTCGGGACGAAGCAGGGCCAACCTCACACCACGCTGTCACTTACGTAACAATGCCACTCTCAGCTGCGCCCAGCGCAAAGATTTTCCAGCTTGCTGGACCACAAAGGGTTTATTATGAAAAGGTAAAAGTTGATGCGAATAAAACATTTACAGAAAAAATATGTTTCAAAAGATAAAGACACTATACAGCCACAAAGCAATAAGGTAGAATTGGGAAGGAAGAATACTTGCAATTAATGTCCGAGGGTTGATCAGAGTTCGATCGATGAGCTAGGTAATCGGTACTCAACTTGGCAGATGTTCCTTTGTGGATGGTAAAAGGAGAACTGACCATTGTCTTGGCATCTCCTCTTTTCTGTCAAATCAAAGGGGGTGTTGACAGCGACCAGTAACCAATCATCTGGTCATCTTGTTTAGGGGTTGGTTGCTGGGAGGTGTCTACACTTATGACCACGTCCCAGGTACACTTTGTGATAGATATTCATATCTCTGCAGCTCTACTGTTTATAGACTGCAAATATCCATATTCTTGTTCAGCGTGAGATTTCCTTCAAAACAAATCTAAACATGCCATATCTCCAGTGTATAGCCTAATTAGGAGGAATAAGGGGTACCAGTGGTTTCCCATAAGACCTGACATAGGGGTGTCTGGACTTGAAACGTTACAAATTATCTGAGGAAACGAAATATGTCCATATTATGGCTGTGCTATTACTAAGTCGGAAGTTATGAAACATGCTGAAATTTCATACTTATTCCACTGTTTTAAGCTTGATGTGTATTCGGACATTTTACAGCCAGGGCCTGTTGGGTCTCTGAATGGAGAGGGTGACAGTTTTACGACAGGCCTGAACATTCTGCCCTTTCAACAAGCTGTTTTTACTGACCTAGCCTGGTTCTGTTTTCTCTGTTGAGATAACCTTTTCTTTTGAATTTTAAAATCTTTGAATTCCTAAGATAAGGGAGGAGGGAGGAGGGAGTTCAGATTTCTCTGTAATGTATACGGTTAGCCAAGCTGTCATGGCTGCGTTCCAAACAACATGGCAGCTAGCTACAGCGTCTCATGTCCAGTACGTGATATCGTTACATGAGAAACTGTAAATAGGCAATTTGCGCTAGAAAACATTACTCAATTCAATGTACTAACAATAGTTTACAAAGTCACCCACAACTCTGCCCCCAGTTACATCACTAACCTAGTCTCAAAATACCAACCAAGCCTCTCTCTTTGGTCCTCCCAAGACCTCCTGCTCTCTAGCTCCCTGGTCACCTCCTCCCATGCTTGCCTCCAGGATTTCTCCAGAGCTTCTCCCATTCTTTAGAACTCCCTACCCCAATCTGTCCGACTGTCCCCTAATCTGTCCATCTTTAGACAATCCCTGAAAACCCTTCTCTTTAAAGAAGCCTATCCTGCGTCTAACTAATGCACTGTTTTACTTTCTCCATCAACTCACCCACCACAGCTATTACCTTTTGTATCAATTGACCCTCCCTCTTAGATTGTAAGCTCTGATGAGCAGGGCCCTCTGAGTCCTCCTGTACCAAATTGTAATGTAACTGTAATGTCTGTCTTCATTTTGTTAAGTGCTGCGCAAACTGTTGGCGCTATATAAATCCTGTATAATAATTATTACTTATATATAGCTTTAACCACTTGCCCTCTGGAATATCTACCCCGATTCATGACCAGGCCACTTTTTGCTATACAGCACTGTGTTATTTTAACTGACAATTGAGTGGTCATGCAACGCTGTACCCAAATAAAATTTCTGTATTTTTTCCCCACAAGTAGGGCTTTCTTTTGGTGGTATTTGATCACCACTGCGTTTTTTATTGTTTGTGCTATAAAAAAAAGACAATTTTGAATTTTTGAAAAAAAAATTTTTTTTTTACTTTCTGCTATAAAACATTTCCAAAAAAATCAAAAAAAAAAATCAAATTTCTTTATTAATTTAGGCTAATATGTATTCTGCTACATGTTTTTGGTAAACAAATCTCAATAAGTGTATATTGATTGGTCAGTGTCTGCAAACTATGGGCTATATGCTGGAACTTTTATTTATTTATTTATTTACTAGTAATGGAGGCGATCAGCAACTTATGGCGGGACTGCGATATTGCGGCAGACAATCGGACACTAACTTACACTTTTTGGGAACCAGTGACACTAATACAGTGATCAGGGCTAAAAATATGCACTCTCACTGTACTAATGACACTGTCTGGGAAGGGATTAAGCATCTAGGGCGATCAAAGGGTTAAATATGTGCCATAAATCACATATATACATTATATATATATATATATATATATATACACACACAATGGGGACGGAAAGTATTCAGACCCCCTTACATTTTTCACTCTGTTATATTGCAACCATTTGCTAAAATCATTTAAGTTCATTTTTTTCCTCATTAATGTACACACAACACCCCATATTGACAGAAAAACACAGAATTGTTGACATTTTTGCAGATTTATTAAAAAAGAAAAACCGAAATATCACATGGTCCTAAGCATTCAGACCCTTTGTTCAGTATTTAGTAGAAGCATCCTTTTGATCTAATACAGCCATGAGTCTTTTTGGGAAGGATGCAAGGTTTTCGTCCAGGATATCCCTGTACTTGGCCGCATTCATCTTTCCCTCTATTGCAACCAGTCATCCTGTCCCTGCAGCTGAAAAACACCCCCACAGCATGATGCTGCCACCACCATGCTTCACTGTTGGGACTGTATTGGACAGGTGATGAGCAGTGCCTGATTTTCTCCACACATACCGCTTAGAATTAAGGCCAAAAAGTTCTATCTTGGTCTCATCAGACCAGAGAATCTTATTTCTCACCATCTTGGAGTCCTTCAGGTGTTTTTTAGCAAACTCCATGCGGGCTTTCATGTGTCTTGCACTGAGGAGAGGCTTCCGTCGGGCCACTTTGCCATAAAGCCCCGACTGGTGGAGGGCTGCAGTGATGGTTGACTTTCTACAACTTTCTCCCATCTCCCGACTGCATCTCTGGAGCTCAGCCACAGTGATCTTTGGGTTCTTCTTTACCTCTCTCACCAAGGCTCTTCTCCCCCTATAGCTCAGTTTGGCTGGATGCCCAGTTCTAGGAAGGGTTCTGGTCGTCCCAAACGTCTTCCATTTAAGGATTATGGAGGCCACTGTGCTCTTAGGAACCTTAAGTGCAGCAGAAATTTTTTTTGTAACCTTGGCCAGATCTGTGCCTTGCCACAATTCTGTCTCTGAGCTCTTCAGGCAGTTCCTTTTGACCTCATGATTCTCATTTGTTCTGACTTGCACTGTGAGCTGTAAGGTCTTATATAGACAGGTGTGTGGCTTTCCTAATCAAGTACAATCAGTATAATCAAACACAGCTGGACTCAAATGAAGGTGTATAACCATCTCAAGGATGATCAGAAGAAATGGACAGCACCTGAGTTAAATAT
Source organism: Lithobates septentrionalis (assembly GCA_037952835.1). Classification (NCBI taxonomy): domain Eukaryota; kingdom Metazoa; phylum Chordata; class Amphibia; order Anura; family Ranidae; genus Lithobates; species Lithobates septentrionalis. The sequence goes on along the minus strand of JBBDGP010000859.1, from coordinate 2,525,382 downwards.
ATGAGTGTCACAGCAAAGGGTCTTAATACTTAGGACCAGGTGATATTTCAGTTTTTCTTCTTTAACCACTTCGCGCCCGCGCTATAGCCAAAAGACGGCTGCAGCGCGGATGCTACCTACCGGATGGCCGTCCCTGGACGTCCTGCTGTTTACTTCCGCGATGCGCGCTCCCGCGGGCACGCTTAAGGGAAGTTCTGTGCTGGCCGTGTCCCTTGGACACAGCCAGTCACAGATCGCCGTAAACGGCCAATTACAGTGGGCGTTTACAGTGCGATCGGCGGTCCTAATGAGAGATGATCTCATATGTAAACATATGAGATCATCTCTCATCGCTGGCTCTCCCTCCTCACAGAGACAGTGTGTGAGGAGGGAGAGCGAACCGCTGCAGCGGTGTCATCCCTCCCCACTGTCATCTGTCCCCAGTGCCATCCCTCCCCACTGTCATCTGTCCCCAGTGCCATCCCTCCCCACTGCCATCTGTCCCCAGTGCCATCCCTCACCACTGTTATCGGTCCCCAGTGCCATCCCTCCCCACTGCCATCCGTCCCCAGTGCCATCCGTCCCCAGTGCCATCCGTCCCCAGTGCCATCCGTCCCCAGTGCCATCCCTCCGCAGTGCCATCCATCCCCAGTGCCATCCCTCCCCAGTGCCATCTGTCCCCAGTGCCATCTGTCCCCAGTGCCATCCGTCCCCAGTGCCATCTGTCCCCAGTGCCACATATTAGTGCCATCTGTCATCAGTGCCACATATTAGTGCTATCTGTCATCAGTGCCACCTGTCAGTGTCACGTGTCATCAGTGCCACGTATCAGTGGCATCTGTCATCAGTGTCACGTGCCATCAGTGCCACGTATTAGTGCCATCTGTCATCAGTGCCACGTATTAGTGCCATCTGTCATCAGTGCCACGTATTAGTGCCATCTGTCATCAGTGCCACATATTAGTGCCATCTGTCATCAGTGTCTTGTGTCATCAGTGCCACGTATTAGTGCCATCTGTCAGTGCCACGTTTTAGTGCCAAATGTCATCAGTGCCACGTATTAGTGCCATCTGTCATCAGTGCCATGTCAGTGTCATCAGTGCCACGTATCAGTGCCATCTGTCATTAGTGCCACATCAGTGTCATCAGTGCCACGTATCAGTGCCATCTGTCATCAGTGCCACATCAGCGTCATGTGTTATTGTACTGGTGCTCCAGGGCCTTCAAAAGTGTAATAGGTAGTCAACAAGTTAGATGTGTAATTTATGTCCCTAGAACGCCTGACGGTGCTCCCTGCATGTTGGGCCTCTGTATGTGGCCAGGCTGTAAAAAAGTCCCACACATGTGGTATCCCCATACTCAGGAGTAGCAGAATGTATTTTGGGGTGTTATTTGTGGTATATACATGCCATGTGAGAGAAATAACCTATTACAATGACAATTTTGTGGGGAAAAAAATCTTCATTTTGCAAAGAATTGTGGGAAAAAATGACAACATCAAAAACCTCACCATGCATCTTACTAAATACCTTGGAATGTCTACTTTCAAAAAAGGGGTCATTTGGGGGGTATTTGTACTTTCCTGGCTTGTTCGGGTCGCAAGAAATGAGATAGACCACCAGTACTTCAGGTGTGATCAATTTTTTATGATTTGCACCATAGCTTGTAGACTCTCTAACTTTCACAAAGACCAAATAATATCCACTAATTTGGGTTATTTTTTTACCAAAGATATGTAGCAGTATAAATTGTGGCCAAAATTTATGAAGAAAAATTAATAATTTGCAAAATTTTATCACAGAAACTAAGAAAAATTCTTTTTTTTCAAAATTTTCGGTCTTTTTTCATTTATAGCGCAAAAAATAAAAAAACCCAGAGGTGATCAAATACCACCAAAAGAAAGCTCTATTTGTATGAAAAAAAGGACAAAAATTTCATTTGGGTACAGTATTACATGACTGAGTAATTGTCATTCAAAGTGTGAGAGCGCCGAAAGCTGAAAATTGGTCTGGGCAGGAGGGGGGTTTAAGTGCCCAGTAGGCAAGTGGTTAATAAATCTGCAAACATGTCAACAATTCTGTGTTTACATTAATGAGGAAAAAAATGAACTTAAATGATTTTAGCAAATGGCTGCAATATAACAAAGAGTGAAAAATTTAAGGAGGTCTGAATACTTTCCGTCCCCACTGTGTATTTATATATATATATATATATATATATATATATATATATATATATATATATATATATATATATATATATATATATATATATATATACATTTTTTGTGTAGTAAGATGTATGCCAGGCCACAAGGGCACATGAAAAATGAACCAAAATGCATATGTTAAAACTGTGTAATGCATTCATTTATGTATTGTCCCTGGATGTTGGTGGGTCACATGTGGCCCTTTATGACATGACATTCTGTTGCAGTCAGACAGGATTCTAGTCAGTCTTTGACATTCTGTTTGTTTGTTAATAATTATGTTAAAACTCTTTGGTCTGATATATTGTCATACAGGGGTTGATTTACTAAAACCAGAAAGTGCAAAATCTGGTGCAGCTCTGCATAGAAACCAATCAGCTTCCAGTTTTTTCTCAAAGCTCAATTGAACAAGGTGAAGTTTGAAGCAGATTGGCTACCATGCACAGCTGCACCAGATTTTTCACTCTCCAGTTTTAGTAAATCAGCCCCCCAGTGTTTCTATTACTTTGTACTGTAACTGACTTGTTCTTATGTTTAAAACTATTTTGTAAAGGCTTTGGGAGGTTGGCATTCCAAATACATTTATTTATTATGCAACAAAATAATGCTGCTGCATTGACTTCAAGAGCCTACTTGCACACTGTGGGAAAGAACTCTTGGGAGATGTAGTTCTGAGAGCATACTGATACAAGGACCCCAGGTAAAAGGAGGTCAAAGTGAGGTTATGTGGAATAAATCCACTACTTAGGATCATCCACTAAAGCTTGTGTTATTATTTGCAGCTATCCACAAACTCCTCATATCCTTAAGGCAAATATGCTGTTAGGAGTCACCATAATTTTTTTTTATTTTTGTCGTCTCATCCCTGATGCTGCAGTACTGTCAGATTTGTACATATAGCACACACATTCACCTCTACATATATATATATATATATATATGGTGAGTTGTTCTGTAATGAAAGTGACAATTTATACCTGATTAGGAGATAAAAAAGCTCACTCCTGTAATTTGTAAAATATTGCATATTGTCTGTTGTCTGACTTTTAAATAAGTCTTCATGGAAGCTATTGAGAATGACTTGCTATTTTACAAAGCATGTATGCTCTGTACCACTGGAGCATATAGTCTTCTTTTTATTGTGACATTTGAGGACATGTTTGGTTTAAGGACAATTGAGAGTTTGTAGACAGCTTCTGGATATAACGTAAGTCTTAGCGGATGATCTGATGCAGCGGATTTATTCTACACAAGCTCATTATGACCTCTTCTCACCTAGGGTTGTTTATGATAAATAGTGCTTTAGCAAAGCAAGTGTCATCCAGTTAGGTTTCGTATTTACGTACTTTAGCAAAATGACTGTGGTTTATTGGCCCTCTGGCTAGATTAGTAGTTAGTTGTACCTGATGGCTTAAAGACCAACTCCACCTTTTGTATTATTATTATTATTTTTTTTTTATTAAACACCCTCAACATCCCCCATTCAAAAAAAAGAAAGAAATAAAGCAATACTCACACTTTCCATGCTCCAGCAATGTCCTTGGCATTTTTCTCTGCTTTTGGGCACTGGTCCTCGTATGAGTTTCCGGGTAGGATGACACCCAGCATTATTTAACCCAATTCCAGTGAGCATCATCAAGCATCCTGGTCTCTCAATGGAATGCTTCATAGACTGGACACTTGCACATTGTAACATGTTGTTGCTCATGTTTTCACCTGCCAGACTACAAGGAAGTAAAGTATGTATACATTTTTGGATTAAAATATAGGTGCAGGGTTCAAGGTATGAGGGGTGACAAACTGGAGCTGAGCTTTAATAAAGCAGGGCTCAGTTTTTGCTCCATAAAATTTACTTTACATAATTGTAAATTTCATTGATCTTGGTCTGGGCTATTGCAGAATGTAAAGCCAGTTAAACAATAGTAGTGAAACATGCCATTTTGGTGTTGTAGTATATTTTGTTGGTAAGGAAAGAAACAAAGACTGCATTTTACTGACTCTGTACTGTAAATGTACATTTAATTTTTCCATTCAGCATGTTTTTTTGGGAAAATATTTTGTAGTTTAATGTATTCTCCTTTAATATCATATAGTGGTTGATTTCTCTTTCCATACTTTATTCTGATACGTTTACTAAGGAGTTGAACATGGGTGCTTGTTGTAGAGCTTTATTGTTGCAGAGAAAGCTAAATGAATTATTTATGCAGTAGAATATGTCTGATCTCTTATCAAGGCTATTGTATAAAAAATAGACTTTGCAAGCCACTGTTTGTTCCATCTCGCATCTCTTTCTATTTCATTTAGAAGATAGGTAATAAGCTATGATGACAGTGGACCATGCATTATGATTAGGATTACCTATAGAATTTCATTTATAGGTCACAGCTGCTCGAGTAGCTTTGCATAGTTGCGAGAATGTGTACTATTCTGATCCTACAAGTAATTTAATAGGAGAAAATTGAACAGCATCCTCATGCATTTCAGATTTTACTGTTGGCTTTATAAGCAGGTGGGTGGTTTTCTCAGTATGTAAAAGCACGATGAAGGAATTAATAAAAAAAGTTTTTTTCTTTTCAGTTTTTGTGTTTTCGTAAATCAGTTAAGTGCATTTACATCAGTTCATGTGTTCCATTTCAATATGTTTGTTGAAATTTTGAAGAAGGTTTACAGACAGGTATGTAAACAAGCATATAGTCAAGAGGTAAAGATAGAGAAGAACAACAATGTCCATATACAGGCAATAAGTGTATAGTCCTTACTGGAAAGATAATGTAATACTAAGGTAAACAAGTATATTTTCAGGGTCCATGGAATGGGGGTTATGGGTGGGCTACTGTTGTATTGAGATTATATCTCAATCTTGCAATGTGCGTTTTATGTAAACAAGAGACCATAAAAAATGAATAGAAGTATTGCTTGTGTTTTTTGTCTGAGTATGGCTTGGTGTATGTATACCATTTTTTTTTAATTTAGCTTGCCTGGAGTAATTCATTAGAGGGAAAAAAAAGAAAGGGAAGAACTAGAAGAGTGCAGAATAAGGGTCCAAGAATAAGTAAGGGGAAGAGTTAAGTGGTGAGAAAAGGGGGTAGGAAGGGGAGTGAAATGGTGAGGGAAAAATTATTAGGTGACAGCCCCTTTTGTGCCCACAAAAGGCATGATAAAGTAAGTTTTGAGAGGTCCGAGGAGAAGAGATTGGGGGAAGGCTAGGGGCTTACAGATTGTCATGGGTATAAAAAAGTGTTGAGAAAAGTCTATAAATGTTTGTTTAGAATCTAATTATGAATGGGCAGAACCACTGTTTATTCATAACATTGCACTCTGTGCTTCATCACCTAAAGCAGATATGCAGGTTGAGATTAGTTATTTTGGATGGGATAAGGTACAGTGCCTTGAAAAAAATATTCACACCTCCTTGAAATTTTCCACATTTGGTCATGTTACAAACAAAAATGGAAATGTAGTTTATTGTGATTTTATGTGTTAGACCAACACAAAGTGACACATAATTGTGACGTGGAAGGAAAATGATAAATGGTTTTCCACATTTTTTACAAATAAATATATGAAGTGTGGCGTGCATTTGTATTCAGCCCCCTTTTACTCTGATAACCCTAACTAAAATCTAGTGGAACCAATTGCCTTCAGAAGTCACCTAATTAGTAAATAGAGTCCACTTGTGTGTGATTTAATCTCAGTACAAATACAGCTGTTCTGTGAAGCAGAGGTTTGTTAGAAAACCTTAGTGAACAAAAAGCATAAGGAGGGTCAAGAAACACACCAGCCAGGTCAGGGATAAAGTTGTGGAGAAGTTTAAAGCAGGGTTAGATTATAAAATAATATCCCAAGCTTTGAACATCTCACGGAGCACTGTTCAATCCATCACCTGAAAGTGGAAAGAGTATTTGCACAACTGCAAACCTACCAAGACATGGCCGTCCACCTAAACTGACAGGCCGGGCAAGGAGAGCATTAAACAGAGAAGCAGCCAAGAGACCCATGGTAACTCTGGAGAAGTTGAAGAGATCCACAACTCAGGTGGGAGAATCTGTTCACATGACAACTATTAGTCGTGCACTCCACAAATCTGGCCTTTATAGAAGATTGACAGGAAGAAAGCTATTGTTGCAAGAAAGCCATAAGAAGTCCCGTTTGCAGTTTGCGAGAAACCATATGGGGGACACAGCAAACATGTGGAAGAAAGTGATCTGGTCAGATGAGACCAAAATTTTACTTTTTGGCCTAAAAGCAAAACGCTATGTGTTGCGGAAAACTAACACTGCACATCACCCTGAACACACCACCCCCACCATGAAACATGGTGGTGGCAGCATTATGTTGTGGGGAGGCTTTTCTTCAGCAGGGACAGGAAAGCTGGTCAGAATTGATAGGAAGATGGATGGAGCCAAATACAGGGCACTCTTAGAAGAAAACCTGTTAGAGTCTGCAAAAAAACTTGAGACTGGCGTAGAGGTTCACCTTCCAGCAGGACAACGACCCTAAACATACAGCCAGAGCTACATGGTTTACAATGGTTTATATCAACGCAATTGAGAATCTTTGGCAAGACTTGAAAACTGCTGTTCACAAACGCTCTCCATCCAATCTGACAGAGCTTGAGCTATTTTGCAAAGAAGAATGGGCAAAAATATCACTCACTAGATGAGCAAAGCTGGTAGAGACATCCCCAAAAAGACTTATAGCTGTAATTGCAGCGAAAGGTGGTTCTACAAAGTATTGACTTAAGGGGGCTTAATACAAATGCACGTCACACTTTTCACATATTTATTTGTAAAGATTTGGAAAACCATTTATAATTTTCCTTCCACTTCACAATTATGTGACACCAAATGTGTCGTCTACCTTCTCCGGTGTCCGTGTGGTCTGCAGTATGTTGAGTGGACCACACTGGCACTGGAGGTTAGGCTAGGCAAGCACTTTGTGAATATTAAAAAAGGATTCAGGGAACACAATTTGTCTAAACATTACTCTTTACATCACAACAAGAACCCTTCCTCTTTGCACCTAGTCAGTAGTGATAACTCTTCCCTAATTGTCGGGGAAGTAACACTATGAGAGTAATCGCTCAAAGAGAAACTCAGTGGATTTTTAATTTAAAATCCTATTGTCCATGGGAATTAAATGTTGACTGGGACATCAATTGCTTTATTAGTAACAACTGAGTCCCAGTCATACATTTATATATTTTCTCTTTTACTAATTCTTAACCGGTTCAATACAGGGCATTTTCACCCCCTTCCTTCCCAGACCAATTTTTAGTTTTCAGCGCTGTCGCATTTTAAATGACAATTGCTCGGTCGTGCGATGTTGTACCCAAACAAAATTGACGTCCTTTTTTTCCCACAAATAGAGCTTTCTTTTGGTGGTATTTGATCACCTCTGCGGTTTTTATTTTTTGCGCTATAAACAAAAGAAGAGCGACAATTTTGAAAAAAAAACAATATTTTTTACTTTTTGCTAATAAATATCCCAATTTTTTTTAAAAAAACAAATTTTTTCCTCAGTTTCGGCCGATACGTATTCTACGTATTTTTGGTAAAAAAATTGCAATAAGCATATATTTATTGGTTTGCGCAAAAGTTATAGCGTCTACAAAATACGGGATAGATTTATGGCATTTACAAAAAAAAAATATATATTTTTTTTTTACTAGTAATAGCGGCCATCGCGATTTTTTTTTTTCATGACTGCGACATTATGGCGGACACATCGGACACTTTTGACACATTTTTGGGACCATTCACATTTATACAGCGATCAATGCTATAAAATTGCATTGATTACTGTGTAAATGTGACTGGCAGCGAAGGGGTTAACCACTAGGGGGACACAAGGGGTTAAATATGTTTCCTAAGGGAGTGATTCTAACTGTAGGGGGCAGGGACGTACAAGGGGAGGAGACCGATCAGTGTTCCGCTGTACTGGGAACACAGATCGGTCGCCTCACAACTGACAGGACGTGGATCTGTGTGTTTACACACACAGATCCACGGTCCGGCCCGGTTAACGGGCAATCACCGGGCACACGCACTGGGTCCCGAGCAACACGGGGGGCGCGCGCCCCCTAGACGGCCGGGAATCCCAGGCCGTCATATGACGTCCACCCAGGATGGGAGATCCCATCTGTGGACGTCATATTACTATGGCCGGGTAGGGAAGTGGTTAATAAATGTATCAACATTTTTCAAATATAAATTTTATTTATTTTAGAAAAGCCCAACATGGGCTTAAACAATACAGTACATACATATATTGGAAACATCAGGGGAGGAAGGGGGAAGAGAGGGAAGAGAAAAAAATAAAAAAATAAACATATTTACTTCATCACATGAATGGAAGGAGAGGCGGAGTGTATATACATTTCAAAGCCATCTGTGTACATCAGGTAGCAAATATGTGTGATTACTTGTTGAGATGCCTAAGCCCTCTTGATCAGAGATCCTCTAATAAAAGGCAACAAGTACATAAGCAGTTATCCTCTACCCCTCACCTCCATCCCCCGCCCCCCCACCCCCCCCCCCCCGGGCCAAACCGACCCGCCCGAGTCCGGAGGGCTTCTAGAGGAAACAGGGAAGGTACTAATTAATAAGAAGGGAGGGCGTCGAGGAGGGAAAGGGAGGAAAGCAGGGGGGGGGGGGCGTGATACAGGGACGAGAGGACACCAAAGGGTTCTGGTTGATTCAGGACAGCCCAGAAATATTGGTCTCATCAAGAGGTTCTAAGGGAGGTACCTTCCAAAGAAAAAATAAACTGGTGCCAAAGTGCCCATGTCTTATTAAATTTTTCCTGTTGGTGTCTGGCAGAGAACACCAGATCCTCCATTTTACTAATGTCTTCTACTCTCCGGATCCAAGGCGCCACTGATGGAGGGGTTTTGCTTTTCCATTGGAGTGGAATACAGGATTTAGCAGCATTCACCAAGTGACGTATCACAGACTTTTTGTATCTTTTAGTGGGCATTGTGTTTACATGTAGGAGAAAGAAGGCTGGGTCATCTGGAATATTATATTCTGTGAACTTCTGGATAATTGTCCTGACCGTAGACCAGTAATAGGATAGCTTCGAGCAAGACCAAAATATATGCAACAGTGTGCCCCTTTCCGTCTGACATCTCCAGCAAAGTGGTGAGGCAGTCGGGTAATAAGTATGCAAGGCTTGAGGAGTTAAATACCACCTTGTTAGGAGCTTATAATTGGATTCCTGTATTTTCGTACAGATAGAGGATTTTAGGGCAAACGTTAGAGTCTGGTTCGAAGTAAATGTACAATTCAAATCCCTCTCCCACTTTTTCAGGAAGGTCAGGTGTGTGTTATCTGACGGGGCAATAAGGAGGTTATACATTGTAGACAACGTTCTCGGGAGTGCCCCACCTTCAGAGCAGTAATTTTCAAAAATAGTTAAGGGTCTGGAAAACTCTCTTGGGTTAGATATAGACGTAAGGAAATGCCTTAGCTGGACGGCAGACCAGAAAATTCGTTTACAAAGGGCCCATATTATGACTTAGTGTCTCTATGGAAGGCCAAGAGTCTTTTATTAGGAAATGTCTTGCTTGCGTGCAATTTATGTTGGTTAGTGCGTTCTTAATTTGGGAGTCCTGTCCCGGAGGGAATTGCGGATTTCCTGTAATGGGGTATAACGGAGAGTTAGGTGTGGATAATAACTGTGCGAAACTGGCTTGTGCCCCCACCCGAAGCGTCGTCCCTATCAGTGGGTTTCTCTTAACTTCTGTTGTAAGGTGTTCATAGCACCAGATTGCTCCCTGCAAAGGTACCTGTGCTTGGGCTTGTTCCAGGTGCAGCCACAGTTTTAGATCTTGATGACGGCACCAGTCTATGATTCTACCTAGATGCACAGCCTGGTAATATTTCTTCACATCCGGGACCCCCATTCATCTTAGGGAAGGCAAGTGGGGTTCGGGACAGTCTAGATTTCCTATTTCCCCAGATGAATCTATTAAACTGACTGTGTACCTGTTTGAAGAATGTCGTGGGAATCATAATTGGAAGTGCCTGTAATAAGTAGAGGAATTTAGGTAAAATGCACATCTTAACCACTTGACGACCGCCTCACGCCGATGTACGTCGGCAAGGCGGCACGGACAGGCAAAATCACGTACAGGGTACGTGATTTGCCTTCCGCGGGTGGGGGGTCCGATCGGACCCCCCCCCGCCGCCCGAGGCAGTCCCGTTTTGTCCCCCGGCGATCGGAGACGAGGGGGAGGCCATCCGTTCGTGGCCCCCCCCTCGCGATCGCCGCCGGCCAATGGGAACACTCCTTTGCTGCTGTATGCTAAACAGCAGCAAAGGAAATGATGTCATCTCCCCTCGGGTCGGTAGTTTCCGTTCCGGCCCGAGGAGAGACGACAAGTGAGTGACTGCACCAACACACACACACACACACAGTAGAACATGCCAGGCACACATTACACCCCGATCCCCCCCCCGATCCCCCCCCAATCACCCCCCCCCCTGTCACAAACTGACACCAGCAGTTTTTTTTTTTTTTTTTTTCTGATTACTGCATAGTGTCAGTTTGTGACAGTTACAGTGTTGGGACAATTAGGGTTAGCCCCCTGTAGGTCTAGGGTACCCCCCTAACCCCCCCTAATAAAGTTTTAACCCCTTGATCACCCCCCGTCACCAGTGTCACTAAGCGATCATTTTTCTGATCGCTGTATTAGTGTCGCTGGTGACGCTAGTTAGTGAGGTAAATATTTAGGTTCGCCGTCAGCGTTTTATAGCGTCAGGGACCCCCATATACTACCTAATAAATGTTTTAACCCCTTGATTGCCCCCTAGTTAACCCTTTCACCACTGATCACCGTATAACTGTTACGGTTGACGCTGGTTAGTTTGTTTATTTTTTATAGTGTCAGGGCACCCGCCGTTTATTACCGAATAAAGGTTTAGCCCCCTGATCACCCGGCGGTGATATGCGTCGCCCCAGGCAGCGTCAGATTAGCGCCAGTACCGCTAACACCCACGCACGCAGCATACGCCTCCCTTAGTGGTATAGTATCTGAACGCATCAATATCTGATCCGATCAGATCTATACTAGCGTCCCCAGCAGTTTAGGGTTCCCAAAAACGCAGTGTTATCGGGATCAGCCCAGATACCTGCTAGCACCTGCGTTTTGCCCCTCCGCCCAGCCCAGCCCACCCAAGTGCAGTATCGATCGATCACTGACACTTACAAAACACTAACCGCATAACTACAGCGTTCGCAGAGTCAGGCCTGATCCCTGCGATCGCTAACAGTTTTTTTGGTAGCATTTTGGTGAACTGGCAAGCACCAGCCCCAGGCAGCGTCAGGTTAGCGCCAGTACCGCTAACACCCACGCACGCACCGTACACCTCCCTTAGTGGTATAGTATCTGATCGGATCAATATCTGATCCGATCAGATCTATACTAGCGTCCCCAGCAGTTTAGAGTTCCCAAAAACGCAGTGTTAGCGGGATCAGCCCAGATACCTGCTAGCACCTGCGTTTGCCCCTCCGCCCGGCCCAGCCCAGACCACCCAAGTGCAGTATCGATCGATCACTGTCACTTACAGAACACTAAACGCATAACTGCAGCGTTCACAGAGTCGGGCCTGATCCCTGCGATCGCTAACAGTTTTTTTGGTAGCGTTTTGGTGAACTGGCAAGCACCAGCCCCAGGCAGCGTCAGGTTAGCGCCAGTACCGCTAACATCCACGCACGCAGCGTACACCTCCCTTAGTGGTATAGTATCTGAACGGATCAATATCTGATCCGATCAGATCTATACTAGCGTCCCCAGCAGTTTAGGGTTCCCAAAAACGCAGTGTTAGCGGGATCAGCCCAGATACCTGCTAGCACCTGCGTTTTGCCCCTCCGCCCGGCCCGGCCCAGCCCACCCAAGTGCAGTATCGATCGATCACTGTCACTTACAAAACTCTAAACGCATAACTGCAGCGTTCGCAGAGTCAGGCCTGATCCCTGCGATCGCTAACAGTTTTTTTGGTAGCGTTTTGGGGAACTGGCAAGCGCCAGCGGCGTAGTACACCCCGGTCGTAGTCAAACCAGCACTGCAGTAACACTTGGTGACGTGGCGAGTCCCATAAGTGCAGTTCAAGCTGGTGAGGTGGCAAGCACAAGTAGTGTCCCGCTGCCACCAAGAAGACAAACACAGGCCCGTCGTGCCCATAATGCCGTTCCTGCTGCATTCGCCAATCCTAATTGGGAACCCACCGCTTCTGCAGCGCCCGTACTTCCCCCATTCACATCCCCAACCAAATGCAGTCGGCTGCATGAGAGGCATTTTTATGTCCTCCCGAGTACCCCTACCCAGCGAACCCCCCAAAAAAGATGTTGTGTCTGCAGCAAGCGCGGATATAGGCGTGACACCCGCTATTATTGTCCCTCCTGTCCTGACAATCCTGGTCTTTGCATTGGTGAATGTTTTGAACGCTACCATGCACTAGTTGAGTATTAGCGTAGGGTACAGCATTCCACAGACTAGGCACACTTTCACAGGGTCTCCCAAGATGCCATCGCATTTTGAGAGACCCGAACCTGGAACCGGTTACAGTTAGAAAAGTTAGTTACAAAAAAAGTGTAAAAAAAAATATATAAAATAAAAAAAAATAGTTGTCGTTTTATTGTTCTCTCTCTCTCTATTCTCTCTCTATTGTTCTGCTCTTTTTTTTTACTGTATTCTATTCTGCAATGTTTTATTGTTATTGTTATTGTTATTATGTTTTATCATGTTTGTTTTTCAGGTATGTAATTATTTATACTTTACTGTTTACTGTGCTTTATTGTTAACCATTGTTAACCATTTTTTTGTCTTCAGGTACGCCATGCACGACTTTGAGTGGTTATACCAGAATGATGCCTGCAGGTTTAGGTATCATCTTGGTATCATTCTTTTCAGCCAGCGGTCGGCTTTCATGTAAAAGCAATCCTAGCGGCTAATTAGCCTCTAGACTGCTTTTACAAGCCGTGGGAGGGAATGCCCCCCCCCCACCGTCTTCCGTGTTTTTCTCTGGCTCTCCTGTCTCAACAGGGAACCTGAGAATGCAGCCGGTGATTCAGCCTGCTGACCATAGAGCTGATCAGAGACCAGAGTGGCGCCAAACATCTCTATGTCCTAAGAAACCGGAAGCTACGAGCATTTCATGGCTTAGATTTCGCCGGATGTAAATAGCGCCATTGGGAAATTGGGAAAGCATTTTATCACACCGATCTTGGTGTGGTCAGATGCTTTGAGGGCAGAGGAGAGATCTAGGGTCTAATAGACCCCAATTTTTTCAAAAAAGAGTACCTGTCACTACCTATTGCTATCATAGGGGATATTTACATTCCCCGAGATAACAATAAAAATGATTAAAAAAAAAAAATATGAAAGGAACAGTTTAAAAGTAAGATTAAAAAAGCAAAAAAATAATTAAGAAAAAAAAAAAAAAAAAAAAGCACCCCTGTCGCCCCCTGCTCTCGCGCTAAGGCGAACGCAAGCGGCGGTCTGTCGTCAAACGTAAACAGCAATTGCACCATGCATGTGAGGTATCACCGCGAAGGCCAGATCGAGTGCAGTAATTTTTCCAGTAGACCTCCTCTGTAAATCTAAAGTGGTAACCTGTAAAGGCTTTTAAAGGCTTTTAAACATGTATTTATTTTGTTGCCACTGCACGTTTGTGCGCAATTTTAAAGCATGTCATGTTTGGTATCCATGTACTCCGCCTAAGATCATCTTTTTTATTTCATCAAACATTTGGGCAATATAGTGTGTTTTAGTGCATTAAAATTTAAAAAAGTGTGTTTTTTTCCCCAAAAAATGCGTTTGAAAAATCGCTGCGCAATTACTGTGTGAAAAAAAAAAATGAAACACCCACCATTTTAATCTGTAGGGCATTTGCTTTAAAAAAATATATAATGTTTGGGGGTTCAAAGTAATTTTTTTGCAAAAAAAAATAACTTTTTCATGTAAACAATAAGTGTCAGAAAGGGCTTTGTCTTCAAGTGGTTAGAAGAGTGGGTGATGTGTGACATAAGCTTCTAAATGTTGTGCATAAAATGCCAGGACAGTTCAAAACCCCCCTAAATGACCCCATTTTGGAAAGTAGACACCCCAAGCTATTTGCTGAGAGTCATGTCGAGTCCATGGAATATTTTATATTGCGACACAAGTTGCGGGAAAGAGACAAATTTTTTTTTTTTTTTTTTTTTTTTGCACAAAGTTGTCACTAAATGATATATTGCTCAAACATGCCATGGAAATATGTGAAATTACACCCCAAAATACATTCTGCTGCTTCTCCTGAGTACGGGGATACCACATGTGTGGGACTTTTTGGGAGCCTAGCCGCGTACGAGACCCCGAAAACCAAGCACCGCCTTCAGGCTTTCTAAGGGCGTGAATTTTTGATTTCACTCTTCACTGCCTATCACAGTTTCGGAGGCCATGGAATGCCCAGGTGGCACAAAACCCCCCCAAATGACCCCATTTTGGAAAGTAGACACCCCAAGCTATTTGATGAGAGGTATAGTGAGTATTTTGCAGACCTCACTTTTTGTCACAAAGTTTTGAAAATTGAAAAAAGAAAAAAAAAAATGTTTTTTCTTGTCTTTCTTCATTTTCAAAAACAAATGAGAGCTGCAAAATACTCACCATGCCTCTCAGCAAATAGCTTGGGGTGTCTACTTTCCAAAATGGGGTCATTTGGGGGGGGTTTGTGCCACCTGGGCATTCCATGGCCTCCGAACCTGTGATAGGCAGTAAAGAGTGAAATCAAAAATTTTCACCCTTAGAAATCCTGAAGGCAGTGATTGGTTTTCGGGGTCCCGTACGCGGCTAGGCTCCCAAAAAGTCCCACACATGTGGTATCCCCATACTCAGGAGAAGCAGCTGAATGTATTTTGGGGTGCAATTCCACATATGCCCATGGCCTGTGTGAGCAATATATCATTTAGTGACAACTTTATGAAAAAAAAAAAAAAAAAAAATGTCACTTTCCCGCAACTTGTGTTAAAATATAAAATATTCCATGGACTCAATATGCCTCTCAGCAAATAGCTTGGGGTGTCTACTTTCCAAAATGGGGTCATTTTGGGGGGTTTTGTGCCACCTGGGCATTCCATGGCCTCCGAAACTGTGATAGGCAGAGAAGAGTGAAATCATAAATTTACACTCTTAGAAATCCTGAAGGCAGTGATTGGTTTTCGGGGCCCCGTACGCGGCTAGGCTCCCAAAAAGTCCCACACATGTGGTATCCCCATACTCAGGAGAAGCAGCTGAATGTATTTTGGGGTGCAATTCCACATAGGCCCATGGCCTGTGTGAGCAATATATCATTTAGTGACAACTTTTTGTAAATATTTTTTTTTTTTTTGTCATTTTTCAATCACTTGGGACAAAAAAAATAAATATTCAATGGGTTCAACATGCCTCTCAGCAATTTCCTTGGGGTGTCTACTTTCCAAAATTGGGTCATTTGGGGGGGTTTTGTACTGCCCTGCCATTTTAGCACCTCAAGAAATGACATAGGCAGTCATAAACTAAAAGCTGTGTAAATTACAGAAAATGTACCCTAGTTTGTAGACGCTATAACTTTTGCGCAAACCAATAAATATACGCTTATTGACATTTTTTTTACCAAAGACATGTGGCCGAATACATTTTGGCCTAAATGTATGACTAAAATTTAGTTTATTGGATTTTTTTTATAACAAAAAGTAGAAAATATCATTTTTTTTCAAAATTTTCGGGCTTTTTCCGTTTATAGCGCAAAAAATAAAAACCGCAGAGGTGATCAAATACCATCAAAAGAAAGCTCTATTTGTGGGAAGAAAAGGACGCAAATTTCGTTTGGGTACAGCATTGCATGACCGCGCAATTAGCAGTTAAAGCGACGCAGTGCCAAATCGGAAAAAGACCTCTGGTCCTTAGGCAGCATAATGGTCCGGGGCTCAAGTGGTTAATAAGGTTGCATCTGCCAAACCAGGAATGGAGGCCTTTCTGCCATGATTCCAGTAAGGTCCGGGTTTTGATTAGTAAGGGGGGGGTATTCAATTTAAAAGTGTGGTTTATATTGGCTGGGACAGAGGTACCTAGGCATGTTAAAGCCGTAGATGTCCACTTGAAGTGGAAACTGGAGCGGAGAGTTTGCAATGTGGTTTGCGGGATATCTATGCCCATGGCCTCCGACTTAAATCTTCCCATACTCGTCAAATTCCCGGAGGAGATTTGAAAGGGATGTGACTGGATGTGAAAGGGAGAACAACAGATCGTCCGCGTATGCAGAGACTTTGTATTGTACATCTCCAACCACCAGGCCTTGGATGTCTGTATTATTCCTATTATTTACACAAAAATGACTCCAATGAAAGGGCAAAAAGAAGGGGGGATAATGGGCAGCCCTGTCTAGTCCCATTCTTGATTGGGAGGGGATCTGATAAAATCCCATTCACTTTAATTTGTGCTGTAGGGGTAGTATATATTTGGGCAATCCATCCAATCATTGTTTTTCCTAGCCGTATATGTCGAAGGACTGTGAACATATATTCCCAATTAACCCCTATCAAATGCTTTTTCTGCGTCTGTATTTAGGACGTTTGAGGGTGTATGGGTCTGGTTGGCCACATGTATTAGATTCAGTACTTTAGTTGTACTGTCTCTAGCTTCTCTCGTGGGGATAAAGCCCACTTGGTCCAAGTGGACCAAGGATTGTAGATGGCGGGCTAGTCAGGGCGCTAAAATTTTGGTTAAAAGCTTAAGATCTGTGTTCAACAATGAAATTGGTCTATAGCTGCTACAAATTAAAGGATCCTTGCCCTCTTTGGGGATGACCGTGATATGTGCCCGCGTGGTCTCACTCAAGAAGTTACCGTCTTTCCTATTTCATTAAAAAAAGTTTATCATATGGGGGATGAGGGACGATAGTAATGTTTTATAATATTGGAGAGTAAGGCCATCAGGCCCGGGAGCTTTCCCTGGCTTAGTCAAATTAAGTGCTAATTCTAGTTCTTCCGGCGTTATCGGGGCCTCTAACTCAGCCACACTTTCTGGCGATAATGTAGGGATCTGGCTAGAAGATAAGTAGGCTTTCATCAGGTGTTGTATTCCTGATGAGGTCGGTAGATTGTACAAGGATTTATAATATTCCCTAAATGTGTTAGCTATATGGTGCGGTAGGCTGACCTTCATATCCGTCTCCGTCTTAATATGTGGGATGTATGTTTGCATCTTAAGGTCTTTGACCGCTCTAGCAAGAATACGCCCACACTTGTCCCCTGATTCGTAGGCTATGAGCCGACATTTCTGCAGCGCTGCTTTAGCTCTATATCCTAGAAGGTCGTTGATTTGGCTGCGAAGGGAGGAAAGTTCAGCATCCACTAGGGGGTCTGGGGAGTTTTTGTGTTGTGACTCAGCAATATGGAGTGTAACAAGAAGTGAGTCTAGTTGTTTTCCAGTTTCTTTTTTTATACATGCACCGTGTTTTATAAAGACACCCCTGATGACCGCCTTGTGTGCCTCCCACATGTCTCCTGGGGAACAGTCTGCTGTTGTTTTAGTCTGGAAATAAAATTTCAGTTCCCGATTCACTTCCTTTATAATTTCAGGTTTCTGTAAGAGGCTTTCATTTAACAGCCAAAATCGCATCATGTGAGAGGGGTCATTGGATAGCTTGTAATTTAAAGTTATGGGAGCATGATCAGACCATGTCCTCTGGCCTATAGCGGAGTCTTTGACAGCATGGAGCTGGCCATGGGGTATAAGGAAATAGTCTATCCTTGTATATAATAAAACTAAAGTGTCCTTCGCGCTGGTTGGATGATGAAATACAAATAACGGTGGTGACTACACTATTTTAAGTGTGAGTATTCCATAAAGCAAAAAGGTGACAATATTGCAGCAAAATAGGGGTGTTCACACCAACACTTAATACAGTGAATAATTAAATAGATTTTGCGCAATATTAATAAATGATGAATCAATATGTGTAGAATCTGTGTAAAAAGAAAGTAGGATAATAGCAATTAGGATAGTGGTTGCTGAAGCTATTGCTGCAAGGATCAAAGATCTCTATTATATATATATATTAATATATATTTATGTCCCTACATGTATTCCCAATATCTATGAGCCGTTTAAGATACCATCACAACCTATTGTATGGGAATTTGTTTTAACTTTGTTCTAAATCCCCAATATAACATCTCTCGTGACATATAGCAGCCAAAACATACCACACTATTAAAGCAAGTTGCCACCAAAAAAACGGCTGCTCACATAGATGCCCGTAATGTAGAGGAACTATAACATATATCCTCAATAAAATGGAGGATACTTAGCTTTCCTAAGCTTAAGAAAAATGGCTGCGGAAAGAAACGAATACAAACCACAAGTAAGATGGCTGCTTTAGAGCTTCCGGTTCTATAGTATATAAGCTAACACAGAATAGCCAATCCGGTTCCCCAGATGAAGACACGTGACGGTGTCGTAACGCGTAGGGATTGGCTGGAGCGGTACACACGATCTGAAGCATAAGTGAGAGGGTGCTGAGAACGCCAGACGGTTTTTCATTTACGCTGCCTGTTTTTAATGCTATAAATGTAAGAGCAATGCTTAAAATAAACACCCCACCTCTGATTTTAAAACTATATCACGCTAGTGGAGCATCCTTTTCTCCCCCTCCCCTATTTGTTTATCTCCTCCACTGCTGAGAAAATTAGAGCGGAGCTGCATAGAAGGAACGATGGAGGAATAGTTACAAAAAAAGTGAGGTTCCCAGCGACTACTGCTACATCTTAAAGCTACAATCACTGAATGCCTGTTTACTACAAATTAAAGGTGAGGGTCCTGTGAGACCATATTAGGAGACACCACCAGCAGGGATATATATCCACTATACTCTACATGCCAGAATTGAATAGAAGAATTGTTTATAGACTGTTTATATGCTGCTACCCATTTATCTCCTCCAAGAGTCTTTCATTCCTATAATCTGCACTTTAATAGAGCACTGAAGCGGACTGTCATTGCACAATTTTTGATGTTTACTATTTTTTATGTCTATTGTTTTATGACAATATTTATTGTATTGGTTGCACATATCACTGATCATTAATTATTAATGACTGCAGGAAGTTTTTTTATTCACTGTATTTTTAGATATAATTTATATCACCACTGCGGTTATTTTTATTTTATTTTTATTTTTATTCACGGATATTTTAGATATAATATTATCACCTTATTAGTAGATAGTGGCGAAAGCTATATGCTGAAATATAGAGATCTTTGATCCTTGCAGCAATTGCTTCAGCAACCACTATCCTAATTGCTATTATCCTACTTGCTTTTTACACAGATTCTACACATATTGATTATCCTTGTATATAATTTATGGGGAGGAGAATAGAACGTGTAGTCTCTTTCACTGGAGTGCTGGAGACGCCACACGTCAATCAGTTGTGTTTCGTGTAAAGTTTTGACGATTCGCTTACGGGCCCTTATCGGTATGGAGGATGATCCCGAGGAGGTGTCCACATTAGGGGCTAGAGAAACGTTAAAATCACCCCTCAGAATTAACTGGCCTTCCTGAAAATCAGTCAGTTTAGAGAGAGTGCGTTGCATAAAGATATCCTGGCCGTCATTCGGAGCATATATGGTCGCTATAGTTAATTGTACCTCTCCAATAAGACCCTTAATAAACACAAATCGTCCCTATCTGGGAATCACCATGGGTCCAGTGTATTTTGTTGGATAGGAGAATGGAGGTCCCTCTATATTTAGTTTTATTGGTAGAATGAAATGCTAGGGGGAAGAATCTGTTTTTTGAGGACCGGCAAACGGTCATCTTTAAAGTGAGTTTCCTGAATTAGGGCTATATCAACTCGGGCTCGTTTTAAATCATTCATCAACATACGTCGCTTCTCCGGGATGTTGAGGCCCTTCGCATTAATAGAATATACTTGCAGGCCGTCCATCCTCAACCAGAAAAAAAAAAGGGGAGGGGGTGGGAAGGGGAGGGCAAACGGGTTCGGGGAAGGATTTAGCTGTATAAGAGTTACAGGAGGCCTCTACCAAGAGACCGCCCAATCAAGTAATGTAATAGGAGGAGTGCAGCTAAATCTAGGTTGGGAATCAAAATAGTATGATTCAAGTCAGGGGGGAAAGGGGTGAACTACTAATGACAAGCAAAATGCTTGCATATACACGTCTCAACCTACACAGTCGAGGAACGTGCTGGCCTATGTGGGGGAGTGACTGGAGTGTACCGCGGAGAGGTGCTCCCGACCACCCCAAGCCCAAGAGCAGAACACATAGGATCCATCCCAACTGCATACTCGTCTCGTCCTCTCCCCCCCATCCTACGAAAAGGCGGGCGTGGGGGAGAGAGAAGGAAGGAGGAGGTGCCAGTCTCGCGTTTAGGCTCTCCACATACACTTTCGTCTTTAAAGACACATAGCCCCTTCTAGGTATCAACATCCTGGATAGTAGCATGCACATCATATGTTACATTAAATTATAATAGACCAATTAGGGTCTTTGCAGGTTGGAATCCTGTAAATTGTTTAAAACCAGCAGGAATTCCAGCAAGCCAAATGGGCTAATGTTTGTAGCAGGAACCTGCCGGTATAAAATTCTTATATGCTAGGGTAGGACCCCACTGTCGCCACTTCTCTACAGCGCTGTTTTTAGATACCTTTTATGTGAGTGTATACTTTTTTAGTATATTTCCAAATTAAACGGATTTACACTATTTGGCCATTCCTTTTCTTCATTTTGCGGCTGATATTGCTGGTTCCAACGCTGATCCGAGGGATACAATTTATGGGTGTCATACTTCATATCTTTGGACCTGACTACGCATGAGGAACACAGCTACGTGGCAGCCATTCCACCAACTTCGCCCGCCCGGGCCAACTGTAACCCAGCACCACCTAAGCCTGATTGACTCTACCTGGCGTATGCCTTGTTGGGTCCACCAAGTCCGGTAAGCCTCTTCACTTCTATTGGTGGTGTGTGGGCTCCCTTCATATTTGATGCACACTTCTGTTGAGTTTTGTTCCAGAGGACTATTACAATTCCTTCCAGGGATGTTCTTTTAAATACACAAACTTTGAACTGTTAGTCCATGGACTCCATTTCCTGACCCCTTTTTAGCGCTGCACTTATTTTGTTTCTGTTATTATTTACACTTGTTGGTTGTGTTAGTTGCTGTTTCTATCCCCTCTTTTTTTTGGCAGCGCAGAATTATTGTGTATATATTATATGCTATAACACCCCAGTTCGGTCCTGGAGTCAAAGTACACATGATAGGGCTATGTGTGCAGCTCATTGCAGAATGGAGTGCCAGTCATTTTGTGGTCACAGGCAGATACTGAACTTTCCGGACATACTGCAACCCCTAATACCGAACATAGAGAGGAATTCTGCATAGTAACGACCGTAGATAATCAAACACATATAGTATACAATCCTAGGTGTTCAAACAAATTACGGTTAAACTGAACTGTAATACAAAAAGAATACTGAACAATTTAAAACCAAAGAGCTGGTAACTAGCTGAAGGGTGTACTAAGTATGGAGGGGGAAGATGGGGAAGCTTCTCCCACCTGTCTCACCTGAAGCGTCCGCCTCCCCACCTCCCGACCAAAAGGGTAGTACTTTCTCACATCTGGGCATAGGAAGGAATCAAATCCCTCTCCCTCCTTCAGGCCCCAACACCGTCTCCCCACATATTTTCGATCTTCCTGAGCAATCGGCATAACTGTACAGCCAGTTAGAGTTTAAGGCTCGTTCGAAGTGGTCCCTTCAGTGGCAGGCCACACAAGTCCGGAGGATGGAGGGCTGCATTCCGACACCAGATAAAAGTTTCCCACCGGGGACTGTGTTATCCAAGGGCGGGGAGGGGTAAAGGGGGATCCTTCCTTCCTCCCCGTGTCCCAATCTTACATGGCGATCATACTCCAGATTTTGCGGAAGCGGGTCACCTGGGAGTCTGCGGAAAATGGCAGTGACAGTGGTGGCTAGGTCTTCTGGTCCCGTCGCCTCCGGGAGGCCGCGCAGACGGAGATTGTTACGTCTGCTTCTGTCCTCCATTTCATCCTAGTGCAGCTGTAGCATGGTCGCGGCGTCAATATGGGCATCTTGTAGGTGTTCCAGTGCTGAGACTCTTCTTTCTAGATCGATTACTGAGGTCTCTCCCGCAGTCAGCCTAGCAGTCATGGAGCTCTCCTCGTACCTCCTGAATGTCTTTGCGGTGTTGTGTCTCCAGGCGGCCGATAAGAGACTCAATATCCGCCTTGGTTGGGAGGGCTTTTAGAAGCGCCCACATCTCGGCATTACCCCCGGTACTCACGGAGCACAGTAGCGGGGTCTCCGACCCCGATTGTAAAGTGGGAGGGATATCCGAGTATGAGTCAGAGTGCAGCGCCGCTCCTCTCTCCACACGGGTCCGCCATCTTAGGATCAGCAGGGGTGAGCTGAGGTTGCATTAAAAAGTGTTCAATAGACCCTCCAGACTCTCTCGGTCTCGCTTGTTTAGCTTTCCCCTTTGTTCTCCTTTTCTTAGAGTACATGCCTCGTTCAGATGATGGATTTTAGATCATAATAGGCTTGGATAGGCAGGGGAAGGCCGGGAGCTCGAGGTAAATGCGTCCTCACCCAGCCATGTCCAGGCCATGCCCCCATATCAACATTTTTAATCAAGATGTCTTTTTATAGCCATGATGAAGATTCTGCTGGTTTTTTTTTTTAGTTTTTACTTTTTGATGTTCCAGTACAATCTCATTTGTGGCCACAAGATGGCAATATGGGACAGTATTTTATATTTTTGAATTTGTTTTATTTTGTGATTAAATTAGATATAATGCCCCTTTTATAGTATATTATATTTGGATCAAAGTGGCCTTTTGCTTTTTATATCTGCCGGTACTTGATTTTTTTTTTAGAATTATTGCAACATCTTTCTTCCAGCTCTCATATAAACCTTCATTCCGATGTCATGTATCAACCTCTTACCCCCGGTGATGCCTGTATAGGAATGCATTAGGCGGGACCAGCTAAATGACAGCATCACGCATGCTGATGATAGGTTTTGACGGTCATTGCAGTTACATGCTGATTTGTCTTCTGTTCTCGTAAGCGCAATTTTAATAGCGTGTATCTTGTTTTAAATACTATAGTATAGGATTTGTTTCTCCTTTTTATCTCTGTTGAGAATGGTATTTCGGATTACTGAGTAATTGTGGTGGTGAAATCTGTTATAGCTGCAGGGCAGCCAGACACTATGGGGTCAATTCACTAATGTTTACTGCATGCGATAAGGGTATCATGCTACTCATTTGCATAAACTATTGAATGCGGTAAACTAAGTCCAATTTGCAAAGAAAAAAAAAATAACGATTATGTGGTATTTACCAAAAAAAAAGTGCAAGTAAATACTGCATAAAAAGCTCTTAAGTCCAATTCACAAACAGACACAGACCAGAGAGTTAAAAAGCATGCAATAATTACCCCCAGGGTTTTGCTGGCGGTATCACGTGCAGTATTTGTCAAAAAACGGGGGGTCAGCCTTGGGGGTCAGGCTGTTTTTTGACACATAGCTGGTTGCTAAGCAGCAGGCCAGGAAGCCGGCAGCCACGTCCTTAACAACTGATGAGTCATCAGTTGTGAGTGGGCTTCCCCACTCACAGCTGATTGTAAAGAAAAAAAAAAACAGACAATTAAAAAGTATGAAAAAAACCCCAGCATGGGATCCCTCCTCCTGAACAATACCAGGCCACATACCCTCAACATGGGGGGGCTCTGTTGATGGGGGACAAACGCCTCATCCCCTCAGCCGTGGCCAGTGGTTGTGGGGGCTGCGGGAAGGGGGCTAATGGGAATCTGGAAGACCCCTTTAACAAGGGGCTCCAAGATCCCGAGATCCCGGCTCCCCCCTTTATGTGAACGAGCATTGGGTATATCGTACCCCTACCCATCCACCAATAAAGTGTCACAAGATAATAAAAACACACACAGTTTTTGATAAATCTTTTATGAAAAAATAAAAAAATAGTGTGTCCCCCCCGATGTAAATCCACCGCCTATCACGCTGACCGCCGAACCTGAAAAAGAAAAAATAAAGACGCTCCTGCCGTCGGTTAAGGCTGGCTGCCTACTGCAGGCTCTGCCATCTGACATTTCTTATATAGGTAAGGGGTGGGGCCACCTGGCTTCGTCACTTGGGGGCCCCGTCCCCTTGTGACGTCACGGACCGGTGCAGGCTGGATTGGTGATGTCACAAGGTGACATGATGTGATAGCGATATACAAATACCTCAATGGGGATTTCAGCATAAGGAGGAAACTATTTATTTTAAGGGAGCTTAATAAGACATGCGGTTGTTAAACCTTAAACTGCATGGGGGTTCTTTACTGTTAGAGAAGTAAGATTGTGGAACCTCCCACAAGCAGTAGTGTCAAGAGGAAGTGTCGATAGGTTAAAAAAAACTCTTACATGAGCATCTTAGCAAGTGCAAAATACTGGATGGACTGGTGTCTTTATTCCACCTTGCCAAATATGTAATTATGTACTTCCTCAGGAATATCCTTCAATATATGTTAGGCTATGTACACCCAATAGGATTTTCCGACAACAAAACCGTGGATTTTTTCTGAAAGATGTTGGCTCAAACTTGTCTTGCATACACACGGTCACAAAAATGTTGTCGGAAATTCCGAACGTCAAAAACACGGTAACGTACAGCACGTACAATACGTACGGCGAGCTGAGAGTTCAATAGCCAGTGCGGCTCTTCTGCTTGATTCTGAGCATGCGTGGAATTTTGTACACATGCTCGGAATTTCCGACAACAAGTCTTGTTGTCGGAAAATTTGAGAACCTGCTCTCAAACATTTGTTGGTGGAAATTCCGACAACAGATGTTTTATGGAGCATACACACGGTCGGACTTTCCAACAACAAGCTCACATCCAACATTTGTTGGTGGAAAATCCTATCGTGTGTACGGCTCATAATTCTCATGAAACTTTAAAGGCAATATATGATAAAAAGTTTACATAACTTCTTTATTGATAATCAAAATAAAAAAATTACTTTAACCACTTGACCTCTGGAAGGTTTTACCCTCTTCATGACCAGGGCATTTTTGCTATTTAGCACTGTGCTACTTTAACTGGCAATTGCGTGGTCATGCAACGCTGTACGCAAATTACATATATATACATTTTTTAACAGATATAGCTTTTTTTGCTGGTATTTGATAACCACTGGGTTTTTTTATTTTTTATTATATAAATTGAAAAAAGACCGAAAATGTTGAAAAAAACAATATCAAAAAGATCAAAAAATCTAATTTCTTCATAAATTTAGGCCAAAATGTATTCTGCTACGTATCTTTGGTAAAAAAAAAACACACAAAAGTGTATATTTATTGGTTTGTATGAAAGCTATAGAGTTTACAAATTATGGTATATATACTGGAATTTATGCAGCTATAGATGCTATACTGGCAATGGGGGTGTTCAGCGACTTATAGTGGGCCGTTAACATCTAGGGCAATTAACTGGTTAACTGTGCCTAACAGTGTGTAATATGTGCTGCTTTTACTTTACTATCTGGCTGTTTTTCTCCCTGGTTTGCACCAGTACACAGCTGCTCACAGTACACAGTGAACACAGAACTGTGTGTGTGATTGGACACAGACGATCAGCTGATTTCAGCCAAAATTACTGGCTGAAATCAGCTGCCAAACTCATGCTGTGTCCAATCATAGCATGGGTTGGAAGGGGGCATGTGAATAAGCACTCCAAACCTGGAAGAAGGCCGATCGTGTACATGTACGTGATTGTGCCTGTACCTGCCACCTGCTCGTAGTATATTTACTGTGAGTGGTCGTCAGGTGGTTAAAATCACATATTGTCTGGCATAAAATGATTACATCATGTATGTATTGAAAATATACCCAGCAGCCCATAGCTGGGGAAGTGTGCTATAGCATATCCAAGATGTAGCATTAGTCAATATACACCCTAGACTTGGACCAACCAAACATGTTTTAGAAATTCCTTCATACCAGTGGTTCAAAAATCAGTTACCCATGGCATAAAACAGTGAAATGATATGAAATAATGTTCTTTTTTTGGATTTATGCTAAAAATGACAAGTGACATGTAAATTAAGAAAGAATGCTGTACTTCTGCAGGAAAATAAAGTAATTTGCACGGTACTGTTCTTTATTAATATTATACTAAGTGCAGGACCTGAAATTAATCTTTAATCCGGTTTGGAATCCTAATGTCAAAATACTGGAGACAGTGATGGTGTAGGGGTGGGCAATTAGAACCAAATCTTTCAGCTTTGGACTGGGCACCCAGCACTCCCTTAAAGTGTTTGTTAACCCAAAAAAATAAAAATAAAGATCCTGTTTCTTTAAAGCATTTTATACAGCACAGTGCTTGTGCTGTGCATTTTGGCCCCCTGTATCACCTAAAATACCTGGCTGATCCTGCCAGTTTCTACCCTCCCCTGTCTGCGCTGACTCAGATGTATCAGGGATGCCGAGCTCTGACAGCGGAGTCAGACAAATAGAGCTTTCTTTTGATGGTATTTGATCACCTCTGCGGTTTTTATTTTTTGCGCTATAAACGGAAAAAGACCGAAAATTTTGAAAAAAAATGATATTTTCTACTGTTTGTTATAAAAAAAATCCAATAAACTCAATTTTAGTCATACATTTAGGCCAAAATGTATTCGGCCACATGTCTTTGGTAAAAAAAATGTCAATAAGCGTACATTTATTGGTTTGCGCAAAAGTTATAGCGTCTACAAACTAGGGTACATTTTCTGGAATTTACACAGTTTTTAGTTTATGTCTGCCTATGTCATTTCTTGAAGTGCTAAAATGGCAGGGCAGTACAACCCCCCCCCCCCCCAAATGACCCCATTTTGGAAAGTAGACACCCCAAGGAAATTGCTGAGAGGCATGTTGAACCTATTGAATATTTTTTTTTTTTGTCCGAAGTGATTGAATAATGACAAAAAAAATAAAATATTTACAAAAAGTTGTCACTAAATGATATATTGCTCACACAGGCCATGGGCCTATGTGGAATTGCACCCCAAAATACATTCAGCTGCTTCTCCTGAGTATGGGGATACCACATGTGTGGGACTTTTTGGGAGCCTAGCCGCGTACGGGGCCCCGAAAACCAATCACCGCCTTCAGGATTTCTAAGGGCGTAAATTTTTGATTTCACTCCTCACTACCTATCACAGTTTTGAAGGTCATAAAATGCCCAGATGGCACAAACCCCCCCCCCCCAAATGACCTCATTTTGGAAAGTAGACACCCCAAGCTATTTGCTGAGAGGCATGTTGAGTCCATGGAATATTTTATATTTTGACACAAGTTGCAGGAAAGTGACAATTTTTTTTTATTTTTTATTTTTTTGCACAAAGTTGTCACTAAATGATATATTGCTCACACAGGCCATGGGCATATGTGGAATTGCACCCCAAAATACATTTAGCTGCTTCTCCTGAGTATGAGGATACCACATGTGTGGGACTTTTTGGGAGCCTAGCCGCGTACGGGGCCCCGAAAACCAATCACCGCCTTCAGGATTTCTAAGGGTGTAAATTTTTGATTTCACTCATCACTGCCTATCACAGTTTCGGAGGCCATGGAATGCCCAGGTGGCACAAACCCCCCCCCAAATGACCCCATTTCGGAAAGTAGACACCCCAAGCTATTTGCTGAGAGGCATGGTGAGTATTTTGCAGCTCTCATTTGTTTTTGAAAATGAAGAAAGACAAGAAAAAACATTTTTTTTTCTTTTTTCAATTTTCAAAACTTTGTGACAAAAAGTGAGGTCTGCAAAATACTCACTATACCTCTCAGCAAATAGCTTGGGGTGTCTACTTTCCAAAATGGGGTCATTTGGGGGGGGTTTGTGCCACCTGGGCATTCCATGGCCTCCGAAACTGTGATAGGCAGTGAAGAGTGAAATCAAAAATTTACGCCCTTAGAAAGCCTGAAGGCGGTGCTTGGTTTTCAGGGTCCCGTACGCGGCTAGGCTCCCAAAAAGTCTGACACATGTGGTATCCCCGTACTCAGGAGAAGCAACAGAATGTATTTTGGGGTGTAATTTCACATATTCCCATGGGATATTTGAGCAGTATATCATTTAGTGACAACTTTGTGCAAAAAAAAAAAAAATTTGTCTCTTTCCCGCAACTTGTGTCACAATATAAAATATTTCATGTAGAGGTTGACCGATATGGGTTTTTCTCTGGCCGATGCCGATATTTAGAAATCGCGGTGGCCGATGGCCGATATGTGATGCCGATTTCTTGGGGCCGATATATTAGGCCGATTTATTTATTTTTTCCACTTCATCTCATAAAATTTAACAGTTAGACCCCTTTCACACTGGGGCATTTTTCAGGTGCTTTTGGGCTAAATATAGCGCCTGTAAAGTGCCTGTAAAACGGCTCCCCTGCAGTCTCAGTGTGAAAGCCTGAGTGCTTTCACACTGAGGCGATGCGCTGGCAGGATGTTAAAGAAAAGTCCTGCAAGCAGCATCTTTGGAGCGGTGTATACCACCACTCCTGCCCATTAAGTGGAATGCGCACCGCTGCCAAAGCGCCTGCAAAGCATTTCCGCAGCGGCGCTTCAGGGGCGCATTTAACCCCTTCCTCGGCTACTAGCTGGGTTATAAGTGCCCCGCTAGCAGCCGAATAGCGCCGCTAAAATGACGGTAAAGCGCTGCTAAAACTAGCAGCGTTTTACCATCAACACATGCCCGCTGCAGTGTGAAAGCAACCTTAAGTGATACAGAAAATGTTTTACATTTAAACATTTATTAAACAAAACAAACCTCCAATCAGTTCACTTCTATGTAGAATTTAGATAAAAAAAATAAATTAAAAAAAACTATATCTTAAAAATAAATACACAAAAACAGGTAATCAAAACTTTTGGACGAAAAAAAAATGGGCTAATTTTACTGCTTAGTTTTTTTTAAAATTTATTAGTGTATTTTTTTTTTAAAAATTGCGTTTGAAAGACCGCTGCGCAAATACCGTGTGACATAAAATATTGCAACAACCGCTATTTTATTCCCTAGGGTCTCTGCTAAAAAATATATATATATATAATGTTTGGGCGTTCTAAGTGATTTTCTAGCAGAAAATACAGGATTTTTACTTGTAAGCAACAAGTGTCAGAAAAGATTTAGTCTTTAAATGGTTAAACTGAGAGCTTCTAGGAGCTCAGTTCATTCATAAGTGTAAACATTGTATCCTTCAGGTTCTTTTTATCAGGGGAGAAGTCGCTTCACAGAAGAATACAGGCAACTTGTATTGACTTACTATACAGAAGTCATTTGCAAGTCACGCTGAAGTTATATCGGCCTTTTTTATCAGCACAATCGGCCGACGCCGATTAAGTAAAAAACACCAAATATCGGCCGATATATCGGTCGACCTCTAATTCCATGGACTCGACATGACTCTCAGCAAATAGCTTGGGGTGTCTACTTTCCAAAATGGGATCAATTGGGGGGGGGGGGGTTTGAACTGTCCTGGCATTTTATGCACAACATTTAGAAGCTTATGTCACACATCACCTACTCTTCTAACCACTTGAAGACAAAGCCTTTTCTGACACTTTTTGTTTACATGAAAAAATCATTTTTTTTTGCAAGAAAATTACTTTGAACCCCCAAACATTATATATATTTTTTAAAGCAAATGCCCTACAGATTAAAATGGTGGGTGTTTCATTTTTTTTTTACACAGTATTTGCGCAGCGATTTTTCAAACGCATTTTTTGGGGAAAAAAACCACTTTTTTAAATTTTAATGCACTAAAACACACTATATTGCCCAAATGTTTGATGAAATAAAAAAGATGATCTTAGGCCGAGTACATGGATACCAAACATGACATGCTTTAAAATTGCGCACAAACGTGCAGTGGCGACAAACTAAATACATTTTTAAAAGCCTTTAAAAGCCTTTACAGGTTACCACTTTAGATTTACAGAGGAGGTCTACTGCTAAAATTACTGCCCTCGATCTGACGTTCGCGGTGACACCTCACATGCATGGTGGAATTGCGGTTTACATTTGATGCCAGACCGACGCTTGCGTTCGCCTTTGCACGAGAGCAGGGGGGGGCAGGGGTGCTTTTTTTTTTTTTTCTTTATTATTTTTTTGCTTTTTTATCTTATTTTTAAACTGTTCCTTTCATTTTTTTAAATCATTTTTATTGTTATCTCAGGGAATGTAAATATCCCCTATGATAGCAATAGGTAGTGAGAGGTACTCTTTTTTGAAAAAATTGGGGTCTATTAGACCCTAGATCTCTCCTCTGCCCTCAAAGCATCTGACCACACCAAGATCGGTGTGATAAAATGCTTTCCCAATTTCCCAATGGCGCTGTTTACATCCGGCGAAATCTAAGTCATGAAATGCTCGTAGCTTCCGGTTTCTTAGGCCATAGAGATGTTTGGAGCCACTCTGGTCTCTGATCAGCTCTATGGTCAGCTGGCTGAATCACCGGCTGCATTTTCAGGTTCCCTGTTGAGACAGGAGAGCCAGAGAAAAACACGGAAGACGGTGGGGGGGGGGGCATTCCCTCCCACTGCTTGTGAAAGCAGTCTAGAGGCTAATCAGCCACTAGGATTGCTTTTACATGAAAGCCGACCGCTGGCTGAAAAGAATGATACCAAGATGATACCTAAACCTGCAGGCATCATTCTGGTATAACCACTCAAAGTCGTGAATGGCGTACCTGAAGACAAAAAAATGGTTAACAATAAAGCACAGTAAACGGTAAAGTATAAAAAATTGCATACCTGAAAAGCAAACATGATAAAACATAATAACAATAAAACATTGCAGAATAGAATATAGTAAAAAAGAGCAGAATAGAGAGAGAATAGAGAGAGAGAGAGAGAGAGAACAATAAAACGACAACTATTTTTTTATTTTATTTATTATATATATATATATATATATATATATATATATATATATATATATATATATATATATATATATATATATATATATATATATATATATATATTTTTTATTTTTTTTTTACACTTTTTTTTGTAACTAACTTTTATAACTGTAACCGGTTCCAGGTTCAGGTCTCTCAAAATGCGATGGCATCTTGGGAGACCCTGTGAAAGTGCGCCTAGTCTGTGCAATGCTGTACCCTACGCTAATACTTAACTAGTGAATGGTAGCGTTCAAGACATTCACCAATGCAAAGACCAGGATTGTCATGACAGGAGGGACAATAATAGCGGGTGTCACGCCTATATCCACGCTTGCTGCAGACACGACATCTTTTTTGGAGGGGTTCGTTGGGTAGGGGTACTCGGGAGGACATAAAGAAAATGCCTCTCATGCAGCCGACTGCATTTGGTTGGGGATGTGAATGGGGGAAGTACGGGCGCTGCAGAAGTGGTGGGTTCCCAATTATTAGGATTGGCGAATGCAACAGGAAGGGCATTATGGGCACGACGGGCCTGTGTTTGTCTTCTTCTTGGTGGCAGCGGGACACTACTTGTGCTTGCCACCTCACCAGCTTGAACTGCACTTATGGGACTCGCCACGTCACCAAGTGTTACTGCAGTGCTGGTTTGACTACGACCGGGGTGTACTAGGCCGCTGGTGGTTGCCAGTTCACCAAAACACTACCAAAAAAACTGTTAGCGATCGCAGGGATTAGGCCTGACTCTGCGAACGCTGCAGTAATGCGTTTAGTGTTTTGTAAGTGACAGTGATCGATCGATACTGCACTTGGGTGGGCTGGGCTGGGCGGGGCGGAGGGGCAAAACGCAGGTGCTAGCAGGTATCTGGGCTGATTCCACTAACACTGCGTTTTTGGGAACCCTAAACTGCTGGGGACGCTAGTATAGATCTGATCGGATCAGATATTGATCTGATCAGATACTATACCACTAAGGGAGGTGTACGGTGCGTGCGTGGGTGTTAGCGGTACTGGTGCTAACCTGACGCTGAGTGGGGCTGGTGCTTGCCAGTTCACCAAAATGCTACCAAAAAAACTGTTAGCGATCGCAGGGATCAGGCCTGACCCTGTGAACGCTGCAGTTATGCGTTTAGTGTTTTGTAAGTGTCAGTGATCGATCGATACTGCACTTGGGTGGGCTGGGCTGGGCCGGGCGGAGGGGCAAAACGCAGGTGCTAGCAGGTATCTGGGCTGATCCCGCTAACACTGTGTTTTTGGGAACCCTAAACTGCTGGGGACGCTAGTATAGATCTGATCGGATCAGATATTGATCCGTTCAGATACTATACCACTAAGGGAGGCGTATGCTGCATGCGTGGGTGTTAGCAGTACTGGTGCTAATCTGACGCTGCCTGGGGCGACGCATATCACCGCCGGGCGATCAGGGGGCTAAACCTTTATTCGGTAATAAATGGCGGGTGCCCTGACACTATAAAAAATAAACGAACTAACCAGCGTCACCCGTAATGGTTATACGGTGATCAGTGGTGAAAGGGTTAACTAGGGGGCAATCAAGGGGTTAAAACATTTATTCGATAGTATATGGTGGTCCCTGTCGCTATAAAACGCTGACGGCGAACCTAAATATTTATGTCCCTAACTAGCGTCACCAGCGACACTAATACAGCGATCAGAAAAATTGATCAGAAAAATGATCGCTTAGTGACACTGGCGACAGGGGGTGATCAAGGGGTTAAAACTTTATTGGGGGGGTTAGGGGGGTACCCTAGGCCTAAAGGGGGCTAACAGTAACTGCCCTAACACAGTAACTGTCACAAACTGACACCATGCAGTAATAAAAAACAAAAACAAAAAAAAAAACTGCTTGGTGTCAGTATGACAGGGGGGGGGGAGGGGTGATTGGGGGGTGATGGGGGGGTAAAGGGGGGTGTAAAGTGTGCCTGGCATGTTCTACTGTGTGTGTGTGTGTGTGTGTTTGGTGCACTTACAGTGAAGTCTTCTCTCCTCGGCGCCGGAACGGAAACTGCCGAGCCGAGGAGAGATGACATCACATCCCCTGCCTGTGTGTACTTCACACAGGCAGGGGAGGATTCTCATTGGCTGGGAGCAATCGTGAGGGGGGGGGCCACGATCGGATGGCCTCCCCCTCATCACTGAACGCTCCCAGACCAAAGGCGACCGCCGCTGGCATCGGGGGGGGTCCGATCGGACCCCCCACCAGCGGGAAGGCAAGGACGTATATGTATGTCCTTTTGCCTGCCCGTGCTGCTCTGAGGACGTATATCGTCGTGCGGCAGTCGTCAAGTGGTTAACAGTGTCTTTTAGCGATCACATGACTCCAGGCTCTCTGCTTCTCTCCTCCCCTCCTCCCTGGCTGTCAGCAGGGGTATCTCCGCCCCCCCCTCCCCCCACTGGAGATATATATATAATTTTTTTTTTGTGTCACAGTCACTAACTCTAAAGCCGCATACACACGATCGGATTTTCCAACGGGAAAGGTGTGATGACAGGCTGTAGGCAGAAAATCCAACCGTTTGTACGCTCCATCAGGCAATTGTTGTTGGATTTTCCACAGACAAATGTTGGATGGCAGGCTTTAAAATTTTTCAAGCGTGTGTACACAAGTCAGTCCGACAAAAGTCCAAAGTACCAACAAGAATGCTCGGAAGCAAGGACGAGCCAGAAGCGGTCGGTCTTGTAAACTAGCGTTCGTAATGCAGAATTAACATTTGTGATGTGGTAAATTATGAAATCTCTAAATGCGCACATTCTCCTTCTTTAATGGGATAATAATGAGGCTGCTTTGCTGGTGATACTGATGAAGTTATTGCAAACAAATTTTCAAAGTTTTTTTTTCTAGTGATATTAAGAATAATATTATTATGCTTATTTTTTTTTGTTTGTTTGGTTTAAGTTACCACAGCACCATTATCCTGTAGTTTTTCAGATCAAAGATACAACTATGTTGGTGTCCCTTGTTAATTTTACATTGTATTTTTTAAAATGTAACTGCCTACTCCCAAACTGTCATTTGAAGTAAAACACATAGCCAAGTATTATTCTCCACAATTTGTTTTATTGTGCATTAAAAAAAGAAAACAAGTAAAATCAGACATGCTATCTGCCAATAGAACTTAACCAAAAAGTGCATTCTATGCATCCACAAATATAGAAAATATACCAAATCAAATCATTATTCAACCAAAAAATAAAATAAAAGCCTCATGCATGTGTCCTGCTTCTTAATATAGGGGGTCAACAATGACAAGAGTTGGTGAAAGCAACACCAACACCATAATTCCAAAAATCATCTGGATTATTCTCCTGGAGCTCCCGCAGCAAAGGCATATGATATAGTTAGTCATGATTAATAAAGCAACCAATTTTTGGTCCAAGAAATCCTCCTCCTCTTGTTCCTGGACTGGACTTGGGTCAAAGCACTCATGTAGTTCCAGTGAAGTCCAGTGGCAGGGGACAGGAGCATAATTGAGCTGGGTTTTTATGATTGTGAACTCCAAGGAAGCCTAATCGCTAAAAGTATAACCCTTGGGATGATCACAGGGGTATGGAGAGGAGCTACAAGAATACCAAGTTGGAGGTCAGCGCCTGCATACCTTTTAGAGCCTAGGAGTGGCTCCCATGCGTGTTTAGACATAGTTTAGTTACTGTGTCACACGCTCAGAGGTGAGCGCATATGCTGTTGGGGGTCACTGGAGAGCACTGAAGCATGCTTTATATCCCTGTACACACTGTTTTGGATGAGCACGATGGATATCACGGATGATGGACATTATATCTATGCACTTTGAGTTCTGTCATTTATGAATTTTGCGTTTGTTATGTATGAACTTTATGAACTTTGCATATCACTTTATTGGAGAAGTGAATACACCTTTGATACTTTTATGAGAACTTGGACTTTATATTTTATGCATGCTGCACTTTGATTATTTATCACAGATTGATAGCACATATGATTGTCATACTTATTATTTGCATTTTTTAATATTCATATTTGCTTTTTGCACATTTTTTTATTATTGATCCTTAGTTTAGCGCAGACACAGTTTTTGATTAATTTTGTCACATACACAGATATGAAACGTGGTTAGTGTTTGCAGCTTGCCTTCATTAGGAAATTTACTCTAGAGGCATTAACCCATTTGTGGCTCGCAAGACCTTTCAATACTTTTCCAAAATAAATACTCCTGCTCATGATGATTGCAGCAATACCACACATGTGTATGTTTTTGTCGTTATTCATACCCATAGCAGGAACCAGAAACAATGGTGCACATTTTGCATTTTTTAATCCTACCTAAAACAGTTGACACTAACTGACATTGTTATTTATTTAAAAAAAGATAAGCCTGCTGAAAATATACTGACCCTAATCTTTGGCCCTGACCTTTGACTTTGACTCTGACCTTGACCGAAGCCCTAACCCTGGCACTGACCTGAATCAAACCTTGATCTAGCTATTTTTTCTTTTTACACACATGTTTTGGATTCAGAACAAAAGTCTGATATTATTATATCTACCCCCGATCAAATTGAATGTAAAAGCATGCTCTGAAGTAATCAAGCTGACTCTTGGTTCAGAATAAAAAACTTCTGTTTAATATTTCCGCTTCTTAAGATTTTTATAAAATTCCACTAAATATTGAGACACGTCAGGTAGACGTCAACAAGACTGGCGCGTACAAACCACAGATACAAAAATACAAATATGTGACAAAGGTTTGGATTTTAGCTGATACACATTTGAGGAAATGAATTTGTTTTTTGCAACACTTTTGCAGCATTCTTGCTTCTGGTGTTATCCTGTTATATTCTGAATGTATTCTTGGAAGCAGGCGCAAACTTTTTGTTAACTCTTTGCAGTCAGTCCAGTTCCTAAGCAAGCTTTGAGCTTTGCAGAATATCTGTAAATTTCTTAAGGCATAATAAGCATAGAAGCTGAGTTTATATATGTTAGGTATATAAAGCAGGTATTGGAATAGACAGTTCACCATGATCACATCCATTACAGTCCCCCCTTGAAGCTGTCTATTTCAAACTGTCCCTCATACTAACATATTAAAAGTCCTACTCACTACCCTGGCCCTCTCCTCTGCAACTCTTTCCAGCTGTATATAGAGAAGAGCAGTGACTAACTCACTAACTCACTACCCCCCTCAATACAGCTTGGAGGGGCAATCAGGTGCTGTCTGTCCCTGTAATCCTATACATCTCGGGAGGAGGTGACTGTAACGGAGCGTAACACATAATCATCATCAAGTCTTACATAATCTTCATCATCATCTGGTATTTCCTGGTTCACAAACATGGGAGTAGATTGGGCAACAGCTTTTTCTACACACTTCTTAAAGCAGGGAAAAACACAGCAGACCATGACAGCTAGGGTCACTAGAATGATTAGAATGGCTATTCCGATCTGTGTTAAAATTCCCTGCCATCCCCCCTTTATCCAGGTAAGGTACTGATCCCAGGGGTTGGAGAGCCCTGAATTCTTCTTTAATTCTTTGGACAAAACCTCAAGCTTCTGGATGGCTGAAGTCACTTTACCATTTGGGCCTATGTCTAAGGTCATACGGTTTTGTAACGTCATATGTGAAGCGGCTTCTAGTTGTTTGGCTAAACCTCGGAGTGCATCTCTGGTGTAATTAACAAACCTTTGCAGGTTGTAGTAGATGTAATTTATCCAGTCTACATTCTTGTTTACAGTGATGATGGGTATCAGGGACTCAAATCCTGCTGCTACTTGGTCTCTTGCTTTGAACTCATCTGGGACCCCTCTAGGGACCCCTATGGCATCTATGTATACATGAGGGTCAAAGCTTCCTGCTGGGGCACTCCTACACCTCCTGTTAGGTCTGGGTGAGTTGTTTGTATTTGGCCTTGGGTTCTCCGAGAGAATATGTAGAGGCATTATGGCCTTGGCTAATGCACATTCTCATGTCCATTGTCCTGTCAATCTGCTTCTAATTTTCAAGCCTCCACAGATCCAGTACACGTCTCCCAAAGACTGAACTTGATTTTGCACTAGATCTGCAGATACCTCACTATAAGATCCACAGTAACCCTTAGTGAAATTCCCATGAGGTTTCCCCACTCCCTGATACCGTCCATAGCATGTGTAATTGCCAGGATATTTGGTGATACCTTCTCCTGGGTTGAGGGTCTTGTTAACTAGGGTTGTCCCGATACCACTTTTTTAAGACTGAGTACAAGTACCGATACTTTTTTTTATATATAAGTATTTATAATACTTTTTTTTTTAATCAGCCCTGTTGGGGCGCTTTGTGAGATATCAGGGGTCTTAATAGACCCCTGAAATCTCCCCCTTGAGACAGAGAAAGAGACCGAGGATAGAGATTCCCCAGTTCCTTTCTCTGCAGCCTCAGCTGCACTGAAAATGAATGGAGAGAAGACAGCAGCTCCTCTCCATTCATAAACTGAGACATCATAATCACAGAAGATTACAATGTTTCAGTTATGTGAATGGACAGAGTAAGTGATCACTGACTCTGTTCATGCATCAAAGGAAGGAGGATGACATGGAGAGGGACAGCAGAACAGAACGGAGGAAAACTGGAGGGGGACAGCAGCAGAATGGCGGGGGACAGCAGCAGAATGGCTGGGGACACAGAGGAAGAAAGGAGGGGGACAGCAGAACGGCGGGGGACACGGAGGAAGAAAGGAGAGGGACAGCAGAACGGAGGGGGACATGGAGGAAGAAAGAAGGGGGACAGCAGAACGGCGGGGGACACAGGAAGAAAGGAGGGGGACAGCAGAACAAAGGGGGACACGGAGGAAGAAAGGAGGGGGACAGCAGAACAGAGGGGGACATGGAGGAAGAAAGGAGGGGGACAGCAGAACGGTGGGGGACACGGAGGAAGAAAGGAGGGGGACAGCAGAACGGAGGGGGCATGGAGGGGGACTAGAGGAGGATGCGGTGACAGTCAGCAGTGATCGTGTGTGGGGGAGTTACAAGCACCGATCACCGCTGTATAGATCATTTCACTAAAGCAGCTGAAGGGGGGGGGGGAAGCTTGTAACTCCCCCACTCACCGATCACCGCTGACTGTACAGATATCGCGTGAAGTATCGGAAGCATTTGCCCGAGTACAAGTACTCAGGCAAATGCTTGGTATTGGTGCCGATACCGATACTAGTATCGGTATCGGGACAACCCTATTGGTAACTATGGGATATTCCTTCTTCCAATGTTCACACAGGGAGTGGTGAGTGGTTGTGTTGGTAAATATTCTGAGGAAACATGTCTCATGTTCTGGGGGTATGTTTAGAGGTACCATTCCTAAGTGTGGTCTAGCCCCCCCACACACATAGCAATTGGTCTTATTGTGTTTCCCTGCACTGTACCTCATCCCTTCAAGCCACAAGTTGACATCTGAGAACCACTCGGTTGGTATCCACAAAGGTAGGGTATGCTATGGCCACCATGTCCTTTAATGTCTGTATGTGGGGCCTCAGGGGGTTTGAGCTAGATGTGAATTGGGGAACTCCCCACTCTGGGTTATTGAACATATCTTTCAGTTGGAAAGGCTTTCTAAAACCGGGATACCCACTTCCCCACCATAGGCCCAGAAAATAGGTCCCACTGTCTTCTGGGCTAGGATTCTCAATGGTCAGCCTGAACTCTTTGGTGTAATACTGATCTTTGTGTTTGTTGATTGTCATTCTATCTAAGAGTGACTTCCCATTTTTGTCTTTCCTATTTTGGGCGTTTTCAGGTTTGTACCCCCAGTTTTTACCCCCAGTGTTCCAACCCACTGCTCCCCAGGAATCACAGTTGTTACCCCAATAGGTATCAGTGACGCATACATACACAGTCATGGGTCTTACTGTTTCATCCCAGGACCGGATCTTGTACATAGTACCTGGAATTATCTGTTCATACGAGGATATAAAAGTGGCAACATGTGTATTGGATGAGTTATACCAGAATTGTGTTATACCGTCTTTTTGTTTGATGGCTACCTCCTGTGCCTAAGCAATGATTACTATGAAAAGGATATACAGAATCATTGTTTGGTCCCTTTGGCCTCTTCCTCAGGTACAGGAACTTTCTTGCAGTGGGAGGCGTGTGTCCATGTGTTCTTCCCAGCCACTTTGACTGTTGGAGAACCTGGAAAGGACCATCATATCTGGGTTCAAGAGTATGTTTTCTCACAAACCTATTTATCAGGACCCAGTCACCAGGAACCAGCTATCTAGCTCAGGATCTGGAATGGAAGAAAACACTTCCGAATGGATACGGGTTAATTCTCGAGATAAAGCCGTCACATAATCAGTCAATACATCAGATTGGAGCTGCAACTGTTGTGAGAAATAACAACCTAGTCTGGGGGCTGAACCATCAATATCCCATAGGGTGACAGAACATGGTTTCCCCTTTGAGTGTACCTAACACTGAATAAGGCAATGGGTAGGCTGTCTGGCCAACTCATTCCCCTTTCCTGAGACATTTTTAGCATTCTAGATTTTATTGTGCCATTCAATCTTTCCACCTTCCCACTGCTCTGAGGGGGTGGAAAGCTAATGTGACCCCTAAAGCTGTCCATATCTCCTTGGTTACTGAGGCCATGAAAGTCGGCCCCTGATCGCTCTCTATGACCTCTGGAACACCATATCTGCACACTATTTACGTTAAAAGTCTTTTAGCTGTGGTTTTTGCTGTCATGTTGGTGACGGGATAGGCTTACGGCCCACGTGGCAGACACGGTCTCTTGTTTAATTTCATGATTTCTTCAACGTCTGTGGCTCCTTTTTTGATCCACACTTTTTTTTCTTCTTTGTCAGCTGCCTCCTGTTGCTCCTTGAGGTGAGTCCGGTTTACAGGAGGGTTTTCTCTTCAGGGGTGTCTATTGGGTGATCCAGGATAGGTGCATTCACTCTGCTGACCACTTCTCGCGTCCCATCTGCAGCTTGTTTCGCAGCGGTATCTGCCAGGTGATTGCCTCGTGCTTCTTGGGAAACCAGCTTGCCGTGCGTCTTTACCTTAACCACTTCCCGACCGGCGCACGCCGATGTAAGTCGGCAGAATGGCACAGCTGGGCAAATGGGTGTACCTGTAAGTACCATTTGAAATCCCCGCCGTGCCATTGCGTGCGCGCTGGCCGGGAGCTCCTTGAGTCGGGTCGCGGGTCCTGCGGACTCGATCGCCGCGGGGATACCCTCGATCGCCTCACGGAGAGGACGAACAGGGAGATGCTGATGTAAACAGCATCTCCCCATTCCGCCTAGTGACAGGCTCACTGATCTCTGCTCCCTGTCATCGGGAGCAGAGATCAGTGACGTGCCACAGCTAGCCCATCCCCCCTACAGTTAGAAATCACCCCCTAGTACTGACTTAACCCCTCCCCGCCCCCTAGTGGTTAACCCCTTCACTGCCAGTGTCATTTACACAGGAATCAGTGCATTTTTATAGCACTGATTGCTGTATAAATGACAATGGTCCCAAAAATGTGTCAAAAATGTCTGATGTGTCCGCCATAATGTCGCAGTCACAATAAAAATCGCTGATCGCCGCCATTACTAGTAAAAAAAAAAATTATTAATAAAAACGCCATAAAACTATCCCCTATTTTGTAAACGCTATAACTTTTGCGCAAACCAATCAATAATCGCTTATTGCGATTTTTTTTAACAAAAACATGTAGAAGAATACGTATCGGCCTAAACTGAGGAAAAAAAATGTTTTTTTAATTATTTTTTGGGGATATTTATTATAGCAAAAAGTAAAAAAAAAGTTTTTTTCAAAATTGTCGCTATTTTTTTGTTTATAGCGCAAAAAATAAAAACTCCAGAGGTGATCAAATACCACCAAAAGAAAGCTCTATTTGTGGGAAAAAAAGGACGTCAATTTTGTTTGGGAGCCACGCCGCACGACCGTGCAATTGTCAATTAAAGCGACGCAGTGCCGAATCGCAAAAAGTGCTCTGGTCAGGAAGGGGGTAAATTCTTCCGGGGCGGAAGCGGTTAAGTATAGCCACTTGTGCTGGGAGGAGTAGGGCATCCATTAAGTCCTTGTTAGCTGCACTGTGTTTTACAGGTGTTCCTGCTGCTGTCAGGAACCCTCTGGTTTTCCGGATGATACCAAAATTTCCTTCTGCCAATTTGCATGCCATAGTTAGGGCCTGGAGTTCTGCTTCCTTGGCAGACATGAAGGAGGGTAATGCTGAAGCTTGAAGAACTTGTATCTTTGGTGGTGACTGCGTATCCTGTGTGGTACCGTCCAGTACTGTCTGCATACCTGGAACCATCCACAAAAATTGTCAGGATTCTCAAGGGCTGTCATCACTTCGAAGCAGTCTTGAGCGGTGAGATGAGGATTATTCTCCAAAGAGGTTCTCCCCTCGAGAAGAGGAAGCAGAGTGGATGGGTTAAGGGTATCACATGGGAGGACGGTGATGTTATCGGGGAGAAGCAAGGCACAATGGAGTCTGAGCAGGTGTCTTGCTGGGGACAGGTGTTTGGGCTGTACTTGGTACTCTCTGAGACAAACAGTTTGAAAGTCTTTTCTTAGTTTCAAAATTGTCCACAGCTTCTGGTGAAAGCAGGAAAGGGTCAGATTTCAGGGCATCATAAAGGGATTGCATTGAAAGGGAGGCTTCTGGAACTGGGATCCAAGAACGGCAGTAGGAGATTAATCCTAGAAAAGCGTGAATGGGCTTTTGACCTTGAGGCAAAGGGATGCCCTTGATTGCAGCAACTCTTTCTTCAGTGAGATGTCGGGTGGCTTGGGAGATGCAGAGGCCTAGGAAAACCACATTCTCTCTGGACTTTTTGCTTTAAGGCCTTGCATCCTTGCTCAGCCAGGTAGTAAAGGAGGCTTTCAGAGAAGATTGAGGCATCACCAAGGGTATCTGCACAAGCAGGAAGTCATCCACATACTGAAGGAGTACAATGTCTGGGTGTAACTTCTTCCAGGTGTCCAGAATGAGGGCCATTGCCTTGGCGAATTGGGAGGGGGAGTTCTGGGCACCTTGTGGCATAACAGTCCAGGTGTAGTGGGCAGGTGACACAGGCCTGCTTGAAGAAAGGGTCCATGTGATCCGGAGAGGTGGGCGAGGTGGGGTGTCATGTCCCTAGTACTGGGCCTTTTTATGTGGTCATGGTTGGGGCTTGGTTGAATGTGGGTGAATTTCCGGGGGCTTCGCTTATTCCCTTCTGGAATGGCCGGGTCTTCCGCAGTTGTAGCAGACACGTGGAGTTGGTTCCGGTGGGCGCAGCTAGGATGTGTCACAGGCCATCATGAGAGGAGCTACTCTCTACTGCTCTGTGAGGATTCTGGACCTAATAACTACTAACAACGTCTCAAGCTCCATTACTCTATACTCAGACCCTTCCGGATTGACTCTTTAAGACCTGAAATAAATGTGGCAGCTAACATGTGTCTATGCGCTCTGTTCAGCACGCTAAAACCTAAATCAGTAAACTCCTTGTGCTATTACTCAACAGA
Organism: Lithobates septentrionalis; assembly: GCA_037952835.1. Lineage (NCBI taxonomy): Eukaryota > Metazoa > Chordata > Amphibia > Anura > Ranidae > Lithobates > Lithobates septentrionalis. The sequence continues at coordinate 2,482,702 of JBBDGP010000859.1, read as the reverse complement.
TTCGCCTTTTCTTGTGTGACCTCTTGTACACATGTTGGCTTCAGGCGTTTTAGAGTGGAGATGTGAACCATCTCCATACAGAATAATTGTTTTTTTTTTTTTTTTCAGAATACAAAACGCTCAGATGTGAATGGGGCCTAAATCTAGATTGAAAGTGAACATTTTAAACTCTCCAGTTATTGCTAATACAGCTTAAACACAATTAAAACCATTTGCATAAATATAGCACATTTGCTACATTTACTGTTATTAGAGAAACTCCTCGGGCCCTCGGTGATGAAGGGAAGGGGCCGTATTGGGGCCGTTGTCTTTGGTGGTGTGAGGGTCTAGGAACCCATTCAAAGGGAGGTTTAGGGAGAGTACTGTGTAATGGCTGCTGGATTTGTGTATTGGATTGCGAGGAGCGTAAGAGAGACTGTAAATGTGTGTCACCATATAGGTGGTCAAGTGGGTCGTTGGATAGTGGCGCGAAGGAACCCATTTCCCCAGCTGATGAGTCATACATGGGGATGGACCCAATGCGGGTATGCCTTGAAATGTAACGGTCTGTCATTTTGGGGTTGTACCTGTTCCGGCATGTCTGTCAGCTTGGTGCATCCTTGCAGGGCCGGCGTGACTCTGGTCGGGACTTTCAGAGGAGGGACCGGGTTGGGGCTGAGGTTGGGTCCCTTGGTCCCAGGTCTGTTCGGGCAGGAGGACCAAGGGAGGATGCCTGCATTCTCCACCAGGAACCTCCTGAGGCTTGAGTGTCTGGGTTTCCCCCCTGGGAGCTGTCCGAGTCTTCCCCCGAATGTACACTTGTCATTAATGGGGTAGGTTGGGCCTTGTAATACGATCCTGAGGACTGGTCTATCACCGGATACATGTGGGTAGGTTCCAGTGTGGGTGGTGGTGCAGGTGGTACAGTTTGGGTCAGGCATGTGTGGCAGCAACCACCCAAGCCGTACAAAGACAAGACGGCGGGGGAGGTGTCAGAGGCTCCTCTGTCACTTGGAACAGAGGGGCGGTAGGGGGAGGTGTCACTTGGAACAGAGGGGCGGTAGGGGGAGGTGTCACTTGGAACAGAGGGGCGGTAGAGGGAGGTGTCACTTGGAACAGAGGGGCGGTAGACGAAGGGGAGTGTCTACTTCCTGGGGTCCAGACGCCATTATAGGGCGGTGACTGACTACTTATCTTCCTCTTTTCTGTTTTTTTTTTTTATATACATATACAATACCACCATTTTGACACATTTCTTGCTCATGAATAGCTTTTGCAACTTTAAACCAAGAGTCCGCTGCTTGCAGCAGCCCGTGGTCTGACAATAGACCTTTTTTTACGTTTCAAAACAGTACGCCATTCATCTACCTGTAGCCTTCCACCCAAATGCATATCAACCCCACACACTTTTGCCAACTTCTTTCCTATTTTGACAGCACCCTCTCCTTCCCACTCTAACACTAAGTCACAAGCCAAACTGCCCTCTTTGTGCCTCACTAACTTTTGCCCCATCGTTTCAGAGAGAGAGAGAGAGAGAGAGAGAGAGGGAGGGAGATGAGAGAGAGAGAAGATGAATACAGTAGTTAATATTCAATAATGCACCACTTCAAATGTTATTTACGTGTCCCAACTCAAAGCCCAAACTTCTCACCCTGGCTTCTTCTACCTCTTCAAACTGTTCTGGTTGTTGAAGTTGTAAGGGGCACCTTTCGGCTGCGTGTCCCCTCCTTCTAACTTCACATTCTATAGCCTGCAGTGACTTGCCAACCTCAAGTTTGACTGGGTAATGCACATTTAATCTGAATACCAATACATATGTGGTCTCTGGGAACAGGGGTTTATAACCAAGAGACTCAGCCCTATATCCTGGCTCTACTACTTTAATCAGCCCCCAACCCTCTTCATGTATCTCAAATAACAGCCCACAAACACAATTAGGACATTACATTACCACCAACAATAAAATATGACCAACAACCAACAACAAGCAACAAGATGTGTTACAACCGTAGAGGAATACAGGATTGTTCAGATGTCACGGGATCCCCACGCCACCGCTGGCGTATTCATGACGCCCCCTCCTGGTTGTTCTCCCGTGCACTTCCTTGCACCTGTGCTTTGCCGCACAATTATTTGTTCCCCAGGAGGAGTTTAACCAAGTCCTGACGCCCCCTCCTGGTCCCTATTCCCCAGGAGAATGTTAAACCACGTCAGCTAATTTCATCCGTGACTATACAATCAATCCCTCATTCCCAACAGCAGCCACAAAACACAAGATCGATCAACAAAACAGAACAGAACAAAACAGGCGGTAGATATAATTGCAGGTTCCTTAATTTATCAACAGACTCAAGGCAAGATATATACCTGTCTTTGAGGGCCGCAGGAAGCCAATATTTGTTTATTTACATTTTTCTCCTGTAGCAAAGAAGGAAGACACAATGTATCTTTCTCTCCATTCAGAGGAGAAAGCACACATGGGGTAGACTTTACATTGATCACTTTGAGCCAGTCAGAGGCTATCACAGCGATCAGGTGATTGGGAACCAGGCTTTATGGTTACTGATCATTCATTTAGGACCTGGAGCTCTCTGTGAGAGTCCATTCCCTGTGCTGAGAGCACACTGTGCAGCACGCTCCCAGCACAAAGACATGTACGCATACATGCAGCATCACTGAAGAAGACCCAATATATGTGTACATATACCAGCAAGGGGTTAAAACCTGGTATAACAGTGGTTGTGGTTTGGGAATTCCAACAAGATCTCACACAAACATAGATAGTCAGGAGTTTATACAGGGTTGAGATAAGTTGTAAACTGAGAAAACACACTATGCATTATCGATTGGATTTAGAAGTTACAGTTTCAAAAACGAAATCAACAGTCAAAAGGAGGATCAGAAAAATATCAAAGTTCAAATCCCATTCAGAATTTAATATCTTAGAGGAGAGGTTACAGAAACATATTGAATAATAAAAAGTAGATGTGAAATTTAAGGAACATAAGAAATTTCATACTAGATTTTCATGATTTCCAACAGGGTAAGGTTTATACTTGGTTCCAATAAAACAAGAGGGTAACCCAGCATCTTAATGTGAGAGATACCAGATACATTTAATGATACTTAGACATGTGCAGAACGGAAACATTTGTTTTGTTTCATATAGATTTGTTATGTTACTAATTTCGTTTTGTTCATTCATTTCGAAATTCGTTTTGTTTAGTTTCATTCAATTTCCTAAAGAATTCCAAAATTTTGGATTAATTCGAATTCCGCTTGAAAATTATCGACAGATTCAAATTCTGTGTGAAGAATAGCTGGTTGGTAAAGCAAAGTTCCACTCAAAAGTGGAACTCCCGATTATCCGTCCCCCCCCCCCATTCAGTGCCACATTTGGCACCTTTCAGGGGGGAGGGGGGGGGCGGCTACCTGTTTTTGACATGCATCGTTTCCCACTTTCGGAAGTTTGCCCCCCCTCCTTCCTCCGATTAGAAAGCGCAGCATGCTTCACTCATGCGCAGTAGGGAACCGGCTGTAAATCCGAAAACCAGGAATGGCGGAAGATCGGCTGGGGTGCCGACATCGCGGGCTCCCTGGACAGGTAAGTGTCCATATATTAAAATTCAGCAGTTGCAGTATTTGTAGCTGCTGACTTTTGATTTTTCGTGGGGGGGCTGGACCTCTTCTTTAAGGAGCAGGCTGGGAAGCTGGCCGCCAGATCCTTAACAACTGATGACTAATCAGCTGTCAGCGGGCTTCTCCGTTGAGAGCTGAAATGTAAACAAAAGAATGAGCAATAGAAAAGTCAAGAAAAAACCAGCGCGGGGTCCCCCCTTACCCAAAGGGCCTGGTATGGATTCTAAGGGAAACCCCACGCCAAAATAAAAATAAAACGGCATGGGTTCCCCCCTGAAACCATACCAGACCCTTATCCGTGCATGCAGCCCGGCAGGCCAGGAAAAGGGGGGGTTTACCGAGTGCCCCCCCTCCTGGACCATACCAGGCCACATGCCGTCAACATGCGAGTGGGGGAAGCCCTCCTCGCCAGGATAAGACAGTGGTTATTGCTAGCCTCTATAGCAGCCACTAGCGATAATCGCAGGGGAATCCGGCAGACTGGTGGAACGATCAACTTGGTACATTTAGCCTGCCCGTTAATGGTTAGAATCGTGTATGGCCAGCCTATGAAACCTCGATCAATGGGCTTACACAGGCAAAAAATGGTCAGATAGAGAATAAAATTACTAACAGAGAAACCTTGGGAGCAGTTGGACGTAAGAATGCTGGTGATTGAGAATTTCCAATCTCTTCCATAAAACTGACCTCTGATCATATTAGTGTTTTGGAAAAGGCTTATCATTTGTTTCATCAGTTGAATTTTATGTTTTTGAGTGGGTGAAAGATGTGAATCTGTTTGCCTGTAAACTGTCTTTAAAATAAAGATAAATTACCACCTTTGACCAATCAGAAGGAAATTAAGAGTTTGAGACTATTAGTCACCATAGATTACAAGTGTTTTTGGAACCCAAGAAGTGAAAAGACCAATCCAGATTTAAAGATAAGTGATTTTGCACCACCAGGGTGGACACAAGAATGATCAGAATCCAACACAGAGAGAGAACAAAGCTTTGAAGGAGTTGTAAGATCATAAAGAACTAATTAGTAAATCTGCCAGTATGGGTGGTAAATTAGTACTCCTTTACAGACATCAAGATTTGAAAGTGTGCTAACAAACCCTGAGTAATAAGGCAAGTTATGAGATACTTATGAAAGATCCTACAATGAGTACATTCATAAATTGAAAAAAATATCCTAAATAGAGCATTGGATCAAGGTTTGTTTACCTATATTTTTAATCAGAATCAATATTTAGCAACCTTCTACTCCCTACCCGCAATTCACAAGAGTTGCCAGCCAGTGTCATTAGTACAGGGACAGTGCATATTTTTAGCACTGATCACTATATTAGTGTCATTGGTTCCCACAAAAGAGTCAAAAGTATCAGTCCATGCCTGATTGTCCACCGCAATATCGCAGTCCCACTATAATTCGCTGATCCCTGCCATTACTAGTATAAAAAAAAAAACTAGTAAAAATTCCATAAATATATACCATACTTTGTAGACGCTATAACGTTCGCATAAACCAATCAATATATTCTTATTGTTATTTTTTACCAAAAACATGCAGAATTCTTATTGGCCTAAATTTATGAAGACATTTAATTTTACATTTTTTTTATTAGATGTGTTTTATAGAAGAAAGTAAAAAATATTGTTTTTTTTTGTTTTTTTCAAAATTGTCAATCTTTTTTGTTTATAGCGCAAAAAAAAACAAAAAAAAAAACGCAGTGGTGATCAAATACCACCAAAAAAGAGCTTTATGTGTTTGAAAAAAAATTACATCAATTTTACTTGGGTACAGCGTTGCATGATCATTCAATTGTCAGTTAAAGTAACACAGTACTGTATCGCAAAAAATGGCCTGGTCATGATGGGGGGTAAATCTTCCAGAGGTCAAGTGGTTAAGAAGATGAACAAAGGCAGAAATGTTTGAAGTCCAGCCTGGGAGACAGAAGGAGTATTTGTAGCCACCCATGGGCAGGATGTGTTTTATTCTCAGGAATACTGATTGAAAATATAGGGAAAGAAGCTCCAGTTCCAGCCTGTCAAAAATACTGTAGCTGCTGACTTTTAAGATAAGGAGACTTACCTGTCCAAGTGTCCCTTGATGCCTGCACCCCTAGTCAATTTGTCCATCGGCTGTCGGTGCAGGCGTCGGCATCATCCCCAAGGGAAACAGGAAGTGAAGCCTTAAGGCTTCACAGCCTGTTTCCTATTGTGCATGCGTGAGTCGCTCTGCGCTTTCTGAATGGTCCCGCTGTCTTCTGCGACCTGTGTGTCTCCCAGAAGGCAGCAGGGGGAAGGAGGAGGGGCCGGAAATTTTGTAGATCGTTGTGCGATGATCTTACCAGAAGTGGGAGCGGGTTTTGACAGGTACCCGATCCCCCCCAAGGAGGAGGGTGCGAACAAGCAGAGTGTTTGATGTGATGTAAGTAAAGACAGCACAAGCCATTACTGTATAGAAGCCATGTTCATTGAATAATACCCAGCAGGAACAGGAAACACCTCACAGGAAGAAGTACAACAGAGATGCACCATAGATTTGCATTTGAAGAAACATAACATTCATAACACAGAGCTTCCCCTTTTGGGTGGAGCTACACTTTAACCGCTTCCTGACCAATGCACAACGATATACGTCGACACAATGGCACGGCTGCGCAAATGGGCATACAGGTACGTCCCCTTTAATAAGCGGCATTGTGGGCGCGCCCCCGCTGTGTGTTCTGTGACTGTGCCCCGCAGACTCCATGTCCGCTGGTGTCCCGCGATCATGTCATGGAGCGGCAGAACAGGGAGATGCCTATGTAAACAATGCATTTCCCTGTTCTGCCTAGTGACATGACAGAGATCTACTGCTCCCTGTCATTGGGTGCAGTGATCGCTGTCATGTCCTAGGTAGCCCATCCCCCAACAGTTAGAATCACTCCCTAGGACACACTTAACGCTCCCTAGTGTTTAACCCCTTCCCTGCCAGTGTCATTTATACAGTAATCGGTGCATTTTTATAGCACTGATCGCTGTATAAATGACAATGGTCCCAGAATAGTGTCAAAAGTGTCCGATCTGTACGCCATAATGTCGCAGATCGCCGCCATTACTAATAAAAAAAAATTATAATAAAAATGCCATAAATCTATCCCCTATTTTGTAGACGTTATAACTTTTGAAAAACCAATCAATATACGCTTATTGTGATTTTTTTTTTTACCAAAAATATGTAGAAGAATACATATTGGCCTAAACAGAGGAAAACATTTTTTTAATATATTTTTTGGGGATATTTATTATAGCAAAAAGTAAATAATATTGCTCTTTTTTCAAAACTGTCCCTCTTTTTTTGTTTATAGCGCAAAAAATAAAAACCGCAGAGGTGATCAAATACCACCAAAAGAAAGCTCTATTTGTGGGAAAAAAAGGACGTCAATTTTGTTTGGGTGCAATGTCGCACGAACGCGCAATTGTCAGTTAAAGCAACGCAATACTGTATCGCAAAAAGTGCTCTGGTCAGGAAGGGGCTGAAGTGGTTAAGAATTTTAAGAAGCTTCGGGAACTGTTCTTCTTTGACATACAAGTGAAAGGGAGTGTCATCGGTCTATCTGTCTTGATCTCGTGGTCGGCATAATTTCCTGAACTAATAACAGGTTTTTCTGAAACAGGACGTCACGCTGCGCTGGCGGGACCGTGCGAGTGTTATACAGCAAACACAGCATGACACGATGAGGAAACAGAGTTCGCTCTGACACATCCCTCATCCATATCACTAGTTTTTAGGAGGCTATCCATTCATTCAGGCCAGGAGAGGAGACATCTGATTTACTGTACATGCGACCCTCTAATCCATGTTTGTGAGTGTAACCCTTTTAACTTAAATCTGCATCTTTGTCATTAAACAGTATTACACTAGGGCAGCCTTGCGCTCTCTTCTCTCTGTACATTTAGGAAACAGTTTGACTCTGAAAAACCCTGATCCACTCACTATTAATTTTTAGTATTCTTGGTATGACCTGAAATGAGTTGGAGATAGTACTGTACATACTTCTACACAGGGGAGTTAGGTGTTAGATTTCCACATCGGCATTGCATACATGCTCAGCTTTCAGCCAAATACAGAAAAAAAACCTTTTCTGTCATCTTACTGTATGTCTCAAGGCTTGACAAGGACAAACAGCCACCCCTTTCTGACAAGTGAAAAGACTGTGCTTTAGATTAGCTGACAAGAGATAAGATTTTACTGAACAGACCTTTGAAATGGAAGCAGTAATTGAGTGATTTATCTTCTTTGTTTCATCTATGAGATTGAAGGTAAGGTAAAAAAAAGTCAGATAAACCACACAAAGTGAAAGCATATGTGACTCTTTTATCCTCACATTAAAGAGAGCCCTGAAATACCCTGTCCACACTGTAAACAAATTTACCATATTATAGCACTGTGTTATGCTGCAATAAATCTGTGCCAATGCTAGCTTGAATTCTGTTGAGAATTGTTCAAATGCTGGGACGAAATTAACGCCTGGGCTTAATTTTTTTGACTGATGTGCTTATTCTGTATTGTCAGTATTGTTTGCTAGAGTGAGCAGGCCAATCTTGTCATATGCAAAAATTAGTTAGTGCTGTATTTCTTGAAAGATGGTCATTTATTTTAGTCAAAAATCGCCAAGGTCAAAAAAACTTCTGGCTACACGCTGGCACAGTTTAAAGTAAGGCTGACCTCTTTCTGAACACACTAGTTGCCTGGCTGTTTTGCTGACTCATTGGCTTCAAAACTTTGAGTCGCTGACCCAGGAAAAGCAAGGAAAGTCAGAGAAAAGTCAAACTAGTCTTTGTTTCATTCAGGTGAATGACTCTTATGCTGCGTACACACGAGCGGAATTTCCGTCGGAAAAACCATCCAAGATTTTTCCAACGGAAATTCCGCTCAAGCTTGACTTACATACACACGGTCACACAAAAGTTCGCTGAACTTTCAACCGTCAAGAATGTAGTGACGTACAACACTACGACAAGCCGATAAAATGAAGTTCAATGCTTCCGAGCATGCGTCGAATTGTTTCCGAGCATGCGTAGGAATTTTGCACGTCGGAATTGCTACAGACGATCGGAATTTCCGATCGGAACTTTTTCCAACCGAAAAATAGAGAATCTGCTCTCAATCTTTTGCTGGCGGGAATTCTGCCAGCAAAAGTCCGATGGAGCATACACACTGTCGCATTTTCCGACCAAAAGCTCTCATCGGTCTTTTGCTGGCTGAATTTCCGATCGTGTGTACGTGGCATTAGACATAAATTCCAGGCATGATATATTTTTAAATAGTTACATTGGTCCAGCTTGGACCAGTGTAACTATGTATATACCATACCTGGCTGGTGCCCCTGAAAGATGAATGTCACTGAAGTAGAAAGTGCTACATCAGTGATACCCACTTGCTTCTGGGTCCTATGCTGAACTGCCAGCCTGATGCATTGTAAACACAGGAGGTTGGCTGCTCAGCATAAGTGCCATTGAGAGAATGCTTTGCATTTCCTAAATGAACTCCGGGGTGCAGGGCACCTTTATTTGTAGTGTATTTTCAAAAAAAGAAAATAAGTCCCTCCAAAAGGTGGACAGAACAGGACAGGACCAAAACATATGCATATATCCAGCTTCTCTGAAGCCACACCTAACCCACCCCTCTTCAGACAACCCGGGAATTTCCTTTTCCCATTTCCGCTGTGCAATCTGAAAGGGTTTAACCCCCACAACTTGCAGGCGTGAATATAGAGTAGTGACAATTTTTCCGATATCCGGATATGACAATAGCACCTCTAGAGGTGATTCAGTGAGCACCAGGGACAAACCAGAGAATTGTGCCCTGAAGGCATGGCGTAGTGAAAGGTACCTGAAATAAAACCTGTTTGATACACCACATATAGCCTTCAGATCTTCAAATGAGAAAAATAAGTCATCAATAAGTCAAGTTGAAGAAATCTGAGAGACATGGGTAATACCAAGTCTTATCCACCACTGAGAATCTGGGTGGCCCAGGAGCTCTAGAAAATTAGGATTATGCCATAAAGGTGCGTTGGGGGACACCCCACCAGGGTTTGTGATGACTTTATTACCCTCATGCCAGGCCAGCCAGCCCACCTCAATCGGCGAGCCCCTAGAACAACGTTTAAGCATGGACCTATGTAATGTGTCCACTAGTGAGGCCCCGGGGCCATTAATTGCATTGCATGCATACACCATACTCTGCCATGTCCCGCCATGCCCCGCCATACTCCGCCATACCCCGCCATACTCCGCCATGCCCCGCCATACCCCGCCATGCCCCGCCATACTCCGCCATACTCCGCCATACCCCGCCATACTCCGCCATACTCTGCCATGCCCCGCCATGCCCCGCCATACCCCGCCATGCCCCGCCATACTCCGCAATACCCCGCGATACCCAGCCATACCCAGCCATACTTTGCCATGCTCAGCCATACTCCGCCATGCCCCGCCATACCCCGCCATACTCCGCCATGCCTCGCCATACCCCGCCATGCCCCGCCATACTCCGCCATACTCCGCCATACCCCACCATACTCCGCCATACTCTGCCATGTCCCGCCATGCCCCGCCATGCCCCGCCATACCCCGCCATGCCCCGCCATACTCCGCAATACCCCGCGATACCCAGCCATACCCAGCCATACTTTGCCATGCTCAGCCATACTCCGCCATGCCCCGCCATACCCCGCCATACCCCGCCATACTCCGCCATACCCCACGATACCCAGCCATACTTTGCCATGCTCAGCCATACTCCGCCATACCCCACGATACCCAGCCATACTTTGCCATGCTCAGCCATACTCCGCCATACCCCGCGATACCCAGCCATACTCGGCCATGCTCGGCTGTACTCAGCCTCTGTATGTGGCCAGGCTGTGGAAGTCTCACACATGTGGTATCGCCGTACTCAGGAGGAGCAGGAGAATCTATTTTGGGGTGTCATTTTTGGTATGTCGTCATACGACGTCCTTGACTTTGTGCGGGGATATCTGAATGATGGGTGCAGCTACAGGCATCATTCAGATATCATCTTTTTCAGCCGGCGATTCCCTACACCATAAGAACGATCATAGCGGCTGTTCCACTGCTTGATCATTCTTACGGGAGGCGAGAGGGGACGCCCCCCCCCCTCTCGCCGCCCTCAGGTGCTTCTACCGACTCACGGCTACGATCGAAGCCAGGATCTTTTTTTATTTTTTTTAATTTCAGGCTTCCCAGCCTAGAGGTGAGATGTGATGTCTTATTGACCCCATATCTCACTGTAAAGAGGACCTGTCATGCCATATTCCTATTACAGGGGATGTCTATTATGTTGTAATAGAAATAAAAGTGATCAAAAAATGTATTTTTGTACTTTTCTGGCATGTTAGGGTCTCAAGAAATGAGATAGGCCGTCAGTACTTCAGGTGTGATCAATTTTCAGAGATTGGCACCATAGCTTATGGACTCTATAACTTTCACAAAGACCAAATAATATACACTGATTTGGGTTATTTTTACCAAAGATATGTAGCGGTATACATTTTGGCCAAAATATATGAAGAAAAAATTACTAATTTGCAAAATTTTATAACAGAAACGAAGAAAAATGCATTTTTTTACAGAATTTTCGGTCTTTTTTCTTTTATAGCGCAAAAAATAAAGAACCCAGCGGTGATTAAATACCACCAAAAGAAAGCTCTATTTGTGTGAAAAAAAGGACAAAAAAATCATTTGGGTACAGTTTTGCATGACTGAGTAATTGTCATTCAAAGTGTGAGAGCACCGAAAGCTGAAAATTGGTCTGGTTAGGAAGGGGGTTTAAGTGCCCAGTGGTCAAGTGGTTAAACAGAAATATTGGAGAAGCCCGGAAAACAGAGAAATTTGGGTAAATATATAATTTTAAAAATATTCACGCGTCCAATCAAATTTAGTGGTAATGAGGCCCAGGAGCGTAGCCTGGTCTCCATTTGAGTTATGATCGGGGTGATATTGAGGGTCTGGAAACTAGATAGGTTATTGTGAATATATATTCCTAGATATTTAAATGTATGCTGTATGGTCAACTTGGACTGGGCTAGATAAGCATAATCCCTTTTCGGGGCCTATGGGGAATGCCACAGACTTTTCCCAGCCGACTCTCAGTCCCGAGGCCCTCCCAAACCCCTCCACAACTTCCATCAAAGAGACAAAGGCCTGCTCAGAGCCATCTAAATAGATCAAAGCGTCATCCGCATATAGAGAGATCTTCTCAGACAATTCACCATAGCAGATGCCTCCCACCATCACCGTCTGACGCACTGCCAGAGCAAGAGGCTCAATGGCTAGTGCGAACAGAAGTGGCGAAAGCGGGCAGGTTCCCCTCTGCAAATTAAACATGTCCGATACATCTTTGTTGGTACTTATCCTTGCCCTGGGGTTAGTATAAAGCAACCTGACCCATTTAATAAATTTGGACGCTGAAACCCATTCGATGCATAGTTTCCCAAAGAAAGGACCAACTAACCGTATCAAATGCTTTCATCACATCAAGTGATAGCACCAGTCCGCTTCTCCTGTCAGTGGCAGCCCTGTGAATATGTAAATAAAGGCGACGAATGTTATCATATGTACTCTTTCCAGGCATGAACCCTGTCTGGTCCCCGTGAACAAGGTGGAGAATGACCTTTTATAATCTCAAAGCTAAGACCTTCGCTAGTACTTTAACATCACTGTTTAGTAACGAGATCAGACGGTATGACCCACACAACAGTTTGTTTTTGTCAGGCTTGGGTAGCACTACGATGAGGGCTTCATTCATGGAGGGGGGAAGTTCGCCCTCCTCTATTGCCCGATTAAAGAGAGAGAAGTTTCTGTGCCAATTCCTCTGCATAGTTTTTGTACCATTCAGCGGGTAAACCGTCCAACCCAGCAATTTTATTGGGGGGTAGAGAGCAAATAGCTTCAGTAATCTCTTCGATTGTCAAGGGAGTGTGTAATATGGAGATGTGGGAGTCTTCCAAGACAGGAAACTGAAGAGAGTCAAAGAACCCCAGCGTTTCCAGCTCATCCGGGGGGGCGCCATATATAGGTTTTCATAAAAGGACTTAAACGTCTGATTTATGGTCAATGGGTCTGAGGTGATTGAGCCATCAGGCAATTGAATCTGTGGAATAGTCCTGTCAATATATTCAGTGCGAGAAAGAAAGGCTAACATTTTACTATTCTTCCCACTATATTCATGTAGTCTGGCAGACAGATATAACTGCTGAGTCAGCGTTGCATCCACCCTATGGAGATCCAGGGCCCTGTGCGCCCCCACCAGAACTCTATGAGAATCCGGGGTGGGGAGCGCAGAGTACTGGGCCCTAGCGGCCTCCCAAGAGGACTCCAAAGCCAGAAGAGCAGCTCGGGAGGACCTCCTATGTTTATCAATGTTTGAGATGTATGAGCCCCGTACAGACGCCTTAAAGGCGTCCCATGTGGGGCCAAAATAAGCCGATCTAGCGCTGTCCCCCCAATATAGGGACATGTCCTGCTGGACCAGCTCTTCAAATTCAGGGGTGGATACCCAGAGGGGACTGAGCCTCCACAACCGAAAATAAGGTCTGTGGCCAAGTATTAATTCAACACACAGGGCGGAGTGGTCAGAAATCGCCTGAGATATATAGTAGACTGTCTGGGTATATGAGGCCAGGTCAGAAGTCCCAAGGGCGTAGTCCAGCCTGGAAAGAGTACGGTAAGACCGGGACTGACAAGAATATTCCCTAGCCAAAGGGTTTTGCTGTCGACATAGGTCAATATACCCAAAGGAAGCACACCACTGACAAAACAGCTTAGATTCATACTGAATGGGTTTCAGCCTATCCAAATTAGGATCAATAACAGAGTTAAAATCCCCCACGATAAGGGTGGCTAATGTAGGGAGATCTGCGAGTTTTGTGCACAGATCTGTGAAGAGTGCAGCCGTGACAGGAGGGGGAGCATACATAACCACCAAAAGTAACGGGTTGGCATGTATCTTACATTGAAGAAAAATATACCGCCCATTAGGGTCTAAAATCACTCTATCACATGAGAAGGGGAGGCCCTTCCTTATGAGGATGGACACACCCCTGGCGTAGTTAGAAAATGTGGAATGATTTCCGTGCATAACCCAGTGTTTTTTTAAAGCAAGCACCTTTGACCCCATAAGGTGTGTCTCCTGCAGGCACAGTATACGAGGCTTATGAGCCTTAAGGAATTCAAATAGGGAAGCCCTTTTAAATTTGGAATTCAGACCCCGGACATTCCAGGAGATACATTTGACTAAAGACATATGAAATTTGTAAAAATCGGTAGATCAAAGGTATCGTCACAGCTGCAATCCCAGAGGGAGAAAAAGGCAGGACATAAAACAAACACACACTTACACACCACAATCAACCATTCACACAACATTCCTATGATCAGCAAAGACACTGTAAAGACCGGCATTAACACATAGTTAACCCCTGCCTTACCCCCCCAAAAAACAGGAGCAGGCTTAGATCCCAAACTGCTAGTACATACTAGAAACATGGCCAATACAGGCAAATCAGCGAACAAAACTTAAAGAAAATCAGATGTCAACCAAATATGCATACAATTAGCAGCATAGATCCCAAATTGAGATCTTGTCCTCCTATGAAAACAGGTATCTTGAATCACCTGCCACAGGTAAAGGCCCACCAGTCGGGGAGAAAGAAAGAGAAAAAGGAAAAATTAAACATATCTCCAGGAGTGTAACCAGTTCAGGTGTCCAAGGCCCCACCAGACATTCGACCCGGTTGGTGCAGGGACTCAAACCAAGAAAGGGCATTTGCTGGGGTTTGGAAAAAGTGCACCTGGCCTTGGTGCATGACTCTCAACGTAGCAGGAAACAGCATAGAATATTGGATGGCCTTCTCCCTCAATTTCAGCTTAATGTGTTGGTACTTGGCTCTTGAGGCACGGACCGCAGGGGAATAATCAGATAACAAAGACAGGGATGCATTGTTTATCTTTAGGCTCCCTTTTATGCGGGCAGCACGCAGGATAGCGTCCCTGTCACGGTAATTGAGGAGACGGATTACCATAGTGCGAGGAGGGTTGCCTGCAGGAAGCGGCCTGCCAGGCACTCTATGTGCACGCTCCAGGACAAAACAGGGGGATAGGCAGTCTTTACCAAATTCCTGGGTAAACCAACTTTCCAGGAAGGAGACCGGGTCAGCGCCCTCAACCCGCACGGGGAGGCCCACCAGACACAGGTTATTTCTGCGCAGGTGGTTCTCCAAATCGTCCACCTTGTCCTCCAGGGAGAGGATTTTAGTGCCATGCATTTTTTGGGTAGCTTGGACCGGGCCGACAGCATCTTTCAAATCGCTAATACGGCGTTCAGTCTCAGAGACCCGGTCCCTCATTTTATGCATGTCCTGGCGCATAATAGTTATGTCCAGTTTAAATTCCTCCACTTTCCCCATGATATCTGAGTGGTTTACCTTAATTAGTTTGAGGACATCCAGCAGGGTGGGTTCCGGTTCCGGACCGTCCTCAAGGCCATCATCGCTGTGGGGAGGGATGACCGATAGCGCCGGGGGTGCCAAGGTCCCGGGAGAAGGTGGTAGCAAGGGATCAGGCTCTTCATCAAAAAGATCCGGCGTGGATGCCCGGGATGAGTGTGGGATGGTGGAACGGCGGCCATCTTAACCGGGGCGTTTGGTAATACTCATCCTAGCCGGGGGCTGTTTCTTTAGTTTTCCCATCCACCAAAATCCCCCAGGATGCAGAGTCTTCCCCAAACATACAGGAGAGATTTCAGCCGTTTTTGTGTGGCAGGTGAGCAGGATTACACAGGATTGTGCAGAGGGATCAGAGAGCTGCTAGGAAAGACGTCCGCTCACATGCTGCGTTAGGCCATGCCCCCAATGGGTAGCATTCCTTAATTGGATGAGGTGAAGCCTATCCAACAACTCACCTCTCCACATCGTCCAATCAGAGAATGCTTTACATTCATTCAGAAAATGCAAAGCCTTCTTTGAATGGCACCTGTGCTGAGCGCCTGACCTCCTGTATTCACAGTGCTTTAGGCCAGCCTCTAAGCACGGGACCTAAAAGAAAGTAGAGATACCTTCTTATTCATTCAGGCTAACGTAGAAAGGAGGGACAGAGCTATAACTGCTCTGTCCCAGCCTCCTTACTAAATGGCCTGACATTACGCTTGGTGTCACTATACTCACAATGTAAATAGAATGAAGAAGCATTGTTTTTAATTTGCTTTTAAACATTTCACCCCTTGGGCTTAATGCTGGTATCTGTCTGTCAGTGTAAAACATGTTAAAAAAGTGTAAAAAAACAGAAAAATAAATATAAAAATAAATATTGATGTATATATGTGTGTAAAAGGCCTTTTTGAATTCTAATGCAAAAAAAAAAATACATAACCCAATATTTTTTTTGTAAAATGTATGTGGATGCGCGAATGATGTAAACGTTGGGTTGGGAAGAATTACTGGAAAATTGTTTTCTTTTTTAATGTTTTCCCAATAAAAAGGAAGAAAATAAAAATATACAGTATAAAGTGGGGACGGAAAGTATTCATCCCTTAAATTTTTTTGTTATATTGCAGCTATTTGCTAAAATCATTTAAGTTCATTTTTTTCCTCGTTAATGTACACACAGCACCCCATATTGACAGAAAAACACAGAATTGTTGACATTTTTGCAGATTTATTAAAAAAGAAAAACTGAAATAGCACATGGTCCTAAGTATTCAGACCCTTTGCTGTGACACTCATATATTTAACTCAGGTGCTGTCCAATTCTTCTGATCATCCTTGAGATGGTTCTACACCTTCATTTGAGTCTAGCTGTGTTTGATTATACTGATTGGACTTGATTAGGAAAGCCACACACCTGTCTATATAGGACTGTCAGACTTCCACTAACCAGACTGATGAGTCCACTAGGGCAGAGGGTAGACTCCCTTACTTATCCGACTCACGGCCCCTGGTAGAGCAGACAGGAGGCACGGGAGTGCGGAATGGTATGAGAGCCTGCTGAAGGGATCCAGGTACAGGATGAGAGGTGATCTTCAAGCAGCAGGTCAGTAGTCAGGAACACAGGTTACAGATGCTGAGCAGGAGCAAGACAGGCAGATCGGGGCACAAGCAGGGTTCGGCAACAGGCTGGCAGCAAAGGTACAATAGGAGCAGGCAGAAGCGGAGTCAAACAGGCCAAGGTCAGGTACAGGCAGCAAACAGGAGAATCCAAAGGCAATCCGGGTCGTAAGGAGATCAGGTACACAGGAACACGAGACAGGCAACGGGAACTAAGGCACAGGGAGTTGATGATCAGGCAGCACTGAGCAGAGTGCATGGCAAACCTAAATAGGCCGGTTGGCGCCAACGGCGCGCACGTGCACGCCGACGCTCTCAGGCGCGCGCGTGCACACGCCCGCGCCCGCACGCCAGTACACACACCAACGCCTGCAGGAGCGTGCACAGTAGCATGCACAGGAACACGCGCACCAACGCGCACTTGCACGTCCCAGGGCGGCCAGCACCGCGACCAGCAAGGTAAGCTCTCTGACAAAGACCTTACAGCTCACAGTGCATGTCAGAGCAAATGAGAATCATGAGGTCAAAGGAACTGCTTAAAGAGCTCAGAGGCAGAATTGTGGCAAGGTACAGATCTGGCCAAGGTTACAAAAAATTCTGCTGCACTTAAGGTTCCTAAGTGCACAGTGGCCTCCATAATCCTTAAATGGAAGACGTTTGGGACGAGCAGAACCCTTCCTAGAGCTGGCCGTCCGGCCAAACTGAGCTATCGGGGGAGAAGAGCCTTGTTGAGAGAGGTAAAGAAGAACCCAAAGATCACTGTGGCTGAGCTCCAGAGATGCAGTCGGGAGATGGGAGAAAGTTGTAGAAAGTCAACCATCACTGCAGCCCTCCACCAGTCGGGGGGCTTTATAGCAGAGTGGCCCGACGGAAGCCTCTCCTCGGTGCAAGACACATGAAAGCCCACATGGAGTTTGCTAAAAAACACCTGAAGGACTCCAAGATGGTGAGAAATAAGATTCTTTGGTCTGATGAGACCAAGATAGAACTTTTTGGCCTTAATTCTAAGCGGTATGTTGGAGAAAACCAGGCACTGCTCATCACCTGTCCAATACAGTCCCAACAGTGAAGCATGGTGGTGGCAGCATCATGCTGTGGGGGTGTTTTTCAGCTGCAGGGACAGGATGACTGGTTACAATCGAGGGAAAGATGAATGCGGCCAAGTACAGGGATATCCTGGACGAAAACCTTCTCCAGAGTGCTCAGAACCTCAGACTGGGCCGAAGGTTTACCTTCCAACAAGACAATGACCCTAAGCACACAGCTAAAATAACGAAGGAGTGGCTTCCAAACAACTCCGTGACTGTTCTTGAATGGCCCAGCCAGAGCCCTGACTTAAACCCAATTGAGCATCTCTGGAGAGACCTAAAAATCCACCAACGTTTACCATCCAACCTGACAGAACTGGAGAGGATCTGCAGGGAGGAATGCAGAGGATCCCCAAATCCAGGTGTGAAAAACTTGTTGCATCTTTCCCAAAAAGACTCATGGCTGTATTAGATCAAAAGGGTGCTTCTACTAAATACTGAGCAAAGAGTCTGAATACTTAGGACCATGTGATATTTCAGTTTTTCTTTTTTAATAAATCTGCAAAAATGTCAACAATTCTGTGTTTTTCTGTCAATATGGGGTGCTGTGTGTACAATAATGAGGAAAAAAATGAACTTAAATGATTTTAGCAAATGGCTGCAATATAACAAAGAGTGAAAAATTAAAGGGGGTCTGAATACTTTCCGTCCCCACTGTATATGAACATTTGCTTCCAAGTTAAAGCCCTATCGGTGACATCATTGGCACTTCCTGTAAACTCCACCAGCCATCTTTAAGTTTTTTTTTTTTTTTCAATACATTTTTATTGATTTTAACAAAACAAAGAAGCATACATCAACATGTATTTCTGTTGACAAGTATAGAAAATAAGGAAAATTGAGCAGAAAGAAAAACATAGAAATCTGAGCATATAAATGGATCTTAGACATCCTATACACTTGGTACTTAAAGTCATAGAACATAACTAAAGTATCGGACATATACTTCAGCAAATTTTTCATACTTCTACAATGCCAAACCAATTACCATGATAGAGCAATACCTATAATATATATATTAAATTGTTTCCCCCCTCGGATGAAACCAAACAAAAAAAGAATCTTAGTGTGCCTGTTATTTTGGGCTGACCTATTCCCAGGACGGTCCCATCTATTATGGAACCTAGCTACATCTCCCGTTTTGTATGCCATGACTCGCTCATACTCATAAGCATTCTCCAATAATCCAATAACCTTTCCCACATTGGGGGCAAACTGTGATTTCCTCTTAGATTCGCTGCAAATAAAATGTGCATAAAGATAGCTCTTAAAGCGGAGTCCCGCCAATTTTTTTTTTTTATTAAAGTCAGCAGCTACAAATACTGCAGCTGCTGACTTTTAAAATATGGACACTTACCTGTCCAGGGCGCCTGCGATGTCCTTACCCAAAGCCGATCTGTCCCTCGGCTCTCGGATGGAGGCACCACCATCTTCGGTAAGAGAATCAGGAAGTGAAGTCTTGCGGCTTCACAGCCTGGTTCCCTACTGTGCATGCGCGAGACGCGCTGCACGTCCTCACTGGTCCCTGCTGTCTTCTGGGACCTGTGTGTCTCCCAGAAGACAGCGGGGGGGGACGGAGGAGTGGCCGGATGTGGCGTAGATCGCCGCGGAGCCTGCGGTGATCTATGCCCGGAAGTGGGAGCAAATACCTGGATTATACAGGTATCTGCTCCCCCCTCCCCCTGAAAGGTGGCAAATGTGACACCGGAGGGGGAAGGAATCCGAAAAACGGAAGTTCCATTTTTGGGTGGAACTCCGCTTTAAAGAAAATGTAATCTTATCCAGGTTCATACTTACTATAGCCTACTCTACTGTGAGCCTTATGAATAGCCCCAATGTTTCTTTGACATTCCAGAAGCTGTGCACGTGAGGGCAAGACCAAAAGATGTAGCCTAGAAGATTTTCTACTTTTTATCAGTTTTCTTTCGTTCTTCGACCGACACTTCTATCCAAATCTGACTGTGTATTGACTTATGGCTTACTAGAAGTTTCAAGACTGGTCAATCTCGATGTACATTTTGAGAACCGTACCCACACCCCACAACAGTGGGGGCCAGCTGGTAATGTTTGCTTTGGTCACTAAATTTTGCCTTCGGCATTCAACTTGGTGCACGAATGCTATACAGGTCCGGGGCCGTGGTCAATTCTTATAGCACCCAGACCCTGAAGACCCCTTTGGGAGTATGCCTACCATGATGGGCTAAGCTTGGACCCTAGATGGGACTAGTGACATGATTCCTGGCTATACATCTTGCTAGATTATTAACTGGATATTTAGTAGACACTCTGCTATATCCTTTTATCCTAAAAGACATACTGCAGTGCTAAGTACACAAGCGGTTTTGA
The DNA here is from genome assembly GCA_037952835.1 of Lithobates septentrionalis. NCBI lineage: Eukaryota > Metazoa > Chordata > Amphibia > Anura > Ranidae > Lithobates > Lithobates septentrionalis. The sequence goes on along the minus strand of JBBDGP010000859.1, from coordinate 2,462,551 downwards.
GGGCAGAGGTTATGCTATAATGTATACTTTGAGTATTTTTACCCTGACTCTTATTGTCTCTCTTACTCAGCCTTATAGGTAACAGTATTATAATTCCACCTCTCTACCAGAGATTCCTCCCTGGCTAGTGACCTAGTACTCATGAGACTCCCGACTGCACATTTCTGGCTGTCATTTTTGCAGATGACACAAGGTGATTATTTGTTATCCCACACTGAACCCCCTCAGTTTGCATCCATTTCATGAGTATCTCACAGGAGAAGGTCCTCACTTAGCAATTACGAATTACAGTCCCTCAGAAGCGGGAGATTCAACTGCAGGTCCTGGAAAAACTCCCTCTCAAGATGATAGCAGTCACATACTAGAGTAAGGTCTTACAATGACACTGCCATTATGTCTAACTGTAAGAGTCCAGGGCTTACTGCGCATGCACCAATGGCGCATTGCAACAAGAGGAAATACGTGCCAACTGAGCATGCGCCAAGGATGCCTCAGGGCGCCAACCCGCACCTGCGCAGAAGACTTGATGGAAAAGGCCGGAAAATGCCCAGGATGCGCACAGGAAGTGATCTCAAACTTCCCTATATAAGCCCAGCCCAGACACTGCCAAATTGCTGGATTAGCTTCAGTCCCCCCTTGTTCCTGTGCTAGTGTGTGATCTGAACCTGTTGTGACCTGGAAACCTATTTGACTACTCTTGATTGCTGCTTGCTATCGACCTCGGAATTGTACCTTAACCATTCTACTTCTTTGACCCTTTTGTACTCAGCTGCCAGATTGGAACAGACCCCGGCTTGGATCTCGACCATTCTTCTTCTGATTAACCCTTTTATGCCTCGTTGCCCAACTGGACTTGACCTTGGCTCGGATCTCGGACCAAGGTTTGCATGGTGCTTCGCACCCCTGGCACCCCTGCCACTCAGTGTCCACCAAGTCTCTGTCTCCATCTCCAGAGGCTTTAAGGACCAGAGGTGCAAGGGAGGCCTCCCCACTACTTCGGTCTCACATCAGGTACGTGGCCCTCATGACAGATTAATCCAGCCATGTCTGAGACTGAAACAGAGGGGAGTGCTTCCGCCTTCGAAGCCCTGTGCCAACAAGTGGTCTGTGTGTCTCAGGCCCTGACGTCCGTACAAGAGGGGTACTTTCAAATGGAAGGTCGGCTGACTGCAATGGCCAATCCCTCAGTTCTGAGCCCTGCGGAACCACCTGTTATGGCTATGGAGCAGCCCATCTCTACTCCAGCTCCTGAACCATGGGTTCCTATGCCGGAATGCTTTTCAGGGGTTGGCCACAAGTTCTGTGCTTTCAGGAACGCCTGTTGCCTATACTTTACCTTACAGCCTAGGACCTTCTCTTCAGAGGATACACAGGTCAGGTTCGTAGTAGCCTTACTTACAGAAGAACCTCAAGCATGGGCTCATCGGCTATTGGAAAGGGAGAGTCCTATACTGCACTCACTGTCTTCTTTCTTCGATGCCATGGCAATCCTCTATGATGACCCACAACGAACCTCCATGGCTGAAACAGTGTTGACCTCTACAACAGGGGAAACGCCCTGTTGAGGACTACGTAACGGAATTCCGCAAGTGGGCTGCAGACACTGCATGAAACGACGCTGCCTTGCGCCATCAGTTTCGCTTGGGCCTGTCTGAGCCCCTCAAAAACGAATTATCAAGAGTGGGGCTCCCTGATACTTTGGAACCTACAATTCAGTTGGCTATCCAACTTGATCGCAGACTCAGAGAACATCACAGGGAACGATCCGGTATGGCCCGTCCCACATGGATGCTCCCACAAGTACCCATGGCTCCACACCTGAGAACCCCTGAGACCCACGCATTAAACCCAATTCATGATGCAGAACCGATGCAACTCGGCTTAGTTCGTGCACCCCTCACACCCGAAGAGCGACAACGCCGTCCCTTGAACAATCTATGCCTGTATTGTGGTCGAGCGGGTCACTTTCTTCAGGCATGTCCGATTAGGCAGAGTAAGTGGATCGAACCCCCATCTGTTTCACCTTACGCTGTTAAATCTTCACATCTCACTCTCTGCCTCTCTTTGCAGATACCGGGAAGCATAATCCGAGTAGTAGCCATTATTGACTCTGGGGCTTGCAGCTGCTTTATTGACATCCACTCTCCAAAAAGTATGGAATCCCACTATGCAAGAAGTCCCAGACATTTACTGTTCATCTGGCAGATGGCTCCACACCAACCTCATGTCCCATAACCCATGAGACCACCCTCATATTGGCCACCACCCAAGCAGATCATCGAGAATATCTTCGGCTGGACGTGAGATATATATAGAAACACATATTGGGGAGTTTGAATTCTGACACAGATCGCAGCTTCATAAACTGACCTTTTCTGTGTCAGACAATGACGGATTGTCTGTATGTGGAGATCATCAGGGGAGAACATGTTCTCCCCCGATCATCTCTGTTTCATAAACCATTTATGAGCTGAGATCAGCGGCGATCCTAGGGTTCACTGCTGTTCACAGTTTCAATAACTCACCTGGTGTTCTAATGCTTCCTCACTCTTTCCAAAACAATGAAAGTTTGGTTGGGCTTACACTTAAAATCTTTAAAACATTTTAACGTTTTGATTTAGTGTAATATTAATGACATAATGGAAATTAGAAAGAATTTTTATTCATCAGGCACATCACCATGAAATGGGATATTGTTTAGGCAAATCATACCATTTTAACATGGAAGATCAGGAATATTTTTTTTCTTGAAGAGAATTATGTAGTTTTTGGTTGCTTACCTTTCATTTTGAAACTCCTAGATCCTTGATTGTAATGCTGAGCCAGTAGCTCCACTACTGAAAACAAATATGCAAACCAGGTGTTTTGTCCTCAATCTTATTTATCTTTTGGCATACTTGTTTCAGCTCAGTGACTTGTTAACATTGAAATCAGGAACAGCCAGAAAATTTTACATTTCAGGAGGAGGTCAGCAATGGTACCCTAAATATTTTAGTAAAGGCTTCTTTTCATGCAGATGCTGAGCTCATTTGCATGATCCACCGTTGTTTAAGCAAATGGGCAAGCACAGAAATTCAAGGAGACTGATGTATCAAAACTTGCTTTTGGCTGAAAATGTGCCAGTCCTCCAGCAAGCTCTTGCAGATTGTAAATCAATTCACTCCCTATTAGGCCGTATATGCATGAAATGATGGGAGTCCGTTTGTGTTCACTGATTGGCCTGGAACACGCAGGTACTTACCAAAGCTTTATGATGCTGATGAAGCTTTATGATGAGTCTTTCTAGATCATATCATAAAGCATGCTTTTCTGCATCCATTGTTCAATTCTTTTTTTCTAAAGAAGGCTAAAGTTCTTTTTCTTGAGATGATTGATCTGGAAGCCCACTAGAAACATATAGTTATTAAATTATTAAGCTTTGAGGCGTGCTCCCAGCACAAAGACAGATATGCATAAATGCGGCCCCATGGAAAAAAGCCCAGTTCAGTAAGGCCGCATATATGCATACTGTCAGCAGGAAAGGGTTACAATTTTCATCTGGTGATTCCAACAGTAAGACTTTCTGTCCTTTGGCAACAATGCTTGCTCACCCTAATGTATCTGATAAATGAAAAAACCTAATCAAAAATGATAGGTCTATTGAGGTACCATGTACATATGACAGTCATGATTTAAGATTTCATCAATGTTTTCTGATTGAAAAACTATCTTTTAAATAGACAAACATATTGAAATGACAAGTAATGCTGTTCACATTCACCATGTATATTTGAAACCTTATACCTCTCCTAGATATTCCGTTTATGTAGTTTTCACATATAATTAAATGCATCAAGCATTTCCATGATCTGAACTTTGTTGATATGGGGATTTCTCACAATGCATTTTGCAGGCCAACAGACCCGCTTCCTCAGGAGATACAGGAAGGTAAGTATCTGCAACATGAACCATAATATATTTGCAGGTAAGTATCATTTACAACACCTTATTTGTACTTGGTATTTAACAATGTAGGAAGCAGAAAGGTTTTTAGATGCATATACTGTATTTACACAAGTAGTTCATTAAAAGCAAGATTGGTTCCCAAGTGATGGTCATGGCCACGCTCACAGATTATCACCACAGAGGGGCCTGGCTAAAAACCAACAGGGGTAGGACCATTCATGTGCTCAATGAAATTCACTGCACTAACATTATTCAAACTGCATAGGTTTGCAAGCTTCCCACTCTATTTTACTCAGGCCCATGTGCCCTGTTACCAACATTAATAACTTCCTGCTTGGCCTATAGCAAAATGAGGGCCGGGCTGTGGTTTAATTGTTCTGACATATGATGTCCTTCAGAACATGCCGCTGGGGGTGCGCAGCATGGTGATAGGTAGTGCGGTGTGTCGCCCTGACAGACCGCATCTCCAATCATGGTAAAGGGCCTATGACGTAGGCTCTTTACCATATGATCAGCTGTGTCCAGTCACAGCTGATCACAGTGTAAATAGGAAGTGCCGGTTATCGGCATTCCTCTACTCGTGCTGACAGGGTGTGAGTAGGGTAGAGCGGATAAGCGGCTTTCCCGACAGGGAGATCTGCACTGATAATCAGTGCAATGATTATCAATGCAGTCCCATCAGCGCTGCCTGCCAGTGCCCACTTGTGATGCCAATCAGTGCTGCCTTTCATTGGCCATAAGTGATGCCTGTCAGTGCCTCCTCATCAGTGCCACCTATCAGTGCCCAAAAGGCTGCCCATTAATGCCCATCAGTGCTCTATATCAGTGCCGCCTATCAGTGCCCATCAGTTCTACATATTAGTGCCTCATCAGTGTCTGTCAGTACCACCTCATCAGCGCACATCATCGAACGAGAAAAATGACTTATTTACAAAATTTTATAGCAGAAACGAAGAAAAACTTTTTTTTTTTTTTCCAAATTTTTGATCTTTTCTTCATTTGTTTAGCAAAAATTTAAAACCCAGCGGTTATTAAAAAACACCAAAAGAAAGCTCTATCTGTCTCAAAAAATGATACAAACTTTGTTTTGGTACAGCATTGCATGACCGCACAATTGTCATTCAAAGTGTGACAATGCTGAAAATTGGCCTGGGCAGGAAGGGGGTAAAAGTACATTGTATTAAAGTGGTTAAATTGCTTCATAAAGCCACATTCAGAACAGTTAGCATCTATAAATTGGTTTCTCCATTTGCTTACACCACCACCCCATAAACTCACACATAGGTCTCATAAGTATAGAAAGCTGCAGCGCATCAACAGGCAAAAGAATATGTAATATACCCATTGGGACTGTGCATACATCAAAAATTTTAAATATTATCTGCATTGAAGTTCATTGGACCCCTGAATATTCCTATTCCTGTTGGTTCATAGCCGAGCCCCTTCTCTGTGCTGATGATCTGTTAGCGCAGCTATGATCATCACTTGGGACTTTATCTTGCTTTTAATGAATTGCTGAACTCATTTTTTAAATACCCAGTACAAATCGGGTGTTGTAAATTGTACTTACCTTCCAATATACTATGGTTCATGTTACAGATATACAGTTGTGCTCATAAGTTTACATACCCTGGCAGAATTTATGATTTCTTGGCCATTTTTCTGAGAATATGAATGATAACACAAAAACTGTTCTTTCACTCTTGGTTAGTTTGGCTGAAGCCATTTATTATCAATCAACTGTGTTTACTCTTTCTAAATCATAATGGCAACAGAAACTACCCAAATGACCCTAATCAAAAGTTACCGTATATTGCCCCCTTTAAAATCAATGACAGCTTGAAGTCTTTTGTGGTATTTGTGGATGAGGCTCTTTATCTTCTCAGATGGTAAAGCTGCCCGTTCCTCTTGGCAAAAAGCCTCCAGTTCCTGTAAATTCTTGGGCTGTCTTGCATGAACTGCATGTTTGAGATCTCCCCAGAGTGGCTCAATGATATTGAGGTCAGGAGACTGAGATGGCCACTCCAGAACCTTCACTTTATTCTGCTGTAGCCAATGACTGGTCGACTTGGCCTTGTGTTTTGGATCATTGTCATGTTGGAATGTCCAAGTACGTCACATGCGCAGCTTCCTGGCTGATGAATGCAAATGTTCCTCCAGTATTTTTTGATAACATATTACCAGGGCTCGACAAAACCCAGGCGCCAGGTCGCAATGGCGACTGGAAATTGCATCCTGGCGCCTGGGCTACACCACAGCAGCGGTCTGTATACCTGCAAAGTGCCTCCCCCACCCCCCTCGGGTGCTCGGACTTCGGTCGGGCTGGCCAAAATTGAGGCCGCGGCTTTGCGGCCTGCTGGAGCGGGATACACGCTCCTTTCTGCATACCAGCGCCCTCCTCTGGTGGGCGGTGCTGTGATGAGCATGGCGTGCTCTCACTGCCCGCCTACCTCGGACATCATCTTCTCAGTTTGACAGCTGGGGATGAGGTTGCGGGCATGATCAGTCGCCCGTTCCTTACCGCCGTTGTGGACGGGGAGTGCCACCTCAGTGCCCTCTGTCAGTGCCATCTCAGTTCTGCCTGTCAGTGTCACCTGTCAGTGCTGCCTATCAATTCCATTCAGTGCCATCTCTCAGTGCTGCTCATCAGTGCCACCTCAGTGCTGCTCATCAGTGCCACCTGTCAGTACCACCTCAGTGCTGCCAATCAGTGCCATCTCAGTGCTTATTGGTGCTGCCCATCAGTATCACCTCAGTGCTGCCCATCAGTGCCATCTCAGTGCTCATTGGTGCTGCCCATCAGTATCACCTCAGTGCTGCCCATCTGTGCCACCTCAGTGCTGCCCATCAGTGCCACCTCAGTGCTGCCCATTAGTGCCATCTCAGTGCTCATTTGTGCTGCCCATCAATGTCACCTCAGTGCTGCCCATCAGTGCCACCTCAGTGCTGCCCATCAGTGCCACCTCAGTGCTGCCCATCAGTGCCACCTCAGTGCTCATTTGTGCTGCCCATCAGAGTCACCTCAGTGCTGCCCATCAGTGCCACCTGTCAGTGCACATTAGTGCTGCCCATCAGTGTCACCTCAGTGCTGCCCATCAGTGCCACCTCAGTGCTGCTCATCAGTGCCACCTCAGTGCTGCCCATCAGTGCCACCTGTCAGTACCACCTCAGTGCTGCCCATTAGTGCCATCTCAGTGCTCATTTGTGCTGCCCATTAGTGCCATCTCAGTGCTCATTTGTGCTGCCCATCAGTGTCACCTCAGTGCTGCCCATCAGTGCCACCTCAGTGCTACCTATCAGTGCCATCTCAGTGCTACCTATCAGTGCCACCTGTCAGTGCACATTAGTGCTGCCTGTCAGTGCCACCTCAGTGCTGCCTATCAGTGCCACCTCAGTGCTGTCTATCAGTGCTACCTATCAGTGCCACCTGTCAGTGCACATTAGTGCTACCTGTCAGTGCCACCTCAGTGCTGCCTATCAGTACCACCTGTCAGTTCCCATCAGTGGCACCTCAGTGCTGCCTATTGGTGCCCATCAGTTCCAACCTCAATGCCACCTCATCAGTGCAGCCCATCAGTGCTCATCAGTGCTGCCTATCAGATGACATCAGTGAAGGAGGAAAAAAAAACTTATTTGCAAAATCTTATAACAAACAACAAAAAAGTTTGAATATTTTTTTATAATATTTTGGGTTTTTTTTTTTCGCTTGGCATCAGGCATGAGCAATTCTTATTGCCCGATGCCCCAGACATGCAGTTCTGGGCGCTGGGCAGAAGATTTAAAAAACTGGCTCCTAACTTTTTCAGCTGGCTCCTAGATTCTAAGCAAATTTGTCAAGCCCTGTATTACATTCATCTTGCCATCAATTTTGACCAAATTTCCTGTGTTTCATCATAGGCCTTGTTGACTCCTCTCCAAATGTAGTGTTTATGGTTGTGGCCAAAAAACTAAATTTTGGTCTTATCACTCCAAATGTTTTTGTGCCAGAAGGTTTGAGGCTTGTCTCTGTGCTGTTTGGTGTATTGTAAGTGGGATACTTTGTGGCATTTGCGCAGGAATGGCTTTCTTCTGGTGACTCGACCATGCAGCCCATCTTTCTTCAAGTGCCTACTTATTGTGCATCTTGAAGCAGCCACTCCACATGCTTTCAAAGAGTCCTGTATTTCACCTGAAGTTATTTGTGGGTTTTTCTTTGCATCCCAAACAATTTTCCTGGCAGTTGTGGCTGAAATTTTAGTTGGTCTACCTGACCGTGGTTTGGTTTCAACAGAACCCCTCATTTTCAACTTCTTGATTAGAGTTTGAACACTGCTGATTGGCATTCTCAATTCATTGGATATCTTTTTATATCCCTTTTCTGTTTTTACAGTTCAACTACTTTTTCCCGCAGATCCTTTGACAATTCTTTTGCTTTCCACAAAAGACTCAGACTCAGACTCCAGAAACGTCAGTGCAGCACTGGATGACAGATGCAAGGGTCTGTCAGGAGTCCAGAAACTCATTGACCTTTTATACACACACACTAATTACAAGCAAACAGATTACAGGTGAGGATGGTTACCTTTAATAGCCATTCAAACCCCTTTGTGTCAACTTGTGTGCATGTTATCAGGCCAAAGTCACCAGGGTATGTCAACTTTTGATTAGGGTCATTTGGGTAGTTTCTGTTGCGATTATGATTTAAAAAGAGTAAACACAGTTGATTGATAATAAATGGCTCCAGCCAAACACTAACCATGAGTGAAAGAAATGTTTTTGTGTTATCATTCATATTCTCGAAAAAATGGCCAAGAAATCATAAATTCTGCCAGGGTATGTAAACTTATGAGCACAACTGTATATATACCTCCCTGTATCTCCTGAGGAAGCAAGTCTATTGGCTTGAGAAATGCATTGAGAGAAACCATTATATTAACCAAGATAATATAATGGAAATGCTTGTTGCATTTATCTACATAAATAGGGGATATATAGGAGAGTTGTACGGTATCAAATATACACGGAGATTGTGAACAACATTAATTATTTCAGTGTTTTTGTATGTTTATCTTTTTAAAAGAAGTATTTTGTTAATAAACAATTATGGCATTTTAAATTATGGCTGCCATATGTACAGGGTACTTCAAAAGTCACATAGATTTTGGTTAGTTTTTTCATTTTGCTTACGGTATTTGAATTTAGGGATGTTGGTATCAGGATCCTGTTTGAAAAAGGATCTGTGCAAGAGCAGCTTTGTCACCCTAGGCTGCTTGCTTCTGATTTGAACGATAGAACCCCCCCACCCTTTTCTTATCTCTATTACACAGGAGAAGAGAAGTAAGCAGGGCTGATAGTATTACTAACTTATAACCCTGCAACACAAATTGTATGTACAGGTAGTTATCAACTCACTAAACATAACAAGATGGAAGTTTTTTTTTTTTTTTGCACTTATCAAACACTTTAAATAGTATATTAAACAGTATATTAACCGCTTCAAGTCCACCCTATGCTACTACAGGGTGGCAGCCGGGCGCTGGATCGTGTATATTTATGTGACCTGACACTTAGGGGGCGCTCATGTGTGCCGTTGGCGGCTCTCTTACGCTACGATTACACATGGCAGAAGCGGATCGGCGAGTGCAGGGTACTCAGTGTCCTCCGGCACCCACCGATCGTCAGGCAGAGACACAGAACTGCCACTGCCTATGTAAACAAGGCAGATTGCCTTTCCGAAAGGAGGGAAGGGATAGAGAATAAACTCCATCTCTTCCTCTAGTAAAATCACCTCACACAGTATAGTAAAACACTGGCTAGGCACACAGTTAACCCTTTGATCGGCCCTGATGTTAATCCCTTCCCAGCCAGTGTCATTAGTACAGTGACAGTGCATATTTTTTAACAATGATAACTGCATTAGTTTTACTGGTCTACAAAAAGTGTCAGTCTCAGAATATCCACCGTAATATCGCAGTCCCGCTATAAGTCGCTGATTACTGCCGTTACTAGTAAAAAATGAATAAAAATACCCCATAGTTTGTAAACACTATAACTTTTGTGCAAACCAATTATTATATACTTATTGGGATTTTCTTTTACTAAAAATATGTAGCAGAATACTAGGGGTGCAACGGATCAAAAAACTCACGGATCGGATCGATCCTCGGATCAGAGTCACGGATCGGATCATTTTCGGATCAGCAAAAAAAAAACAAACAAAAAACAAACAAACACACAAATCTTGTTACACCCACCGGAGTTTTAGATTTAAAAGCTATTTTCAACACAAAACGGAGCTTATATGCATAAATACAGTATTTGTAGATCGGACAGACTGTTTAGATGTTAGATTTTAAAAGCAACAGCAAACCTGCCGACCTTACATGGTTGCTAATGTGACAGAACACCTCTGATTTTCACATTTAACGTCCCCCACTGTAATACAGCCACATGCCCCCCACTGTAATACAGCCACATGTTCCGCACTGTAATACAGCCACATGCCCCCCACTGTAATATAGCCACATGCCCCCCCACTGTAATACAGCCACATGCCCCCCACTGTAATATAGCCACATGTCCCCCACTGTAATACAGCCACATGTCCCCCACCGTAATATAGCCACATGTCCCCCACTGTAATACAGCCACATGTCCCCCACTGTAATACAGCCACATGTCCCGCACTGTAATACAGCCACATGCCCCCCACTGTAATATAGCCACATGCCCCCCACTGTAATGTATGCCACATGTCCCCCACTGTAATACAGCCACATGTCCCCCACTGTAATACAGCCACATGTCCCCCACCGTAATATAGCCACATGTCCCCCACTGTAATACGGCCACATGTCCCCCACTGTAATACAGCCACATGTCCCCCACTGTAATACAGCCACATGTCCTCCACTGTAATACAGCCACATGTCCCCCACTGTAATATAGCCACATGTCCCCCACTGTAATATAGCCACATGTCCCCCACTGTAATACAGCCACATGTCCCTCACTGTAATATAGCCACATGTCCCCCACTGTAATATAGCTACATGTCCCCCACTGTAATATAGCCACATGTCCCCCACTGTAATACAGCCACATGCCCCCCACTGTAATATAGCCACATGTCCCCCACTGTAATATAGCCACATGTCCCCCACTGTAATACAGCCACATGTCCCCCACCGTAATATAGCCACATGTCCCCCACTGTAATACAGCCACATGTCCCCCACTGTAATATAGCCACATGTCCCCCACTGTAATACAGCCACATGTCCCCCACTGTAATACAGCCACATGTCCCCCACTGTAATACAGCCACATGTCCCCCACTGTAATACAGCCACATGTCCCCCACTGTAATATAGCCACATGTCCCCCACTGTAATACAGCCACATGCCCCCCACTGTAATATAGCCACATGTCCCCCACTGTAATATAGCCACATGTCCCCCACTGTAATACAGCCACATGTCCCCCACCGTAATATAGCCACATGTCCCCCACTGTAATACAGCCACATGTCCCCCACTGTAATATAGCCACATGTCCCCCACTGTAATACAGCCACATGTCCCCCACTGTAATACAGCCACATGTCCCCCACTGTAATACAGCCACATGTCCCCCACTGTAATATAGCCAGTCCATGTCCCCCACTGCAATATAGCCAGTCCATGTCCCCCACTGTAATATAGCCAATCCATGTCCCCCACTGTAATATAGCCAGTCCATGTCCCCCACTGTAATATAGCCAGTCCATGTCCCCCACTGTAATATAGCCAGTCCATGTCCCCCACTGTAATATAGCCAGTCCATGTCCCCCACTGTAATATAGCCAATCCATGTCCCCCACTGTAATATAGACAGACTTCCCACTGTATTAGTGCTGTGCCTGTTAGTCACTCATACCTTGCTTTAGGGAAGCCGCCAAACACACGAGTTGGGGGCGGGGTGATGACGTCAGCACGATGCTCAGCGCCGCCAGGTGTACCAAGATGGCCGCGACTTCGGCCTAGCTACAAATAAAAGATACAATATATTTTTTTTAAATGGTCAGTCTCTTGTTTATAGCTCAAAAAATAAACAAGGCAGTGGTGATCAAATACCACCGAAAGAAAGCTCTATTTGTGGGAAAAAATAACATAAATTTTATTTGGGTACAGTGTTGCATGACCGTTAAACGCAGTGCCATATCGCAAAAATTGGCCTGGTCATGAAGGGGGTAAATCTTCCAGAGGTCAAGTGGTTAAAAAGACTAAAAAAAAAAAAGGAAATAAAAGGAAGTTTATTAATAAAGTATATATTTTTGGAAAAGATATATTCAAACTTATTTTTCTACTTCTTAAGTACATCAACCCATGGCAACCAATCAGAATTCACTTTGCCATAGTTAGACCAGTCCAAGGTAAATTCTAAGAACTCTGTCAAAATTTGTAACAAAAATGCAAACATAGGTTTTGCGTGTTGATGGATTCCCTGAAATCCCAGCTTACAGCGCCATGCATATCTAGTGCATAAATATGCAATAATGAATGTTGCCATGAGACATAGAGTGTGAAATTACACAGCAAGAAAGGTTTCATCAAACACACCACTCAGTGATTAGAAAATGAAAGATGGCTTTCTGAGACCCGATTTCACATAGCAGCATCTCATTACGTAAGTTGTCAGACAAGTTAAATGTTACATTGATTGCTTGGAAGTTGGACATTATGATCAGCTACAATAGCTTCAGATGTTTATAAATGTACAGATCCAAGACATTATCTTTCATAGTAGTTGGAAGCCTATACTGCAGCAGACTTGACCTCCTATACCAGTGATGGCGAACCTTGGCACCCCAGATGTTTTGGAACTACATTTCCCATGATGCTCAACTACACTGCAGAGTGCATGAGCATCATGGGAAATGTAGTTCCAAAACATCTGGAGTGCCAAGATTCACCCATCAGTGTCCTATACCATTGGTCTGCTATATGTAGACAGTCCAAGTGGGTTCTGAATGCCTCCATTGTCCAGAAAAAAAGCAATACAGGCAGTTCCCGGGTTACAAGCAAGATAGGTACTGTAGGTTTGTTCTTAAGTTGAATCTGTTTGTAAGTCGGAACAGATACATTTTTTAAGTGTAGCTCCAGCCAAAAAATACATTTTTAAGTTTTTTAGATAGCATAGGGAAGGGTTATCACCCCTGTAACATTTGTTTTGCTGTCTGTGCCCCTGTTCAGAAGATTTCACCTCACTTTCTGTCCCAATGACAATTGGATTTTGAAAATTTTGGGTTGTTAGGGAAACATGGGCTGGTGATAAAGCATCAGTGGAGACACCTTTTTCCCATATTAACTCTTATGCCGCGTACACACGGTCGTACTTTTCGTCTACAAAAGTCCAACGGACGCTGACGGACTAAAGCTGGCTGGTAATCCGATCGTGTGTGGGCTTCTCCGGACTTTCAACGTACTTTTTTAGCCTCAAATCCGACGTACTTTAGATTTGAAACATGCTTCAAATCTTTACTTCGTAACTACGACGGACCCCGAAATCCGCTCGTCTGTGTGCTAGTCCGACGGACAAAAAGCCACGCTAGGGCACCTATTGGCTACTGGCTATGAACTTCCTTATTTTATTCCGGTGTACGTCATCACGTACGAATCCGTCGGACTTTTGTGTGGTCGTGTGTAGGCAAGTCCGTTCGTTAGAAAGTATGCCGCAAGTCCGCCGCAAGTCCGCCGAAAGTCTGCCGGAAGTCTGTCGGACAGGCTGTCTGACTTTTGTAGACGAAAAGTCCGACCGTGTGTACGCGGCATTACAGGAGAGAATTTCCCTTCCTAGGGGTAGATTTCCTCTCACTTCCCGTTGTCTTCCGTTTGTAAGTAGGAGTCGTTTGTAAGTTGGATGTTTGTAAGTAGGGGACCGCCTGTAGATGTGATTCTGTAAGGCCCTCTTATACAGTATGTGGCACTGCACTGCATTTTCCATGTAAGTGGCCTTGAAAATTAGGTCCCATTTACCAGCAAATTATTAAAGCGGTAATAAAAAAAAAAATATCTCTGCAAATTAATGTCATAATATGCTAGTATGGATCGCATACTAGCACATTATGAAAGACTTACCTGAAAATGAATCCCTTTAGCGGCACGCTGTCACCGCTGACAGGGCTGCTTCATCTGGTCTTCCTTCCCGGTTTGCGGACAACTACTGTTTGATTGGCTGAGCCGCGGTAGTCGCGGCCGTGGCAAGGCTCTCTCTATGGATGGTACACCGTCCATTGGGAGTGCAGTGCCCATGCGCTGGTGACATAGTCGGTGCTGCTAAAGCAAATACCTCCTAAACAGTGCACGTTTAAGAGATATTTACTGTACCTATAGGTAAGCCTTATTATAGGCTCACCTATAGGTATAAATAAAATTTTAAAAAGGCCTTTACTACCACTTTTAACAGGAAAGGTCAAAGACTACCTCTTTTTGCAGATAATCTGTGCAGACCAGTCAGACCAATCTAAAATTAATTTTAAAGGTAATGTACATTTTAATTTTTTTTGTTTTTTTTAAACTAGATATTAGTGTAGTTATATTCTCTGTGCTGTTTGTTTGCCTTACCTTGTACTGATGACCTCACATGTTAAGCTGCAGTTTATGGTGTCATGGCTGATTGATTTCCATATGTCCATGTATTTCTACAGCAAGCTTGTCCCTATTTGCCAAAGGGACAACACAACTTCCTGTTCTTGGTCACACAGTGTCCAATGCATGCGTTGCCATCCACTCTGTGTTGCATCACCAATATTAGAGTACTAATGTAATGAAACAAAAAAAATCTCTCAGCTGCATTGTGAGCTCTCTTTGTGTCTGTGAAGGCTGAGGCCTCGAAAGTTAGGTTCCCATTTACCAGCATATTATTGACCGAAAAGGTCAATGACTACCTCTTTCTGAAGATAATCTGTGCAGGCCAGTCTAAATGAATTCTATTAGGTACCCTTTATATAACAAAGTTTTTTATGTCAAAATTTGTGTCAAAATGCAAACCTATCCCAAATTTTTTTCTGTTGATGGTTTCCCTGATTTTCCTTTTAATAGAACCATGTATATTCAATGCATAAGTATGCCATAATGAATGTTGCTGCCTAAGTAAACAGTAACTGGATTGGAGATGCTAGGAGAAATTACATAGCAAGGAACGTTTCTTCAAACGCATCATTCAGGGATTCGAAAGTGGAAGATGGCTTTCTGAGACATACAATTTCACACAGTAGCATCTCATTACATAAAATGCCAGACAAGTTAATGTTAATTATTTGTTTGGTAATTGGACATTATAATCAGCTACCATGTCTTCAGATACTTATACATATACAGATCTCAAACTTTATTTTTCTCAGTAATTGGAAGCCCATACTGCAGCAGACTTGGCCTCCCATAGCAATGGTCTGATGAAGACAGTCTAATGCTCTGTACACACGGTCGGACATTGATCGGACATTCCGACAACAAAATCCCAGGATTTTTTCCGACGGATGTTGGCTCAAACCTGTCTTGCATACACACGGTCACACAAAGTTGTCGGAAAATCCGATCATTCTGAACGCGGTGACGTAAAACACGTACGTTGGGCCTATAAATGGGGCAGTAGCCAATAGCTTTCATCTCTTTATTTATTCTGAGCATGCGTGGCACTTTGTGCGATCGGATTTGTGTACACACGATTGGAAATTCCGACAACGGATTTTGTTGTCGAAAAATTTTATAGCCTGCTCTCAAACTTTGTGTGTCGGAAAATCAGATGGAAAATGTGTGATGGAGCCCACACATGGTCGGAATTTCAGACAACAAGGTCCTATCACACATTTTCCGTCAGAAAATCCGACCGTGTGTACGGGGCATAAGTGTGTTCTGAATGCCTATGTTTTTTCAGAAACATTAGGAGGGATTCTTTAAAGCCTGCACTTGTGTGGCAATACATTGCATTGCATTTTCCACGTAAGTGGCTTTGAAAGTTAGGTGCCTATTTTTAACCATATTATTGATATTAAAGGTCAGGTTATCGCTTTCTGCAGATAATTTGCACATGTATGGGTGCCTTTAGTGCACCTATTCAAAATGTATTTTGCTTATTTTAGGCTTTATGGTGGCTCTTTAGGGGAAGATATTAAAGTGGAACTTTAGTCAGAAAATTAAAGGAGAGGTAGGGCCAAAGCTTGTTTGGCCTTACTTCTTCTATGGATCACAGGAGTGCAGTTCGTTCTGGACTTGGGTGTCCTGTTTTCAGCTGACAGCGAGCTAAAGCCTGCTATTGGCTGACGGCACTCAGCGGTCCAGGCTCTGGAAAGATCCTGACTTTACAGTCGGGATCTATCAAGATGCCTGGACCAGCAGTTGGCTCAACCTCTCAGCGAGCGGGTGGGAGACTGAGCCAGTTGCTTCCCCCCCTTCATGCCCCAGTGCTCCAGTGAGCACTAGAGAGGCAGAGCAGAGAGCCGGTGACTCACAGTCTCACAGACTCACTGAAGACTGAGAACAGAGCAATCAGCAAAAGCTGCGGGGGGACAGATGCAGCATCGGACTGATGCCGCATCCACCTAGGTGAGTATGATTATTTTTTTTTAACCACTTCCCGCCCGTCTTATAGCAATATGATGTTGGGAAAGTGGTTCTGTTATCCTGGCTGGATGTCATATGACGTGATCAGGATAACAATCAAAAAATAGGAAAAAATAATTCAGTGCTGACACACAAGAACGCAGATAAAAGTGAACTGCTAGCTGGCACTCAAGGTTAATTCAAACCAATACCTCAAATAGACATCATACGAAAATAGTGCTGCGCAATTCTTAAATGTCCATAATGAAAATACACAAATATATATATATATATATATATATATATATATATATATATATTAATATATATATATATCTATATATATATATCAAAAAGTCCCAACTGGTGCATGTGGAGACAGCATAAATCACTAATAGGTGCGGTGACACACAAATTTGATAAAAGATCCGATGATTGTGATCCCTCCACCACAAATACAGATGGCCTCTCACCTCCAAAAGTATGATCGGACCCTGGGCCCAGCACTTCTGGATTGTCCTGAGTTTATCTACCGTAAAGCACCTTCACTTCTTGACTGTTTGGCACCAGGAGTGGTAGACCCACCCAAAATGGTGGATAATGGGTTACTTAGCTTTTTGTTTGGTTTTTATGCATGTGGCAGGTGTGCCACTTGCAGGAAAGCCAGTAAAAATATTAAAAAGTGGAAAGATTTTATTTCAACTGTCACACAAAAACGTTATCAGATTGAGGGTCGCATCACATGTACATCAGTAGGGGTGGTGTATATGCTCAAGTGCGACTGTGGTCTACAGTATGTTGGTCGCACTTCGAGAGCACTTCATGTACGGGTGGGTGAGCACATCAGTAATATTAAAAGGGGAATCAAGACTCATAGTGTATCCAGGCATTTCAGATTGTGTCACCATAGGGACCCCAAATGTTTGAAGTTTTGGGGTATCGAGAAGGTCCCTCGACATTGGAGAGGAGGTCATTACATCCAACAGCTTAGTCGCAGAGAATCCTTTTGGATTTATGAGACCAAGGTGATGTCACCTGCGGGGATGAATGTTGACTTTGACCTCAATTGCTTTATCTCCGATAGATAGGTGGTTTTATTTGGGTTATTTATCTATTCCAATATTTTTGTCATT
Organism: Lithobates septentrionalis; assembly: GCA_037952835.1. Classification (NCBI taxonomy): domain Eukaryota; kingdom Metazoa; phylum Chordata; class Amphibia; order Anura; family Ranidae; genus Lithobates; species Lithobates septentrionalis. The sequence continues at coordinate 2,444,912 of JBBDGP010000859.1, read as the reverse complement.
TTTTTGTCATTTATATAATTTTTTTTTTTTTTGTTATTTTTTGTTATTTTTAGTTTTTTATCTTTGTGTTTTCTCAATCATTTATGGAATTGATATTTGCAGTTTTCAATCACTAAGATGGTTGCGGATTGATGTCAATATTTTAATATATCTTTTAGATATATTTTGCTAATTCTTAGTAGAGTGCTCCTTTAACTATGGCATGCTCTTTTCCCTTCTTTTTATGTGAATATAGATGGAGGAGCATTTTTCTTTTTTTTCGTTTCTTTTATTTTTTCTTTAAATTTTTTATACATACATGAGGAATGATGGTTCCCTTTATGTAATTTTAAAAATTAACGCCATTCCCATTTATTTATTTGGACACTATGCACTTTACATTTGTTTTTCCTTTGTATCCTTGTTAGCGGCTGTATGGGGTATTAGTTGTGAAACAAGTGGTTTTTCGACCGCTGTATCCGGGAACCCGATTTGATAATTGATGGTTACTAAGACAGCATATATACAAAGTGGGCCGTCTGCGTGTATCCTGCCCCGCGCTGAGGAAGTCCCGCCTACGGATGTAACACGTACAGGGGTCAGGTGTCACGTATGACGTCACCCGCGGCCATCTCGTTGGTTTGATTACACTACATGCTTATGTGCCGGCACTCGGATCTGAGTGCGTCTAAATGTAAGTGCATACTTGTTATTTCTTTTTATCAATAAACATGTCAAATGGAGAGCATTAGATCGCTTTGTTCTGTTTTACATATATACGATTGATTATCTCACTGGGTGTGGATCTGAGGACGGCAACCAGAGTGGAGATTTGAGATTTGTCTGTCTGGTGATTTGTGTACTGCTCTGTGACCTGTTTCAGGTCGAATTTTGGAGGTGAGAGGCCATCTGTATTTGTGGTGGAGGGATCACAATCACCGGATCTTTCATCAATTTTGTGTGTCACCGCACCTATTAGTGATTTATGCTGTCTTCACATTGGGACTTTTTTGATATATATATATATATATATATATATATGTGTATATTCATTATGGACATTTAAGAATTGCGCAGCACTATTTTATTATGGTGATCAGGATGACAAGCCGGCGCGCATCCGTGGGGGCACGCAGCATGGCGATCAGTGGTGCTGTGTGTCAATCTGACACACTGCAACACCGATCTTGGTAAAAAGTCTCTGATGGAGACTCTACCACGTGATCAGCTGTGTCAAATAACAGGTGATCACGATGTAAACAGGAAGGGCCGTGTATCGGCTTTTCCTCACTCGCGTCTGACAGAGGCGAGTAGAGGGGAGCTGTTTGGCTGCTCTCCTGACGGGAGGTCTGCATTGATTGGTTATCAGCGCAGCCCCCCCCCCCAAGGATGCCCACACAGGACCACCAGGGATGCCCACCACTGATCCCCACCAGGTATGCCACCCATGGCCACCAGGGATGCCAATCAATGCCCACAAATAATGCCAATCAGTGCCCACATATGATGCCAATCAGTGCTCATCAGCAATGCCTGCCAGTGCCTCCTTATCAGCGATGCTCATCAGTGTAATCTATCAGTGTCCATCAGTGCCACCTATCAGTGCCCATCAGTGCTGCCCATCAGTGCCACTCATAAGTACCCATCAGTGCAGCCTTTCAGTTATCAGTGCCCATCTGTGCTGCCTATGAGTGCCCATCTGTGCCACCTATGAGTGCCCATCAGTGCTGCATATCAGTGCCACCTATCAGTGCCCATCATTGTCGCATATCAGTGCCCATCATCAGTGCCCATCAGTGCCACGTCATTGGTGCCACCTCATCAGTGCCGCCTTATCAGTGCCCATCAGTGAAGCCTCATCAGTGCCCATCAGTGAAGGAGAAAACATACTTTTTCACAAAATTTTATAACAGAAATAAAGAAAAACTTTTTTTTTTCAAAATTTTCAGTCTTTTTTTATTTGTTTAGCAAAAAATAAAAACCCCAGAGGTTATCAAATACCACCAAAAGAAAGCTCTATTTGTGGGAAAAAAATTATAAAAATATTGTTTGGATACAGTGTGGCATGACTACACAATTGACATTTAAACAACGACGGCGCTGAAAGCTGAAAAATTGGCCTGGGCAGGAAGGGTGGAAAGCGTCTGGTATTGAAGTGGTTAAGCAACCCATACTTCTCTTTCAAGTTCTGCTAGATCACTTCAGGCTGGCCCCTTTTGCAGGTATAGCTATGTAAAACATAAAAAATAAGTGCATATACTGTTTAAAATCTAGTAATACACGGTCTCACCCTGCTCTGCACACACTCAGTTGCTCTCTTTTTTTGGCACTGTGCCAGAAATCAGAGCCACTAGAGGCCGATCTGCCAACAGCCTAATGATTTACTTCTGCTAAGAGGCTCTGGGCTTCATCAAAATGGCAGCCTCTGGCAAGAAGACACAGGAACAATGCTGGAGGCAATTTACAGCACACACTAATTTTGGTAGCATATTTATTAGTGAGAAATGTATATTCCTTGCTAAGGAGCATTGTTTTTTTATTAAGTTGTTATGAGTAAAGTTCCACTTTAAAAAGAATAAGGGCTTTCATTTTAATGCTTACAGGCTGGATTCATTTTTGAGAAATGTATATTCCTTGCTAAGGAGCATTGTTTTTTTATTAAGTTGTTATGAGTAAAGTTCCACTTTAAAGCGGGGTTCCACTCGACCATTCCCATTTTTTTTTTTTTAATCATTCTTACACATGTACAATCATAAAGTGACACTCACTGTTTCAGTTGTTTTAAGCTGCTGCTGTCCGTTTTCGTTTTAAATATATACTTATAAATCTCGATCGTGACCGTTCCCATCTTGCTTGTGGGCATATGAAACCCACAAGCATGGATTTCCGGGATCTGGTGAATGCTGAGCTCCCAGCATTCACCGCTATTTCCCGCGCATGCTCAGTATTTACGGTGAGCAGCCCTGTAAAGTTCAGGGTTGCCATCACAACGGGCGGGCGTCGTCATCGAAATCCCGCGAGAATTCGCGGCAGGCCTCTGCAATGACTCCTGGGAATAATGACAGGAGTTCCCAGGAGACATTGCAGCTACAAAGGAAATTACGAAATAGCCGCAGATGACCCGCCCATATCCGCAGGGAGCTAAGACAGGAAGCAGAACACAGGTACAAACGAAAAAAAAAAAAAAAAAATATCCGTTTATAACTGAATATAGTCCTGGCATGTGATTGAGCAAAACTTGTAAAACAGGGTGGAACTCCGCTTTAAGAAGAATAAGGGCTTTCATTTTAATGCTTACAGGCTGGATTCATTTTTGAATAGTGCAGACATTCAGCTTCATACACTGTTTAAAGCCCTTAAAAAATTGGAATGTGCATCAGTCGCCATGTTTTTACATCTGTATGTAAAAGGTCTTAGGGTGGTCATAGATGAGAAGATATGTATGAGTAATGATATGATATGAACCCACCGCCCCCATGAACACTGCACTGCCAGTTCTAAAGTTGCTCTTAAACCTAATTTTTATGCCACAATACAGCATTGGCCCACACTAGACAGATTACTGAAAGACACATGCCTAACTTGCTTGGAATTTTGGTTCAGTTATCCAATTTCATTCGATCACTACCACTGTCATACTTCTTTAATAGGTCCCTTACACGAGCTGAACATCAGGAACTACAAACTGTAAATTGCTTTCAGGTAGGTTGTTCTAAACATCTTGGAGAACTAACCACAGATCTTCTGTGGATGTAGGCTACCTCAAATCCTTCTGTCTCTTCATGTAATCCCAGACAGACTCCATGATGTTGAGATCAGGGCTCTGTGGGGGCCTTGTTCTTCTTTACACTGAAGATAGTTCTTAAAGCGGAGCTCCACTCAAAAGTGGACATCATTTCTGCCCTTCCTCTCAGTATAGCAACAGCTGCAGCTGCTTGCTTGTAAGGATGTCTCTGGGATGCCCTGGTTCGCTCCCCCTGTGTGACGTCTCACAGTCACAAAGGGAGAACCAGGAAGCTGAGGAAGGCACAATATCGCAATCCTGCCTAGATGTGCCATTTTCAGGGGAAATGACAGACCCGGCATGCTGTTACAGAAACAGCACACATAGCATGCCATTAATCAAACGACGAACTGCGCATGCGCCGGGGACATCATAAAAGATTGCAGGACGGATTGTCACAAGATTATACAGCTACGTCAAGTTTCAAAGGTAGCGATCAGTAGCGTTAGCAATGAAGATTACAATGAGCTAAAGTTAATCTAGAGAGTTTACAACCACTTTAAGGATTTGAGCAACTTTGACAAGGGCATCTGTCCTAGACCTCATGCAGCAACTGCTCAGTTTTCTGCAGCAAATCCTCATTTTCATGTGCATGCTGTAGGACTTGCACATACTCGTGAGCACAGTAGTTAAACAAGACGTGCAAGCAATAGGTTCTTCACAGTATCTTCAAAACTGCAGCTCTTCTAAAAATGATTCAAGGAAGAAAAACCAGTAAAATGATTAAAGGATGATGCACTATTTCGATCCAATAGAAAAGCTACTGTAGCTGAAATTGCTGAAAAAGTTAAAGCTGGTTCTGATAGAAGGGTGTCAGAACACACAGTGCATAGCAGTTAGTTGCATATGGGGCTGCTTAACTGCAGACTGGTCAGGCTGCCCGTGTCCACAGCCAAAAGTGCCTACAATGGGCATGTGAGCATCAGAACTGGACCATGAAGTAATAGAAGAAGGTTCCCTAGTCTGATGCATTCAAGAGTGGTTTGAGGAACACAACAATGATTTTGAGGTATTGACTTGGCATCCAAATTTTCCAGATCTCAATCCAATAAAACATCTGTGGGATGTGCTGGAAAAACATTTTCGATACATGGAGGCCCTACCTCGCTACTTACAGGACTAAAAAGGATCTGCTACTGATGGCTTGGCCAGACACCACAACATAACTTTAGAGGTCTAGGGGAGGAGAGTGTGTGTGTGTGTATATATATATATGTGTGTGTGTGTGTGTGTATATATATATATATATATAGATAGATAGATAGATAGATAGATAGATAGATAGATAGATAGATAGATAGATAGATATCTATTAGGGCTGGGAAAAAAATCGATTTAACCACTTGCTTACTGGGCACTTAAACCCCCCTCCTGCCCAGACCAATTTTGAGCTTTCAGCACTGTCGCACTTTGAATGACAATTGCGCGGTCATACAACACTGTACCCAAATGAAATTTTTATCATTTTTTTCCCACAAATAGAGCTTTCTTTTGGTGGTATTTAATCACAGCTGGGATTTTTATTTTTTGCTAAACAAACAAAAAAAATGGAAATTTTTGAAAAAAAAAAAAATCATGTTTAATAGTTTGTTATAAAATTTTGCAAACAGGTAATTTTTCTCCTTCATTGATATGCGCTGATGAGGCGGCACTGGTGGGCACTGATAGGCTGCACTGATGGATACGGATAGGCACACATAAGGCGGCACTGATGGGCACAGTTAAGGCGGCACTGATAGGCACAGTTAAGGCGGCACTGATGGGGACAGATAAGGTGGCACTGATGGGGACAGATAAGGCGGCACTGATGGCCACAGATGGGTGGCACGGATGGGTGGCACAGATTGGTGGCACGGATGGGTGGCACGGATGGGTGGCACGGATGGGCACTGATAGGTACCACTGATGGGCGGCACTGATGGGGGGGCACTGATGGGGGGCACTGATGGGCGGCACTGATGGGCACTTATGGGCACTGGTAGGTGACACTGATGGGCACTCATAGGTTGCACTGATGTGGGTGCTGATGGGTGGCACTGATGTGGGTGCTGATGGGTGGCACTGATGGGTGGTACTGATGGGTGGCACTGTGGGCACTGATGGGTGGCACTGATGGGTAGCACTGTGGGCACTGATGGGTGGCGCTGATTGATGGCACTGTGGGCACTGATGGGTGACGCTGGTGGGCACTGGTAGGCAGCACTGCTGCCTATTGCCTTGTGTTAGAAGATCGCCGTGATCGGGACTGATGTCCCGATCACGGCCGCCGGTGATCGGGTTTTTTTTTTCCTCCTCGCGCTGTCAGCGCGAGGAGGAAAAATAGCCGATTACCGGCTCTGTTTACATCACATGATCAGCTGTCATTGGCTGGTCGGGACCAACCCCTTACTCTGATCTGTGATCAGGCGAGTCTCATAGACTCGCTGATCACCGAGCGCGCCGCGCGCGCCCTGCAGGGGGCGCGCAGGCCGCTCGTGCACGGGACGACGTCAGTAGACGTAGTCCCGGCAATTTAGATCCGCGCTGTTGCCGTCATTTGGCAATTGCCCGGATCTGAAGCGGTTAAATCTTGAATCGAGTTGAGAGGTCAAATCGATTCAAAATTTAAGCAAATCAATTTTTTTAGATTTTTTTTTCACCGCGCCGGTCCCGAGGCACTGCAGGCATGAGTTTTTAGGCGAGGCCGCAGCTTCGGCCTAGTCCGCGGCTACGGCCGAACGCCGCGAACTAGGCCGAAGCCGCGGCCTCGCCTAAAAGCTCATGCCCGCAGCGCCTCAGGACCGGCGCAGTGTCCAAAAAAAAAAAAAAAAACTCGATTCGAATCGTGAATCGAGTTTATTTTAAGAGAATCGAAGATTTTTTTTTTTAAAGAAAATCTCCCAGCCCTAATATCTATATATCTATATAGATATATATATATTGACCAGTGAATCTTTGTATCCTAACCAGCATATAAACAAGATTATGTAAATAGTAAAATAACGAATATAAAAAAAAAACCTGATTCTTATGATGCTAAATTCTTAACATCTAGAAACAACCCTAGACAATGAAATCATAACTTGAATACGTTCTGATGTGGATGTGTTATTGTATAGGTTTCTGGAGTTGATTAAGGTTATGTCTGCAACCCATATCAGTTAAGCTATTCTCCAGGTCTCTTCTCTGTTGTAGAACTGCTGCTCTGATGGTGATCATTGGTATAAATATTACCTGATTATCTTGGTCTTGGTAGAGTAGAAATTTATAAGCATGCAATCCAGTACATTTTGTTTCTTGCTATTGCTGTGAACGCTGCCCATAGATCATTAGAAATTGCTGAACTGGATGAATTTCGATCCATCCATGGCTGTTCTCTCTCAACAGGGGTCGATTTAACAGTCGACTTATGTTGAACGGGACTTTGGAAAACTTTTGGCGATCAGCAGCTGCAACCCCTGATCAGTGCATTCTGACAGTCCCACTGTCAGAATAAAATGGCACAACAGGGAGGATTCCTCCATCCTCCATGGAAGTGTGAATGGGGGAATCTGTTCTTTAATTTAACTTTTTTTGTTCTGGCTGATTAAAAAAAAAAAAAGCTACTGATGGTCAGCTTTATGCTATCAGCTCATATCTAATAAAGATGAACAAAGGCAGACATATCTGGGCTTGGGTGGCAACTATAGCTGCCTCCATAGATACAGTTTAGGAGAGAGTGTCGCCACTCAGAGATAGGTAGTGTGTTATTCACAGGATTACCAGGTGAAAATAAAAACTTGAAAATAAGAAAACAAATGCAGGCACCTCATCTGATTACTGCACTTAATAATTTTTTAAGCCACATTTTAGAAGATGTTCTCCTAAAAGTGGGAAATGGCATTAGGGGCAATTACTCTGATATATGATCATAAAGCCCCCAGAAATCTCAAGCCCTACTTGTGTCATTGGCTTCCTACATTTTGCATTAATTTGCACCATTGTTCAAGCCCTATTTTAGGCATCCCCTGTAATAAGAGTTTTTTTTTTGGGCAAAATACTTTCTAACACTTGACTTGAAGCCTGTACTCTCATTTTCAATCAGAAAACCATTTGAGAAAGGATATGGTGAAACAATTATCTGTTTCTTTAGAAAGATGTAAAAATCCAACAAGAGGGAATGTCTGTGCTGTTCTTCTGTTACCGTAAGAAGAAAAATATTAGCAAGGTGTCAAGCCCTTAGGCTCTGTTCACACCTAGGCGGGAAAATGTGTGTGTGATGAACCAAGCTTATTATAGGTAAATACCTTAATAGCTTAATACCTTAATTAGAAAATAAACAGTACAAATTAAAATGTGCAACCACCGGATTCACGCCAATGGAAAAAATTCAAGCAATCAATCATAAATGTGCATAAACTGTGCTCAAACATATAATGTCATTAACTTGGTAAATCACAAATAATTAGTGTCCAAATAACCAAAAGCAAAGTCCAAAAAAAGGAAGCTCATCCAATATTTCCAGTAAGAAGGTGATTAATCCAATGATTAGGTGACTGTAGAAATCCTCCACCACACCAAGCAAACAGCCTACTCACCAGATGGAGATGATTCCTATTACAGAGATCATGACAGCCTTTTGGGATATTGGAATAAATCTGGAGAACCGTTTCATCAGGTCTGATAATGTCTCCAATCAAGCATTCAAATAGAAATGGCCACACGCATCCAGGTTAGACATAGAAATAAGGAACAATCTCCCATTGTGATGTAAGTCGTGAATAAAGGGGAAGTTTATTCAATAAAATGGCTCCAAAAGCTGTAAAACATACGGTAAAGTTAAAAACATACACATGGACGCGGGGACACCGTTTGCGCTCCACCTGCATTCCACTATGGGCGGAAGTGACGTATCACGCTCGACCACATCTTACGCGTTTCGTCAGTGCGTCTGACGTCTTCAGGGGTCACATGACCGGATACATCACCTCCATGATTTTATACTGCTGCCCATTAGAAAGTATCCAATCCAATCCTTCCAAAGGGTATTTAATTTATTAGATTTAAACTATGTAATGGTGAATATACATGTTTAAAGGTCATTTAAAAATTATTTTACCTAAAAATATTAGAAATTGGAAACTACAAAAAACCCCAAAAATGTTTAAATTTGGATAGAGTCACATTATTCCTCTTTTGTAAAGCCTCTATACATTTTTGTATGTTTCCCTTCCTCCTTCCAATCCTGTTCTGGATCAGTCTTATGTCCTGCTCGACCATGGCTCTAAAGACTTCCAGAAAATGCTTGGAGGATTTTTTGGGGTTGAAAGTGGAATGATTTCTCAAACCACTATCCTGAAAACTAGTAGGGCCAGTGCCTTCTACATTCGGTTTCTCAGCGAAATGTTTTGTAATATTTAATTTCCTCACGTATTTCTCAGTGTCAATAAAGGCGTCAACTTTATTAAACCCTATGTCCGGGGCATATTTCAAACCTAATTCTAGCACCTTCAATTCCTTAGTGGTGAATACTTCACCACTAAGGTTGAAGATACCCTCACCTATTGATCTCTCTTTCTTTTTGTTCTTCCTTCCTTCTCTTTTACCTCTGAGTGCCATATTCCCAAGGGGATGTCTCTCCCTGTTGCCATTGCAGGGCACTCTGTGGGTGCTGATAAAAATTCTGGTTGTAATTCTGCCAAGGTAGACCTTGGTATTGACCTCCCCTCCCTCTCCCCCCACCCCAGTGCCACGGTTGTCCTCTGTTGTAATCCCACCCCCCCTCCTGGGAGGATCCCCATGTCCTCTCTTGTAAAAACCCCTTTGATAAGGATTGCCCCTGCTGTAAAGGTTGAAACCAGTTGTGTTTGGGAACACCATAATTCATACTTCTATCGGGCTTGTGACCCTGATATGCTGGGGTTCTGGGTACACCTTCACCCCCCTACCTCTGGTGTTGGATCTCAGTTGGTTAGCCGAGTTACTTCCGGGTATGGGTGTAGAGTGAGGTTCTCTGTCCAACCCCTTCACCCCCCTCAGGTGAAGACTCAACGGACTGGACAAGAGCCAGCTCCCCTGATTCTTCCTGCCATTTATAAACAACATGTTCCCTATAGTCTTTTAGATACCTCTGATATTTTTCAATCTTTTTATTCTTTTTTTTTTTTTTTTAAGATATTTTTATTGGGTTTAAGACAAACCAACATACATGAGAAAAAAAACAACAACAACAAAACAAAACTTGGTTGTTCATTTGTATACAGCAGCAAGCATTATGCTCATATAGTCAAGAAACAAGTGGTAGTGCATAAGTCATATAGTAATTACATAAGTACAGCGTTCAAACATACTATCAGTGCATAGTGGAAATCCACATATGGAGGATCGTGGCACGACCTATAGGTAATCTGTAAGGTATGTTCATTTTGAGGAGTGGGTCAAGGGGCTGGCTAACCATTTATCCCAGATTTTGTGGAATGTTTTATTCCGTTTCCGGAGTTCAAAGGTAAGTTTATATAGTGGTATAGAGTCATTAATTAACTTTAGCCAAAGGGATTTCAGAGAGGTCTGTGTACACTTCCATGACAACAATATAGCCTTTTAAACATAAACATAAAGAATACGGAGTAGTCTCTTAGCATGTGACCGTATATGCAAGTCGCCAAAAATTCCCAGTAGGCAATTCTTGGGGTGGATAATGTTTGGGAGGCCTAAAGCCGAAGAGATGAAAGAACCCACCTCCACCCAGAAGTCCTGAACCACTGGGCATGACCAAAAACAGAGGAAATCAGCATTTTGGCCACAGCCGCGGAAACATCCAGCTGAGGGCAATAGATCTATTTTATGCAACCTAGCTGGGGTGAGGTAGGATTGATGGAAAATCTTTACATGTATAATGCAGTCCCTTAATGAGATAACTGAGGTTTTGTACATGTCACTAAATTCTGACCAGTCATCATCTGCAAGGAAAATGTCCAGAGAGGCCCATTTTGCCTGAGCCTTGCTAAATCTGGGGTTAAAATCAGTCATTAGGGCAGCATAGTAAGCAGAAACAAGTTTAGTGGGGTCGGGTGTCTCAGCAGCTTCTCCAGTGGAGGTAAGTTGGTAGGGTTGTCTAGGGAGCCAAACTGGGCGCGGATAGCATGTCTGAGCTGATAGTAATAGAACAAGTAGGAGCGTGGCAGGTCAAAGTCAAGTCGTAGCTGGTAGAAAGATTTGTATAAATGCACAGGGCTTTATACATATTTAACCCCCTTGGAGTACCAGTGATTAGGATCGGGTAGGGAGTACAGTTCCTGTAGATTGGGGTTGAACCACAGAGAGTTATTTGGGGATGCTAACCAGGTGTGCCTGGATATCTTCGTAGTGATGCAATGGAATATTGAAAGGGAAGTAGCCAGCATAGAAGTGCTGGGGCAAGTTGGGACCTGGCCCCTGTAAATAATGTTATGAAGGGTTTCCAGGGAAGATGCAATGGCTCCTTCAGTGGTGGTACAAGCATTTGCTGAAACCTGGTGCAGCCAATCATGAATATGCACCAATTGAGATGCTAAATAATATAGAAAAAAGTTAGGAAACGCCAAACCCGCCAAATGCGTTGGCAACCTTAGCGTTTCAAGCGCCACCCTAGGGGATCCACCACTACACAGGAATGTTGAACAGATCGTATCTATACGTTTGAAAATAGATTCAGGGATTTTACAAGGGGAGTTAGCCAGAATATATAGCAATTTTGGTAAATAAATAATTTTAAGGGTATTGGTCCTCCCCATAAGATCCAGAGGCAAGTCCATCCATTGTTTGGTTTGCTCCTCTAGGCAAGTTAATAGTGGGTCTAAATTATTGGTGATTTAGGTAGATAGAGGTACCTGCTCCAGAACTCCGAGATACCTTAAAGAGGACACCACCTGCAGTTTAGAGTCCGGGTGAATCTAGGGAATCGCATCCGAATCCAAGGGAAAGAGACTGGATTTGTCCCAATTCACCCGGAAGCCAGAGTAGTCTCCAAATGTAGTGATCTCAGACAGTAATACTTGGAGTGACTGATTGGTATCTGCCAAGTACACCAAGGTGTCATCCGCATAGAGCGAAATTCGTTCCTCTATGGTGGCAATAGGGAGACCCTTAATTGATGGGGAGGAGCGGATGTGCGCTGCAAGCGGCTCCATGGCCAGGGCGAACAAGAGGGGTGACAATGGACACCCCTGCCTGGTGCCTCTAGTGATCGAGAATGAATCGGTGACAGAGGAATTAACCCGAATACGGGCCACTGGGGAGGTATAGAGGAGTCTTATCCATGCCACTACACGGGGGTCAAAGCCATACAGCTGTAACACCCGAAAGATATGGCCATTCCACACTATCAAATGCTTTACAGGTGTCCATGGACACAATGGCCCGAGTGGGGGGACAGTCATGTGGGTACTGCAGGTTGTGGAACAATCTGTGGATATTCATTCTAGTGGACCTGCCAGGTATAAGGCCACCTTCGTCACTATTGACCAAGGTCGCAACTACAGTATTTAAACGGTTTGCAAGCACTTTGGCCAGGATCTTAACATCCACAATAATGAGAGATATTGGGCGGTACGATTAGGGCTGGGCGATTTTCTAAAAAAAAAAAAACATCTGCGATTTAAAAAAAAAAAAAACTCGATTCACGATTCAAATCGTTTTTTTTTTTTTTGGACACCGCGCTGGTCCCAAGGAGCTGCGGGCAGGAGTTTTTAGGTGAGGCCGCGGCGTCTGGCCTCGCGGACTAGGCCGAAGCCGCAGCCTCACCTAAATACTCCTGCTTGCAGCTCTTCAGGACCGGCGCAGTGTCAGCTTGCTCCTGCGCGAGCGCTTCTCTAAATCATCAATTTTGGAGCGAAGGGCAGCCATCTCACTAGTAGTACCATGCATATTAACTGACAGAGGATGCACAGTGTCTTCTAAGGAGCTAATGCGTTCCTCCATGTCCCCGGACCTATCACATAGGTTCTGGACATCCTGCTTCAGGAGTGAGAAATCCATACGCATGGAGGCTATTTGATTAGAGAGTGAGGCCTTACAGTCTTGTATAGCCAGCATGATGGTGGACAGTGTAGGCTCATGAGGGGGAGAGTCCAGATCCTGGCTGCTCTCATAATGCTGTTGGGAGTCCTGGGACAGCAGGGGGTCTACTGGTGTGTGGGAAAATAGCTGTTGAAGCACTCACCCCTGTAGTAGAGCTCCGGTCAGCAAAGGAGGATGCCTGCAGCGTGTCTGCATGGCCTGCAGTGTCCCATTGCCATCTTGCCTCGAGTGAGTTGGTCCGCCACAGATGGGGGCCAGGGCGGCCCGTATTTCACCATGTCGGCCAGCCTGATGAGTGCCCACAGCTATGGGGGACGTTTTGAGACCTTCGGTGAGGAGATAGGATGCAGGATAAGGGTAGGATGGTAGTAGAGAGCCGGAGCAGTGTTTCTATGCGGCCACTCGCTCCACCATCAAGCCACGTCCCGCAATCTATTCTTAGTGTCCCTATCCAATTTCTCCAAAAATTTCTGAACCTGACTTTTCTTGTCTTTTTTTTTTTTGATCAACAAAAATAAAGTTTTATTGAAGAGAACACAAGGCATTGCATGGTATATATTACACATGTATGACAGTTAAGTGCATATAGAGATAGCGTCAGGAGTCTTAATTCTCTCATCAATATAAAAGTGTTGTTAACTGGAAAGACAATGTTGTTATCATACAAACATGTAGGTAAAGGATTTCAGTGCCCTAGTGTTCATACAACAAAAACAAAAAAACCAAAGTAAAGTAGAAATTGAAAATAAGAATAGATTATTAAACCAACCATTGACATATCAACAGGGAGTCAAATCCGTCAATCATGTAAATCAATCACACCATGTTTGGAGTGGCGAGAATTAAACTGGCCACACAACAACTACCTAAAGATCAGGGTGGCATGGTGGTCCCACATCCTCAAATGTACTACCTGGCGGCACAGCTGCAACATTTCACGGGTTGGGACCTTGGGACAGGATCAGACCCCTCCAGAGGTCTTCTCCTGGGCCCTGACACAGACTACACTGCCCTATCTCATATGGAGATGGGTTTCCCTAAAGTTCCCTCCACCTGCCCTACAGTTTGGTCACTGATGAAAATATGGAAAAGGGTCAAGACCACATTGGGATTGACAGGCTATCTCCGCCAGACCCCTATATGGCGGAACCGTTTTTATACTGAACTAACCAGGGTACATAGCCCGTCGATTTGGGAAAGGGCCGGGGTTAAATACCTCGCCCAAATACTTGACGGACATTTATTAAAACCATTTGATCAATTACTGAGCGAATTCCCTACATTCAAAGGCCACTGCTTCCACTATAGACAACTACAACACGCCATTAGATATCAAAGTAGGCACTCTAATATGCAACTAGAAGACTCCACGTTCCTTGAATCTATATACTCTGACCCAGAGAAGAAGGGAATCATTTCCAGAATCTATGTCCACCTACTATCACATATACAAGACCCAGACCTGTTGCCATGTAGAGAGGGGTGGGAGCGAGATGTTGGCCCCATCAATGGTGAGCAGTGGAACCAAATCCTGGGAGTGGGCTCAGTGGTTTCAGTGTCAGCGGCGCAGAGACTATCCCACCTGTTCATACTACACAGGGTATATCGTACCCCTGTACAACTGCATAAATGGGGCAGGCGTGATTCCCCCATATGTCCCAAATGCCAAGCCCACCCGGGTGACCGCATTCACATGCTCTGGTGTTGCCCCAAACTAGTGAGGTACTGGAACTGTGTTGTCACTAGAATAAACAGTGTTTTCCAAGTTCAGCTTGAACTGGAGCCACTGGTATGTTTTCTGGGTAGCCTGGATGAAGACCTGTACCTTCCCATGGTATATATTGCCCTCACAAGACTCCTATACTTAGCTAGGAAGCTGATTGCCCGGTTGTGGCTATCGGTACGCATCCCAAGGGAGGCGCAATGGATCCAAATGGTCAATGCTACTCTCATCCAGGAAAAAAACACGTATCAACACAGAAAGCCACCAAAGAAATTCTCCAATATATGGCAGAGTTGGTTAAATTCCCCAGAAGTGGCACCACCACAGCTGGCTCTGGATAGGCTGTTGCTGAGATAATCGGACACATAAAGCTGCCAGTGAAGTCTTATAAGGAGGAACAAGCACCATCCATGCACCAAAACCAGTGTTGTGGTATCCAGATCGGGGCATTGTGTAAAATGTATAACAGCTGTGGTGCCCAGATCATTTTTATGAGAATAACGCGACCAGTTACCGACAACGGCAATCTACTCCAACTGGCCTGCTTTTGCTGGAATTTCTGTAGTATAGGTTTTAGATTTAGGGCTTTGGATCAGTCCAAACTGATCAATTAAGTGCATTACTGCTCTCAGAGAGCAGTCAGTATCTCCCAAGTACAGTAGGGTGTCATCCGCATATAAGGAAATCTTTTCCTCACCCTGTACCCTGCGGAAGCCTGTAATGTCGGGAGGTCCGAACCATAGCCGTCAGAGGTTCCAGTGCAAGGGCGAAAAGCAGGGGTGACAACGGACACCCCTGCCGCGTGCCACGAAACAAAGGGAAGGGTTCTGAAAGGGAGTCATCTTTCCTTACTCTAGCCATAGGGGCAGCACACAAAAGCTGCACCCATTAAATAAAGTTATCACCCAGACCAAAGCGTCGCAAAACCTCCCACAGACACTTCCACTCCACACTATCAAAAGCTTTGGCAGCGTCGAGAGAGAAGATGGCTCTGTTGCCCGGGTTATCTACTGGGATTTGTGTATTAAGAAACAATCTTCGGATATTCAGTGCACTGGTCCAAAAAATGGGCCAATTCCTCTTGTGTGGGATGTACCTTAGATGTGTAGAGATCTTTGAAGAATTGTGAAAACACATCAGGTATGCGGGTCTGATCAGTCACTGTTACGCCATCTACATTTTGGATGGCCTCTATATGGGCCGTGCTCTGCTGGGTTTTAGCTATCATAGCTAGTAGATGACCTGTGCCTTCCCCCTCATTAAAATATTTTTGCTGTAGGAAAAACCTCTTGTTCTCTGCAGCAGTGGTGGAAACTTGTTGGTATAAGGCCTGTGCTTCCTGCCATTTACGCTCTGACTCTGAAGAAGGGGTCGCAATGTACCTTTCCTCCGCCCTGGCAGCCTCGTCCGTCACCAGATTCTTCCACTCTTTAGTTTTAGTCTTAATTGCATTAATTTGTTTAATGATTAGGCCCCTGAGGTGAGCTTTTAGGGTATCCCTGACCACCGCCGGTCCAGCCGTGCCCTGGTTAAGACACACAAACTCTACCAGAGCTCTGGGTATTGGGTCGGTACTCGGGAATATTGTGAACCAGAAGGGGTTTACCTTCCACAGCTTACGATGCGGGGTTGGTGATGTTATTATAGCAGCACTTACAGGGGAGTGATCAGAAATGTTTTGTGGAGCATATTTCACAGATTCAGTCAGTGCATGTGCCAAGTCATTAGTTAGACATAGATCCATGCGGGATAAGCATCTGTATGATGCTGAGAAACATGAATAACGCTGCAGGTTAGGATTCCGGTCCCTCCACACATCTCGCAGACCAATTTCCAATAGGAATCTTGCAAAGGGGCCACCTGGCTGGGGAGCACTGCCAGGTCTAGACTGAAATTTATCAAGTGTTTTATCTAATACATTATTGTAGTCTCCCAACACCCAAACAGGGACGTTGGGGTATGTGGCCATGAATTGGGCTAATTTTTTCAGACTGTTAAAAGGGAAGGGTCGAGGGACATAGATATTAGCAATTATACATGTCAGTCCTGTAATTTTACAGAGTAGAAATATATATCGTCCCTGATCGTCTATCAGGGAGTGTAATAGTTGGAAATTGGCCACCCGAAATAAGTGTACTGACGCCTCTCGTGTAAGCAGTGTGGATGGAGTGGAACTGAGTGGGGTAACCACGATTTTTGAGCGTAGATATGGAGTTGGTCTGCAGGTGTGTTTCCTGCAGGCATATCACTGAAGGCTTGTACGCCTTAACCGTGGAGAAAAGTGCCATCCGTTTCACCCCATCACCCAGCCCCCTCACATTCCATGAGACTATAGTGCAAACACTAGACATAGTAAGGCATATGAATAATCATTGACAGGAAGCCATGTCAGGTGCAGAGGTTTGCCCGGGGGCATTCCACTTCTCCACCTGACAGCTTTGAGAAAAAACTTGGTGTGCCAGGTAAAATACATGTATGATAATGACGGTATCTGCCACTTAGAGATATATATGGTTGGCAAATAAAAAAAAATAGTAAGTTGTTCACTCTGCCAACAGCAGAGGTCAGTATGAACAACAAAAGAAAAACACCCCCACATAGTGTGGGACAAAAAAACAAAAAAAAGGATAGTAAAAATAGGGAAAAAAAAGGGTCCGCGCATCCTGTGAACAGTAAGGAAACTCGGTATAGAAAAAAAAACATGTCCACACAGGACGAGTGTAGGGGGGGCCTCAACGTCTCAGTACAACTCCGATTCAAAGGGACTTGCGGGTTCAATTTATCGGCATAGTGTGATTAACATTTGTCTTCCTCTCCACCTGTCAGGAAAGTTGAAGAAAAAAGGGTAAAAATATGTCCAAATCTTCTCGCCTGGCACCCACTTCACCCGGAAGAAAGGGGAGAGAAGAGAAAAGAAATGAAAAGGGGGGCATGTCCTCATCAGGTCATAGGTACTTGTGTTTTCTTGAGGGTGTGCTACATACGATCCTGCCACATAGACGCGTTTGCAGGGTTGTCAAAGAACTGCGTTTCGCCCATTGGCAGCAATTCTAAGTTTGGCAGGGTACAACATGGCGTATGCGACCTCGTATTTGCGTAGATACTTCTTGACTTCAGTGAAATTGGCTCTGCGACGTTGCAGATCAGCAGAGAAGTCTGGGTTGAAAGATATGCGAGCATTATCTATTCTCATGAGGGCACCTCTGGTCCTGGCTTGGTTCAGGATGGCATTCCGATCTTTAAAGTTCAGCATTTCGAACAGGAACGGTCTGGGAGGTTCACCAGGTTTAGGCAGCCTAGGAGTAACTCTGTGGGCACGTTCCACCACAAACATGGGGGAGAAATAGTCTTTACCGAATGTGTTAATCAACCAGTTTTCAATAAATGCCACCGGGTTTTTGCCCCCAGCCTGCTCTGGTATGCCAACTGCGCGGATATTATTGCATCTCTGTCTATTTTCCATGTCTTCCAAGCGGGCCGTATGGCCAGTAATAATGGATTGCATATGGCGGATTTCTCTCTGCAGAGGGGCAACATCATCCTCCACATTGCTCACTCTGTCCTCTAATTCAGTCGTGCGATCACGCAGCTTCTGCATGTCTTGTCTAACCATATTCAGCTCCAACTTCACCCCCTTAATCTCATTGGTTAATGTGGTAATAGATGTATTGCATGTCATTACGGCTGCAAAATGTCTCTCAGGGTCGGTTCAGGAGCTTGCTCCTCCTGGTCTGCCAGGGCCCTGACAGTAGTAGCAGAAGCAGGGGTACTTGCTGCCTTCCAGGAGGAGGGCTGTTCATCTTCCTCCGGCCATGCCTGCTCTAGATCCTCTGTGGGGGAGTCCTGATCGGAGGTATCCAGATGATGAGAGGGCATTTTAGGCAGGCCTCCCTTCCCCTGAGCATTGCTGAACATCCGCATGGCTGCCTCCTTAGCCGAGCGCTGGGTCCGGGCGCCATCTTGGCCTCCATGCTCTGTGACAGACACAGAATCCTTGCCTCTTTTACGAGACATACCCGCCTCCGTTTCGCTGAGAATAGTGCACCGCTGGATCGGGGATGACAAGGGGCACCCTCTGATGCAGGTGAGGAGTGATGCAGTACCGTCAGGATCGTTTAATCAGGGTATTTGCTCGGATTTTCGGCGGAGCTCACACGCCGTGCTGCCTTCTACATCAGCCGCAAGCCACGCCCCCCCCCACTGTTCCTGTCTTTATATTCAGGTGTATCCTTAAAAGGAGTTAAAGCCTTTCTCAACTCTATAATTTTAGTTTTCCAATTTCTGTAGTTTTGTATTTCTCCTAGAAATATTAAGGTCCAAAAACTTCTGTTCACATAAATTGAAAAAACTATACCACTCTCCCTCCAGTTCCTGATCTATAAGTCCATCGTTGGGACCGAGATCCCAGTGTAGACGTCTGGGGGTCATTTTACTTTTACCATATTGTTCCAAAGTGGCTATGTTCCACCACACGTATTTTCTTATCCATAACATTTTTTAAACCTTTAAAATTTTAATCTAGGTCTTTATGTACTGTGGTTTGTGCTGCTGAAAAAGCATTTTTCATGTCAGTAGTTCTATTGCTCATATAATCAAAAATATCCATTGCTGAAGGTGATAATCTCCTCTCAGGTGATATTGAATGTTTTAATAGGGGAAAAATTTGTGATTATTCCCTACCCGCGCAGTAGGAAGATAAGTTATAATAAATTCTAAATACAACTGCTCGTTCCAAGGTTGTGAATAACCAATGAAGTGAAAATGTGTGTGATTAACCGCGCTTATTATAGGTAAATACCTTAATTAGAAAATAAATAGTACAAATTAAAATGTGCAACCACCGGATTCACTCCAATTTAAAATATTCAAACAATCAATCATAAATGTGCATAAACTGTGCTCAAACATATAATGTCATTAGCTTGGTAAATAGCAAATCATTAGTGTTCAAATAACCATAACAAAATAATTCAAGTCCAAAAAAAGGAAGCTCATCTAATATTTCCAGTAAGAAAGTGATTAATCCAATGATTAGGTGACTGTAGAAATCCTCCACCACACCAAGCAAACAACCTACTCACCAGATGGAGATGATTCCTATTACAGAGATCATGACAGCCTTTTGGTATATTGGAATAAATCTGGAGATCCGTCTCAGCAGGTCCGGTGATGTCTCCAATCAAGCATTCAGATAGGAATGGACTTGTTATCCAATGCCAGTTTGGTAGTTACAAGTACATCATTCTGTTTCAAATTGGTGTACAATGACTCAACATCTATAGTGACGATAAACGTATGGTCATTGATATGTATTTCTTTTAGGATGTTCATTAAGTGTTTACCATCCCTTAGATAAGCCGGATATGTTTGTACAATGAGCTGTAGAAAACAGTCCACATATTCACCTATACGAGAGAAAACTGAATTTATACCACTTATGATGAGTCTCCCAGGTGGACAATCTTTGTTTTTATGGATCTTGGGCACTTGATATATTACAGGCAACCTAGGAGCGTCGGGGACAAGGTACCTAGCTTCCTTTTTTGTAAGGATGCCCTTCTCTTGAGCTTGTTTGACTGATCTTCTAAGTAGGGCTCTAAGTTTATTGGTGGGATTGCCCTTGAGCTTTTTAGAAGTGTTGGTGTCTCCATCCAACCAATCTATTTAATTCCTTGTTATATTCTTCTCTTTTTAGTACAACAACCCAATCCCCCCCCACTTTATCTGCCATTCTGATGGCTATATTTTTCCTCTTTTCTAAAGCCTCTATACCTTTTTGTATGTTTTCCTTCCTCCTTCCAATCCTGTTCTGGATCAGTCCTGCTCGACCATGGCTCTAAAGACTTCCAGAAAATAGTTGGAGGATTTTTTGGGGTTGAAAGTGGAATGATTCCTCAAACCACTATTCTGAAAATAGTAGGGCCAGTGCCTTCTACATTCGGTTTCTCAGCGAAATGTTTTGTAATATTTAATTTCCTCACAAATTTCTCAGTGTCGATAAAGGTGTTGAATTTATTAAACCCTATGTCCGGGGCATATTTCAAACCCAATTCTAGCACCTTCAATTCATTAGTGGTGAATTGATCTCTCTTTCTTTTTATTCTTCCTTCCTCCTCTCTTACCTCTGTGGTGTCTCTTTGAGTGCCATATTCCCAAGGGGGGTCTCTCGCTGTTGCCATTGCAAGGGCACTCTGTGGGTGCTGCTAAAAATTCTGGTTGTAATTATGCCAAGGTGGACCTTTGTATTGACTTCCCCTCCCTCTCCCCCCCACCCCAGTGCCATGGTTGTCCTCTGTTGTAGTCTCACCCCCCACCCCCATTCTGGAAGGTTCCCCATGTCCTCTCTTGTAAAAACCCCTTTGATAAGGATTGCCTCTATTGTATTCATAACCCTGCTGTAAAGGTTGTGTGTGGGAAAACCACAATTCATACTTCTATCGGGCTCATGATACCCGTAGGAGTTCCCAACTACAGGTGGGCCCTGATATGCTGTACCGTATGTTTTATGGCTTTTGGAGCCATTTTATTGAATAAACTCCCCTTGGACCTGGATGCGTGTGGCCATTCCTATTTGAATGCTTGATTGGAGACATCACCGGGACCTGTTGAGACAGATCTCCAGATTTATTCCAATATCCCAAAATTTCTTGAGTATTTTCCATTGGAGTAAATCTGGTGGTTGCACATTTTAATTTGTACTGTTTATTTTCTAATTAAGGTAGTTACCTATAATAAGCTTGGTTCATCACACACACATTTTCACTTAATTGGTTACTCACAACCTTGGAACGGGCAGCTGTATTTAGAATTAATTATAACTTATCTTCCTACTGCGTTGGTAGGGAATAATCAGAAATGTTTCCCCTATAAAAACAATCTGTTCACACCTAGGCGTTGCTATTTTTCCGGCGTTTTTCTGACATTTTTTTTGGTGTTTTTTCAGGCATTTTTGCAGTGTTTTGCAGCATTTTTGTACAGGCATTTTCAAGGTTAAAACGTCACCAATGTAAAAGCAGTAAAACACCTGTAATCTGCCAAAAAATAAGCTCCTGTACTGTTTGGAGCGATGGGCGTTTTGCTTCAGGTGACAGAAAGCTCAAATGTGAACAGGGGTCATTGAAATGAATGGGATTTTGCTTGTTGGGCGTTTATAGAGCTGAGGCTTACAGCAGAAAAATGCCCAAAAACGCCTAGGTGGATCTTGCGCCTTATGGATGTTGCACTATTTCCTGCTTGAGCTCAGAGCTGAAAATTTTAATTTTTTACAGGTTGCTGGAGCTGTGTAACATTGTTTTGTCAGTGCTAGATCTACTGTATATACATAATTTAAATGCATTTCAGTTTATTAACTGTTATTGTATTTTAGATTCTCATTTACAAACAATACAAAAAAAAAGAAGGTAACAATGAACTAATCGTATTTCATTGGGAATTTGCATATGTAATACATGTAAGCTTTGAATGTATTACCATCTTACACTTGCATAATTGAATTCAAGGATTATACATTAATTAAGAATTGTAAACTAGTTCTATTGAAATATCAATGAGTCCTGGTATGATCAATGACTTAAGAGGGTGATTTATATGTTCCTGAAAGAAAGACCAGTTTGTAATAATGACTAAGGGTTTAACTTTTAGCACAAGGGATTTCACATTTACCGAGCTATTTAAAACTTAAAGTGTAATTACGGCTTATATCCTAAAACTGCTCCCACCCCCTTTTAATATCTATACTAACTACCTTGTGGAAGAAAGATTCATATACTTACCTATTCCCCAATCCAGTCACATGATTGGCTCCCCTGTGTCAGTTAGCAGAGACTTCAGAGGAGAGGATGGAGCACTGACAACGGATGCCCTTTATAAAGCCTAGTACACACAGGCCAAATGTCAGGCAACATCGAACAGTTCAATAAAAACCGTCGACATTCGGCCCGTGTGTATGGCTGCTGGAAAACAACAGGCGACTGGATCCCATTCAGTGCTCTCAGCCAGTGGCCTTATGACGTCATGCGGATGGGAAGTAGTTAAACGAAAATCATTAGTTCTCTTCACGTACAAGAAAAAATTTGGAGCTTGTCCCTTTGGAAATTTTCATTTGGAAAGTCTGAATCAGATGTTGAACGTTGTATACACACTATACGAAAATTGAACGATCGTGCCTCGTACGGAATTTTGCTTCCGATATTCTCATTGTGTGTACCCCACTTTAATGTCAATACAAGTAAATTTAAAATTGGTTCATTTATAAGGCTGGTAGGTTAACAAAACAATTTGTGGATATGACATCAGTCAAGCAGCACCAATTAGTTAAGATACTGTTTTGGTTGATTAGAGGGTAGATAGTATACATTGCAAAAAGATAGATAAAAACATAAATTCCCTTTCCAGGCTGCATAATAGTTATGCTTAATTTTACTGTTAAATGTCCACCTGTGAGTCCTGGGGGGGAGTGGGAGAGAGCCTTGAGCCTTGAAATTACAGGCCTGAACCAGAAATTGGGTGAGTATAGCATCTGGAGCTGCTTTTTTATTTTAAGACTACTCTGACATCTGCTTTAAAATTTGGTGTTGTGTCCAAAGCCAATGGAGTGCAGTGGAAGCGTTTATGGCTCGCTTGTGGTGAGTTTCAATAGAAGTGAAGGGAGGCGGTTGTAGTACATGTAGTTGCTTTCTGATGCTTTAAAGCAATTTTAATCAATATTTGGATAAGAATTTATTCAGAGCATACAAAAGACATTTGTTTTATGATTTGCTACACATGCTGCTGTTAGCACAATTAATTCATGATTTTCAAAAGTGGTGATTCATTTTTTTAGTGAACAGCAAATTGACTTTCTGAGACAACGTTCTAGAAATAGAGTTGCAAGTCCAGAATGAAGTGCCAGCAACCATAAGACATGCTAAAAACACTGATTACTTGGGAAGAATGCTTGGCTTGTGAGGAAATATGCCCTGTTATGTATGCAGTTTCCATTCTGGTAACATGAAGTTTTTGTAATAGTGCCATTGAAGTGTCATACAGTTCGGTAACAGGCTCAGGTATGCCTCTGATGTGGATATTGGATCTCCTAGATCAGTTTTGAGCATCCTAAATTTTAACTTGGAGACCTGGAGTATTCAATCTAATTTTCATGCCCATCAAGTATTGTGGACATATCTGCTATCCAAGATCTGAGATCAGCTATTCTCATGCCAACTTTGTCCACTCCTCCATGCAAAATTCCTTCAATTGCAAGGTGTTTGTGCATTTCCTTGCATGAACTGCCCATTACAAAACCCCACATAACATTTTAATGGGATTCGAATCAGGGCTTTGGCTAAGGTAATCCATAACCCTCATTGTCATTGTTTTTGTGCCATTGCTTAGTTGATTTGCTAGTGTGCATTGGATTATTATCACGTTGAAAGGTCAATTTCCATTTCAACTTCACCTTTTGGACAGACGGCTTATCAATATGAATGTACAGTAATGCACAATTCACAGTTGACTGATGACTGCATGCTGCCCAGACCCAGAAGCAAAAAAACAACTACAAATCATAATATTTCTGCAACAATGCTTTACAGTTTAACCAGAAAGATGAAGGGCTGCACAGTGATGAGGTCACTCGGGTTAAAACCAGCTTTATTTAGGCCACACATACATGCTGCTGAGTTCTATCTTGGAAGCATACACTCTTTGGACATTAAATCAGAACTAATCCTAACGATTTACCAGTTTCTCAAAACTGTTATATTCAGAGCATACCATGAATGATAACTGTCACAATTGCTTTTCCTCTCAACAAAACTGTGTAGCCATCGATTAACTAGTGTGGTAACTGATCACATGTGCAGCACCAGGGCAACTGCAGATCAGACAAGAGACTAAGAAAGGTAGATAAATGAAGGAATTATTGCAATGTTCAGTAGTAAACTTTGTGGGTCTAAGGAGAAGTGAATGCGCTGAGAATTTATACTGGTATAGTAGCTGTCAGCATGGTGCTATGAATGGAAATGGTTTCATACAGCTCACTATTGTTTTTGCCCTGGTGTTTTGGTGGATCTATGTTTTATTAGTTTTGTATTTTGCAACTGTAATTTTATTGTATATTGATACCAACAAACATCGTCCACTGAAAAGACGCATGATTTTTGTCGAGATAGGGGAATTAGGTTGATGCGTTTCATTGAAACAAGAAAAAATGGCCATAACAGTAATTTATAGAAACAGAAAATACATGTATGATTTACAGAATATCAAAGAGTTTAGTTGCATCAATTACCAATCATCAAACCTTATAAAAATGCATAATAGCTATCCTCAGAGGTGAACGAGGGGAGGGGGAAGTGAAGAGAGAGAGAAAAAAGTTAAATAGATTTGTTTTCATAAATATATATCTCTAGAAATGGATGAGTATGAACATAAATACCTTTCCATAAAATTATTCTTTCCACAAATAATGAAGTTCAGCTACATCAATCACTACATAACGATGCAATATTTGGTGGCCCCACATGGTATGATCCTGTCGGCCCATGGGAGACTGACCAGCTCTGGGGTGTGGCTCTACAGGAAACATGAGAGAAAAGGAAGGTAATACTTGATCTATGGTAGTAGATAGAGAAACTAAGAGTGAATATAATGAAGGTAAAGAAAAGAAGAGGACGAACAATGCGTAATATGAGAGGATTTGAAAGGTGAAATGGTCATGCTTGAAACAATCACTGAAATGAG
This sequence comes from Lithobates septentrionalis, assembly GCA_037952835.1. Lineage (NCBI taxonomy): Eukaryota > Metazoa > Chordata > Amphibia > Anura > Ranidae > Lithobates > Lithobates septentrionalis. The sequence goes on along the minus strand of JBBDGP010000859.1, from coordinate 2,419,689 downwards.
GCATGTGATAAAGCTATTGGATTTACCTGATGGGTAGAAGACTGCCGTTTAAACAATGGATGTTGCAGCCTATCACATCCAATGGCTGGTAATTAAATCACAAGTGGAAGATGATTGTTCCACCCTAGAAAAAAAAAAATATATTATATATATATCTAGATATATCTAGATATATATATCTAGATATATCTATAGATATATCTATTGTCTTTCTCTCTCTCTCATAGATATATATATTGTCTCTCTCTCTCTCTCTCTCTCTCTCTCTCTCTCTATATATATATATATATATATATATATATATATATATATATATATATATATATATATATATATATAAAATCTCTTGTACATATCTATATAATTACATTTTGGAACCACATATGTCTGTACGGTTCAAAAAGAGTGATATATGGCATTGGCTTGGCCAAACAATAGAAAAAGACATGGACCAAAACCACTAAAAAGCTTGGGCCAGTGCCAAACAATAAGAAAACATAAGCCAGACCTAGCCATGTCAACTAAAAACAGCCACGAATGAAAATTAAAAAAATTCAAGTGCAACAATGTTGACATATGGACCACTTACCTAGATATAGAAGTGCAACGGGCCAGTGATAGAGGTCCCCATGAAGTGGTAGTATAAAAAAGCAAGCCCAATATGGGACAACATGTGTTCCTGTATAAATACTACACCCAGGGGAGTGGTCATCTCTGTAGGCTGCCCACAGTCTCTGGGCGGAGACCAAAGCCACAGTCCCAGGCCCGGATGCAGTGGGAAGGCTCTTTCCTCCACCTCAATGGTGCCAACCCTTATAAAGAAGGGCCAGGTGTGCCCCATTCCTGAGCTAATGGGGACAGACCCCATCCTCAAAGACCGGGATGAGGCTGGTGTGGTGACCCGGAAGTGACGCGAACACCAGCTGCTTCATCTCCGTTGTCCCCTGATGGAATCCAAAAGTGACACATGAGAAAAGCGTCACCCCTGGTCAGGGAGTGCATTCCAACATGAAACACAAGCCAAATGTGCTAGAAAGGATGAATGGGTCATCCGTACCCACAAACCCATGCCCATTGGAGAACCCCTTAAAGAAAACAAGGTATAAAGCTGCACACAGAATGCATTAAGATAAAAAAACTTCTGCCTTTAGAACCACTTTAAATTGGTGCAGTCTTTTCCTGACTGTACATGCATGCACACTATACTGCGTACACACGTTCGGAATTTCCGACAACAAATGTTCGATGTGAGCTTGTTGTCGGAAAATCCAACCGTGTGTATGCTCCATCGGACATTTGCTGTCGGAATTTCCGACAACAAATGTTTGAGAGCCGGTTCTCAAATTTTCCGACAACAAAACTTGTTGTCGGAAATTCCGAGCGTGTGTACACAATTCCGACGCACAAAATTCCACGCATGCTCGGAATCAAGCATAAGAGCCACACTGATATATTGATATAAGTGAGTTCTCCCACGCTGCCACACACTCATCGACCTTATTAAAAATGTGAAAAAATACTAAATATATTAAAGAGCCGCTAAAGCATTACTGTGAAATCCCTAAATCACAGGTAAAACGATTAATACAAAAATAGTGTAAAATGCACTAGCATTTTCTTCAATAGTAATAGCATTATATTACCTCTGAGAAAGTCCATCCGGACGCAACACGCCAGAGAGGCATGGCTGATTGATGTCATTGCACCAAACAGGAGAGGACAGCGGGGTATCACGAGGCGACTTGAGGACTGTGTATTGGAAATACAAGGGGTCTTCAAAAAGTTTTGTCATTTTTTTTATATTTAATAGAGTTAAAAAAAGTGTGAAAACCTTTTGAGGAACCCTCATATAATGCTGTTACCGTTGAAGAAAATGTAAGTGCATTGTAATGTTTTTATTCTATTAAAAAGATGACGCGCACTATATGGTTCTTTCCTTTTTTATGAGTGTTACCTTTGAGAGACTGCAAGCAGACTGTGGAGATATCCAAAAAAGCAGGGCCACAGTGGGCTGAGAGAGATTGCAAGAGATAGCAATTAAGTGTATACTGACCTTACTTGCAAAAGAAGATCCACCTAATAAGGTGAGATCGTAAAAAAAAGGGGGCACAGAGGTGGTGGAACAGCTGTCACTGGAGTGGACGTTTGCTCACACTTGAATACTACTGTGTGGAGGATATGGATGTGTATGAGCAGGAGATTGTATAACATAAAGGGATGTTGGTTTGTACTGTATATGGACACTAATAGTTTTAACACTTTATTGTTTTTCTCACTAAACACTTTGCTTTGGATCTGAAGAGTAAAGTGGGTTTTGGATTAGAGAAAAAATAGTTTTAAAGGGGTATCACGCCTATTTTTTTGTGATTTTGCACAAATGAATGTGCACTTAATTGCTATATTTATTAAATAATTAGTAAAGGGTTTGGTCTCTTATGCTTGGGAGAGCTACACTATTTTGCATAATTAGGTTCTAATTATTAACATGTAATATGGAACACCCAATTCTAATTTCATGGATTTGAGGTTGGGGCAAATGTAGGGGTGTAAATATGTTTTCCAAGTGACGAGTCTGCACTTTTTGTCATTTACAGTATCTCACAAAAGTAAGTACACCCCTCACATTTTTGTAAATAGTTTATTATATCTTTTCATGTGACAACACAGAAGAAATTACACTTTGCCATTAATAATGAAAAAGAAACTGCGCTTAGGGCACGTCTATAGGGCCAGAAGCCTCAGGTTGCTGCCTCCCTTACACAAAGTACCCAATAGGGTGCTCTGCCAAACGTGTAGAAGATTATTAGATATGGGTATACGGCGCTACCTCAAAACTTGCCAGGATAGCCTTACTAATGATAGACCCGTACCACTACTTATATACCTATATGGTGTTTAACCATCAAGGGGTACCTTCCCCTTACATTGAGAATGGTAATAAAATCCGTAACAGAATTCACAACAGCGTAGCTATAGGAGATAAGATAAAACCGATCAGATGTCGCACAACAAGAGATTGTGCTACGGCATCTGGTGGTGGAGCCAGAGGCCGTATCACATAAAGTGCAATTAACGAAACCGTATACCATACACTACTTTTTAATTCTATACATATTCTAGTGCATGTAACAACAATTTAATGCATCACGGGGAAGTGGGTTATGCATACATCAAACTACATGCAGTACATATAGGTCAAACCACCTTGATCCTAAACCATATGTATAGTATCTCATGGGTAAAATCGCATGCGTGCAGGACAGAAAAAAATATATTGTCAAGGTTTCCAGCAATTAAATCTCAGTAACATATATCAGTCCCATAAATTGGTACTATGTTGACTTTTACAAAATTCCCAATGGTGACTTATAGTGCAGAGATAGTTGTTTGGTGACTCTGGTGCTCCCCCTTATGGTTTCCTACTCACCAGCTCCCGGAACCCCTACAGGGGTAGTACGCCTGTGGTATGTTAGACTTGGATTCTCTGCTTGCTGCTTCTTGCAGTATGTACCTTTAATGTATCAGCTCCTCAGGATCCATATAGGGGTAGTGCACTTGTGCTGGAAGTAGATGGACCACTGTATGTGTTAGATTCTATAATAGATGTCTCCTGTGCGTCCCAATCTGTGGGGGTGTTGCGTTCCCTCATGCATCAAGAAAAAAGAGCTTCCATGGCGTGATAACGTAAGGTCACTTTATTAAAAAAACTTGTATGCACAAAAATAGACTGTGGCCAGAGCAAGATATAAATTACAAAAAAATGACAAATAAAAAATAAAAAATAATAAGGTATAAAAAATGGATAAAAGGTCCAAAAACTATTGTATTCCTACCCAATACAAATGGGATAGGACACCAATAGTCCCCAGATAATAGGCGAATTAGAAGGTACCTCCTAAAGAGCATAAACGAGGTGGGGGGATGTAAGTCCACCAGACGCTGAGCAGCGTTCTGCTCTCTCGTGTGCCCTGGAGGTGACGTGTAGAGCGTGGTGCCGTTGTGCGCACTTCGTCACATGACGTCCTCAGCAACGTTGCTGAGGACGTCATGTGACGAAGCGCGCACAACGGCACCACGCTCTACACGTCACCTCCAGGGCACACGAGAGAGCAGAACGCTGCTCAGCGTCTGGCGGACTTACATCCCCCCACCTCGTTTATGCTCTTTAGGAAGGACCTTCTAATTCGCCTATTATCTGGGGACTATTGGTGTCCTATCCCATTTGTATTGGGTAGGAATACAATAGTTTTTGGACCTTTTATCCATTTTTTATACCTTATTATTTTTTATTTTTTATTTGTCATTTTTTTGTAATTTATATCTTGCTCTGGCCACAGTCTATTTTTGTGCATACAAGTTTTTTAATAAAGTGACCTTACGTTATTAAGCCATGGAAGCTCTTTTTTCTTGATGCATGAGGGAACGCAACACCCCCACGGATTGGGACGCACAGGAGACATCTATTATAGAATCTAGCACGTACAGTGGTCCATCTACTTCCAGCACAAGTGCACTACCCCTATATGGATCCTGAGGAGCTGATTACATTAAAGGTACATACTGCAGGAAGCAGCAAGCAGAGAATCCAAGTCTAACATACCACAGGCGTACTACCCCTCTAGGGGTTCCTGGAGCTGGTGAGTAGGAAACCATAAGGGGGAGCACCAGAGTCACCAGACAACTATCTCTGCACTATAAGTCACCATTGGGAATTTTGTAAAAGTCAACATAGTACCAATTTATGGGACTGTTATATGTTACTGAGATTTAATTGCTGGAATCCTTGACAATATATTTTTTTCTGTCCTGCACGCATGCGATTTTACCCATGAGATACTATACATATGGTTTAGGATCAAGGTGGTTTGACCTATATGTACTGCATGTAGATTGATGTATGCATAACCCACTTCCCCGGGATGCATTAAATTGTTGTTACATGCACTAGAATATGTATAGAATTAAAAAGTAGTGTATGGTATACGGTTTCATTAAGTGCACTTTATGTGATACGGCCTCTGGCTCCACCACCAGATGCCGTAGCACAATCTCTTGTTGTGCGACATCTGATCGGTTTTATCTTATCTCCTATAGCTACGCTGTTGTGAATTCTGTTACGGATTTTATTACCATTCTCAATGTAAGGGGAAGGTACCCCTTGATGTTTAAACACCATATAGGTATATAAGTAGTGGTACGGGTCTATCATTAGTAAGGCTATCCCGGCAAGTTTTCAGGTAGTGCCGTATACCCATATCTAATAATCTTCTACACTTTTCCATTAATGTCTAAACCACTGGCAACAAAAGTGAGTACACCCCTAAGTGAAAATGTCCCAATTGGGCCCAAAGTGTCAATATTTTGTGTGGCTACTATTATTTTCCAGCACTGTCTTAACCCTCTTGGACATGGATTTCACCAGAGCTTCACAGGTTGCCACTGGAGTCCTCTTCCACTCCTCCATGACAACATCACGGAGCTGGTGGACATTAGAGACCTAGCGCTCCTCCACCTTCCATTTGAGCATGCCACACAGATGCTCAATAGGGTTTAGGTCTGGAGAAATGCTTTGCCAGTCCATCACCTTTACCCTCAGCTTCTTTAGCAAGGCAGTGGTCGTCTTGGAGGTGTGCTTGGGGTTGTTATCATGTTGGAATACTGCCCTGCGGCCCAGTCTCCGAAGGGAAGGGATCATGCTGTGCTTCAGTATGTCACAGTACATGTTGGCATTCATGGTTCCCTCAATGAACTGTAGTTCCCCAGTGCCGACAGCACTCATGCAGCCCCGGACCATGACACTCCCACCAGCATGCTTGACTGTAGGCAAGACACACTTATATTTGTACTCCTCACCTGGATTCCCACCACACACCCTTGACACCATCTGAACCAAATAAGTTTATCTTGGTCTCATCAGACCACAGAACATGGTTCCAGTAATCCATGTCCTTAGTCTGCTTGTCTTCAGCAAACTGTTTGAAGACTTTCTTGTGCATCATCTTTAGAAGAGGCTTCCTTCAGGGATGATATGCAGACTGATTTGGTGCAGTGTGGGGCGTATGGTCTCAGCACTGACAGGCTGACCCCCCAACCCTTCAACCTCTGCAACAATGCTGGCAGCACTCATACGTCTATTTTCCAAAGATAACCTCTGAATATGACACTGAGCATGTGCACTCAACCTCTTTGGTCGACCATGGCGAGGCCAGTTTTGAGTGGAACCTGTCCTGTTAAACCGCTGTATGGTCTTGGCCACCGTGCTGCAGCTCAGTTTCAGGGTCTTTTGTTGCCAGCGGTTTAGACATTAATGGCTGTGTGTTGAGTTATTTTGAGGGGACAGCAAATTTACACTGTTATAGAAGCTGTACGCTCACTACTTTACATTGTAGCAAAGTGTCATTTCTTCAGTGTTACCTCATGAAAAGATATAATAAAATATTTACAAAAATGTGAAGGGTGTACTCACTTTTGTGAGATACCGTATATTAATAATTTAGGGGTGTACTTACTTTTTCACATGACTGTAGTTCATAAAGATATTTGATTTGTGATACATGTTCAATGGCTGTAGTGAATTCCAAAGCCAGTACAAGTGTATAAGGGCTCTTTCACACTGGCAGTATAGCAGGGGCTGACAGGAGTTCAGGACGTGCTACTACCTCCTCCTGACGCCTGTTTTTTGATCTTAACAGATGAGTCTGAAGGATGGTACTGCCTGTCAAACTCTGCAGCCCGAGTTAAAAATTCTGCACTGACTGTAATCCTAGCTACAGAACAAGGGTGCCTCTACCCACGCACCAACAGCCACTGGGAGAAAACGTAACCTTTATTAGGACTTAAATAATAATAATAGAAAAATATGTATGAAAAACTGTATGTGTGCTTGTTACTTATGGGGTGAGTGGGGTTATATGGACTCCAACAATGGATAAATATCTAATCAACTGGTGATATCTTTATTATAGCTGTCTATTAAAAGAAAAAGAAAATGAAAAACGCCCAACTATTGCTCAATGTAAGGAGCCTTCCACAAATTGAGGATATAGGCAGGGAATCACCGGTACAAGACCCAACATGTTTCGCTCTGATGTAGAGCTTGGAGACTCCATATATTTAATGGTGACTATGGCTACTGCAAGTTTATTCCCCCTGATATTCCCATCTGGAGTATTCATTTAGTTTAATCCCTGTATTAAAGCATCAGACACATCTGCATTCTGAAACTGTTTGTCAGGGACACAGATCTTGTTCCATAGACACACAGCACGGCTCAGTCTGCCCCCCAACTTCCTCCTCACAGGATAGGACAACAGCAGGAGCCAATGCCTCCTGCTGCTGTCAAGTGTACAGTGGTGTACCAAGAGCAGAGAGAGAGGAGAGAAGACCGGCACATATGGATATGGATCGAGGTATGGACTCAGGTGTGGAGGGAGCACAACAAGTGGTAAAACATTTTTATCCTAATGCAGGGAATGCATTAAGGTAAATAACATTATAGCTTTACTTTAGGCAAAAATATGGAATACCTGGTATGGATTGTGAAACTTTTCTTCTTGTACTTTATAGTGATTTTTGAAGCAGTAGTAAACCCAAAAGCAAACATTTATTATATCAAAAAATAAAATTCCCAGCGCTGTCCTAGCTTGTCTGGTAAAAGGTTCAAAAGATGGTGACGGAAATGCCCAGAATTGCGAAAATGAAAATAGTTATGCACCTATGCAGCTTACCAATTCTTAGATGTGATGGCTGCATTAGTTTAGATTTTTAGGCTTTCTTTCTTCTATTTTCCTGCAATGATCCAGTCAGCAAGTCTGTTTTTCAAAAGTCCAAGCTCTCCAGCAGAACGTTTCAGTTTATTTATTCATGCAAAGATGTTTTTTTATTCATGCAAAACCTTTATTCCAAAAGGAAAAAAAAAACTGTTTGCTATAACTGCTTATAAAGTATTAGCTGGAGTTTGGCTTGAATTTGTTAGTATATCAAAATCTGCTAATAAGTTTAACACTACCCTCCCCCCTAGACTGACAATGCTGCTGTTCCTCCTGTGCTCCTTCCTCCAGAATTGTGTCTTACTAATACAGTGAGTGAGTGTTATGCCCCGTACACACGGTCGGATTTTCCGATGGAAAATGTCCGATCGGAGCGTGTTGTCGGAAATTCCGACCGTGTGTGGGCTCCATCGGATTTTCCGGCACACAAAGTTGGAGAGCAGGAGATAAAATTTTCTGACAACAAAATCCGATCGCGTCAATTCCGACCGTGTGTGGCCTGTTCCGACGCACAAAGTGCCACGCATGCTCAAAAGAAACTCCGACACGGAACAGCTCGTTCTGGTAAACTTAGCGTTCGCAATGGATACAGCACTTTCGTCACGCTGCAATGTTAAAAATGGTTTAATACAGCGCAATCTCTTCTTCTTTATAATGTGACAAGAATATAGTAGTTTTGCTGCTCATATTCACACACACTTCTCACAAACTTATTTCGTTACTATTTATCGGGATTCCCTCAATATATTTTGATTTCTCACATCTGACAACATATTTTTGTTGTATTTTTATTTTTTTTTTGGCTTTAATGTAGATTCTTTTTTTGGGTTTGTATTTTTTTGAAGGGTGTTATTTTTTTTGGGTGATTTTGATTTGTACTCCCGAAAATGTTTGTGTGTGTTTTTTGTGACAAGTTCCCACAACACCATTGATATGTTGTTCTATTTAATCCTTAGGAGATTGTTTGGTGTTGTTGTCCCTTGTTAATTTCACATTTTATGTTAGAAATGTACCTGAATCGTCACCAACAAACTGTCCTTTTTGGATGAAAACACACAGGAGAGTATACTTTCCCAAAAAATTTTTTATTAAGGGCTCACAACTAAACAAAGAGGGAGGCAACGCTGGAGAAACAGCAGAAGTGGGTGAAGCCTTGGACCCCCAGGGCAGACATCAACTATTTCAAAGCAAAATTGGTGGCCTGAGGAGTCCTTATCTAAGGGAGGGCAGTCTGGTCCAGAAGTCCTAGAGATCCGGAAAGCAGCAGATGACATCTGTGTCCCCAGGCTGTGGTCATACGAGAGACTGCAGCTTCTGTCAGACCAGACTGAACCCAGGGTCATCACTCTCAGGTCTTCTTTCCACGCTTCCTTCCACGCTGTGGCTGTTGTGGTGGAGTTGTGGCAGCAGGAGGAGGAGGAGGAGGATGGTCCAACTCAACCACGTCGGTCTTGGGTGTTAGTTCCCCACTCACCCCCTTACGTAGGACTTTATACATAAGGTCCTCACAGAGCCTGCGTTGACCCTCCTGCATGCCCTGCAGTTTGGTGGCAGCCATGCAGGCAAAGGCCTCTTCAGGAGTGGGTAAGGCTCGTAGGGACGCCGAAGCCTCCTGAATCAGCCTGAACGCAGAATCCTGCACGGGACTCGGAGTCGTCTTCCTGGCTCTTTTGTATGGAAGGCGGAGGGGAGGAACCTGAGATTCAGTCAGGCTGCGACTGGTCCCAGGCTTCTCCTGGCTGACACTTAGCCCCACCTCCTCCTGGCTGCCACATTCCACAGCCTCCTCCTGGCTGAGGTCTTCCTGTGTATGAAAAAGGGACATCGTTTTAGTTTTTTATTCATCAATCACACACAATTTTCACCTCCTGACTGTTGCAAATTGAATGTTAACAAATATAACAGACTATCTTTCTGAGCCCAGCAGTTTTCATTCTTGTCCCAAATTTGGGTGCCCACTACTGTCTATTGATATGTAAAACACTTTTTTCAATCAGCAAATAGTGATCAATAAGAACATCTAGTAAACATCATTTATTTATTGACCAGAAATCTGTAGAAGAATGCTATACCTGACTCCAGCTGGGCTCCTCCACTTCTTCCTGGCTGGAAGGCCCAGGTTGGACATCGGAAGGCTCAGTTGGGGTGGAAGGAAGCGTGGAAGGAAGAGTAGAGAGGGATTCCCTGACTTCAGTGTGGTCTGACAGAAATCGCAGTCTCTCATAGTACCACAGCCTGGGGACATAAACGTCATCTGCTGCAGCTCCGGACCTCTGGGAATCTGTGACCTTCTTGCGCTCCCTAAGATATGTGCTCCTCAGGCCACCAATTTTGGCTTTTAAATAGGGGATGGTTGCTGTGGGGACCACCGGCTTCACCAACTCCAGCAGTTTCTCCAGCGCTGCCTGCCTCTTTTGTTTATGGTTATAGTGAGGGTGTCTCACTTGCCACAGACAGGGCAGCTCCCTGTATTTGTCAATGAACAGGGGGAGGAAATTGTGGTCGTTGAACCTATCCATTTTCTCTGCAAGACACAACACAAGACAAACCCTAATATTAGGCCAAACTCCCCTAATCTTGTTACAATATAGGCTTCCATTTCAAAGCAGTATAGGCCCAAGTTTAGATCCTACCTTCGTTATCACGATCGGCGCCTCTGATGCTCCTTCCTCCGTTTACAGATCGTATGTAAGACGCACGTGTGTTACGCTTTATACACACAGCGCATGCGTGTAACTCCGCCCGCCCCTGACGTTCTTTCTAGTCTATTCCCCGCCCCTTTTCGTTCGGCGCAGTGGGGGAAGAGCACATGGCGGAGACACAGCAGGATCGTGCTAATTGTAGCAACGAGGAGGAGGAGGAGGAAAGCCCGGATCCGGAGACGTCCCGATCCAGAAGGAGATTTAAGGACTCAAATATGTCCTTTGGGGAGATGTTGGAGATGGTGGACATCCTGAAGAAGGCCGACTATGACGGGAAGTATGGACCTTACCCCAACCCCAATGTCAGAAAGGCCAAGATCATGGCGAAAGTGGTCAGGAGTCTGCACCGGAATTTCGGGGTACGCCGATCGAAAGATCAGCTCAATAACCGGTGGTCGGACCTCAAATTACAAGAACATGAGCAGTACAGAAAGATCTGGAGAGTGCTGCAAAAAAGTAAGTAGTTGTGCTGTGTTCCTATTCTTTATGTTTATTACGTTCGTGCTGCTCCATGTGCTTTTAGGAACTGTTGTACAGTTTAAAATGGCAACTTTCATGTTCATGGGCACATTATTCGTTCGTATCAAACATTTTTCTTTCGGACTCTAAAATACCATTGTTTAGGCCATATGCATTTGGCCACCATTTTTACGCCCTATACTTGTCTTAAAAGAATTGGGTTGTGTAGATGGCTTTGTTACTAGAATGAAATGCAAACTAGATTCTGTGTAAGGAGAGGACACTCAGCAGCTGTTTTCACATCTGGACACTGGAGCACTAGTGTGGGACCCCAGAACACCATTTTTATTAGGGGACCCACACAGGTGCTCCAGTGTATACTATAGGGGGGGGGGCTACATCTGTGAAGCTTGTACCAAACAGCTAAAGTATTGAATCTTGACAAAGGACACTGAAAATGCTACATTTTGGAACTCTGCTAAAATTGACAATTGTACCCCACTTCCAAGTAATGTTTCCTATTTCTAGTTCTGCCATCAAATATCTGTGTGCTAATTAGACCATTTTGTTTAACATAGGGAATAAAAGACTCGAAGGACACCCCTCATCCGAGGAGAACAGAGCCCCCCCCCCCCTGGAAGAAGGGGAAATCCCCCCAACACAATCTGAGCAGGAGGAGGAAGAAGACGTGGTGGAACTAGTCACCACAACAGGTGAGTGTCTGCGACCACAGGCTCAGGTAAGAGATGGATGGCAGCATATTTTTGAGACCTAATTTTTTTTGGGGTTTCTCTCTTTTTAGGTGATCGTGATGTTGTGGATCCAGATCCTTTCACATCCGAAAGTGCCCAGATCCTGATCGGGGAGATCATGGGGTGTAATTTACAATTTGAAAACATCAAGAAAAACATCAATGATGTTATTCCAAAAAATAAAAACATCATTTATGTTTTGGGGCGAGTTTAAAACCCCTCCAAATCACTTTCTTCTTTTGTGTGCTACAATGTGCAAAATGTTTTTGTGATTTTTCACAAAGCCAAATTTGGAGGATGCACACAGTGTGCCAACATGTGCTATCTGCCATCACGGGAGATCAATGGACGCGTTTTGGGGGTGCAACCCCTTCCTCAATAATAAAGTAGCGGTGAGGAAGGGCTTGCTCCCCCAAAACACATCCCTTGATCCCCCGTGATGGCAGGTCGCACATGTTGACATTGTTAAATTGCTGTGCATCTTCCAAATTTGGCGTTTCCTGGGGTGACTTCACCCCATCTGAACGCAATATCAAACACAGTTCCTAAATACTCATGTCTGATATTGCCTTCAAGTTCTACCAAATGTGAACTTTGTAAGTTCAAGATTTGTGTCTTTCTTGTTGGTTTTACACAGGCCTGTTTTATCTAAATTGGACATTTCGATTTTTGATAATGCTACCCCAAAAATTGTTATACAACAAACATGTTGGTTTGTTTGAAAAACCTTTGGTAAATGCACATGTGATTGTGCAGGTATAAAAAACTTTGTTAAGCAAGAATGTGTGGATTATTGTCTCAATGCTACAACACTTTTGGTGTTTTCAGAGAAAATGGGGGTTATTTACTAAGGGCAAATCCTCTTGGCACTACAAGTGCAGTTTCAGTGCAGTTGCAACTGCACTTGTAGTGAAATGTGTTTTTGCATTTTAGTAAATAACAGCCAACAGTGCTTTGTATAATAAGGTTACACAATCAAGACATTTTCTGCACTCAACACATTTCTGTCAGGGTCAGCTAAAACAGGGGTGTCCAAACTTTTTTCAAAGAGGGCCAGATTTGATGAATAGAACATGCTTGAGGGCCGACCATTTTGCCTGACATTTTTAAACCAATAAAATTTGGTCTAAGTGTGTCCGTCCGAGCGCTAATACACGGCCCAACAAGAATTCTTTTGCCTTTGTGCTGTGAATAGATGAGCTCGGGCGTGTTATTTGGATATTTAATCGGCTTATAACACGCACCTTCACTTTAAAAAGGAAGTTTCAGGAAAAAAATCTTAAATTTTAAATAAAGAACTGTGAAGCAAAATAAGGGTCAGTGCCCATCAATGCAGCCTAATCAGTGCCTATCTGCAGCCCCCACCGTATTGACATGAATGCAGCCCCCACCGTATTGACATGAATGCAGCCCCCACCGTATTGACATGAATGCAGCCCCCACCGTATTTTCATGAATGCAGCCCCCACTCCATTGCCATGAATGCAGCCCCCACCGTATTGACATATCTACTTCTGTTTTTCATTCACACCCCACCGTATTGGCATGAATGCAGCCCCCACCGTATTGACATGAATGCAGCCCCCACCGTATTGACATGAATGCAGCCCCCACCGTATTGACATGAATGCAGCCCCCACCGTATTGACATGAATGCAGCCCCCACCGTATTGACATGAATGCAGCCCCCACCATATTAACATGAATGCAGCCCCCACATTCACATGAATGCAGCCCCCACATTCACATGAATGCAGCCCCCACATTGACATGAATGCAACCCCCACAGTATTGACATGAATGCAACCCCCACGGTATTGACATGAATGCAGCCCCCACATTGACATGAATGCAGCCCCCACCACATTGACATGAATGCAGCCCCCACCACATTGACATGAATGCAGCCCCCACCACATTGACATGAATGCAGCCCCCACCACATTGACATGAATGCAGCCCCCACCACATTGACATGAATGCAGCCCCCACCACATTGACATGAATGCAGACTCACCATTGCCGTCAGTGCAGCCTGATTCATGTCCATCTGCAGCCTTGGAGAAGACAGGGAGGGGGCGGGACAAGCGCCAACAGATATACAGGAGAAATTCCTGTTTTTATCGGCAGCCTCTTTAATTGAAAGTCCCGCCTCCTATGATGGACAAAACAATTGTCCAATGGCAGCGCAGGAGACAGGACTTCCTTTTACACAGGACGCCGTGTAAACAGGAAATTCTCCTGTATCCTGTACGGCGCTCGTCCCGCCCCCTCCAAGGCAGCCAGCATATTTATCTTTTATGGCCCCCGGTGCTCGGGGATTCGTTGGGGGCCACAAAAGATATATATGTCAAAATTACCAGGCGGGCCGTCCGAAACCAGACCGCGGGCCGCAATTGGCCCGCGGGCCGGACTTTGGACATGCCTGAGCTAAAACAAACACAAGCAGTAAATGTCCACAAAGAATTTCTTTTTTTGTTTTATTATAAAAAGGCTTCACAGATTTGCTGGCATATTGATAGCCCCCCTACCCGCAAAGAACTCCAGGTAGCGTAACCGTACATCACGGGCACTCAGGGAGGGCAAGCCAGGACGGCCGCTTTCAAGCGCTTTCAGTGTGGTTTCATGTATCATTCCGGCCTCAGGCCCAACTGAGCCAGCATAGTTGGCCGAATGTTTCCTTAAAAAGTTATGGAGAATACAGCACGCCAGTATAATATGGTTCAGTTTATACTCCGCCATATGGATGGGTGTCATAAATAGGCGGAACCAGCTGGCCAGGATTCCAAATGTGTTCTCCACCACTCTTCGGGCTCTGGCCAGCGGGTAATTAAAAACCCTCTGTTCTGGGGTGAGGGTCCTCATCGGGAATGGCCGCATCAGGTGGTCCCCCAGCGCAAACGCTTCATCAGCAACGAACACAAATGGGAGTCCTTCCACATTGTCCTCTGGAGCTGGCAAGTCCAAGCTGCCATTCTGGAGACACCTGTAGAACTCTGTCTGGGCGATGACTCCACCATCGGACATCCGGCCATTCTTCCCCACGTCCACATACAGGAAGTCGTAATTAGCCGACACCACCGCCAACATCACTATACTATTGAACCCCTTATAGTTGAAATAGTATGACCCCGAGTTGGGTGGTGGGACGATGTGGATGTGTTTCCCATCAATTGCCCCTCCGCAGTTAGGAAAGTCCCACCGCTGGGCAAAGTGGGAGGCCACAGTCTGCCATTCCTGTGGCGTGGAAGGAAACTATTGAGGGAAAAAATAAAACATTACTATTTTTGCTCAGAAACATGGCAAGCAGATTAGGCACAAACATTATGGGTCAACCTCCAGATAGCATTTATTAAGGGGAATTTAACAACGCCAAAGTATAAGGTACACCTATCATATTCCCCCTCCCCCCCCTCTCATGGGCCATTTCTAACATTATAGGTGGCGGGGATCTTGGACAGGTAACCCTCTTCACTTCATTGAGAGATGAATGCCTAAATAATGGGTATTACTTGGAACAGCCCCTCCTTAGTTACACTATTGGCAGCCCACTGGACAGGTAAGAAGTGTCATAATACCAAGATATAAATACACATTGTACACATTTGAGCACATTTGGACATTCTGCTATTACCTATCAAGATAATAATAGAATACAAAAACTTTAAACAGTACCATTTGAAAGTATACAGGCAGGCCCTTGCACTACATGCTTTGGAGAATTCATCCATAAATCTGACCACAAAAGAGGTTGGTATAGTGTGTATGGGTTTGGCAAAGTCAGCAGATAGAGGATTGAGGATAGATAGAGAATTGGGATCAGCTGAGTTAGCAGTTGGGGGAGGGAGGGTTACTAAAAATTATTTGGGGACACCACTAAAAAAAAGCCTCTGGCACTCTGCCGGAATTTAAAGCAAAAATAACATTTCAAAACATTTTAGGGGGTGTTTGGGGTAAAGCACTACTATGGAGCTAATAAAATACATTGTTAAGTGACTACATGAGGTGAATATAGGGCCAGGAGACACCATGCTGGGGAGGTTATTGAAGGGCAAATATGTATGAAGGACCTAAAATAATAATTACATAAAAATCCAGCATGCATGAGAACAAAGGGGACATTCACAGCATATTACAATCATGGTAATTAGGGAATGAGGAAAGAAATACAATATATTAACAAACATTAAATACTATAAAATGTGATATTAAAGGATAAAAATCTTACCTTCATATACTCCTTCTGCAGGACCTGGATGATGGCAGAACAGGTCTCTGGGATAATGATACCCAGAGCCTGGGGGGAGATGCCTGTCGAGAACTTGAGGTCCTGCAGGCTTTTCCCTGTCGCCAAATACTGCAGGGTAGCGACCAACCTCTGCTCCGGAGTGATGGCTTGCCTCATGCAGGTATCCTGCCTGCTAATATAAGGGGTCAGCGAAGCCAACAGACGGTGAAATACGGGGTCCGTCATCCTGAGAAAGTTCCTGAAATCATCAGGATTATTCTCACGGATCTCACGGAACAAAGGCATATGAGAGAATTGGTCACGCTGAAGAAACCAATTATTGGTCCATGAACTCCTCCCCACCCTGTTCATGGACTGGACTTGTGTCAAGGTCAGGACCCCAACACCAAGCCCTCGCACAGCACGAACTCTACGAGGAGTACGCATACGCAACATGGCTAGAAAACGGTCGGCTGCTCAGAACGAAGTAACAGAACGCACTGAAAAACAGCAAGGCCTGTGAAGAGCGACCTGAAAAACAGTAACGAACGAACAAGAATAGAATGACTAATTCAAGTCACGCGGAACTTGCTGCACGCACTGAAGAGCAGATGCAAACCCACAAGCACAAACTGAACGGCAGAAAACGATCTGAAAGCCACGAGTCTGAAAAAGCGTGAATCGTCTCTCACCAAACTTTTACTAACACGAGATTAGCAAAAGGAGCCCAAAGGGTGCCGCGCTTGGTTCTGAACTGACCTTTTCTAGTCTCGTCGTACGTGGTGTACGTGACCGCGTGGTTGGCGATCGGAAATTCCGACAACTTTGTGCGACCGTGTGTACGCAAAACAAGTTTGAGCCAACATCCGTCTGAAAAAATCCTAGGATTTTGTTGTCGGAATGTCCGAACAAAGTCCGACCGTGTGTACGGGGCATTACTGACCAGATCACCAAGTGAAAACAGGGAAAAAAGCCCAAGAAACAAAAAAAGCTGTTGAAGCCACCACATCTGATGATCAGTAAGCTGCAATATAGTACATTTTTGGGTTTGGGTGTAATACTGCTTTAAACAAACCTATTGAATTTGGCTTTATGTGTCAGTTTTTCCTTTTATTCTGGAAACCTAGAAGGTGTAATTCCCAAGACAATGTTTTGCACATTTAGTAGTCTTTAGATCTCAAAACGTAAAGTGTTACTAAACCCACAACAGTAAAATCAGTCTGTATTTGCAGTAAAGCATACTTGTTATACTCACTTAATCCTCTGTATTGTGTAAAAAGGCTGTTTGATTCTGTCTTCTCTGATCCTCCCTTTCTTGCACTGTCTCCAAAACACGTCTGGACAAGACAGAGTTACTGGAGTCAGGCTGCACATGCTCAGTTTAGTGTGTATTGCTTTTTTTTTTTTTATCTTCAAAGAGTGTATGTGGTCAGCACAGGGCCAATCAGCACTGTCCAGACAGAGGGTCAGGGGTCTTGCATCCTGATAGGACAGCCAGTGTAGTCTGAAAACTCCTCCTACAAGCTTTAACCAGGCACTGATAGAAGACACAAGACTGCTACAGTATATACTGCTGATGAGAAAAGGTATTTACCAGTTTATATTTACTAAACTAATTGCATTTCCGTGTTCTGTGTACCATGGGATACCAGTTATAGTGAATGCAGGGTCCTGGGTTTAGTAACACTTTAAAGCCTTTTACACGGGTTGAATGTTGGGAGACATTGGCCAGTTAAAAAATTGGTTTACATTAGGCCTGTGTGTATCGGTCCAGCTCAGCAAAGGGAGATCGCTGTACTAACTTTGCATTGTTATTATAGCGGTTCTGACTGGAGCTGACAGGTTTTTTTTCGAAAAAAAAAAACCTCATAATGTGTACCGGCTTAAAACTCTTTAGCTGCTTCTTACAATAGTTTGATAAAGAGATTCTTTCTACAGTAATGTAAAACAATGGCCTTTGTGTAAAAATGAACACTGCTTGTGCAGCATCTATTCAACTGCCACCTGAGGACTATTGTGGCTTTGCTTACAGAAGGTTTTCTTTATGCCTTTCATTTTTCTTAGATACACAAAAAGGAATATGTTACAAGGTTAAATGGGGATTATAGCATTTACTGCTGGCTTTATTATATTTATCAGCATAGTTGTGTAACTCTCAACCGCAAAGAACTATCAAGCTTGTGTTTTTGTGTTTTCCATAAGTCCTGAAACCCAGGCAGAAATATTTTTATGTGGTATGATAGGTGATTCCTTACCTTTAAACAATTTATTAATGTCTTCTAATGCAGTCTTCTACCCCCTGAGTAATGACTTTTTACTCCTGCATAATAAGGAGCCATTTCCTTTTACTTCAGTTTTATAAGACAGGTGTCCGCTATCCGCGCTCCTCCTCCAGCCACCAGTCCTATAACACTCATGTGTAGCCCATTCAGAGTGTAGCAGGAGGACCCGAGTCCTCGTCTGTCCTACCCACTGTGAAGTTCATTCATTGTAGTGAGAAGAACCCAGGATGTGATGGGTGGATGCCTCACTGATCCCTCTTCCCAGCGACCAGGCCTAAATGCAGGACCAGAAGAGGCTCCTACGTCATCCATTTACAACTAACATCAATTTCTCAGTATAGAGGTAATAGACAAGTGTTCTTCTTTTATTTTGTTTGCATAAGGAAGGGAGGCTCAGGAGAAAAAAATGGGTGAATCCTGGAGTTCTTCTTTAATCATATGTTGGTTAGTCAAAGTGAACTTGTACTCAAATATTAAATAAAAACTATGTTTGCATTGTTGCTGAACTGCTTAATGGCATATTATTTAATTTGGGATAAAAAAAATTACCATTGTTGGAGAAATGTCCAGACTTTGCCAGTTTGGTTACCAAAAGTCTAGTTTTTTTTACCATGTGAGGTCAGGCAGTTGACAGGATGGCAACTTTCACATTTGAGATGACTGTCACCCCCTGACTAAAGTAAAAGAGTCAAATTAAGAATACCATTTACGTAAGGTGGTAAGTATAAATCTTCCATGAGGAACTCTGCACTGTTATAATAAAGTCAGGCTGATACAGTAGTATATTCTAAGTTGCTCTGTTTAATTACTCATGTATTCTTGTGTTTATACACATTTTAGTTTACTGTCCACTAGATGTCAATGGCTTTATCTTTATTTTACAGCTATTCTGGTTATTATCTGACTGGTTGAAACATTGCTTTTCCTTAAAGCCGAGTTCCAGTCATAAATTTGTTTTTACAGTATTCAGCAGCATTAAATACAAGGAACAAACTTTGAAAAAAATTTTTTTTTTCTTGCTCGCCTGTCCCTCGTAATCTGCCTCTTTCTCTCCAAGGCGCCTGACGTCACTTCCCTTGGCGTCCATGCTCGCTAGTGCTCCTGGGAGGTGTCTGTCATCATTTCCCAGGAGTCACTGGGCAGCGCCGAGGGCTTCGTTGCCATCACAACGGGGACGGGCACTTCCGATGCCGCCGCTCGTTGTGACGGCAATGTCTGAAGTGTACGGCGCTGCACCGTACATACGGCGCATGCGTGAGAACGGGCAGTGCATGCTGGTCGCTCAGCTGCACCAGAGCCCGGAAGATAGTGCTTTTGGGCTTCACATGCCCACAAGCACTATGGAAACTGCCCAGAAAGAAGAATATAAAACATATTCCTCTACGAAATCCTCAATCCAGGGCCGATTCTGCATACAAACGTGAGTTCTTTAAATTATCCTTCTTAACAAAAGATATGGTTACTAAAAAAAAAAAATATCAATGGGAACTCCGCTTTAAAGAATATTTTACCCTAACATTTCATATTCCTGATATGTATCTGTTGCACCATGTACTTGTGTTAAAAAGTATCCTGTTTTCTTTGTATTGCTTCCTTTGTGTCAAATACATGGTGAGCCTGTCAGTCCCACTGCATTCCTATTTCAAACTGACCACACTAGGCATGAAAGCACATCCATCTCAGCATTTTCAGACTGTGCTGGGAGCATAGCCTGTCTGTTATCCAATTGTAAGATGTGTAATGACACACCCCCTGCACAAGTAAATAACTGGAAAGATCCATGTACTGCTGTTCCTCCACCCCGCCCCTCCCCTTAAAAAACAAAACAAAGGGTAGCACACAGCTAAATACACATATGAAATATATTTATGAGATCTGCTTTAGCTACCAACAGATTTTTGCTATCCATTCAGTCATGAGTTTTACAGAGGTCTGCTACATAGCACAGCCCTGTCTGGTAGGGCAGGAGACCTGACTTTTTGTGTTGCAGTTAAGTAAAACTATCCAGCTCATGTCCCTCCCCCAGCCTGTGATTGGACAGTGAAAGGCGAAGCAGAAAATTATTAATCCGTCTCTCTTTTATCCTGCACTGTTTTCCAGCCGCATGCGCCTTGCACTGTAACACAATCAATTGGCTCCCAGTGTTGCTTTTTTCTCTCATAATCTGAGCCCAACTGTGCAAGAACTTCAGGATGCTGATCCCAAGTCATATTCAGGTACTTACACTATTGAGATCTGAAAATACATTTCCTCATCGTACTTTAAGTGACAAAGTAGTTCAGTTATAATGGGTTATGCTGCTGCTTTCAGGAGAATAGGACACTGGCAAACAAAGCTGTAAAGACAGCCTAGTATAACCCCTTCTATTATGCCAGTTTTTTTTTATAGTGTCCTAGGAGAACAGTGGTCATCTCTCCTCTTAGGGAAACAAAACCTTTTTTTTTACTTTTTATCAAGATTCTTTTTTTTGTGCAAGTTTCTGCCATTGTTGCACAGCCAAATGGGGCTGACTTTGCAGCTTCCCAGATGAGCTGTTCCTTGCCTTTGCCAGGAATGCCTTATCTGGGCGTCACTGAGGGGAAGAAGTGGGGCCTGCCTGTAATGTGTCCTTGAGCACTGAACACTGCTGAAGGTGCTCACTTAGACACCTGTGTGTAACACGTGAGTCAGTTTAAGACCACATTACAGGTCCAGGGCCATGGTGCACTCATCTCCTTGAACCCTTCTCTGAACACTCCCTATGGAGTGTGTCTACCAGGAAGGGTGAAGCCTAATGGAAGTAGCATGTTTCCTGATTCCGGCCCTTCTGTCCTGTGTGCCTTTGTGGAAATTGCAGGGCATCCCAGGACCTCAGTTGCAGTGAGTTTGGGCTTTGACCCTTGTGTGCGAGAGCCTAATGGTGCTTACTTTGCTTGAGTTCTTCCCTTAAGGGATTGGATTGCAGGGCTGTGACACTATTGGTAACATGGCCAGTGGCCAGGTTATTATCCGCAGCTAAACGCTGAATTCTATCCGCCCATGTGAAAGGGGCCTTAGGCCTCTTGCATACTGCAGCTTGATAAAGCTCAGTACAGCTTTTTTTTTTTTTTACTGAGCTAAAATGTGCCTATGCACACAGGTGAAAAAAGGCGCGCAGTAAAAAAAAATTGAAAAATTAGCTTTTTTGGTCAGTAATATATGCCTAATGTGCGCAAATACACGTGAATGCACACAAATGTGCGCAAATACGTGTGAATGCGCACAAATGTACGCAAATGCCCATTTACATATTGTGCCAAATGAGAACGCTGGAATATGTTTTTGCGCGTAAATGCATGTGTGCGCATAAATGCATTCTCCGTTCCCCATTGAAAACGTCATCCTATGACGAAACGCGTCTGGGAGGTACGTGCTGACGTCACCGCGTCGCCCCTTTGAGGACGGGAGTTCGTTTGTTTGCCGGCCGGCATCGCTGTAATCTTTTATTCGTTTTGTAAGTGCATCTCTTTTTATAATAAAGCTGTATAAAAGGTATTACACTATCTTGCCATATCTTTATTATATGGATACCGTGGAGCTTTGGTAAGACGGACGTGATTGGCGTACATTGTCCGGTGGAAGGAGGCTGATTCCCAAGCTGTGTCAGTGTGTCCATCTAAGGCTTCCATCTGGTAAGCAGGAAATTGGTGTGTTTTGCGGCACGTTGTGTTATTCCTGCCATCCAACTATCCGGTGTTTGTTCTATATTCACTTTTATTCACTAAACATCTGGTAAGCAGTAACCCTGCAAGTTTTTTTGGGTTCACTCACTTTTGGGTTTATTTTCACTTATTCACTATTTCATATGTCACTTGCACAGAGACCCTGTGTGTGTCCATGGGCACTGGGTGTTTTTGTATGATCTTACATGATTTATCACTGTGTAAGGGCTCCTCTCTCTCTTTTAATATATTTTCTCTATATTTGTTGACAATATTACACTATGTTTTTTATTAATTTTTTTCGGAACGCATTCGCATGAATCCACGTTTACCCTTCACGAGTGGAAGGTTTACCCATTACAGCGGGACTGGTTCCTTAAAGACCCAGGCTGGGTTTAAGCCACCTGTTTGAATTGGCTTGCCATCTGGTAAGCATTCTACTTACTATTTGCCGTTCTATTTGATCCTTTTGGGATTCATCAATTTTTTCGTCACTGAAGATTTGAATTCATTTGTGGACTTTTATGCACTATATTGGACTGTTTAATATCCCTATTATACTTTAGTGGTATTCACATGTATTAAGTTAAGCGCGTTTTTTTCTCTTTTTTTCTCTTTATTACTATTTGGTGTACCCCACTTATTACTGTAGCATATCTACTTATTTTCAGCGCAGTTTTTTTCTTTTTATAAATGCATATACACCTGAAAATGTGTGTAAATACACACAAATACAGTGGGGACGGAAAGTATTCAGACCTCCTTAAATTTTTCACTCTTTGTTATATTGCAGCCATTTGCTAAAATCATTTAAGTTCATTTTTTTCCTCATGAATGTACACACAGCACCCCATATTGACAGATAAACACAGAATTGTTGACATTTTTGCAGATTTATTAAAAAAGAAAAACTGAAATATCACATGGTCCTAAGTATTCAGACCCTTTGCTGTGACACTCATATATTTAACTCAGATGCTGTCCATTTCTTCTGATCATCCTTGAGATGATTCTACACCTTCATTTGAGTCCAGCTTTGTTTGATTATACTGATTGGACTTGATTAGGAAAGCCGCACGCCTGTGTATATAAGACCTTACAGCTCACAGTGCATGTCAGAGCAAATGAGAATCATGAGGTCAAAGGAACTGCCTGAAGAGTTTAGAGACAGAATTGTGGCAAGGCACAGATCTGGCCAAGGTTACAAAAAAATATCTGCTGCACTTAAGGTTCCTAAGAGCACAGTGGCCTCCATAATCCTTAAATGGAAGACGTTTGGGACGACCAGAACCCCTCCTAGAGCTGGCTGTCCAGCCAAACCGAGCTATCGGGGGAGAAGAGCCTTGGTGAGAGAGGTAAAGAAGAACCCAAAGATCACTGTGGCTGAGCTCCAGAGATGCAGTTGGGAGATGGGAGAAAGTTGTAGTAAGTCAACCATCACTGCAGCCCTCCACCAGTCGGGGCTTTATGGCAGAGTGGCCCGATGGAAGCCTCTCCTCAGTGCAAGACACATGAAAGCCCGCATGGAGTTTCCTAAAAAAACACCTGCAGGACTCCAAGATGGTGAGAAATAAGATTCTCTGGTCTGATGAGACCAAGATAGAACTTTTTGGACTTAATTCTAAGCGATATGTGTAGAGAAAACCAGGCACTGCTCATCACCTGTCCAATACAGTCCCAACAGTGAAGCATGGTGGTGGCAGCATCATGCTGTGGGGGTGTTTTTCAGCTGCAGGGACAAGACGACTGGTTGCAATCGAGGGAAAGATGAATGCGGCCAAGGACAGTGATATCCTGGACGAAAACCTTCTCCAGAGTGCTCAGGACCTCAGACTGGGCCGAAGGTTTACCTTCCAACAAGGCAATGACCCTAAGCAAACAGCTAAAATTACAAAGGAGTGGCTTCACAACAACTCTGTGACTATTCTTGAATGGTCCAGCCAGAGCCCTGACTTAAACCCAATTGAGCATCTCTGGAGAGACCTAAAAATGGCTGTCCACCAACATTTACCATCCAACCTGACAGAACTGGAGAGGATCTGCAAGGAGGAATGGCAGAGGATCCCCAAATGTAGGTGTGAAAAACTTGTTGCGTCTTTCCCAAAAAGACTCATGGCTGTATTAGATCAAAAGGGTGCTTCTACTAAATACTGAGCAAAGGGTCTGAATACTTAGGACCATGTGATATTTCAGTTCTTCTTTTTTAATAAATCTGCAAAAATGTCAACAATTCTGTGTTTCTCTGTCAATATGGGGTGCTGTGTGTACATTAATGAAGAAAAAAATGTTATATTGCAGCAAATAGCTGAAATATAACAAAGAGTGAAACATTTAAGGGGGTCTGAATACTTTCCGTCCCCACTGTAAATACAAAAAAAAAGCCTCTGAAAAAGTAGATGCTCAAACAGGAGTACAGGCGGTCCCCTAGTTGCAAACATCCGACTTACAAACGACTCCTACTTACAAATGGAGGGAGACAATAGGAAGTGAGAGGGACTCTACCCCTAGGAAGGGAAATTCTCTCCTGTAAGAGTTATTATGGGAAAAAGGTGTCCCCACTGATGCTTTATCACCAAGGCTTGTTTCTACAGCAACCCTAAAATTTTCCAAATTCAATTGTCATTGGGACAGAAAGTGAGGTGAAATCTTCTGAACAGGGGCACAGACAGCAAAGCAAACGTTACAGAGGTGTTAACCCTTCCCTATGCTATCCAAAAAGCTTAAAAATCGTTCTTTTGGCTGGAGCTACACTTAAAAAATGTACCTGTTCCGACTTATAAACAGATTTAACTCAAGAACAAACCTACAGACCCTATCTTGTTTGTAACTGGGGGATCACCAGTATCATAACTGGGGACCACCTGTATCATGTGCAATAGGCCTTAGGCTCCATGCACACTAGTGTATTTTAGAGCTCCTAGAAGCTAAATAGTGTTATCCTATGTGTCCATGCACACTACTTTAGGCTAGTAGCATTTTTTGAGCTTCAGAGTGTAGGAGCAGAAAAAAAATTGTTTTGTAGAGTTTCTTGGAGCGTTTTTCTAGTAGAAACGCTCCTAAAAGCTCCTAAATGTTACTAATAGCGTTTTTGAGCTTTTCTTCCCCCTTTTGCTGCAAAAACGCGAATAAAACACTAAAGCTCCTAAACGCTGCTAAAACACTTCTACAAAAAGCTATTACCAACGTTTTTTTATCCAGCAATTTTTCCAGCATTTTTTTAGCTTAAAAAATGCTAGTGTGCACAGAGCCTTAGCTGCTTGTTTGTTTTGTTTGTTCATTGTTTTTAGTGTCACATTTAAGAAAGCACAAAATTGGAAAAACAAAAAAACAAATAAACTTTATTTAACGTTTTTATTAAGCAATATTTTTTTACAAACAGCACAATGTGCTTTAAACTGCTGGCTTAGTTTATGAAAGAGATGAACTGCATTAGACCTAAATGGCCTAATGCAGAGTTTTCACCCGCTTGACCTAACATGCCAATGTCAGATTATTTTTGTAATTTTTTTTTTAACTGATATGTAGGTTTGTTTTACTTTTATTTCACCATCTTTGCCAACTTAATGTCTGGAAAGATGGTTAAATTAGACCTAACCATGAATATATATGTGAGACAATAATATTCAATTTCAAGCAATGCTAAATATTTTATCAATACTGTTTTTTGTTCCTCCTTTCACTATCTTAAAAGGAAAATGCCTCCTAGAAGGCTGTATTCTTATATCATTGTTGGTATTGCTTTCTCTAAGATATTTGGTTATTTTTCATTATGAAGAATCCATTGGAAGAAATTACATTGTTTGACATTGTATTGGCAATGATGGTGAAGCAAAAATAGGAATTCTGCTAGGGATATGTCATCACAGGAGTCCCACGGAGATATAAGAAACTGGCATTTGATTTGTTTTACAAAACAAGAATATCAATTTTAGTTGCTAAGTGCAATTGAAATGTAACTCATTCTTAAAGTTATTGTAAAGTCTTTTTTTTTTTCTATTAAAATAACAAACATGTTATACTTATCTGCTCTGTGCAGTGATTTTGCACAGGGCAGCCCCAATCCTCCTCTTCTCTGGTCCCTGTCTGGAGCTCCTAGCCCCACCCTCCTGTCGAGTGCCCCTACAGCAAGCAGCTTGCTATGGGGGCAACCGAGCTGAGCTGCAGCTCCGTGTATCCAATCAGACATGGAGCTGCGGTCGGCCCCACCCCTTCTCTCTCCTGATTGGCTAGCCGAGTTTGACAGCAGCGGGAGCCAATGGCAATGCTGCTGTGTCTCAGCCAATCAGGAGGGTGAGTCCTGGACTGACAAGGTATTCCTGGACATTGCTGGATAGAGATGGAGCTCAGGTAAGTATTAAGGGGGCTGAGGGAGGCTGCTGCACACAGAAGGCTTTTTATCATAGAATGCATTAAGATAAAAAAAAAACCTTCTGACTTTATAACCACTTTAATTTTCAGACATGCCTGTGTTCTGTATAATTTTAGGTGACATGATCGTAATTTTAGTGGTGTTGCAAGATATTACCTTTCAGAGTAAACTAAAAAAAAAACTGCAGTGTTTTGGATGAAAAACATTCATTTTGTACCTTCAGAAATTAGAAGAAAAAGTTCTTGCTTATTTGGCTTTGATACAACAATCCCATAAGACTTTTTTTTTTATCGCAAGTGAATCTGCAGCTGTCTTTTTATTAGGAAAACTGATAGTGTAGAAATCTTAAGTAATGCTATTGTTTTTTGACAGAACATGCAATTATTGTCTACATCTCCACAAGTGATCGTAACTGATTAATGCTTCCACAGCGGAGGCCAGACCAATTACCTTCCAGTTTTAGACAATTGTTGATGACTTTCTTAGTCCTTCTTTTCATTTCCACTCATTTGAGCTCCCGGAAACTCAATGCTGTTGCATTTTTTCCTATGTTTTTCTTGAAGTAGAATGTAAAACTGGTGTGAACAAGAAATGAAGATTAACACTTTGTTCCTAAAGATATTCAATACAATTGTACAGTGTTCCCTACAGTGGTAAATGTTTGTTTTCTGAAAAATGTCATGTTTTTCTTTGGCAATTGGGGTTTTTGGCAGAGATTTCAGCATACAAATTTTCAGCATTATGGCCCGTACACACCATCCGAATATCGTACGAAAACTGTCGTCCGAGGAAGAATCGTACAATTTTCAGATCGTGTGTACACTACTTTCGAGTGCCGTTCACGACAGCTGATTTTATTCGACTGGACAAGCACAAAACTTTTCCTCGTACGATACCAGATCGTAGGATTTTTGTCTAGTCAATATAGTTGTCGTCCAAAAATACAATACAAATGCATTACAACACATTACATCACTTCCAACTTTTTTTTCTGTCGTACAAGAATTTTCGTGACTTTATTTACCTATTCAATTTCTACTTGCGACTATTAAGCAAAAAAGGTTACTAAATCCAGAACCCTGCATTCAATATATCTGGTCTCCCACAGTACACAGATCATGGAAATGCAATAGTTTTAGTAAATTTAAACTGATAAATACCTTTTTTAGGCGAGGTTGAAAAAAGACACAAGTCCATCAAGGCCAATCTATGTGTGTGATTTTTATGTCAGTATTACATTGTATATCCATGTATGTTGTGGTCGTTCAAGTGCCTATCTAATAGTTTTTTTAAATTATCGATGCTCCCCGCTGAAACCACTGCCTGTGGAAGAGAATTGCACATCCTAACTGCTCTTACAGTACAGAACCCTCTACGCAGTTTAAGGTTAAACTGCTTTTCTTCTAATTTTAGTGAATGGCCGCTTGTCTTATTAAATCCCCTTTCCCTGAAAAGTTTTATCCCTATTGTGGGGTCACCAGTACGGTATTTGTACATTGAAATCATATCCCCTCTCAAGCGTCTCTTCTCCAGAGAGAACAAGTTCAGTGCTCGTAACCTTTTCTCATAACTAAAGTCCTCCAGTCCCTTTATTAGTTTTGTTGCCCTTCTCTGGACTCTCTCCAGTTCCAGCACATCCTTCCTGGGGACTGGTGCCCAGAACTGAGCAGCATACTCCAGGTGCGGCCGGACCAGAGTCTTGTAGAGTGGGAGAATTATCGTTTTATCTCTGGAGTTAATCCCCTTTTTAATGCATGCCAATATTCTGTTTGCTTTGCTTGCAGCAGCAGCTTGTATTGCATGCCATTGCTGAGCCTACTCATCTACTTGGACCCCCCAGGTCCTTTTCCATCCTAGATTCCCCCAGAGGTTCTCCCCCTAGTGAGTAGATTGCATTCATATTTTTGCCACCCAAATGCATTATTTTATATTTTTCTACATGAATATTTTTTTTAAAACCTGTGCCATTTTGTTGCCCACTTCATTAATTTGTTCAGATCTTCTTGCAAAGTTTCCACATCCTGCGGAGAAGTTATTGCCCTGCTTAGCTTAGTATCGTCCACAAATACAGAGATTGAGCTGTTTTTCCCATCCTCCAGGTCATTTATGAATAAATTAAATAGGATTGGTCCCAGGACAGAACCCTGGGGAACCCCACTTTCCACCCACACCATTCTGAGTACTCCCCATTTATCACTACCATCTGAACTCGTCGCTTTAGCCAGTTTTTAATCCGTGTACTCGCCCTATGGCCCATGCCAATGGATCTTACTTTGTACAGTAAACATTTATGGGGAACTGTATAAAATGCTTTTGCAAAATCCAGATACAACATGTCTACCGACCTTCCTTTATCTATATGGCAGCTCACCCCCTCGTAAAAGGTTAATAGATTGGTTTGGCAACAATTCTTCATGAATCCATGCTGATTACTGCTAATTATACTGTTGTCCTTACTAAAATCTTGTATAGAGTCCCTTATCATCCCCTCCATGAGCTTGCATACAATTGATGATAGGCTAACTGGTCTGTAATTCCCAGGGATACATCTTGGCCCTTTTTTAAATATTGGCGCTACTTTGGCTTTTCTCTAATCAGCTGGTACCATTCCAGTCAGTTAGGAATTAGGAACAATGGTCTGGCAATTACTTGACTGAGTTCCTTAAGGACCCTTGGGTGCAAGCCATCTGGTCCGGTGACTTATTAATGTTACTTTTTTCAAGTATAATTCTAATTCTGTCCTCTGTTAGCCATGAGGGTGCCTTCTGTGACATGCCATGAGAATAAACATTTGTCAGGGCTGGGCTCAGTCCTTCCTTGTCTGAGCTGGTCGCTCAGCTTTCGGCTAATTGCCAACTCCTTTCTCTCCACAGTGACTCAGCTGTTGATGATCTGCTCGTCAGTCCTGCCTACTTAAAGCCGTCCAGCTCATTTCATCTCTGCCTTCACCTTTGGTTACATCTCAGAGACTTTCTCCTGCGTTCCTGTTGAAGACTTGCTCGGCTGACGTCCCTTCTGGCTCCTGATCCTGCTTGCTGTACTACTACGTTGATCTCTGGCTCTCTGACATTGGCATTGGCTGACTACCCAATCTGGTTACTGAACTCTGGCTATGTATTGACTACGCTTAGACCCCTTTTACACCGAGGGCATTTTGCAGGCGCTATAGCGTTAAAAATAGCGCCTGCAATCTGCCCTCAAACAGCTGCAGCATTGTCTCCAGTGTGAAAGCCAGAGGGCTTTCACACCGGAGCGCTGCGCTGGCAGGATGTCAGGAAAAGTCCTGTCAGCAGCTTCTTTGAAGCGGTGAAGGAGCGGTGTGTTTACCGCTCCTCCACCCATTGAAATCAATGTGGCAGTGCCAACTAGCGGCCGACATGCGCCGCAAATCTGACGACACCGCCAACGCTATAGGCGGCTCGGTGTGAAAGGGGTCTTACTCTGTTTACCTTTTTTTTTTTTACCTGTTTACCTAGTGTTATTAACTGTACTTCTGTCTCGGTCTGATTCATGGTTTCTGACAGTAGGCGAAGGCCATGAATTCAGAAGATGCAGTCAGTCCACTTGTTGGTAATATTTTTTCCATATTGGATGACCAGGATCACCGCATGGATCAGTTTGCCTTGGCGTTACAAACGCTCCTGAGTCGCACGGCTCATCTGGAATCTTCCACTATGGCTGCTCCGGTACAACCTGTGTTGCAGGCCGTCCCTGCTGCTGCTCCAGTCTCTGTGCAGGCACCCGCCTCGAGTATTACCTCTATAAGAGGCATGTCTGGTTCCGTTCCGCTTCCCCAGCGATTTGGGGGCGATCCAGTTCAATGCAGAGGGTTTCTTAACCAGGTTGAGATATACTTTGAAATGATGCCCCAGGCGTTTCCCACGGACAGAAGCAAAGTAGGTTTTGTGATATCTTTGCTTTCTGAGAGAGCCTTGGCCTGGGCAAACCCTTTATGGGAGACGCAAAAACCCGTGGTCCTGAGTTACCCAGAATTTGTGGCTTCCTTCAAAAGGGTATTTGACGTTCCTGCACGCTCCGCTTCTGCTGCCAAGAGCCTCATGTCTATCAAACAGAGTACGAGAACTGTTGCCGATCACGCCATTGAATTCCGTACTCTGGCAGCAGAGGTTGCTTGGAACAATGAGGCCCTCGTGGCTGCCTTTTTTCATGGTCTCTCGGATAATATCAAGGATGAGATAGCAGCCCGAGATATACCTACTGAGCTGGAGAGGTTGATCACATTTGCCATCCTCATTGACTCCCGACTCAGAGACTCTCTTTTAAGGAGCGCTGGTGCAAGCCTCCTGTACATTTGTCTCTGAGCTTTGCAGTCCCACCCTTGCCTCCCTCACCTTCCATGCCTCCTGGTATAGAGTCGGTCTGTGAAGATGAACCCATACACTTGGGCTTCACGTGTCTCTCTGAGGGTGAGAGAGCCGTTAGGAGGAGGGAGAGATTGTGCCTTTATTGTGGCCAGGCTTGTCACTTTTTGAAGTCTTGTCCTACCTGTAATGGAAATTTGTAAGTTCTGTATATAATTGTATTCTATTTTATATGTATTGCACACTGCCCTCACTGTGCACACGGCACTAATAATGTTTTCAGTACATGTTTACATTCTTTCGAGTCCTGATTAGAATTCGTCTGCCTATATAACGCCCCTTGTTACTATAAACGTACATTTGTAATATTAATGTGATACCTACGTAATCATGTGTATAAAAACCTTTAATTGCGTCATAATAAAGAACAGTTATTTGGAAAGATGTGTCTGTTCCCTACTGCAGTAGTTATTATTAACCACTTCAATACCGGGCCAATTCTGACACTTTGCTCCTACATGTAAAAATCATCATTTTTTTGCTAGAAAATTACATAGAACCCCCAAACATTATATATGTTTTTTTTAGCAAAGACCCTAGAGAATACAATGGCGGTTGTTGCAACTTTTTATCTCACACAGTATTTATGCAGGAATTTTTCAAATGCGTTTTTTGGGCAAAAAAACTGCTTTGGGTTAAAAGAAAAACAAAGTTAGCCCAATGTTTTTGCATTTTGTGAAAGATGAAGTTACGCCGAGTAAATAGATACCTAACATGTCACGCTTCAAAATTGCACACGCTCGTGAAATGGCACCAATGTTCGGTACTTAAAAATCCCCATAGGCGATGCTTGAAATTTTTTTACTGGTTACATGTTTTGAGTTACAGAGGAGGTCTAGGGCCAATATTATTGCTCTCGCTCCAACGTTCGCGGCGATACCTCACATGTATGGTTTGAACACCGTTTTCATATGTGGGCGGGACTTACGTATGCGTTCGCTTCTGCGTGCGAGCACACGGGGACAGCGGCGCTTTAAAAATTTTTTTTTTTTTATTGTTAATTATATATTTTTTTTTTTATTTTGACACTTTTTTGAAAAAAAAAAATTGATCACTTTTATTCCTATTACAAGGAATGTAAACATCCCTTGTAATAGCAATATGACATGTCAGGTGCTCTTAATAGTGAGATATGGGGTCAATAAGACCCCATATCTCACCACTAGACTGGGAAGCCTGAAATAAAAATAAAAATAAAACGATCGCCGCTTCTCAGCCGAAGCGGCGCCGTTTTTTTGAATGGAGAGGCCGGGCGTGACGTCATAACATCGCGCCCGGCCTCCGACGATCATAGAGACCCTGGGGACCATCTGGTCCGCCGGAAATCTCTATGATCTACATCCGGCGCCGGTGGATCCACTCTCCGCCTCACCGATCGTAACTGTGAGTCGGAGCAAGCACCGGAGGGCGGCGGGAGGGGGGGACGTCCCCTCTCGCCTCCCATAGGAACGTTCAAGCGGTGGAACGGCCGCTATGATCATTCCTATGGTGTAGAGATTCGCCGGCTGAAACCGGCAATATCTGAATGATGTCTGTAACTACAGGCATCATTCAGATATACCCGCCCAAAGCCCAGGACGTCATATGACGTCCGTGGTATTGAAGTGGTTAATTTGGAACCACTAATCAATATGAGGATAGGAGTTGCCTATCAACAAATTGTCCAAGTCATACCCGTCCAGGGAATGTCCGAACCTTGAGGTCCTGTCACGGACAGACCTTAGATGGCGTTGTTTCGTCTCCAGTTTCCCAGAAAGATAAGCCTGGTTTCGGTTACCCTGTCTTGGGCTGAGTTATGCGTCGAGATACAGGCTCTAATCGACTCTGGGGCTGCAGGCCTGTTTATTGAAGCTGTCTTTGTATTGAAGCACTCGATTCCGCTGCAGCTGCGTGACAATCCACTTGCCACTGAGGCTCTTGACGGGAGACCTCTACAGCCTGCCCATGTGACTCATGAGACTGTTCCGTTCTCCATGGCCGTAGGGGCCCTTCACCATGAGATAATCTAATTCCAATTTATTTCCTCACCTAAGTTTCCGCTGGTTATTGGTTATCCTTGGTTACAGAGGCACAACCCTTCTTTTGATTGGCTCAGTGCTGAGGTTTTGTCAGAAAGTAGCCAAGGTCCTGTGCACCTCTTCACTCTCCTCCCTGCTGGAGGAGTACCGCGATTTTAGAGATGTCTTTGACAAAGGTCAAGCTGGTACTTTGCCTCCACACCGGTCGTATGATTGCGCAATTGACCTTCAACCTGGTGCCATACCCCCTCGTGGCCGGGTTTACCCTTTGTCGGTCTTGGAGGATAAGGCCATGGAGGAGTATGTTGCAGATGCACTTTCTCGTGGTTTTATCCGCAAATCCTCGTCTCCTGCTGGTGCTGGTTTCTTTTTTGTGAAGAAAAAGAGTGGTGAACTGAGACCTTGTATCGATTATAGGGGTCTCAATCGTTTCATGATTAAGAATGCCTATCCCATTCCGTTGATTACAGAGTTATTTGACCGCCTCAAGGGAGCAACGTTTTTTCACAAAGCTTGATTTGAGAGGGGCATACAATCTCATCAGGATTAAGGAGGGCGACGAGTGGAAAACTGCGTTTAATATCAGGTCATTTTGAGTATCTCTGTCACATACCTTACAGCGGAGCCCGAAATGATGAGGGTGGCCTGTTGCACGGTTCCGTTCCAAGCACCCTGGTGGTGGGTACAGGGAGTGCGAAGGCAACAAAAGGGTGCAGGTGCCTGCAGGCAGGAGGCTGGAACTTGGAGATACAGGAACCTCTGCTGAGGAGATGTGGAAACTGATTACCAGACTTGTTCAGCGGGAGCCAGATCAGGATCAACTGCGGAGTCAGGAACAGGCAGAAGTCAGCAACAGGCTGGCGGCGAGGTACCGAATCAGAAGGCAAAACCCTAGTCAGGAACAGGCAGAGGTTGGCAACAGATTGACAGTGGGATACAGAATCACAAGGCAGAGCCGTAATTAAAAGTCCAAGCCAAGGTCAGTATTGCATGTAGAGGCAGGTTTAGCAGGCAGGAGAGACCCAAGAGAATGGTCAGAAGATAGCCGGGTTTTCAGGAACAAGGTCAATCAGGCAGAGTAACAACAGGAACACAGGGACAAGCTGAAGACTATACAGCACTGATGCTAGGCAGACTCTCTGTTTATATAGGGTGCTGTGTGCCAGGATTCGCAGCAGCGTACTTGCGTGCGCAAGTATTCCCATGTGCGTTAGCGCATTAGCATCTTAGCGCATGCGTGTTAGCGCGTTGGCACTCGCGGGTGCACGCTAGCATGGAGGTGCCATTGTGCATGCTCACTCTGGATCTTATTTGTCTCTGGCTATGGTTTCGTGCATGCACATTAGCGGAATGAGGGTTGGCAGCTGCTGCACGGAGACGGGTGCTTGCTGTGTGAGTTCTCTGACAATCTCGTAATGCCTTTTGGCCTTTGTAACGCTCTGGCAGCTTTCCAGGAGTTCATTAACGATGTCCTCCGAGATTTGTTGCAGTTATGTGTGGTGGTTTATCTCAACGATATCCTCATATTTTCCAAGTCCCTGGAGAGCCAACACACAGATGTCTGTCATGGGCTTCAGAGACTACGAGAGAACAATCTCTATTGTAAATTGGAAAAGTGCGAATTCCATTGGTGAAATTCCAGGGCTCATTTCCACTGCTGGTTTTCAATGGACCCAGAGAAACTTTCAGCGGTCCTACAGTGGCCTCGACCCGTGGGTTTACATCCTCTGCTGCGTTTTCTTGGCTTCGCTAACTATTATCAGAAGTTTATTCGTAACTTCTCGTTTCTGGTCAAGCCCTTGACTGATATGACCAGGAAAGACGGCAACCCACTTTGAGAGTCTCAAGGTTGCCTTTGTTTCTGCGCCTGTGTTGGCACACCCTGATCCTACGTTGCCTTTTACCCTAGAAGTTGATGCTTCAGAGACTGGAGTTGGCGCCCTTCTGTCTCAACGTCCTAACTCTGAGTGCGCTATGCATCCGTGTGGCTACTTTTCCAAGAAATTGTCACCTGCTGAGTGCAATTACGAGATTGGTGACAGAGAGCTGTTGGCGATCATTTTAGCCCTGAAAGAATGGAGACATCTCCTTGAAGGTACCACTGTGCCAGTTCTCATTCTTACTGACCATAAGAATCTCACATTCTTGTCTGAGGCTAAGCGCCTTTCTCCCAGAAGGGTGCAATGGGCTATTTTCTTGTCGAGTTTTAATTACATTGTCTCATTTTTACCCGGTACTAAGAATGTAAGGGCTGACGCCTTGTCACGACAATTTTCCTCCACTTTCGGTTCCTGTGATTCCTCCTGATCGTATTCTGGCTACGGTTCGCACCAGTCTTACTTCTCCTTTGGGTGACGAAATTCTTGCTGCTCAGGTCGATGCTCCTCCTGAGAAACCTTGTGACCGCTGCATTGTTCCCAAGAGTCTCCTTACTGCTGTGCTCTAGACTTACCATTCTCCCAAGGTTGCTGGCCACCCTGGGAAGAATCAACTCTTTTGGGCCATTTCCCAACAATTCTGGTGGCCTAGTCTACGTGCTGATGTATCCGCCTTCGTAGCTGCCTGTTTCGTGTGTGCTCAGAGTAAGACTTCACGACACCTTCCAGTGGGCCTCCTACAACCCATACCCAATGGAGAGAGGCCCTGGACCCACCTGTCTATGGATTTCATTGTGGAGTTACCCAACTCCCAGGGCAACACAGTTATCCTTATAGTGGTTGACCGGTTCTCGAAAATGTCGCATTGTATTCCACTCAAGAAGTTGCCTACTTCTAAGCAACTGGCCTCTATTTTTGCTCGTGAGATCTTTCGCTTACCTGGGCTACCCAAGGTGATTGTCTCAGACAGGGGTAATCAGTTTGTGTCCCGGTTCTGGCGAGACTTTTGTGCACAGTTGGGTATTCAGCTTGCTTTCCCCTCTGCGTATCATCCGCAGTCTAATGGGGCTGCAGAACGAGCCAACCAGTCCTTGGAGCAATTCCTACGTTGTTATATTTCTGACCATAACAACTGGTCAGACCTCTTACCGTGGGTGGAGTTTGCTCACAATAGTGCCTTGAATTCAGCTTCCCATTTGTCCCTGTTTATGGCGAACTATGGTTTCCCACCTTCCGTGTTGCCTGCCTCGTTTGTTCCGCAGAGTATTCCTGCATTGGAGGAGCATCTCTGTGGTCTTCGTTCCACTTGGGCACCAGTCCAGGAGGCTTTGCGACATGCTAACGATAGGTACAGACTCCATGCTGACCGCAGACGCCTGCCTGCGCCTTCCTACCAGGTTGGGGACATAGTCTGGCTGTCGTCTCGCAACCTCAGACTTTGTGTTCCTTCTTTGAAGTTTGCACCTCGGTTTATTGGGCCTTTCCGTATCCTTCGCAGGATTAACCCAGTGGCTTACGCGTTGGACCTTCCTCCTAGTATGTGCATCTCTAATGTGTTTCATGTCTCCTTAGTGAAACCTTTGGTCTGCAACCGCTTTACCACCTCGGTGCCACATCCTCTACAACCCTATACAGGTTGAGAACCATGAGGAGTATGAAATACAATCCATTGTTGACTCCCATAGGTTCCGTGGGCACATACAGTACCTGGTGCATTGGAAGGCGTGCGGTCCGGAGGAACACTCTTGGGTCTTATCCTGGAACGTACATGCCGCTGTCCTCCTCCGTGATTTCCATGGAGGTTTTGCATCAAGCCCGGTGGTCCACTGAGGGGGAGGGGTCGTTAAAGAGGGGGTACTGTCAGGGCTGGGCTCAGCCCTTTCTTCTCTGAGCTGGCCGGTCAGCTGTCGGCTAATTGCCAGCTCCTTTCTCTCCACAGTGACTCAGCTGTTGATGATCTGCTCTTCAGTCTTGCCTACTTAAAGCCGTCCAGCTCACTTCATCTCTGCCTTCGCCTTTGGTCACATCTCAGAGACTTTCTCCTGTGTTCCTGTTGAAGACTTGCTCGGCTGATGTATCTTCTGGCTCCTGATCCTGCTTGCTGTACTACTACGTTGATCTCTGGCTCTCTGACATTGGCGTTGGCTGACTACCTGATCCGGTTACTGAACTCTGGCTATGTATTGACTATGCTTACTCTGTTTACCTTTTTATTATTTTTTAAACTAGTGTTATTAACTACTTCTGTCTCGGTCTAATTCATGGTTTCTGACAACATTGCAGTTTTGGTTACTGAAGCCCCCCCGATTCCCTTGTGAAGACTGAGGAGAAGAATAAATTCAATACCTTCGCCATCTCTCCATTCTTAGTAACCAGATACCCTTCATCATTCTTTATGGGACCAATATGATCTGACCTTCCTTTCTTACTATTTATGTACTTAAATAATTTCTTGGGATTTTTTTTTACTCTCCTCCGCAATATGCCTTTCGTGTTCTATCTTAGCCGTCCTGACCGCACCCTTAAATTTCTTGTTGCATTCTTTGTAAAGCTGGAATGCTGATGATGATCCCTCAGCCTTGTATTTTTTAAAGGCCTTCTCCTTTGCTTAATTATGCATTTTTACGTTGGAGTTAAGCCACCCAGGACTTTTATTAGCTCTTTTAAATGTATTTCCCATCGGGATGCACTGGCTAATGCCTCTGTGTTCTTTGTTCCTAAGATTTTATCCCAATTATTATCCTCTAGCAAGGATCGTAGTTTAGAGAAGTTGGGTCTTTTGAAATTCAGTGTCTTTGTCTTCCTCTTATGTTTCCTATTTGTATGATTTATACTAAAACAAATTGACCTGTGATTGCTGTTTCCTAAATTGCCCTGCATTTTCACATCCTTGATCAGGTCTGTATTGTTGGTAATCAGTAGGTCTAGTAACACTTTGTTTCTAGTTGGTGCATTTACCATCTGACCCATGAAATTGTCCTTCAAGACATTTAGGAAGCAGCGAGCCTTAGATGAATGCGGTTCCTTCCACCCAGTCTATGTCTGGATAATTAAAATCCCCCATTATAATGACACTTCCCATTCTTGCCACTATTCCAAATTGTAATAGGAGGTCTATCTCCACCTCCTCCCTCTGGTTAGCGGCCTATAGCAGTGTCTGGTTAAAGCTTGTAGGAGGAGTTTTCATTCTGCTCTGACTGTCTTATCAGGCTGCAGGATCCCTGACCCTCTGTCTGGATAGTGCTGATTGGCCCAGTGCTGATCACATGCACTAGAAAAAGAGAAAACTCTCTAGCAATACACTCCAAACTGAGGATGTGCAGCTTGTCCCCTAGCCTCTGTTCTATCAGCAGATGGTTTTGGGGCAGTGGAAGAAGGGGAAGATCAGAGAAGACAGGATCAAACAGCCTTTTTACACAATGTGTAGGATTAACCCCTTAGGTTCCACAGTGAGTATAACCAACATGCTTTACTGCATATACAGACTGATTTTACCGTTGTGAGTTTAGTAATACTTTTAGGGCTCTTTCACACGGGCAATCTGTCAAAATGGACTCCGCTTTGCTCAGCGGGGGATCGATATGCTGATCTCCGCTGAGCAGGTGGATGACAGGTCTGTCTCCGCTGACTGTGCAGAGACGGACCTATCAGAACCCCGCTCTCTTCTATGGGAGATCTGATGAAAATGGACTGCCTGTCCATTTTCATCCGATCCGCCAGATGGATTGAAAATAGGGTCTCCATCCATCTGGATTTTACGAACAGGATCGGAACGGATAGCAGCGGGTGTCAGCGGACATGTCACCGCTGACATCCGCCGCTCCATAGGGCTGAATGGAGTGGCTGATCAGGTCCGCCTAAAAAACTGATACCCTGTACACACGGTTGGATTTTCTGACGGAAAGAGTGCAATCGTAATTGTGTTGTCGGAAATTCTGATCGTGTGTGGGCTCCATCGGACTTTTTCCGTCGGAATTTCCGAAACACAAAGTTTGAGAGCAGGATATAAAATTTTCCAACAACAAAATCCGATCGTTTAAATTCCGATCGTGTGTACATAAATCCGACGCACAAAGTGCCACGCATGCTCAGAATAAATTAAGAGACGAAAGGTATTGGCTACTGCCCCGTTTATAGTCCCGACGTCCGTGTTTTACGTCACCGCGTTCAGAGCGATCGGATTTTCCGACAACTTTGTGCAACCGTGTGTATGCAAGACAAGTTTGAGCCAATATGCGTCGGATTTTGTTGTCGGAATGTCCGATCAATGTCCGATCGTGTGTACAGGGCATGACAGGCGGGCCTGATTGAAAAGCCTGTGTGAAAGGAGCTTAAACAAACGTTCACTATCTTCCTGGTGCATGTGTTTTAAATGACAGTAATTGATTCACCTGCAGTGAATGGTTTGCGATTGTGATTGTCATATTTACTGCTTTTTAAAATATTCTAATTTATTTTACTTGTTGTATTGCATGCATTCATCACACTGAAAAATGATCAATAATGATCTTCATTTACTGAGCCTGAAATCCCATTCACATGTCCATGTTGCATTAATAACTGCAAGGTAACCTGTTTTATCCTGTATGTTAATGTATTTTGTGTTAAGACAGCCTATTTATTTGAAAAGTCTGCCAAGGCAACACAACACAGAAAAAAATTGAATATGTAGTACTATTTTCTAACACAGTGCACCTCAAAGCACAAAAGAAGTGTTATGCATATATTGTAGTGCATTGAAGGTGTGCTGAATTAGTTTGTTACCAGAACACATACATCTAATTTAGCCCATAAGTCATACTCACACCTGCGAATGGTGCCTGACAGCATTTACATTTGAGAACCCTTGCGGGGGTCCCCAGTGATTAGCTACAGGAAACAGTCTGCATTCAGGGACGATCAATCACAAGTGATCGCTGCATAGAAATTACATTTGAGTGGCTGTGATTAGCTGTGGGAGCTGGTGGCCTCCTATTGCTTTCAATGTGGCTGCATCTTGCAGTTAAAGTGATTTTAAACAATCACCATGTAAAACAATCCATTCAGTTTAAAATAGAAATGAAAGGCAAAATATTTTGTGTATAGATATTAAAAAAAAACATTATATATTCCCTTTTTATACATTATATTCCCTTTTTATAAGTGATCACATTCCCTCTGTTCTCAGCTCCATAGGAGCTAGGAGAGGAGAAGCAACCGTACACTGAACTTCCCAGTGAAAGGCTGTGCGGGGGAGGTGTGTCAGGACAAGTCTGATCATTGGAGGAGAGCAGGCAGAGTTCCCAGCATAGCTAGAGAACTGACCACGATGTGCTCTCCTGCTCCTCATACTGATGAGGCTGCACTGACGGGCACTGATAAGGCGGTACTGATGAGGTGGCACTGATGATGGGCATTGATATGCGACACAGATGGGCACTGATAGGCGGCACCGATAGGTGGCACCGATATGCAGCACTGATGGGCACTCATAGTGATGGGCACTCATAGGCGGCACTGATGGGTACTTATGGGTGGCACTAATAGGTGGCACTAATGGACACTGATGAGTGGCACTGATGGACACTGATAGATGGCACTGATGGGCATCACTGCTATGGAGGCACTGGCAGGTATTGCTGATGGGCACTGATTGGCATCATATGTGGGCACACATTGGCATCCCTGGTGGCCATGGGTGGCATACCTGGTGGTCATCAGTGGTGGCCATCCCTGGTGGTCCTAGTGGCATCCCTGGTGGTCCTGGGTGGGCATCCTCAGGGGGGCGGCGCTGATAATCAGCGCAGACCCCCCCCCCCGTCAGGAAAGCAGCCGATCGTCTCTTCTCTGACAGACGCGAGTGAGGAAAAGCTGATACACGGCTCTTCCTGTTTACATCATGATCAGCTGTGATTGGACACAGCCGATCATGTGCTAGAGTCTCCGTCAGAGACTCTTTACCTAGATCGGAGTTGCCGTGTGTCAGACTAACACACCACAACAGCGATCGCCACACTGAGCGCCCCCGCGGGTGCGAGGCGGCTTGTTATCCTGATCACGTCATATGGCGTCCTGTCAGGATAACAGAACCACTTTGCCAATGTCATATTGCTACATGGCGAGCGAGTACACAAGGTAGCTTTGAATTCCTGACAGATTCAGCGGGTATTATTTGTCACTTATCAAACAGATACAACAAAATAAATAGAAGATTTAACAGACTAAATGGGAGAAAACTAGAGAAACGCATTGTAAGGCCCCTTTCACACATATATGTCCGTTTTGACGGACTCCGATAGCTCAGGCCTTTGAGATTTTATTTCTGTGCCTAACAGCTTGAAGAAGCTTGTACTTTTGCACGTTTTTTTTTAGCTCCTTTGAGCTTTTTTGAGTTTAAGCGTTTTTTTTTGTGCATTTTCAGGCTTCTTTGAGCCTTTTCACGCTTTTTTTTTTTGCACTTTTCCGTGCGTTTGCGCTCCTCTTTTCTGCTTGAAAGCCCCGAGTTTGGTGGAGGTTTTTTTTCTGCCTGTAAGAGCATATGCCTGTAAACTCCTGAAAAAGCCATAATGTGCATGGATACATTAACTAACATGGGGGGAATTTTCCAGGCAGAAAAAAATAAGAGCTCAAAAAAGCTTAAATGCCTGCATTGTTTTTACATGGTATTTATGTCTGATGTTGGCTCTCTGAAAGGCTAGTGTTGATGTACATACTGTAACATATAAAGAGGGCCCTTGCCGCCTGCTACTGTGGCCATGCCTCCTGTCATATATCCAGAGCTAATACATGCTTAGTTTCATGCTTGGTTTCATATACAGTTATTTATTCCTAGGCAGTATGATGTACAAAGATGGACTGGTTGCCCAATGAAATATTCAGAATCGCATCTTGATGTTCAAATGCATTTTTTAAAGCCCGGTTGCACCTGAACTCCCCTTTGTATAGCCTGTGTAGAAAAGAGTCCTTGTTAAAAGACAAATATTTACATTGGTCTTTTAAACATTTTGCAAAGAGTACAATAATTAATATATTATTAATATATTAGCTTACAACTTCTGTAACTATTAAATCTTGTGAAATTTTGATATGGATTTGGCAGCTCTCCAGTTTTTGCAGAAATGCTGAGATATATTATCATTTTCGGATCATTTTAATCTTGTAACAGTTTTTATCTCTTGGTATAGGTTTGGCAGCTCCCCAGTCTATTTACATTCAATATAAATTAAAAGATTAAAAAAAAAATAGCCTGCTCTTTCACAGCTCCTCATCTCCAGGTGCTGGTTAGAAGAAAAGATTTACAGTCATGCCACTCAGACAGTTGCTTAGCAACCTCAGAGTCAGCTGTAAACTACTAAATCGTCACTTGACGTTGATAAAGACAAAAAATTTGTTTTTGGTTGGAAAGAATTGTTTGCTGAAGTTCATATAAAAGATACCCTGGGCACTCCCTTTTATATAGCACTGATGCTCTTATCTCGCATGGAAATCAATCTTCAAAACTCTTCTATCCCTTTTGTGCTCTAATTATATTGCCCCATGATATAGAGGATGTGCCAATCATGTTGCCGCCAATCAATATAGTTTCAGCGCTATTCAAGCAGCACTTGGCGATGCCACTGTGCCCTTGTGCATGAGTGAGAGTAAAAGCCAAAATGGCACTGACTAAATGGCAAAACAATCTGCTATGCTGCACACATACCCTACCTTTCTAAGCTTATGCTGCCACTAACACAACACTTGCTCTATAGGGGTAGATATCTTGTGGCATAATGCCATGGAAGTCATGCAGCAAGTAAAAAAAATAGAAAAGTGACTCTAATTAAAAAAATACGAGGGAGCAATCACCCATAATGGGTGCATTTTGTCCATAGCTATCAAAAAAAGACAACAATTCAAAAAAACTAGGAAATGCAACAAACTCAAATTAACCAGATTGTACACTCTCCATTAGATAATATATATCTAATATGTAGTTCTGGGGCATGTCTAATTTGAGAGAGATGCAATTGGTGACTCAGATCCTTCACATCATAAAATCCATAAATTTATTATAGGCAGAGGTAAAAATTCAGAAAGCAAGCAACTTACATGTTTCAGCCCTCAGGGGGCATTAATCATAGCTACAAACACAAATAACACACTTTATAGCCTCACTCTGATTCTCCAGGGGTGGTATTCAACAATTAACTCCTTGGAGCCTCGTATTAGCATGTTCATTACATGCAGAGAAAATAGCAAAGACAATATACAAATATGTATATAAAATACAGCAAAAGAATAACACAAGGAGAGAGAGCACATAGCAAGGCAGGGGGCAGACAAACATGCTAATAATAAATGAAGATATAAAAAGTATGAAGAAAGATTGATAATACCTCTAATGAGACCAAGAGAAGTAAGCTAGTGCAGATACAGGTCAAAGTCCCACCTGAGATTTAACCTCTGTAGCACTAATGCTCGACTCTGCAATCTACGGATCCACCAAACCTCCCTCTCTAAAGTCTGTCACCCCCTTCCCCAGGGGGTCGCTGCAATTCTCTCAATGCCACAAAACCTACCAATTAGTATTCCCTCCATGATTCTCCCTAAAATGTTTGGAAACATTGGAGATGTACTGTGCTGTGCTTTTTCATTACTGGAATCACTAAAATTTTCTCCTATGTGGGTACTTAAAGAGGAGTTCCACCCAGGGGGGCCGTCAAAAAAAAAAAAATTAAAAGTCAGCAGCTGCAAATACTGCAGCTGCTGACTTTTAATTGGACACTCACCTGTCCCTGGGTCCAGCGATGCGGGGGATCGAAGCCCCGCTCGTCTCCCCCCTCCGCTCGTCGGCGCCGGCATTTCAACTGTGGGCGCCGGGCTGTGGCTTCACAGCCTGGCACCCACTGCGCATGCGCGAGCGGCGCCGTGCGCCGTGATTGGCCGCTCAATCACCTGGGACCTGTAATGGGTCCCAGATGATTGACAGGAGGGAGGGAGCAGAGCGGAGCCCTTCCTGTGCCGAGGAGGAAGTGATGTCACCAGCCCAGGCTAAGGGACAGGCAGACTACGAGGGACCACCTAGCAACAGGAATTTAGAGGTAAGTGAAAAAAAAAAAATATCCAATTTTTTTTTTTTTTTTTTTTTTTTTAGAATTTTTACAGGTAGTTTTGTTTTTTGGGTGGAACCCCACTTTAATGGTCGAGTCCTACTGCCGACATGTTGCAGATGGCAAGTAGTACAAAAAAATAAACAACAAAATTTGATCCACAATTAGTGTACTGATTGATCTTAAACCTCTCCCCAGTAACACAGGATACAAATGTCTTTGTAAGTGCATTCAGATTGCAATACCTGCAAGTATTAACCCAAGGAATGGAATGAGCCAGGATAAGAGTGCCAAGTGTGTTGTGTCATTTTTGAACAGAAGTAACTAGGAGAAGGAAGGGATCCAAGAGTAGGAGCCCTGTGGCTGGAAAACCTGCAACCTCCTTTTAATTTTGATATAGATTAAAGTGGATGTAAACCTGAAAACTAATGCCGTGCACACATGGTCGGATCTTCCGATGGAAAAAGTGCGATCGGATTGTGTTGTCAGAAATTCCGATCGTGTGTGGGCTCCATCTGACTTTTTCCGTCGGAATTTCCGACACACAAAGTTTGAGAGCAGGATATAAAATTTTCTGACAACAAAATCCGATCGTTTGAATTCCGATCGTGTGTATACAAATCCGACGCACAAAGTGCCACGCATGCTCAGAATAAATTAAGAGATGAAAGCTATTGGCTACTGCCCCGTTTATAGTCCCGACGTACGTGTTTTACGTCACCGCGTTCAGAACGATCGGATTTTCTGACAACTTTGTGCGACAGTGTGTATGCAAGATAAGTTTGGCCCAAAATCCATCTGAAAAAATCTGGTGGATTTTGTTGTCGGAATGTCCGATCAATGTCGATCGTGTGTGCAGGGCATAAGAGTTAAACCAGCTCTGAGCAATCCTCTTGTCTTTTTGTAGTACCATAAAAAACGACACGGTTAAGTTTGTGACACCACAACCCCCACTGCTGTGACTGACATCTCATTTCTTTAT
The DNA here is from genome assembly GCA_037952835.1 of Lithobates septentrionalis. Classification (NCBI taxonomy): domain Eukaryota; kingdom Metazoa; phylum Chordata; class Amphibia; order Anura; family Ranidae; genus Lithobates; species Lithobates septentrionalis. The sequence goes on along the minus strand of JBBDGP010000859.1, from coordinate 2,375,121 downwards.
CTCATGCACTAGCAGAAAGCAGAGAGCAGAGTGAGTTACGATTCCAGCTTCACATCCTCCCTCCTTTCTTCTCCAGCTCTCCCAAGATTTGGCTGCTTCACCTCAGCATGATTGGGCATGCTGAAGTCATGTGGTGCCTTTCCTGCGTTTTGCCTGGATGTTACTCAAAACTGCTTCACCTCAGCATGATTGGGCATGCTGAAGTCATGTGCCTTGCCTGCGTTTTGCCTGGATGTTACTCAAAACTCAGGAATAGGACAGTAGGAGAATGTAGAGGTGGGCGGGGACAGGGCTGGACTGGCCTACTGGGATACTGGGAAATTTCCCGGTAGGCTGGCTGCCCTGGGGCCGCTTTGAGTGGCAGCTGCAGTGCTCCCCTCCCCCTCTGCCCTCCGGCTCCTCCTCTTGTATGGCACGGAGCTTGGTCTGTGTGTGTAAGGCGGTGCTGTAACAAGGTCCCGCCCCCTCCAGACCGGCTCGTGTGATAGTCTTCTAGATGGAAAACTGATTGAATCAGTGTTCCGCCTATCACACGAGCTGGTCTAGGGGGGCAGGACCTTATTACAGCGCTGCCTTACACACACAGACCCAGCTCCGTCCGTGCCATACATCGGTATGTATGTATCATGTGTGTGATCCAGATAATGGTGAGGCTGCAATTGGTAGGCACAAAGGCAGCAATGGCTGGCACACAGAGGCTGCAATGGTGGGCACAGAGAGGCTGCAATGGTGGGCACACAGAGGCTGCAATGGCCGTCACACAGAGGCTGCAATGGCTGTCACACAGAGGCTGCAAAGGCTGGCACACAGAAGCTGCAATGGCGGGCACACAGACACTGCAATGGTGGGCACACAGAGGCTGCAATGGCGGGCACACAGAGGCTGCAATGGCGGGCACACAGAGGCTGCAATGGCAGGCACACAGAGGCTGCAATGGCGGGCACACAGAGGCTGCAATGGCGGGCACACAGAGGCTGCAATGGTGGGCACACAGAGGCTGCAATGGCTGGCACACAGGGGCTGCAATGGTGAGCACACAGAGGCTGCAATAGTGGCACGCAGAGGCTGCATTGGTGGGCATGGTGAGGCTGCATTGGCGGGCACAGTGAGGCTGCATTGATGGGCACAGCAATGCTGCATTGATGGGCACAGTGAGGCTGCATTCATGGACACAATAAAGCTGCATTTGATGGGCACAGTGAGGCTGAAATGATGGGCACAGTGAGGCTGCATTGGTGGGCACTGTGAGGCTGCATTTGATGGGCACTGATGAGGCTGCATTGATCTCTTGTACCATGTCTGCAGTTTCTGGCCATCTCTTGTACCATGTCTGCAGTCTCTGGCCATCTCTTGTACTATGTCTGCAGTCTCTGACCATCTTTAGTATGATGTCCTCAGTCTCTAACCATCTCCTGTACCATGCCCACACCCTCTGACACCTACTGTATCATGTCTGCAGCCTCTGACATCTACTGTATCATATTTGCAGCCTCTAACCATCTCTTGTATCCTGTCCTCAGTCTCTAGCCATCTCTTGTATCATGTCCACAGTCTCTAGCCATCTCTTGTGTCATGTCCTCAGTCTCTAGCCATCTCTTGTATCATGTCCTCAGCCTCTAACCATCTCTTTTACCATGTTCGCAACCTCTGACCATCTCTTGTCTTATATCATGTCTGCAGTCTCTAAAGGGGGAGTCTGGAGAGGAGTCAAGAGTGGGAGTGCCGCCAGGATGGGGGTCATGGGAGAAGTAAAATGTGTGGACTGTGGAGAGGAGACTATGGGATAAAACCAGAGTCACCAACCTGGAGCCGTCTAACTGAGCCCTTGAAAAAGTCACGTGTCTGGTGACGCAACGCGTCGGGAGGAGGAGCCTGTGATGTTTCCAGCAGTGTCTGTGTGTGAGAACTGGCGGTGGATGAGGAGCCTCCAGCGCTTAGCTTAATGCAGCTGATCATTTCTTCTTTCATGCGATTATTTGAACGGGGATATGTGAGTGGGATTAACATTATTGCATTTGACATCACTCCAGTATTATCTCTGCGCAATGGTTTTGTTTTTTATGTTTGTTTTACATATCGCGGAAGTCCGCTGAAAGCCGGCAATACTTTACTACTAACCAACGGCAGTTAAATCGGTATTGTGTATTTGAATCCGTTGTCATCTATTTAAACAGACTTACTAATGAACCCACTGATACACATTTGGGCTTAATTATAAGGTCTCATTACTCATTTACATAGGACACTTATGCTATTTAATTTATGGACGTTTTATTTGTGTTTACTCACTGAATAAGTGTTTGTTCACATAAGGATTAATATTTATTTATATCCAAAAGTCACTTATTATTGTTGATAGTTCACTCATTTATGGTACTATAGGACACACAGTGCACTATTAGGTTAATATCAGCGCTATTATTTATTTATATGATATCAATATAACTGTCCTGTAGAAACATAAGAGACGACACCAAAAAAGTGATCCGAAAATTCCAAACATGTGCCACATGGTGGTCTCTGCCACACAAAAACATTTCTTTGGGTGTATTTTAGCTGAATATTGTTTTGTTTTTACCTTTTGGCACTAATAAAGCATATCTTATGCCATCTTGGGAGTAACTTTCCCTGATAATTTAAACTTATGTGTTTCTGCATGTTACTCTTTGGGGCACCTAAAAAGTCCTTGTAAAAAAAAATTCGGGGGGGGAGGGATTTTCTGATCACTTTTCGGATGTGGTGCCATTAGTCTTTCATGGTTAAACCCTCCCAGTACTGATATACCAAAGAAAGTGAAACATGAAAATACAACCCCTTTGTGCGCTGGCCTCTAAACTAAAAGGAAACATCCCAAAGAAAAATACAGAAGCTGTTGTTGGTTACCTGCTTTTAGGAATTCTAGTTGCCTGGGTGTCCATCAATGTTAAACATTCACTGACCCACCATGAACTTCTGACCTAAATATTTTTCCTATAAAATATGGAAGCCGCTGGATTGGTATTATAACCAGGAACCCAGCACTTTTAGAAAAGGAGGCCAACAATGGCAGTCTTCATATGTTCTTAGTACAGTTTTTTTTTTTTAACAGTAGCCACTCCTTCAGAGAGCATGCACCGGTGACGGCACTGGCTGCTGCTCCCTAGAATATTTCCTGAACGGTGCACGTTTAGAAGATATTAATTTAACCTACAGGTAAGTTTTATTAGAAGCTTACCTGTAGGTAAAAATAAAAATAGAGAGTTTAAAGGCATTGTACACCTTTAAATATTTTTGTTGTTTTAACTAGGTATTATTGTAGTTATATTTCCTGCATGGGCGTAGCATAAGGGGTTGCAGGGGTCACAATTGCAACCCCGCCCCTAGCTCCAGGGGGCCCCTGCAGCCTCCCTGTTAGCATATCCTCTACAAAGTCCAGCTCCGATCTGCCCTAGGGCCCCACAGCCACGCTCCAGTACTGGGCTTCCACTTTGCCTTCCACAGTCCACACCCCTCTGTTCTCATTGGCTGGGGAGAAGCTGTGAGCCATTTCCTGAATGGAGAGGAGCATGGGGTAAGAACAGCCCAGGATGGGGAAGTGTCTGTGCTGTGTGCTGGCAACATGGAATGGTAACCGAGCTCAGTGAGTTAAGAGGATGAGAGTGCTGTCCTGTAGCCATGATGGGACCTATGTCACTGGTGAGGTAAGGCACTGCTCAGTGTCTTCTAGTCACTAGCTGGGATTCTCTGTACCCCCTCCCCACCCGGGGATGTCCACTTACCCCACTTCCCTTACAACTGGGGAAAAGACACGCACCTCCAGGAGGTGACCTTCCCCCAACACCTGACAACACTGACAGAGAAACCTTCAGAAATTGCTAAAACAAATCCCCTAACACCTCCTGATGGGCTGCAGGCTCCAGATTTCATGTCACATGGCTTTGCCCCCCAGATGTAAGTTTTGCCCTACCCCAAAGCCCCCTGACCACCCCCTCTGACCTGGATGCTATGCCCGCTGCTGAGCTTCTTTCCCAGTACAGCACTCTATACTGCTCCTCCATCGCAGGGCTGAAATCACATTCCTTTACAACACAGCCAGTCAGCCACAATCTGCACAGGGTGTATTTGCCTACTGCAACTACACTGCCGTTCCGACCAGGGGATTTCACAGGTCAGAACGGCAACATAAAAGCCAGATACACCCTGTGAATAGCTGCCAGACTGTGTGTAAAGGAATGTGATTTCAGCCCTGTGTGTGGTGGGGTGGGGAGGAGCTGTTTACAGTGCTGCAATGGGAAGGGAGCTCTGCCAAATGACCTGCCAGGTCCTCTGATTCTCCAGCAGTCATCCCTGTCCTCTGATTCTCATGGGGTGATCCCTGTCCTCTAATGTAAAGAGGAACTCTGGGAACTCTAAACTCTTAAGCCACCTTGAGTATCTTGGCGTGTGGTGGGTGTATATGCACACACGGTGGAAGTGGTGAGTGGTAGTGGGGGAGGGGGGGCTAGGTCAACTTTTGCATCGGGGCCCACAAGCTTCAGGCTACGCCTCTGATTCCCTGTGTTGTTTGTATGTCCTACCTTTTAATGATGTGTTCAGTTTCTAGTGTCATGGCTGAACATTTCCTCTATATTCATGTATTAATTACCCTAGCTTGTCCCTAGAGACAGGCAACTTCTTGTTCCGGGTCACACGGTGTCCTGTGCAGGCCTTATTTTCTCAGTGTTGCATCACAAATGTGGGTGTGCTAATGTGATGAGACAAGCACATATCTTCCAGCATGGTGATCTCTCTTAACCGCTTGCTGCCCGGCCACAGTACATTTAGGCTTTCACACTGAAAGTGCTGGCCGTTAGAGGTAAAGCGCTGCTTGTTCTAGCGGCGCTTTACCGCTGTTTAAGCAGCGGCATTGCAATGAATGGGAGGCAATTTTCAGGCGCTTTACAGGCGCTATTTCTAGTGCTAAAACGCCTGAAAACTGCCTCAGTGTGAAAGGGGTCTTACTGCAGCAGGTCGGCATGGATAGGCAGGATCACGTACATGTATGTCATTCTGCCGCTTCCGAGTTAGAGGCGTGCAGCCAATATACTGTACATTTCTCTAATTACTGAGAGACCCAGGGATTGTGGATATGTAAATTCTTCACAGGAAATGTAACTTCTCATGCTACAGACAGAGATCATGCACTAGCTTGTGCAGTGCCATGTGACATGCTTCATGTTTTAAACATTATAATAGATCGGCACGGCTCATGTTTGAAGACGAACAGACACTTCTGACACAGAAATGTGACAATTTATTCTACTATAGGCTGTGCATACAGAGCAACAAATGACACCATGAAAGCACACGATCAATGTACGTCTTTTGCAGGTGAAAGACACAAGGTGATCATAGGAAGGTTTATAATCCCTTAAACCAGGGGTCTTCAAACTACGGCCCTCCAGTTGTTCAGGAACTACAATTCCCATCATGGCTAGTCATGTCTGTGAATGTCAGAGTTTTACAATGCCTCATGGGATGTGTGGTTCCACAACAGCTGAAGGGCCGTAGTTTGAAGATCCCTGCCTTAAACCCCCAAGCTGTCCCTAACACAAAGCTCCCCCACCCCTGATGCACACATTCAAATTACAAAGACTCTAAAGCTGGCCATAGATGGATCAAAATTTGGCCGGTTCAGCAGGGACCAGTCGAATTTCGAACCATCTTTGGCCATTCCCGTTTGAGAGGCGTCGACCTAGTGAACAACTTCTCTCAAACAGAAATGTTAGAAAATTTGTGCTCTATCAGTGCATTCAGCGAACAGGCTGCAGCACTGAGCAGTGTATTTCAGCAGCAGAGAAGTCCTACTGTCAGAATATTATAGCGCAGTGAGGAGGATTCCTTCATCCACCTCAATATTGTGAATGAGGGAATCTGTTCGTTTTTTTTTTATCAAATCATCTGTGGCTAGCTTAAAAAGTTCACCTAGCCACTGAAATTAACCCTTATTACCCAAGTTTTCTCCAAATCTTAATAAGCTTAGGTTCACACTATTGCGGCTGCATAATCGTGCATTCCTGTACATTGTACATTCCCGCCGCGATCCGGTACCCTCCGCCACTTACCAGAGCCATCGGCAGCGGCGGAGGTGATCGCGTCTGTCTCCTTCCTTGGTATGGAGATGAATGAGGCTAAGATGGCCCCCACCCGTCTCCATACCATAGCAGGGCGGAAACGACGTCAAAACGTCACTTCCGCCCATACGTCTTAAAGGCACATTTTTTCAATGTCATTTTTTTCAAATGACAACTTTATTTTTTAAATTTAATTTAATTTAAATCCAAATATGAGATCTGAGGACTTTTTGACCCCAGATCTCATATTTAAGAGGACCTGTCATGCTTTTTTCTATTACAAAGGATGACCCAAATAAAAAAAAAATTAAAAAACAAAAACAAAAAAAAAAACAGTGTAAAAATAAATAAAATCAAGTAAAATAAATAAGAATTTTTTTTTTTTTTAAACGCCCCGTCCCGACGAGCTCGCACGCAGAAGCGAACGCATACATGAGTAGCGCCCGCATATGAAAACGGTGGTCAAACCACACATGTGAGGTATCGCTGCGATCGGTAGAGTGAGAGCAATAATTCTAGCCCTAGACCTCCTCTGCAACTCAAAACATGCAACATTAAAAAAAAATTGGGCTAAATTTACTGTTGTCTTATTTTTTCATTCAAAAAAGTACATTTTTTCCAAAAAAAGTGCTCTTGTAAGACCGCTGTGCAAATACGGTGTGAAAAAAAGTATTGCAATGACCGCCATTTTATTCTCTAGGGTGTTAGAAAAAAAAAACAATATATAATTTTTGGGGGTTCTAAGTAATTTTCTAGCAAAAAAAACTGTTTTAAACATGTAAACACCAAAATCTCAAAACGAGGCTGGTCTTTAAGTGGTTAAACAGAGACAAAGATGGCAGCTTCCTTGGCTAAAAATGATAGGGGTTTACTTACACTTTAACCCTAATCTTAATCTTAACCCTAACCTAATCCTAAAATTTAAACCCCGTAAATGCAGGATGATACCAAACGTATCAGCTCTGAGTCTTCACTGTATTGCACTCAATACAAAAGTGCCTGCTTCCTGATGCCAGAACCAACTGCTTCAAGTAAAAGTTATGAATTTATATTGAATAACAGTTTAGAAAAATACGGTGGAACAGATGGCATTTTCCTACATTGTCATGCATGGCTGACAGCTTACAATTTGTAAAGGATTTCCAGGAGAGGAGCATCAAGATGGAAAAGGAAGTTTTAACATGAAAACATGACAAGTTTAGCAACAGGAAATACAATGAGGTACTCGAGTATAAATGTTGTGACAGAAGATTTGAAAGAGATCTAGGAGTACAAGCACTATACACAGAAATGTGTCTAATAACAAATACAGTGGGGCAAAAAAGTATTTAGTCAGCCACCAATTGTGCAAGTTCTCCCACTTAAAAAGATGAGAGAGGCCTGTGATTGTCATCATAGGTATACCTCAACTATGAGAGACAAAATGTGAAAATCACATTGTCTGATTTTTGAAAGAATTTATTTGCAAATTATGGTGGAAAATAGGTATTTGGTCAATATCAAAAGTTCATCTCAATACTTTGTTATATATCCTTTGTTGGCAATGACAGAGGTCAAACGTTTTCTGTAAGTCTTCAAAAGTCTTCTTGTCACACACTGTTCCTGGTGTGTTGGCCCATTCCTCCATGCAGATCTCCTCTAGAGCAGTGATGTTTTTGGGCTGTTGCTGGGCAACACGCACTTTCAACTACCTCCAAAGGTTTTCTAAGGGGTTGAGATCTGGAGACTGGCTAGGCCACTCCAGGACCTTGAAATGCTTCTTACGAAGCCACTCTTTCATTGCCCGGGGGTGTGTTTGGGATCATTGTCATGCTGAAAGACCCAGCCATGTTTCATCTTCAATGCCCTTGCTGATGGGAGGAGGTTTGCACTCAAAATCTCACGATACATGGCCCCATTCATTCTTTCATGTACACAGATCAGTCGTCCTGTTCCCTTTGCAGAGAAACAGCCCCAATGCATGATGTTGCCACCCCCATGCTTCACAGTAGGTATGGTGTTCTTTGGTTGCAACTCAGCATTCTCTCTCCTCCAAACACGACGAGTTGTGTTTCTACCAAACAGTTCTACTTTGGTTTCATCTGACCATATGACATTCTCCCAATCCTCTTCTGGATCATCCAAATGCTCTCTAGCAAACCTCAGACGGGCCCGGACATGTACTGGCTTAAGCAGGGGGACAAGTTGACCCCACGGGGTGAGATCCTGCGTGGAGCCCCAGATCGAGGGAGATTATCAGTGGTCTTGTATGTCTTCGTTTTCTAATTATTGCTCCCACAGTTGATTTCTTCACACCAAGCTGCTTGCCTATTGCAGATTCAGTCTTCCCAGCCTGGTGCAGGTCTACAATTTTGTTTCTGATGTCCTTCGACAGCTCTTTGGTCTTCACCATAGTGGAGTTTGGAATGTGACTATTTTAGGTTGTGGACAGGTGTCTTTTATACTGATAACAAGTTCAAACAGGTGCCATTAATACAGGTAATGAGTGGAGGACAGAGGAGCCTCTTAAAGAAGAAGATACAGGTCTGTGAGAGCCAGAAATCTTGCTTGTTTGTCGGTGAACAAATACTTATTTTCCGCCATAATTTGCAAATAAATTCTTTCAAAAATCAGACAATGTGATTGTCTGGATTTTTTCCCACATTTTGTCTCTCATAGTTGAGGTATACCTATGATGACAATTACAGGCCTCTCTCATCTTTTTAAGTGGGAGAACTTGCACAATTGGTGGCTGACTAAATACTTTTTTGCCCCACTGTATATTTGTTTTTTGAAATTAGCAAATTTCGGATTTGCCTGGGTGCAGATTTTGCCCAATCTTCAGAGAATCATGCAATTAGTAAATTATGATTGTCTGGATTAATAAATAGCACGATTCTTCATGGATCACACACATATGCCTGCAAGTTTTCAGGCAAATTGAATAGCCTCAGTTAAAAAAAAAAATATCACCAAGAGTTTTCTCATTTCTGTTTAGTTTTTAAAGTTGGCTGATCTCAGCAGGCTATGGTAAGACATTTACATTTTAAAGTTTGTTAGTAGGTACAGTTGCAGTTGGCACTACTTCAGTCTCAAAAGTAGCAATCCCGACAAGAAGGTGCATTCTGGATGAGAATAGAAACATAGAAAAGTGGCCGCTGAAAAAAAGAACCTAGTGGTCCAATTTTTTTGTTTTTGTATAGATCTATATGTGTATGTTATGTAAATACACATTTTTTTTGTCTGAGCATAGATCTATACACGAAAATGTATGTGAATATAGATTCACATACTGTATATTGTAATGCCCAGTTAAAGTGATTGTAAACCCTTTTTTTTTTATAAACTAACAAACATGTCATACTTACCTGCTCTGTGCACTGGTTTTGCACAGACCAGCCCTGACTTGATAGCCAGAGCTGGCCTGTTGCTTCTGCTAAATTGCTTCTTTCCATGAGAGGCACGGCTGTTCCGCTGTCCAGCGCCAGCTTGTTTGTAAACAATGTAATGTGATCATTGATATCATAGGGATCACAATTTAAATCACTAGTTAAAAGGCTTGATATAAATCAACTTGATTTAAATCATAATTTTTAAAGAGCAACTGTCTTCCCTGTCCCACAGCGGCTCCTCCTCTGACCTGCTGTTGACTCGCTGACAGTCCCATTCATTTGAATGGGACGGCTGGTGATGCAACAGTGACACAAGGTGAGGGATGTGGTGGCAGCAGCAGGTGAGTGGATGCCTGCTAACAGGCGCTGCCATGTTGGATCTGAAATGACAGGTGCTCTTTAAATGTAAGGACTCTTTTTTGCTGGTAGTGTGGAACTGTGTGAATGCATCAATGCAGTGCACGTTATCTCAGCTTGCAGAGCTTGGATTCTTTGAATGAGTTTACCAAAAATGTAAATATTGTAGAATATAAAGCCTCATGCTACATAACTAAGCTCAATTTCATTCTGAATAAACTAAATCATGAATGTATATTACATAGAAAACTATCTTTTAGATAGATTTTTACTCCAAAGGCATTTTATTACAATAAATTTGATAAAAATCAAACAAAATCTGGTTTAAATCAAGAAAATCAGATTTTTTGGGGGATTTTAAAAAAAAAAACAAATCATCAATTTTTATCCACCCTGGTTCCCAATCACTGTATTTGACAGAATGGCTGTCAGATAAAGTACCATAACAGAACTAGCTGCTGACACAGGTTCAGAACATTTGTAAACATACAAGCAATTGTGCTAAAGAATATTTATTAACAGATAGCAGGCAAAAACGAGCGGTTCTTCACCCTAGGAACAAAAAATTAAAAGTCAGCAGCTACAAATACTATAGCTGCTGACTTAATAAATGGACACTTACCTGTCCAGGGATCAAGCGATGTCCCCACCTAAGCCGGTTCTTCACCAGTCTTTGGGCCCCCGGCATCTTTAGTGTGGGAAGCCGGCTGTGACTCCTTGCGGCTTCACAGTCGTCTTCCCACTGCGCATGTGCAAGCCGCGCTGTGCATGGTCTCACAGTCTTCTGGGACCTGTACTGTGTCCCAGAAGGTTCGGGCAAAAGGGAGGGGGGGGGAACTTACTATCCTCAAGGCGATCCAAACGGCAGTGGGAGCGGTTACCTTTCAAAACCAGGTGCCCGCTCCCCAAAAAACAAAAACTGTCCGAAGGTGGTAGAGAGGGGGGAGGAGGTGCAAAAGCAGAACTTCCCCTTTTGGGTGAAGTTCTGATTTAATTTTGAGAAAGATATTAACTTAATCTCTATAGGATTGTTATTTGTGGGTACATATGTTTTTTTTCTAGCTTTGGCACCATGGATCCGGTGTCCAATACATGTGTAGGTGATTTTTTTGAAATTATTATTATTTAACTATTATTATTTTACCAAAAGAGCCAGGTGTCCATTGGTCTGAGGCTGGAGTTTTGAGAGGGAGAACCTTTTATTTTTGGCCCTAAACTGAGGTAATCCTGTGGGGCTTGCCAGCTAGTTTCAACAGAGCTTTCATGCTCAAAGTTATCTTACCATGGTATTACTAGCCTGTTTGCTTGGTGTGCCCAGTATTTGATAAGAGAGTGGGATCATTTTTTTTTTTTTGTAATTTTAATAAAAGTTCCAAACTGATACCAGTTGGCTATGTATTGGTCCCATCCAATATAATAAATACCCAGTGAATAAATTTACTTACATCCCAGTGCAATATGTGTATATTGGTCGAACTGGAATATTAAAAACACGCATGCAACAATACTGAATTAAGGACAAACTCTTAATAAAAAAAAAAAAAAAAAAGGAAAATTACAAAAATAGGTCAGTTTCTAATACCAGCCATAATAAAGAACAAAGCCTTATTGTTTCTAACTTGGCACCTTCCTGTAGATTCCATAATTGCTATTATATAGTTGTGATCATCTTCCCATGGTCAAATAAACAGCAATACTTTCTGGACTTATATTTTAATTTAGTTCTTGGACACATCATTACTCTGGAGATAGTCTTAAACCTGGAAGGTAAATATCAAGAAAAAGAGAGAAAAATTCACTGCAAACAGTATCTGTCCTTTGAGAGGTTTATTCAATATGTTATTCAAGAGTAGGTATAAAGCGTTTGTAAAAAACATTTTAAGCCAAATATTTACATACTTTCATAGCTTAATACACACAAGCTCATAGAGGCATATGATAGAAATACAAAAGCAATTTAATGTCCTACTCAGTTCTTAATGTACCGGTAATTAATTTGTATAGTGTGAAAACTATTTCTATAGTTCTCACATATTTTTGGCTTTTCTCTGTAAGTTTTTAGTTTTGTTATTTTGGACTTTAGCATCCCTTTTGGAAGGTAGGATCACAAGGAAATAAAGGCATGTAACGTGGAAGTTAAAACTTGCATATGATGTGTACTCTGATCAGATTGATTTTACTCTGGTGAGCATAAACCAACAGATGAAACACCTTCAGACAAAGTTTTCTAGCAGAGCACATCAGGGATCCTGGGCATTAGGAAACACTATTCCAATCTGGCCTATAGCTATGCAGAAACAGCAGGGTTGTAATAAATATGCTGAACTGGCCTTGAAGATATGCTTTGGTATAAATTTGTCCTCCAAATTTTGTTCCATAGAGGAACAAAATTACTAATAATGTTCTCAGATATTTAAGAACTGAATATCATAGACATAGATTATGCATGTCTAATTTTTAAAACTGCCATAACATACTTTTGATATGTTTCTTGTTTAATTTAGTCTTAAAGTGTTGTAAACCTTCATTTTTTTTTAGTCTTAAAGTGGAGTTCCACCCACTTTTACAACTCTTCAGCATCCCTCACTAAACTGTGCACTGTAAACGAATTGGATATTTTTTTATTTTTTTTCTCAGCACTTACTGTATATCTGCTGTATTCATTTTTCACTTCCTCCTCCCTGGCCGCGGCCCATCGCATCATTTCCTGTTTGCAATGCCTTCTGGGAAGGGGCGGCAACTTCCTCTGACACTGCCGTTGCTATGGAAACCTGACCTAAAACCTATTACACTGCTTGTGCTGCACTGAGCATGTGCGAGATCTGCAAGGATGAGATCCAGGAAGAAATACAGTCTGGCTTCAGATGCCCAGACTTAAGATGGCCACGGCCTGCTGTAAGTTTATAAAATAACAAACTACTGCTATAAACTAACAAAACAGACCTTAGTTTACAGACTAACTTTACTAGAATACATTAAGCTTGTGTATTATAGGGGTATTTTTATTTAAAAAGTATAATTTCGGCCGGAACACCACTTTAAAGTGTTGTAAACCTTCATTTTTTATTTTTTTTTACATAAAAATAACAAACATGCCTATACTTACCTGCTCTGTGCAATGGTTTTGCACAGAGCAGCCATAACCCTTTTCTTCTGTGGTCCCCTGCCGGTGCTCCAGGCCCCTCCTCTTCATCGGGTGCCACTTTCCATGGGGACACCCGTACGGGCTCGCACCCGAGTCCCACTGCTGGGTCTATTGACACAGACAGACGGACTCACCCCCCCCCCCTCATCTCCCCTGCTCCCGTCTCACGGGATTTGATTGACAGCAGTGGGAGCCAATGGCTCCTGCTGCTATCAATCTGTCCAATGAGGAGAGCAACAGTGGCTGGAGCAGCTGTGCTTGTGCACATTGCTGGATCTGATCAGGCTCAGGTAAGAAAAAGGGGGGGGGGGGGGGGAGCTGCAGCACAGAAGGTTTTTCACCTTAATGCAAAGAATGCATTAAGGTGAAAAAGGTTAAGGCTTTAAAGACACTTTAAGTATGCATTTCTGTTTTCTGACTTTTATGTGAATTATTTTCTAATGTTTGCCTGTAATTTTGAAGCCAGCCATTGAGGATTAGGCTGGTTTCCATAGGAGAACACTGACTCAGAGTGTGCAACAAGTGCCTTTAGCTCAGGCTTCCTTATGTGGGGACAAGACATACAGACTCCATGTATTATAATTTCTATACCTTGGAAACAGAGTCTCAGATCATTTGTCCCCCACTCTGACTTTCCAGGACTTCCATACGCCCCTTGTCATTCTTCATGGCCAAAGCCTTTCCTATCATAGCGCCTTTTTTTGCTTAAGACAATATGAGAAACATATCAGGTTATCCTGCTATCCTACTGACAATCTACTTGTAATGTGGGGTTATCCTGCTTCTGATTCCTGGTGGCAAGTTCACATCTTTCACTCCAGAGCAGTGGTGAAAATTCACTTTATATCACTTTGCAAAGTATAGCCAATCAGGTGCAAGAAAAAAAAAAAAAATATATATATTTTTGCAACAGAGCTTATTCTCAGCAGAACGTCACCTCATTCACTAAACAAAGGGAAAATTCCCATGCAAAGCTAACAGGCTTATTTGCTTTTAGTAAATTAACCACTTCTCTTACTGTCTCTCACTTTGCAATATTTGATGGATTTCACAAACCACCACACGCTCACATTGGGGGTTATTTACGAAAGGCAAATCCTCTTTGCACTGAAAGTGCACTTAGAAGTGCATTCGCTCTAAATCTAAGGGGTAGATCTGAAATGAGTGGAAGCTCTGCTGATTTTATCATCCAATCATGTGCAAGCTAAAATGCTGTTTTTTTATTTTCCTTGCATGTCCCCTTCGGATCTACAGCTACTGCACTTCCAAGTGCATTTTCAGTGCAAAGTGGATTTGCCTTTAGTAAATAACCCCCATTGTGCTCTTGTCTCTTTTTTGATACTGGGAGGATCTTTTTCTAGAAGAGGAGCCTACATGCCACTTGTACATGACACCTTCCAGGTGCAGTGCATCCCTTCTGGTGTTTTAGTGTGCCCGAGAGAGACAGCCACAGCGTTTAGCCCCACTGCAGCAGCATGTCAAAATCAATGGCAGACTGCGGCTGAACAGGGCTGAATACTCTACTGAGTGGTACCGGTGTTTTGGGTCCTGCACATTCAGGGATAAAGGTCCAGTGGGACTGGACGCTGCATTTGTTCCTCCCGGGCACACTACTCTGCCGTGAGGAACGCACTGCAGCTGGACAGCCTCGTGTGCAAGGGAGCTAAAATATGACTTGATACCGGAGAAAAGATTGACTGCCGAGTAACACCCAGAAACATCCTGAACCACTTGACACCTTAGTGTTTTTTCTTTTATCAACATATCCTTACCTGGAACCTCCTGACTGCACAGGAAAGGTCTGTAGCATGTAACAGTCACCAGCTGCAGATGTCCACCAATCAATAACAGGACAGAGAATTTTTCCAGATCCCCAGAAACATTTCGTCTTTGCATAATTAAAATAAGTTAACCCCTTTTTTTGTTTACCCCAATTAAATGCAAATTCAAGGGTTCACAGATTTGTAAGGAAATCCAGTATTTTTATACAGTATCTTCTGCCACAAGAACTGAACGCTAGTATGCCAATAGAAAAGTATAAATGGAAGGCGCGCACAGCTAGTGCATTACCAGAGATAATTTAATAATAAGAATGTTTTTTATAAAAGTGGGTACTCACAAAATTTCTTCTTATTAAATGATCTCTGGTAATGCACTAGGTGTGCGCGCCTTCCATTTCTGTTTTTCTTGTAGTTCCTTTCGGATTACCCCATCTGAGGAAGGCAGCATCCACCTAGTTTTGGGATACCATATATACCTTTCACACCACCATTTTATCCGACATCTGTTACTCCACACCTTGGAAGACCTATTAGCTCTGGAAGTGTTTGTTTATTATATTGCTAGTATGCTAATACTTGCATGCTGATTTGCATGCTGATTTTCTTTGATTTTGCTTAGTCATGTTATTTTTTTCACTCAGCTGAGAAGTAACTTTGAGCTACCTGCATAGTTACATAGTAGGTGAGGTTGAAAAAAGACACAAGTCCATCAAGTCCAACCTATGAAGCTACACATCTTATTTTAAGTTTTGCTTTGAGTAAAAATATATAATAAATACCAGAGACTGCTGTTGTTGACGGTGTGAAAATTCTACTTGCCTCTGACTACTGAGCTGACCCACCGTTTTCAATACTTTGGGTCGCTAACCTGGGACAAGCACACAGACCTGGAAAGCCAGAAGTCCTTATCTGCACACTTTCAGTCAATAGGTGATTACAAGTATGAAAAATGAAAAAAGTGATTACAAGTTTTGAAATATTAGGGTCAGCATGGCATCCAAGCATTTTCAGAAGAAGGGGTTAGCAATGCCAGTTTCCATTTCTATCTCATGATAGGTTTCCCTAAAAGAGAAGTTTGACCAAGCTTTTTTGGGCATATTTCTTATGTGTGTGTCACAGGAGTGATCTCCTTTTACCCTGAATCAGCCACAATGGGCTAAAGCCCAATGTAGGCTGATGTCACAGAACCGCTCCAGGCTCTGGAAGGATCCCGACCATATTGTTTAGATCCATCACCTGCCTAATTAACAGCTGGTTCTGGCTTTCAGTGAGCAGCTGAGAGCAGAAGCCAGCTCCACCCACCTCTCTCTAGCCTAGCTCTCCAGTGAGCGCTGGAAGTGCAGAGGAGAGTGGTGACTTATTAGGGCTGATTCCTTTAATTGCTAGCTCTCCAGGCACGGGGCCATTTTGTCTGACAAAACTTTCAGTCTTAGCGTCTCCAGTGAGCGCTGGAGGGGCAGAGTGGAGAGCAGTGACTGACAGCCATTGTTCTCCGCTCTGGGAAGACCAAGAACTGAGCAACCAACGGTCATGTGATCTCTCGGTACTCAGTCTTGGAGCCGGCAGGGGATAGTTGCAGCCTCACAGCGATGCTGCAGCATAGACGTGAGTATGTATGTTCGTTTTTTTATTAACCCCATACATCTCCTTTAAGCCACACATCTGTGATTTCATTGGTATCACTGACTGGCATTTAGGGTTAAACTTGAGTGGTCAATTGTGCATAATAGATAAGGAAGGCATCCACCCAGATCAAGCCAAACAATGGGGATCTTGATGGTGTTATGTATGATGAAACATGTAGAGCAGAGCTTAGGATTCATGGACACCATCTTGGTTACTGGTTGTATGTAAGGATTGTATGGAGCAGGATTATTTGGTATGCAGGGCACTCTTTTATTCATAATACTATGTGAGTGTTTTTAATCCTTTTTATAGTAAAATTGGCATTATTTTTCAAAACTATTGGAGGCGTTTGTTTTCTGTATTCTATGTCCATACACTTGCCATGCTCTACCTGAAAAGTGAAAGAGATCTCATTTAGAGAGCTCACCTGATTGTTTGGCTTGACATGGGTGGATACCTTTCTTATCTATTATGTCCAATTGACCACTCATAGCCTGAGGGTCAACATGCTCTGGTAAGCTGAGTGTTTTAATGAGGGCTCACAGCACTGGATGTAATTTTCCTGTATGAAGTCAAAGTTTCTTCTTTCATTCAGCACAAAAACCATCTAAAAAATTTATTTTTTTCTTTTGAAATTTGATGATGCTTGGCTGGATTCTTCTCCTGGAGACATGAACGTTTGCGCTTATTTGGAATACAGTATTTAACCTCCTTTTTCCACTGTTTATTTTCCTGCATTAGCGCTATACTTTTGTACACATTTATTAGTACTGTGTATCATAGTACATTGTTAACAGCTCTGGAGGTTGTTTATTCCAAGTGTGGATTAATTTATACATTAATACGTAATCTCCAAAATATTTACCGGTCCAGGGTACTATGAGACCTCTTGATTCCACATTGCAATTTATATACGTATATCTTCCAGCGTACATGTTCAGATAAAAGATGCTTTAACTTTGTGCTTTAGTGTTTTATCCACTGGTCAGATAAGAAGTGTGCAGGGCCATAACCCTGGGTCCTAAATGAAATTTGCACATCCTGTTGCCTCTGATCACTCTAACCATGTAGTTGCCTCCCACGAAGAAATATTTATGTAGATGGATTAAATAGGGATAAGATATTATCACATAACCATATCATAGAGCCTTATTATTCCTAATCCACTAATGGTGTATGCATACCTTCCAACTTCCTGAGATGCGAAAGAGGTGTACTTTTTAGTGTAAAGTATGTAGGCAAAAAGACACATTCCTGCGTTGCACCAGATATGGGGACCATGAAGAATTGATGATTGGTTTACCCTTACGTTTTTTTCACCACTTCTTTTTCTTTATATTGGCTTCTAAAACTAACTAATTCAATAATTTATTGGTAGTTTCGCTGCAGTATATTATACATCCAGTAACTAAATAGTACATCTCTTCATAGGGGTCTATATATCAGACCAAAAAGAGGGTAAATTGAGGAGGAAAGGGCGCAAAGGGATTTTTTTTCTTTTGGTGGTATTTGATCACCCCTGCGGTTTTTATTTTTTGCGCTATAAACAGAAAAAGGCCGACAATTTTGCAAAAAAAAAATATATATATTTTTTACTATTTGCTATATATGGAAGAGCCCTGGGGCCATCATAAAAAAAAAAATACAGAATAATGAGTTTGAAAAAAAAAAATGTTTTTTTTTTTTTTCTTATAGAATTCTGAGTTTGAAAGTCAGAATTCTGAGTTTGAAAGTCAGAATTCTGAGATTCAAAGTCAGAATTCTGAGTTTGAAAGTCAGAATTCTGAGATTGCAATTTAGAATCGTGAGTTTAAAAAAAAAAAAAAATCTAAAGAATTCTGAGATTAAAAGTCAGAATTCTGAGATTAAAAGTCAGAATTCTGAGATTAAAAGTCAGAATTCTGAGATTAAAAGTCAGAATTCTGAGTTTCAAAGTCAGAATTCTGAGTTTCAAAGTCAGAATTCTGAGTTTATAAATATAGTAGTCTCTATTAGCAAGATTTTAGGACCAATGAGCAATAATGTAGTAACACCCTCAGACCATCATTCTGCAGACATACATGTCTTCTGCTCTGTATATGAATATGTAAATCTATCTTAGTTACAGCACACAGTACAGGGAAGCAGGCAGTGCTGGGTTCTCTGGTTCCACGACTGTACTAATAGTTCCTCTGTTTGCTGTCTTATCCTTCTTCTCTTTCATCTGCTCTAACATAAATAGCCATGCTGAAAACGTGTGTATTGTGTGTGAGTGGGGGGGGGGACACAGCTTCCATAGATAACAGAACACAGTGGCCATCACAGCACAGCTCTGCACCCCAACTTGTAGGAAACATTGCACTTTTGCCCCTACATTGGGGAATTGTGAATCGCTAGAAGGCAGCAGGACAATGTGTGTCTATGGTCATAATGGATTGATCATAGCAATTACTTGTCTGGACTAATAGAGGTGTCTCACATACAATTAACCTCATATTAAACATAGAAGCACATAAAAAAAACTAATGAGAGTTAGTGTAGTGGTTAGAGCAGCAGGCTTACATTGGTGAAGTTGTGAGTTCTAATTTGGCTGAGACTATGTTTTTTTTATAAAAATATATTTTAAAATATTAGATAGTGAGGGCTTTAATTGTATTTTATCAATATATCCAAATTGAGTTCAAGGTATATTAACACAAACACACTGATATACTTAGCACACAAAGTTGTAGTATATGCTGGCTACTATAAATTAGAGAGTAGAGATTTACAAGAAAAAAAAAAACTGTGTATATATATATATATATATTAGGGTGATCAGATGGGATCATTAGATGTCATCTTCAGTTTCCCCAGGGGGCAGTTCACAATTTCCGGAGACTGGTCATAATGAATCGATCATAGCAATTGTTTGTCTGGACTAATAATTATTTCACAGAGAATTAACCTCATATTAAACATAAAAAGCAACTACAAAGAACTCTTAAGTGATAGTGTTGTGGTTAGAGTAACAGGTTTATATTGTTGAAAGTTGTGGGTTCTAATCCAGTTCAGAGCAGGTTTTTTAATTATATATATATTTATTTTTTTTTCAATATATTGATTTTATATTAAACATATTTTAAACTATGAGATAGTGAGGACTTAAATTGTATTTTATTTATAATTTTGTTGTATATGCTGACTACTATAAATTAGAGAGTAGGGATTACTTTTACAAATCTGTCTATATATTGGGATGATTTTGGTGACATGGGGCCAGTTCTCAATTTCAGGAGATTGTCCCTGGAAGCTGCATGATATCCATCATATCTCATAACTCAGCCCTGAGCTCTGCACTATAATGTAATCTGTGTGTACTACAATGTACACGCCCATATCTCCCCTTCACTGATTGGCTGCACTTTATCCCCACTGACACTAATGCAGCGCCATTTTCCTCTTACCTACACCGTTGACACAGAGAAATTTTTTCCATCCAATGACACCACCGATGCAGGGTCATTTTTCCCATCCAGTGACACCACCGATGCAGGGTCATTTTTCCCATCCAATGACACCACCGATGCAGGGTCATTTTTCCCATTCAGTGACACAACCGATGCAGGGTCATTTTTCCCATTCAGTGACACCACCGATGCAGGGTCATTTTTCCCATCCAATGACACCACCGATGCAGGGTCATTTTTCCCATTCAGTGACACCACCGATGCAGGGTCATTTTTCCCATCCAATGACACCACCGATGCAGGGTCATTTTTCTTCTTCACTGTTGTTAGCCCCTTATGTGTGCTCCAGTTTTAAACTCTTACATACTGCAAATATATATATATATATATACACAGGTACAGTATTTTGCACTGCATGCCACTATTTTCCCAGAATTCCCACCTGAGAGGGGGAGGGGCACAGTAACTAGTGTATATAATGGCAGTGCAGGCCATGAGTTGTATGGACTGGCAGTGTCAGGGCAGAGATTAAACACAATGTAGTGTCAGGGCAGTGAGCCGTGTATAACAGTAGTTCTGTTCAATCAGGATGGGAAAAATGACCCTGCATCGGTGGTGTCATTGGATGGGAAAAATGACCCTGCAATCGGTGGTGTCATTGGATGGGGAAAAATGACCCTGCACGGTGGTGTCATTGGATGGTAAAAATGACCCTGCACGGTGGTGTCATTGGATGGTAAAAATGACCCTGCATCGGTGGTGTCATTGGATGGAAAAAATTTCTCTGTGTCAACGGTGTAGGTAAGAGGAAAATGGCGCTGCATTAGTGTCAGTGGGGATAAAGTGCAGCCAATCAGTGAAGGGGAGATGTAAGCCTGCTGCTCTAACCATTACACTAATGCCGCGTACACACGGTCGTACTTTTCGTCTACAAAAGTCCAACAGACGCTGATGGACTAAAGCTGGCTGGTAATCCGATCGTGTGTGGGCTTCTCCGGACTTTCAACCGACTTTTTTAGCCTCAAATACGACGTACTTTAGATTTGAAACATGCTTCAAAACTTTTACTTCGTACCTACGACGGACCCCGAAATCCGCTCGTCTGTGTGCTAGTCCGACGGACAAAAAGCCACGCTAGGGCACCTATTGGCTACTGGCTATGAACTTCCTTATTTTAGTCCGGTGTACGTCATCACGTACGAATCCGACCGACTTTTGTGTGGTCGTGTGTAGGCAAGTCCGGTCGTTAGAAAGTAGGCCGCAAGTCCGCGGCAAGTCCACCGAAAGTCTGCCGGAAGTCTGTCCGACAGGCTGTCCGACTTTTGTAGACGAAAAGTACGACCGTGTGTACGCGGCATTACTCTCATTAGTTGTTTTAATATGCTTTTATGTTTAATATGAGGTTAATTGTATGCGAGACACCTCTATTAGTCCAGACAAGTAATTGCTATGATCAATCCGTTATAACCATAGACACACATTGTCCTGCTGCCTTCTAGCGATTCACAATTCCCCAATGTAGGGGCAAAAGTGCAATGTTTCCTACAAGTTGGGGTGCAGAGCTGTGCTGTGATGGCCACTGTGTTCTGTTATCTATGGAAGCTGTGTCCCCCCCACTCACACACAATACACACGTTTTCAGTATGGCTCTTTATGTTAGAGCAGATGAAAGAGAAGAAGGATAAGACAGCAAACAGAGGAACTATTAGTACAGTCGTGGAACCAGAGAACCCAGCACTGCCTGCTTCCCTGTACTGTGTGCTGTAACTAAGATAGATTTACATATTCATATACAGAGCAGAAGACATGTATGTCTGCAGAATGATGGTCTGTGGGTGTTACTACATTATTGCTCATTGGTCCTAAAATCTTGCTAATAGAGACTACTATATTTATAAACTCAGAATTCTGACTTTGAAACTCAGAATTCTGACTTTGAATCTCAGAATTCTGACTTTGAATCTCAGAATTCTGACTTTGAATCTCAGAATTCTGACTTTGAATCTCAGAATTCTGTAGAATTTTTTTTTTTTTTAAACTTACATTTCCGAATTTCAATCTCAGAATTCTGAGTTTCAAAGTCAGAATTCAGTTTATTTTTTTTATGATGGCCCCAGGGCTCTTCCATAGCTATAAAACATATCCAGTAAAAAAAATGTAAAAAATCTAATTTCTTCATCAGTTTAGGCCAATATGTATTCTGGTACATGTTTTTGGTTAAAAAAAATCCCAATAAGCGTGTATTGATTGGTTTGCGCAAAAGTTATTGGATCTACAAGTTATGGGATATTTTATGGCATTTTTATTTTTACTAGTAATGGCGGCGGCTATCACCGATTTTTAGTTGGACTGCGACATTGCGGCGGACAAATCGTTCTGCTTCTCATGTCAACCATCGGCGGATCCCGGCGGACCCGCTGATTTGCTCTCACTGTGTCCAATCACAGTGGGAGCGGGTCACTCCAGACCCAGACCAGGTATGTTGTTTCGAGCAGCCGGGCTGCCCTGCCGCAGTAAATGTGCGGTGTGCGGTCCGGAAGTAAATAACTCAACACCAGGTTCACTATATTGACCACTTCTGTATTTATACATGTGGATCAAATCCCCCCTTAACCACTTACCGACTGCCGAACACCAATATACGTCCTCACTTTGAGGACAGATATCGTTATGGCAGCAGCTAGCTGCCATAACCCCAGTATCCCTGTGTTCGGCCGGCGGTCGGCTACAAGATAAAAGTGGTCTCTGCGGCCCCCCCTCCCGCCGCTTCGGTGCCCTCCGCCACTTACCGGAGCCATCGGCAGCAGCGGAGGCGATCCGGTCCTTCTGAGGGCTGTGCATGGAGACGAGTGAGGGGACAATGGCCCCCACCTGTCTCCATGACATTGCAGGGCGGAAGTGACGTCAAAACATCACTTCCGCCCATAGCTCTTAAAGGGCCATTTTTTTAAAATCTTTTTTTTAAATGACATTATTTTTTTTTTTATTGCATTTTAGTCTAAATATGAGATCTGAGGTCTTCTTTACCCCAGCAAGTAAAAAGCACTTAAAAAAGTAAGCACCAATATTTAAATATTTTTATTTTTTTTTGTATTTAAATATTTTTTAATGTTTAAATTTAGCAATTTTGGAACTTGCAATCAATGTGAAATATCCTTTGCGCTGCTGGTTAGTCTCTTAGATGAACTCCAAAGGCCTCTGCTGCCCCCCAGTCAGCTGTAATCTTTTGGTGCTGTGTGGGGTTAATGTGATCTATCACAGTCACTTGTCAAGAGTGGTGACTATGCATTTCCCCCTCCTCCATTCATTGAAACTTCATTATAGCGTCCATCAATGAAAAGCTCTCTATTAATAGGTGTTATCTGAATTTGGCCGCAAATACCCTCCATCCATACCTAAATACCGGAGCCTCATATGTCAGGGCTAAATGGCCAGTGTGCACAAGGCCTTTACCAATCAAGTCTTTTAGGTTTCCAACCGCTCTGTGCATACCTTATCTGGCTATCAGAGAGATCTCTGGTGCGAGAATTTGCACAGAAAAGAAGATTTTAATTAACATCCTCCAACTTGGAGACCCTCTTAGGAGGATGAAAATTTACAGTAGGGCCTTTGATTAAAAAAAAGCCTGAAAAATGACAAGTGGTTTCTATAGTGGGTTTGCTTATTTCAGAACAATGAGCACAGAAGAACAATTGTTTTGCCAAGTTTTTAACCACTTGACGACCGCCTCACGCCGATGTACGTCGGCAAAGTGGCACGGACAGGCAAAATCACGTACAGGGTACGTGATTTGCCTTCCGCGGGTGGGGGGTCCGATCGGACCCCCCCCCGGTGCCCGAGGCGGTCGTCTTTTGTCCAGCGGCGATCGGTGATGAGGGGGAGACCATCCGTTCGTGGCCCCCCCCTCGCGATCGCCGCCGGCCAATGAGAACACTCCTTTGCTGCTGTATGCTAAACAGCAGCAAAGGAAGTGATGTCATCTCCCCTCGGGTCGGTATTTTCCGTTCCGGCCCGAGGAGAGACGACATGTAAGTAAGTGCACAACACTACACACACACAGTAGAACATGCCAGGCACACAAAACACCCCGATCCCCCCCCCGATCGCCCCCCGATCCCCCCCAAATCACCCCCCCCCCCTGTCACAAACTGACACCAGCAGTTTTGTTTTTTTTGTTTTTTTTTTTTTTTCTGATTACTGCATAGTGTCAGTTTGTGACAGTTACTGTGTTGGGACAGTGTGTATTACCCCCCTTTAGGTCTAGGGTACCCCCCTAACCCCCCCTAATAAAGTTTTAACCCCTTGATCACCCCCTGTCACCAGTGTCGCTAAGCGATCATTTTTCTGATCGCTGTATTAGTGTCGCTGGTGACGCTAGTTAGTGAGGTAAATATTTAGGTTCGCCGTCAGCGTTTTATAGCGTCAGGGACCCCCATATACTACCTAATAAATGTTTTAACCCCTTGATTGCCCCCTAGTTAACCCTTTCACCACTGATCACCGTATAACCGTTACGGTTGACGCTGGTTAGTTCGTTTATTTTTTATAGTGTCAGGGCACCCGCCGTTTATTACCGAATAAAGGTTTAGCCCCCCGATCGCCCGGCGGTGATATGCGTCGCCCCAGGCAGCGTCAGATTAGCGCCAGTACCGCTAACACCCACGCACGCAGCATGCGCCTCCCTTAGTGGTATAGTATCTGATCGGATCAATATCTGATCCGATCAGATCTATACTAGCGTCCCCAGCAGTTTAGGGTTCCCAAAAACGCAGTGTTAGCGGGATCAGCCCAGATACCTGCTAGCACCTGCGTTTTGTGCCTCCGCCCAGCCCACCCAAGTGCAGTATCGATCGATCACTGTCACTTACAAGGCACTAAACGCATAACTGCAGCGTTCGCAGAGTCAGGCCTGATCCCTGCGATCGCTAACAGTTTTTTTGGTAGCATTTTGGTGAACTGGCAAGCGCCAGCCCCAGGCAGCGTCAGGTTAGCGCCAGTACCGCTAACACCCACGCACGCACCATACACCTCCCTTAGTGGTATAGTATCTGAACGGATCAATATCTGATCCGATCAGATCTATACTAGCGTCCCCAGCAGTTTAGGGTTCCCAAAAACGCAGTGTTAGCGGAATCAGCCCAGATACCTGCTAGCACCTGCGTTTTGCCCCTCCGCCCGGCCCAGCCCAGTCCACCCAAGTGCAGTATCGATCGATCACTGTCACTTACAAAACACTAAACGCATAACTGCAGCGTTCGCAGAGTCAGGCCTGATCCCTGCGATCGCTAACAGTTTTTTTTGTAGCGTTTTGGTGAACTGGCAAGCACCAGCCCCAGGCAGCGTCAGATTAGCGCCAGTACCGCTAACACCCACGCACGCACTGTACACCTCCCTTAGTGGTATAGTATCTGATCGCATCAATATCTGATCCGATCAGATCTATACTAGCGTCACCAGCAGTTTAGGGTTCCCAAAAACGCAGTGTTAGCGGGATCAGCCCAGATACCTGCTAGCACCTGCGTTTTGCCCCTCCGCCCGGCCCGGCCCAGCCCACCCAAGTGCAGTATCGATCGATCACTGTCACTTACAAAACACTAAACGCATAATTGCAGCGTTCGCAGAGTCAGGCCTGATCCCTGCGATCGCTAACAGTTTTTTGGTAGCGTTTTGGTGAACTGGCAAGCGCCAGCGGCCTAGTACACCCCGGTCGTAGTCAAACCAGCACTGCAGTAACACTTGGTGACGTGGCGAGTCCCATAAGTGCAGTTCAAGCTGGTGAGGTGGCAAGCACAAGTAGTGTCCCGCTGCCACCAGAAAGACAAACACAGGCCCGTCGTGCCCATAGTGCCCTTCCTACTGCATTCGCCAATCCTAATTGGGAACCCACCGCTTCTGCAGCGCCCGTACTTCCCCCATTCACATCCCCAACCAAATGCAGTCGGCTGCATGAGAGGCATTTTCTTTATGTCCTCCCGAGTACCCCTACCCAACGAACCCCCCCAAAAAAGATGTCGTGTCTGCAGCAAGCGCGGATATAGGCGTGACACCCGCTATTATTGTCCCTCCTGTCCTGACAATCCTGGTCTTTGCATTGGTGAATGTTTTGAACGCTACCATTCACTAGTTGAGTATTAGCGTAGGGTACAGCATTGCACAGACTAGGCACACTTTCACAGGGTCTCCCAAGATGCCATCGCATTTTGAGAGACCCGAACCTGGAACCGGTTACCGTTATAAAAGTTAGTTACAAAAAAAGTGTAAAAAAAAAAAAAAAAAATAAGAAATAAAAAAAAATAGTTGTTGTTTTATTGTTCTCTCTCTCTCTATTCTCTCTCTCTATTGTTCTGCTCTTTTTTACTGTATTCTATTCTGCAATGTTTTATTGTTATTGTTATTGTTATTGTTATTATGTTTTATCATGTTTGTTTTTCAGGTGTGTAATTATTTACACTTTACTGTGCTTTATTGTTAACCATTGTTAACCATTTTTTTGTCTTCAGGTACGCCATTCACGACTTTGAGTGGTTATACCAGAATGATGCCTGCAGGTTTAGGTATCATCTTGGTATCATTCTTTTCAGCCAGCGGTCGGCTTTCATGTAAAAGCAATCCTAGCGGCTAATTAGCCTCTAGACTGCTTTTACAAGCCGTGGGAGGGAATGCCCCCCCCCCCCCACCGTCTTCCGTGTTTTTCTCTGGCTCTCCTGTCTCAACAGGGAACCTGAGAACGCAGCCGGTGATTCAGCCAGCTGACCATAGAGCTGATCAGAGACCAGAGTGGCTCCAAACATCTCTATGGCCTAAGAAACCGGAAGCTACGAGTATTTCATGACTTAGATTTCGCCGGATGTAAATAGCGCCATTGGGAAATTGGGGAAGCATTTTATCACACCGATCTTGGTGTGGTCAGATGCTTTGAGGGCAGAGGAGAGATCTAGGGTCTAATAGACCACAATTTTTTCAAAAAAGAGTACCTGTCACTACCTATTGCTATCATAGGGGATATTTACATTCCCCGAGATAACAATAAAAATGATTAAAAAAAAAAATATGAAAGGAACAGTTTAAAAGTAAGATTAAAAAAGCAAAAAAATAATAAAGAAAAAAAAAAAAAAAAAAAACCACCCCTGTCGCCCCCTGCTCTCGCGCTAAGGCGAACGCAAGCGGCGGTCTGTCGTCAAACGTAAACAGCAATTGCACCATGCATGTGAGGTATCACCGCGAAGGCCAGATCGAGTGCAGTAATTTTTCCAGTAGACCTCCTCTGTAAATCTAAAGTGGTAACCTGTAAAGGCTTTTGAAGGCTTTTAAACATGTATTTATTTTGTTGCCACTGCACGTTTGTACGCAATTTTAAAGCATGTCATGTTTGGTATCCATGTACTCGGCCTAAGATCATCTTTTTTATTTCATCAAACATTTGGGCAATATAGCGTGTTTTAGTGCATTAAAATTAAAAAAAGTGTGTTTTTTCCCCAAAAAATGCGTTTGAAAAATCGCTGCGCAATTACTGTGTGAAAAAAAAAAATGAAACACCCACCATTTTAATCTGTAGGGCATTTGCTTTAAAAAAATATATAATGTTTGGGGGTTCAAAGTAATTTTTTTGCAAAAAAAAAAAACTTTTTCATGTAAACAATAAGTGTCAGAAAGGGCTTTGTCTTCAAGTGGTTAGAAGAGTGGGTGATGTGTGACATAAGCTTCTAAATGTTGTGCATAAAATGCCAGGACAGTTCAAAACCCCCCCAAATGACCCCATTTTGGAAAGTAGACACCCCAAGCTATTTGCTGAGAGGCATGTCGAGTCCATGGAATATTTTATATTGCGACACAAGTTGCGGGAAAGAGACAAATTTTTTTTTTTTTTTTTTTTTTTGCACAAAGTTGTCACTAAATGATATATTGCTCAAACATGCCATGGAAATATGTGAAATTACACCCCAAAATACATTCTGCTGCTTCTCCTGAGTACGGGGATACCACATGTGTGAGACTTTTTGGGAGCCTAGCCGCGTACGGGACCCCGAAAACCAAGCACCGCCTTCAGGCTTTCTAAGGGCGTGAATTTTTGATTTCACTCTTCACTGCCTATCACAGTTTCGGAGGCCATGGAATGCCCAGGTGGCACAAAACCCCCCCAAATGACCCCATTTTGGAAAGTAGACACCCCAAGCTATTTGCTGAGAGGTATAGTGAGTATTTTGCAGACCTCACTTTTTGTCACAAAGTTTTGAAAATTGAAAAAAGAAAAAAAAAATGTTTTTTCTTGTCTTTCTTCATTTTCAAAAACAAATGAGAGCTGCAAAATACTCACCATGCCTTTCAGCAAATAGCTTGGGGTGTCTACTTTCCAAAATGGGGTCATTTGGGGGGGTTTTGTGCCACCTGGGCATTCCATGGCCTCCGAAACTGTGATAGGCAGTAAAGAGTGAAATCAAAAATTTTCACCCTTAGAAATCCTGAAGGCAGTGATTGGTTTTCGGGGTCCAGTACGCGGCTAGGCTCCCAAAAAGTCCCACACATGTGGTATCCCCATACTCAGGAGAAGCAGCTAAATGTATTTTGGGGTGCAATTCCACATATGCCCATGGCCTGTGTGAGCAATATATCATTTAGTGACAACTTTATGAAAAAAAAAAAAAAAAAAAGTGTCACTTTCCCGCAACTTGTGTCAAAATATAAAATATTCCATGGACTCAATATGCCTCTCAGCAAATAGCTTGGGGTGTCTACTTTCCAAAATGGGGTCATTTTGGGGGGTTTTGTACCACCTGGGCATTCCATGGCCTCCGAAACTGTGATAGGCAGTGAAGAGTGAAAGCAAAAATTTACACCCTTATGCCGCGTACACACGGTCGTACTTTTCGTCTACAAAAGTCCAACAGACGCTGATGGACTAAAGCTGGCTGGTAATCCGATCGTGTGTGGGCTTCTCCGGACTTTCAACCGACTTTTTTAGCCTCAAATACGACGTACTTTAGATTTGAAACATGCTTCAAAACTTTTACTTCGTACCTACGACGGACCCCGAAATCCGCTCGTCTGTGTGCTAGTCCGACGGACAAAAAGCCACGCTAGGGCACCTATTGGCTACTGGCTATGAACTTCCTTATTTTAGTCCGGTGTACGTCATCACGTACGAATCCGACCGACTTTTGTGTGGTCGTGTGTAGGCAAGTCCGGTCGTTAGAAAGTAGGCCGCAAGTCCGCGGCAAGTCCACCGAAAGTCTGCCGGAAGTCTGTCCGACAGGCTGTCCGACTTTTGTAGACGAAAAGTACGACCGTGTGTACGCGGCATTAGAAATCCTGAAGGCGGTGATTGGTTTTCGGGGCCCCGTACGCGGCTAGGCTCCCAAAAAGTCCCACACATGTGGTATCCCCATACTCAGGAGAAGCAGCTAAATGTATTTTGGGGTGCAATTCCACATAGGCCCATGGCCTGTGTGAGCAATATATCATTTAGTGACGACTTTTTGTAAATATTTTTTTTTTTTTTTTTTTTTGTCATTTTTCAATCACTTGGGACAAAAAAAATAAATATTCAATGGGTTCAACATGCCTCTCAGCAATTTCCTTGGGGTGTCTACTTTCCAAAATGGGGTCATTTGGGGGGTTTTGTACTGCCCTGCCATTTTAGCACCTCAAGAAATGACATAGGCAGTCATAAACTAAAAGCTGTGTAAATTCCAGAAAATGTACCCTAGTTTGTAGACGCTATAACTTTTGCGCAAACCAATAAATATACGCTTATTGACATTTTTTTTACCAAAGACATGTGGCCGAATACATTTTGGCCTAAATGTATGACTAAAATTTAGTTTATTGGATTTTTTTTATAACAAAAAGTAGAAAATATCATTTTTTTTCAAAATTTTCGGTCTTTTTCCGTTTATAGCGCAAAAAATAAAAACCGCAGAGGTGATCAAATACCATCAAAAGAAAGCTCTATTTGTGGGAAGAAAAGGACGCAAATTTCGTTTGGGTACAGCATTGCATGACCGCGCAATTAGCAGTTAAAGCGACGCAGTGCCAAATTGGAAAAAGACCTCTGGTCCTTAGGCAGCATAATGGTCCGGGGCTCAAGTGGTTAAGCATGGTATTCTGAAAAATGTACTTGTGTTTTCTATTGCTCTAAATGTTTTAATGGTATGTTTTCTTTTTCATACATCATGGGACACAGAGTCAGGCTAATATTCATTATCTACTGGTTATACTCTTCAGGTGAATAGACACTGGTAGACCAAAGGTCTTCAGACAGGAAGTGATCCCCTATTTAACCCCTCCCACACAAGAAGCACTTCAGTTTTTTTACCAGTGTCTGCAAGGTGTATGGCACAGTTTGTTTGAGCTCTCTGAGCTCCAGGTCTCTAGTCCCACAAACGGTTCTTAAATGAATCAAGGTATTGACCGATCGGATCCATTTGACACAGGCTTTATATGGTTAGATAAATGGTACCCCTCGCAAAGAATACTCAAGATCCTGCGAGGTTTTGCCTGTAATGCGGCCTCTGGGCGCTGGACCCTGCAAAGTGAAATCCTGGACACTACAGCGCTAATGCCGCGTACACACGGTCTGACTTTTCAGCTACAAAAGTCCGACAGCCTGTCCGACAGACTTTCGACGGACTTTTGGCGGACTTTCGACGGACTTGCGGCGGACTTTCTAACGAACAGACTTGCCTACACACGATCACACAAAAGTCCGTCAAATTCTTACGTGATGACGTACACCGGACTAAAATAAGGAAGTTCATAGCCAGTAGCCAATAGCTGCCCTAGCGTGGGTTTTTGTCCGTCGGACTAGCATACAGACGAGCGGATTTTTCGACCGGCTTCGAGTCCGTCGGAAAGATTTGAAGCATGTTTCAAATCTAAAGTACGTCGGATTTGAGGCTAAAAAAGTCAGTTGAAAGTCCGGAGAAGCCCACACACGATCGGATTACCAGCCAGCTTTAGTCCGTCAGCGTCCGTTGGACTTTTGTAGACGAAAAGTCCGACCGTGTGTACGCGGCATTAGGCATTCCTGCAGGGTGCTGTACAGGTCCAAGGGAGTGGACCCTAAACATGAAAAGGGTACCCAGTCCCTGAAGGTCCTCAAGTGACAGGAACCCACCGTGAAGGGTGAAGATTTGGCTCTTAGTTTCTAAGATGCCCTGCGCCTGGACGGGTAATTATTGTGGGGTGTCCAAGTAATTGTAACAATCAGTCAAGCTAGCTAGAGGCTGGACACCTGTGTGTGGTGACCAGACGGGGGAGTTTTGGGCTAGCTGTAGGTGTTTGTAAAGTGTACCTTTTTTTTTTTTCTTCATGTGTCTGGCTGTTATTTTCCTGTATGATGGCGCACGACGGTGCGCCATTTCGCCTTGGTTCACCAGGACGCACGTACGTTCGCAAGAGTGCCGCTATGCTCAGTTAGCAGTTTGTTTGTTTGGTGGCCATGGCACACACGGGCTTTGCTGCACATGTGCAGTGGACTTTTATCTGGACACACGAGGATTTGCGAGATACGCGCATACAGCCACGCCTGTTCGCCAGGACCACGCACGCACCGAACGTTCCGGCGCACACCCAGCTTATTTAAGCTGTGTAGGCCAAGCATGCGGTGCTTCCAAAAGACAGCTGTGGGACACTTGCAGTGGTTCATTTTTCCTTACCCGGGTCACGTGAGTGACCAAGTGTTGCTTGGCAGGCTAAAGGTGCTTAGGAGGATTGTTACATAGGGGCTTGGGAGCCCTATTAAAGGATCTCCCTTCTGAGGTGTTTTAATACTACACACAAGTACTCTCTTTTTGTGGCTGGTAAATGTCTTCAAAAAAGAGGAGTGGGACTAACACTACAGGGAAGGGTGCACCAATGTCATCAGTAGCTCCTGACAAACCTAGTCATATCCCTAGTGTTGTCTCCCCTGAAAGACCAGAGGCTTCCGGGCAGTCTGAGCCGCTGCGCCTATCTGGTATTGTGCCTACAGTCAACACTACTGCTTCACCCTTTATCACTAAGAATGAACTGTCCTTAGCCCTAGCCGGGTTAGAGCACAGGATTGCTGGCATGATTGCATCCATCCCGCAGGGTAGCAGGAACCGTGACAGATCCCCCTCCCCGGAGCTTCCTAGTCTGGAGCAGGAATGAGTTGAGGATGGGGAAGAGCTTAAAGCTCAGGACTCTGTGGAGAGCCCGACAGATGAGTCTGCTTCCGAGCAATCTGGACAAGAAGATATCCAGTTGATATCTGCCTCTCAGTCGCAGAGGCTTTTGATCCTGACTCTGACCAAAATGGTTTGTTCTGCTTTTAAGTTGCCTCTTGCAGAGGTAACTGAGCCCCCTGGACCTCTTTGGGATCCCTGAGGCCTCTTCAGGCCGCACAGGCTTTCCCTCTACACCCCCTGTTGAAACAGGTGGTGTATGCTGATTGGGAACATCCTGACAGGATTTTTGTTCCTCATAAGAGGCTTTCCCTTTTATATCCCATGGATGAAGTTCATTAAAAAATGGAGCATGCCAGTAGTAGATGCAGCAGTCTCTTTCTTAACTGCTTGCCGACCGGCTCACGCCGATATACCTCAGCAGAAGGGCACGTACAGGCATATTAACGTACCTGTACGTTGCCCTTTAAGAAGCGGTGTGCGAGCGCGTGCGCCGCATGCTCTGTGAGTGTGATCGCGGGTTCCGCGGACTCGATGTCCGCGGGGATACCCGCAATCGTCTCACGGAGAGGAAGAACGGGGAAACGCTGATGTAAACAAGCATTTCCCCATTCTGCCTAGTGACACTGTTTGCAGCTCCTTGTAATCGGGAATGGTGATCAGTGTCGTCTCACACATAGCCCAGCCCCCACAGTTAGAATCACTTCCTAGGACACACTTAACCCCTTCACTACCCCCTAGTGGTTAACCCCTTCACTGCCAGTCACATTTACACAGTAATCGATGCATTTTTAATCGCACTGATCGCTGTATAAATGTGAATGGTCCCAAAATAGCGCCAAAAGTTTCCGATCTGTCCGCCATAATATTGCAGTCATGATAAAAATCGCTGATCGCCGCCATTACTAGTAAAAAAAAAAAAAATTAATAAAAATGCTATAAAACTATCCCCTATTTTGTAGACGCTATAACGTTTGCGCAAACCAATCAATAAACGCTTATTGCAATTTTTTTTTTTTTACCAAAAATATGTAGAAGAATACGTATCAGCCTAAACTGAGGGAAAAAAAATTAGATATTTTTTGGGGATATTTATTATAGCAAAAATTAAAAAATAATGCGGTTTTTTTTTCAAAATTGTCACTATTTTTTGTTTATAGCGCAAAAAATAACCACAGAGGTAATCAAATACCACCAAAAGAAAGCACTATTTATGGGGAAAAAAGGACGTCAATTTTGTTTGGGAGCAACGTCGCATGACTGCGCAATTGTCAGTTAAAGCGACGCAGTGCCGAATCGCCAAACGTACTCTGGTCTTTGGCCAGCAAAATGGTTCGGGGCCTAAGTGGTTAAACAAGAACTTAACTTGTCCGGTAGATAACGCACAGGGTTTGAAAGACCCTGTTGACAAGAAATTGGAGTCATTATTAAAGGCTTCCTTTTTTTTGGCCATTTCAGCTATTCAGCCAGCTGTTGCAGCAATTGGTATCTGCCAGTCCGTAAAGGATCAGGTCAAACGGCCTGATAGGCCTATCCAGGAGGATGATCTGCCTGAAAGTAAGACAGATATAGGATTTTTTCGTCATACTTACCTGTAAAATCCTTTTCTTTGAGTACATCATGGGACACAGAGATCCCTCCCCTCTTTTTTTGAGGATTCAGTGCTTGCTACAAAACTGAAGTGCTTCCTGTGTGGGAGGGGTTATATAGGGGATCACTTCCTGTCTGAAGACCTTTGGTCTACCAGTGTCCATTCACCTGGAGATAGAGTATAACCAGTAGGTAATGAATATTAGCCTGACTCTGTGTCCCATGATGTACTCAAAGAAAAGGATTTTACAGGTAAGTATGATGAAAAAATCAAATTTTTAGGACTTACACCAAAATGTAAAATTAGATACATGGGTTTTATTTAAGTTGCGTAAATCTTGTGTCAAAACATTTATTGATGGAGCCCTAAGTGAAGAAATAATACATTTTTATCATGTTATTTTTTTTAAATACTGTAAACAAAATTGTGGAACGCCATTTTTCCACTGTCGGGGAAAAAGTAATCGCTCCGTAGGGTAATCTGCCAAACTAAGGTGATAATCAGGTGCATCTGTTTGGACACAGTTAGGCCTCATTGCAGCCATTCTGGGTCACTATGGGCCTCACATAGTTTGACCCTTTA
Organism: Lithobates septentrionalis; assembly: GCA_037952835.1. Lineage (NCBI taxonomy): Eukaryota > Metazoa > Chordata > Amphibia > Anura > Ranidae > Lithobates > Lithobates septentrionalis. The sequence goes on along the minus strand of JBBDGP010000859.1, from coordinate 2,341,005 downwards.
CCTCAAAGTCAAGCTTCTAGCACTAAGATTCAACAAACGTGTAACAATGCAATCTAAGAAATTTCCTGAAGTGGTTAGAATAGGGTAGATGAGGTTTGTTGGTTTGCAGATCGCTGCAAAGCCATGTCTGGGACTTCACAAAACTATAGAGAGGGCCAGGTCCTTCATCCAGACCAGCCCACTTTAATGTTGCAAACACTCACAAAAACAGTATATAAACTATATGCAATTGCGCAAAAAAAACATAAGTAGCATAACATAAGGAGTCCTCACTCACCTCTTTTATTATTTCACTTATTCTCCTCTGTATTTTTTTCCTCCTTCTCACATCACTGTGTGAAGTGGAGCGCTAACATCATGCAGGAACATTGCTAGAGCCTCATTGGCTGAAATTTCAGAAACTGGCATTGCTGCACAGCCACAGGCTGCCTTTCAGCAATGCAGCGGCGCTGAGGCTGAGCCGGGTTGCACACTATGAAGTGAGGTGATGGGCAGCGTGGATGACAGGTCTCTACCATATCAGCCGCCCATTGCATGGGTTGAATTTTGGCTTCCATGATAAACCATCAATAAAAATAACATAATACCAATAGTAATTTAAGTTAGCAGTAGTGAACTAGCCTTGGAATGTTTTATTACCTTAGGACCCAGACAACTTGCCCGGAAAGAGCCACAAACTGCAATGAGCTGAGCTTAGTTTGGTTATACAAGAATACGTTGACATCAAAGTCAATGCAATCGCTTTCATTACTCTTTATTTCTTAGTTTTCTCAGTATGGTTTGGGTATTAAACCCCCAAACAAATATATATTTTCTGAAAGAAGAAGCCCTGTAGAAAAAAATTGTGGCAATTGTAATCTATGTTGCATGGTATACGTGCAATAGTTTATCAAATGCATATTTTGATGGAAAAAAATACACTAAAATGACATTTATTGCACAAAAACACCATATAATATTTAATGGAGTAATTATTTTAAAAAAGGTGAAAAAAAAGATCTATAGCCCGGAGTGGGGGAGTGCAGGGGATTAAGCTGTTTAGGAGAATGAAGGTCTGCTTTAAGTTGAGTAGTACAAGGCCAGGATGCTATACTGATTATTATGGCTTGTAGAGGTTCTTTATATATGACACAATATCTCCCTTTTTTTACTTTTTCTGCAGATTTATCGGGCTGTTGTTTGAATGCTTATCCAACTGGTCTGTACTTGGCCACAAGTTCAGTTTCTGATAAGATCACCTCCATCTCTTTGGCTAATAATGAGTTAAAGGGTATGACAAAGAAATTCTTTACTACTTATCAAAACATAGAAGGTAAGCGAAATTTCATTTAGTTCTGAAATTGTTATTTTTCAAATAAAAACAAAACACAAACCAAAAGCAAATAAAGTGTAGTTGCCACCTCCATCTTTTTTTGCAAACTGTATATCTGCATAAATCTGTGGTTGTCATTTTCCCATCATATTTGTGTTGGATCAGAGTATTTTAGGTTTCTTATTTACCATAACCGTGCTAAATATAAGAAGCATTTAAAGGATAAGTTCACCTTTCTTTGCATGTTACATGTTACATCCATGCTTAGGGTTTAACATGCAGCAAGGTTGCATATACATGAGCCAAGGAATCAACTTACATTTGTTTTCTTCCAGGAATCCTCATGTGTCATTTTGTTTCTTTTTAAAAGTACCGCTTCCACACGTCCCTATGCCCCAGACATCCACGTCACTGCTCTCCGCTGTCTGCCCAATCCTAGAACCACATTTCAAATCTGCCACCTCAGGAGATGAGTTCCTCAGGGCGCGCCACCTTCCCCCCAGGGTGCGATCAGAAAGGCTCTAAGCTCATACTGAGCCAGCTTCCTGACGTCCCTCCCAACCCCACAAAGTGTCAGACTCGCATCAAAGTGAAAACAGACTGGAGAAGTGGTTCTCCAGTCTGTGTCTCAATGGTACGGGCTGGTACTGGAGGAAATGTATTTTGTTCCTGAGCCCAAGTACAGTGAAAGCACACATTCATAAATTTATAGTTAATATATTTGTGCGCTGCTACCCTGTTTGCCCGAAAATAAGACCTAGTGTGATTGTCGGTGATGGCTGCAATATAAGCCCTACCCCCCAAATAAGCCCTACCCTTTTTCTGCGAAAATAAGCCCTACCCTGAAAATAAGACCTACAAGGGCTTATTTGGGGGATAGGGCTTATATTGCAGCCATCACCGACAATCACGCTAGGTCTTATTTTCGGGGAAACAGGGTATGTGAACGATTTAAGCTCCACTTAATTTAGCAGTGAACAGCTGCAACCATTAATAAGTGATCTCAAACACTAAAATAAAATCTCAATAGTGTATTGCGCTTATTCAAAATTGTGTATAAACCTAATGATACCAAACCAATATGAAAATATTAAATAAGAATATATAGTCCACAAAAAGTTAATATACAGTATCTCACAAAAGTGAGTACACCCCTCACATTTTTGTAAATATTTTTATTATATCTTTTCATGTGACAACACTGAAGAAATTACATTTTGCTACAATCTAAAGTAGTGAGTGTACAGCTTGTATAACAGTGTAAATTTTGCTGTCCCCTCAAACCAACTCAACACACAGCCATTAATGTCTAAACCACTGGCAACAAAAGTGAGTACACCCCTAAGTGAAAATGTCCAAATTGGGCCCAATTAGCCATTTTCCCTCCCCGGTGTCATGTGACTTGTTAGTGTTACAGGGTCTCAGGTGTGAATGGGGAGAAGGTGTGTTAAATTTGGTGTTATCGCTCTCACACTCTCATACTGGTCACTGGAAGTTCAACATGGCACCTCATGGCAAAGAACTCTCTGTGGATCTGAAAAAAATAATTGTTGCTCTACATAAAGATGGCCTAGGCTATAAGAAGATTGCCAAGGCCCTGAAACTGAGCTACAGCACGGTGGCCAAGACCATACAGCAGTTTAAAAGAACACGTTTCATTCAGAACAGGCTTCACCATGGTCGACCAAAGAAGTTGAGTGCACGTCCTCAGCGTCATATCTGGTATGAATTTGGAGGGGGACCCCATGTAATTTTTAAATAAAAATTTGGCTTGGGGTTCCCCTTAAAATCTGTACCAGACCCGGAGGGCCAGGAATCTTTCGGGGGGGGGGGGGGGGGGGAAGCCCATGCTGCTTTTTTATTAAATGTAATATCGGCAGTTCTTTTGTTTTATATTCTGCTGTCAGCAGAACCCCACAGACAGCAGATGAGTCATCTGTTGTTAAGGACGCGGTGGCCGTCTGCTCCTTAACAACCATGGTATTTACTGGTTGTTAAGGGCAACCAGTAAATATCATATTTGATCAAGTCCCTATTTGTCCATTGATGTCATTCACCAGCGAACACACATGCGATCACAACGCTTCCCTTGGAAGTGAGCTCTTGTGACTGACCGTATAAAGCAGGGGGCATGATCTAGCGAGTCACATCATTGACCAAATAGAGACATGTGTTTTATTGATCAATGATGCCACTCATCAGACAACGTCCCCAGTCAGATGAAAGAAACAGAGAGTGCAGGGATGTCAGCAGTTGTTACCTTAAAGTGGTTGTAAAGGCAGAAGGTCGACACATGAATATGCTTTGATCTAAACCATTCCATTGTCAGTAGAGGGGATGGGTGTGTGCTGTTGCTGCTGAGGTGGGGGAGGAGCACGATCGTGGGGCCGGACTGAGCGGATGAGGGAGGCTCCAGGGGGACAAGCTGCAGTCAGCGGCGTGAGAGGCCAGGACATGTGGCAGAGGTGAAAGCCCACTGCACCCCCAGAACACCACCAGGATAGCAGATGCTCGAATTGGCAGCCGGCTTGATGTTGGAGGAGGAGGAGAGACGACAGCCTTCAGCACAGGAGAGAACACGGAGCGACACACCTGGAGGACCCCCTCTTGCACCCCCCCTTGAGACATGGAAGGAACATACAGCGGGAGAGGTGAGCAGACAGTTATGAGCTTTGTTGCGATCAACCTATGCACTGCTAACTGAACATGAAACCTTGTTGAAGAGTGAAATTGTACATTTGCATTCACATTTGAAAAACCTAATTGACTGAGAAGCCTGGCAAGTGTATTCCCCTGCCTACACCTGTGTGATCCTCTAATAGGGAATACATATAAGGGAGCAAATGGATTATTGGATTGTGTGCAGCAAGCATTACCTTTATATATGCTATACATGTAATCTAATCGTGCTATGGTAATGAATTAGGAAACCCTGTTGAATGTGAAAAAACTGCATCCTCAACTGCAGTACCCTGCTGGCTGTGAAAACCTTGTTTGTACATTTCTTTACCTGCTCTAGTGCGACCCCCTAAGGCCCCTTTCACACTTATACGACTTGTCCCACGATTTTGTACTGCAAAATCGTATGACAAGTCATTCTCCATGATTTTCAATGACTACCATTTATATTGGCACGACTTTAAGTCGTGCCGACTTGAAAGTAGTCCCTGCACTACTTTGGTCCAACTTCTATGCGAGTTGTACTCCATAGACCTCAATGTTAAACCCTGAAGTAGAATGCAAGTCGTGCCTGAATAATATAGACACGACTTCAGTACGACTTTGTAAGCACAAGCCTGGCTCGCTGATCGGGAAAGGAAAACTTTTTTTTCCTTTCCCGATGAGCGACAGGCAGTGCTGACAGCTGTCTGGTATGAATCCAGGGGGGGAACTCCACGCCAAGTTTTAAATGAAAAAACCGGCGTGGGTTCCCCCCCAGGGGCATACCAGGCCCTTAGGTCTGGTATGGATCTAAGGGGAACCCCCTACGCCGAAAAATCGGCGTGGGGTCCCCCCCAAAATCCATACCAGACCCTTATCTGAGCACGCAGCCCGGCCGGTCAGGAATGGGGGTACCTGGACCGTACCAGGCCGCATGCCCTCAACATGGGGGGGTGGGTGCTTTAGGGCATGGGGGGCACCCTGCCGGGCCCCCCCACCCCAAAGCACCTTGTCCCCATGTTGATGAGGACAAGGGCCTCTTCCCGACAACCCTGGCCGTTGGTTGTCGGGGTCTGCGGGCGGGGGGCTTATCGGAATCCGGGATCCCCCTTTAATAAGTGAGCCCCCAGATCCCGGCCCCCCACCCTATGTGAATGAGTATGGGGTACATGGTACCCCTACCCATTCACCTAGGGAAAAAAGCGTCAATAAAAAACACAGTACACAGGTATTTAAAATAATTTATTAGGCAGCTCCGGGATCTTCTTCCGACTTCGGGGGTCCTCTTCCGACTTCGGGGGTCTCTCCGGCGTCTCCTCCCGGTGTCCTGATCTTCTGTCGGCTCCTCCGCTTTCTTCTGCAGCTCAATTGCTAGCGGTGGTCCGGACTTCTGCCTTCTGCCTTCTTCTTTTCTTCCAGAGATGTTGACACGACGCTCTCTCCAGCTGGAATGGTCTCTGAACGCTCCGCAACGGACTTATATAAGAGGTGACCCCGCCCCCTTATGCCGTCACAGTCCCTGGGCATGCTGGGACTGTGACGTTTTAGGAGGCGTGGTCACCGGGTGATGGCCACGCCCCTTATGACGGCACAGTCCCAGCATGCCCCAGGACAGTGACCTCATAAGGGGGCGGGGTCACCGCCTATATAAGTCCGTTGCGGAGCGTTCAGAGACCATTCCAGCTGGAGAGAGCGTCGTGTCAACATCTCTGGAAGAAAAGAAGAAGGCAGAAGGCAGAAGTCCGGACCACCGCTAGCAATTGAGCTGCAGAAGAAAGCGGAGGAGCCGGCAGAAGATCAGGACACCGGGAGGAGACGCCAGAGAGACCCCTGAAGTCGGAAGAGGACCCCCAAAGTCGGAAGAAGATCCCGGAGCTGCCTAATAAATTATTTTAAATACCTGTGTACTGTGTTTTTTATTGATGCTTTTTTCCCTAGGTGAATGGGTAGGGGTACCATGTACCCCATACTCATTCACATAGGGTGGGGGGCCGGGATCTGGGGGCTCACTTATTAAAGGGGGCTCCCGGATTCCGATAAGCCCCCCGCCCGCAGACCCCGACAACCAACGGCCAGGGTTGTCGGGAAGAGGCCCTTGTCCTCATCAACATGGGGACAAGGTGCTTTGGGGTGGGGGGGCCGGCAGGGTGCCCCCCATGCCCTAAAGCACCCACCCCCCATGTTGAGGGCATGCGGCCTGGTACGGTCCAGGAGGGGGGGGGCGCTCGCTCGTCCCCACCCCCATTCCTGACCGGCCGGGCTGCGTGCTCGGATAAGGGTCTGGTATGGATTTTGGGGGGACCCCCTCACCGATTTTTCGGCGTAGGGGGTTCCCCTTAAAATCCATACCAGACCTAAGGGCCTGGTATGCCCCTGGGGGGGAACCCACGCCAGTTTTTTTATTTAAAACTTGGCGTGGAGTTCCCCCTTATGATTCATACCAACTACTGTATGTTTTCATTTGTTAATGCCAAAAACGTGGCAAAGTCGTACAAAGTAGTACTGCTCCCAAATCGTGGTAAAATCGCGGTAAAATCGCGGCAAAATCGGGGCCGTAAAATCGCACGACTTTGAAGTCGTATAAGTGTGAAAGGGGCCTAAATAAGAGAGGTGAGCAAACTGATGAACGGACTGTGAGCAGGTGGTTTTATTTTCACACGGGTTTTAGCAAGAAATCTATCTATGCCATGGCAAGCAGACTGTGAAACTGCTGAAGGTGAAATCTATGTACTTGCACTTTGTAAACCTGATTAAATGTGAAAATCCGGTACATATATATCCCCCTGCCTGTTCCAGTGTGATCCCCTAATGGAAGTACCTAGAGGGGAACAGGCAAATGGACTGTGAAAAGCAAGAATTATTATTATTATTTTTTTTTTGTATAAGCAATTTGCTGACGAGAGGGTAATTGATGATGAAATTTTGTTGAAAGTGAAAATCCTGCACCCTGAACTTACTTTCACAAACCCTGCTAACGGTAAAAAACTTACATGTACCCCCTGTCATCTGTTACAGTGCAACCCCCAGATAGGAAATAACTATAAGGGAGAGGTGAGCAAACTTAGAATTTCTCTGGCAATTCTGAAGAAAGTAAAAAGCCAAGGGGGATTAAATGTACCTGACTTTCAAAAATATTACGAGGCTGTTCTGTTAACACGCGTGGTGGAATGGGCTAAATCAAACCATGAGAAAAGGTGGGTTAATATAGAACACATAATGGCTAATACATATTTAGGAAGGGATATATGGATGCCACCACATAATAGGACATTGGGAGAAAATACACATACATTGACACAAATGGTATTAAAAATTTGGGATATACTACACAAGAAAAATAAATGAAAATATAACTCACCATTGATGGCACTAAAGGAAAATAATTTATTTGCACCGGGGAAAAGTTTGATAGGGGGGAACTGGATTAAAAAAGAAAACGCACAACTACATGATATAATACAAGGGGGATACATTTGCACTTTACAAGAATTAAAAATAAAAAAAAATATACTGGAGATTAATGAATGGAGGTATTTTCAGCTTAAATGAAAAACAATAAAGTGTAGCGCTATAACAAAAACTAAAGATCTACATAGATAGATGTAGAATCACAATGGTGAGAGTGATACCTGAAATTACTAGGTGTGTGAACAGCCTCTATAAGGTATATGACCCTAAGCAGAGGATGGATGTATTCAGAAAATTTCCAACCGGGTTAATGTCATTAAACCGTGTAAATGTGTCTCACTGAATGTGACATCAAACAAGGCAAAAAATAAAGTGAAAAAAATTTTGGAAAAAAATTAACCAAAGTATGATGGGTGGTCTGAGAGATTACATTAGCATGGTAATACAGACATAAAAAAGCAAAAGCAGTGTCACATGTCTATCATGACAGAAATGCACCAAAGATCTAACCCTACCGCTTTGACGGTACAAGCCTATATGACTCACCGCCAACGGTCTGTGAGTCCAACATCTTTGGTAAGGGCATTACATTTCTCTCTGCTGAAGTGTGTGTTTTAAGAAGATCTGGCTTTGTATGTCGGTATGCCTTACACCTCAGGGTGAAAAGTATCTACACAAGTTTTGAGCATCCTGCATTCCCAAGAATCGCCACTTTATATAGACTTGTACAATCCCAAATGTGTTCACATGCTATATTATTTTTAGTCAATATTTTATATTTTTTTGCTCACAATCTTTGGTGCATTTCTGTCATGATAGACATGTGACACTGCTTTTGCTTTTTTATGTCTGTATCACCATGCTAATGTAATCTCACAGACCACCCATCATACTTTGGTTAATTTTTTTCCAAAATTTTTTTCACTTTATTTTTAGCCTTGTTTGATGTCACATTCAGTGAGACACATTTACATGGTTTAATGACACTAACCTGGTTGGAAATTTTCTGAATATATCCATCCTCTGCTTAGGGTCATATACCTTATAGAGACTGTTCACACACCTGGTAATTTCAGGTATCACTCTCACCATTGTGATTCTACATCTATCTATGTAAATCTTTAGTTTTTGTTATAGTGCTACACTTTATTGTTATTTATTTACTTCTCACAATTAGTCTTATTGTAGTGTTGGCTGCTCCTTTATCTAGAGTTGGCGCGGCAGTTTCCTCCAGTTATTTACATTTTCAGCTTAAACACTTCATAGCAGCACTTCCTCACCCAATAAGAGAAGGAGAAGCACTTACAGTGATAGAGCGATTATGTACCATTGAAAAAACAAGTGAGAATATATCTAGGATATATAAATCCTTGATAGAAGGGGAAGATCTGGAAATTCCAACATTTATAAAAAATTGAGAGAGGGAAATTGGGGAAACGAGGAAGGAATCAAAAAGTAGAAAAAATTCTGAAACTGGTACATGGATCATCAGTAAATAATGGGATGGTGGAAATGAATTATAAATGCGTAACCCGTGGTATAGAACACCAGAAATACTAGGGAAATATCAAATAGGACAAACAACGGAGTGTTGGCGGGGCTGTAAACAAACGGGAACCATGGCCCATATATGGTGGGGGTGCCCTAAAATTAGAACGTACTGGAAGGAAATACTGAGTTATATCAAGGAAATTACTAATATAGATATACCCGAGGAACCACGGACATGTCTATTTCATGGGGTAGATATCCCGACAAAAGAATATAGAAACTCAATGATAGTACATACGATGAATGCTGCAAAAAGCTTAATACCAAGGAAATGGAAGGAAGTAGAGAGTCCAAAAATTAGAGAGTGGTTTGATAAAATAGAAGAGATATATAACATGGAATTTCTAAGACAGAGCCATGAGGATACTAGAGAGGAACTCATTAAGAGATAGGAAAAGTGGAAAAAGTTTAAATTAACAAAGAAATACAGTGAGATTAAGATTACCTAGAGAAGAGGAGAAAGAAGGGTCTGAGAATGGGGTGGGGGGGGGGGGGTAAGGGTAGATAAAGGTATAGAAACAAAATTTATTAATGTATATCCCTATTGAGTAGGGAAAATGTTTTTACCTTCTTATGTATAATAAATTTTGATAAAATAAAGAATAAAAAAAAAAGAAAAGTAAAGTAGATGGTTGTTTATTTTAATGCATTTCATGCATTAAGATAAAAAGCCTTTTGTGTGCAGCAGCCCCCTATTATGTCCCCTGTTTACATCACAGAGTGACCTCGCCCTCAGCTATATAACAGCTGTCATCGAGAAGAAGCGTCACTCGGCGGGAGCCTCCCATGGAGGTGGAGCTGTTGCGGGTTTTTTTTTTCTTTTTTCGGCTCGTCGGGCGGCGTGAGAAGGACCTACATCGTGGGACGTTTTTATTTTTTTATCTTTTAATAAAAGACTTGTGTCTAAGTGTCTCCTGTCTTTTTTACTATTTTTGACACTTTTTTTGTGAAATGGTAGGGGTACAATGTGCCTGTTACCAATTCACATAGAGGGGGCTGGGATCTGGGGGTCCCCTTGTTAAGCCCCCCGCCCGCATACCCCCACAACCACCGGACAAGGCCCTTGTCCCTTGTCCCCATCAACATGAGACCCGACAATACATTACAGCCACGATCAGTTTTAAATGACTTTTTTCCTTTAGAAATGTCATTTTGCTGTGGTATTGTTCTAAACGCGGGAAAACTGCGCCACTCTCCAGGCATACTATAGACACCCCCCCCCCCCCCCCCAGGCATGATAATTAAAGGAATATTTCATTTTTATGCATTGATAAAGGAATTTTTTTTTTTTTTTGCATTGATACATGGGGCAGGACCCGGGTCCCCAAACACTTTTTATGACAATAACTTGCATATAAGCCTTTAAAATGAGCACTTTTGGTTTTTCATGTTAGTGCCCAAAAGACTTTCAATGGTGTTCCGCGGCTTTAGAATTTTCGAGCCGGATAACATAGAACAAGGTAACGAGAAGATAACAAGGTAACACTAATTGGGAAACATCCTTATAAAATCAAAGACTAATTTATTTAAAAACTACTCACATATTTCCAGATTAAACAGGCATTCAATTGTACATTCGTCCTCAGCCCAACGGGCATGCTGACGTCACCGATATTTCCTCCGCCCGGAGTGATATGTATGTGATTTTTTTAATTTTTTTTTATTTTTAATACATTTGCAAAGATTTCAAACAAACTTCTTTCACGTGATCATTATGGGGTATTGTTCATACAATTTTGAGGAAAATCTTTTTACCTGACATAGATATGGGTTATTATTAATCACATGCTGTATAACCCCTTTTCATATTTACAATAATAGGTGAGTGAATAATTTTTGCATAGCTAAACAGCCTTTTGTAGCTATAGTGCCTTGAATACAAATGTATTGTAGTATTCATACCCCTTGACATTTTCCACATTTTGTCATGTTATAACAAAAACGTTAATGTATTTTATTTGGATTTCATGTGATAGACCAACACAAAGTGGCACATAATTGTGAAGTGGAAGGAAAATGATAAATGGTTTTCAAAATGATTTACAAATAAATATCTGAAAAGTGTGGCATGCATTTGTATTCAGCCCCCCTGTGTCAATACTTTGTAGAACCACCTTTCACTACAATTACAGCTGCAAGTCATTTTGGGGATGTCTCTATCAGCTTTGCAAATCTAGAGAGTGACATTTTTGCCCATTCTTTGCAAAATAGCTCAAGCTCTGTCAGATTAGATTGAGAGCGTCTGTGAACAGCAATTTTCAAGTCTTGTTACAGATTCTTAATTGGATTTAGGTCTGGACTTTGACTGGTCCATTCTAATGCCGCGTACACACGGTCGTACTTTTCGTCTACAAAAGTCCAACAGACGCTGATGGACTAAAGCTGGCTGGTAATCCGATCGTGTGTGGGCTTCTCCGGACTTTCAACTGACTTTTTTAGCCTCAAATCCGACGTACTTTAGATTTGAAACATGCTTCAAAACTTTACTTCGTAACTACGACGGACCCCGAAATCCGCTCGTCTGTGTGCTAGTCCGACGGACAAAAAGCCACGCTAGGGCACCTATTGGCTACTGGCTATGAACTTCCTTATTTTAGTCCGGTGTACGTCATCACGTACGAATCCGACCGACTTTTGTGTGGTCGTGTGTAGGCAAGTCCGTTCGTTAGAAAGTAGGCCGCAAGTCCGCCGCAAGTCCACCGAAAGTCTGCCGGAAGTCTGTCGGAAAGGCTGTCCGACTTTTGTAGACGAAAAGTACGACCGTGTGTACGCGGCATAACACATGAATATGCTTTGATCTAAACCATTCAATTGTAGCTCTGGCTGTATGTTTAGGGTCATTGTGCTGCTGGAAGGTGAACCTCCGCCCCAGTCTGAAGTCTTTTATTTATTTATTTATTTATTTCAGGTACTTATATAGCGCTGTCAATTTACGCAGCGCTTTACATATACACTGTACATTCACATCAGTCCCTACCCTCAAGGAGCTTACAATCTAAGGTCCCTAACTCACATTCATACATACTAGGGACAATTTAGACAGGATCCAATTAACCTACCAGCATGTCTTTGGAATGTGGGAGGAAACCCACGTAGGCACAGGGAGAACATGCAAACTCCAGGCAGGTAGTGTCGTGGTTGGGATTCGAACCAGTAACCCTTCTTACTGCTAGGCGAGAGTGCTACCCACTACACCACTGTGCTTTTGCAGACTCTAACAGGTTTTCTTCAAAGATTGCCTTGTATATGGCTACATCCATCTTCCCATCAATTCTGACCAGCTTCCCTGTCCCTGCTGAAGAAAAGCATCCACACAACATGTTGCTACCACCACCATGTTTCATGGTGGGGATGGTGTGTTCAGGGTGATGTGCAGTGTTAGTTTTCTGCCACACATATCCTTTTTCTTTTAGGACAAAAAGTTCAATTGACCAGAGCACCTTCTTCCATGTTTGCTATGTCCCCCACATGGTTTTTCGCAAACTGCAAACGGACTTCTTATGGCTTTCTTTCAACAATGGCTTTCTTCTTACCACTCTTCCATAAAGGCCAGATTTGTGGAGTGCGCGACTAATAGTTGTCCTGTGGACAGATTCTCCCACCTGAGCTGTGGATCTCTGCAGCTCCTCCAGAGTTACCATGGGCCTTTTGACTGCTTCTCCGATTAATGTTTTCCTTGCCTGGCCTGTCAGTTTAGGTGGACAGCCATGTCTTGGTAGATTTGCAGTTGTGTCATACTCTTTCTATTTTCGGATGGTGGATTGCACAGGGCTCTGTGAGATGTTCAAAGCTTGGATTTTTTTTTTATAACCTACCCTTGCTTTAAACTTCTCCACAACTTTATCCTTGACCTGTCTGGTGTATTTCTTGGCCTTCATGATGTTTTTTGTTCACTAAGGTTCTTTAACAAACCTCTGAGAGCTTCACAGAACAGCTGTATTTATACTGAGATTAAATTACACACAGGTGGACTCTATTTACTAATAAGGTGACTTCTGAAGGCAATTGGTTTCACTATATTTTAGTTAGGGGTATCTGAGTAAGGGGGGCTTAATACAAATGCATGCCACACTTTTCAGATATTTATTTAAAATATTTTGAAAACCATTTATAATTTTCCTTCCACTTCACAATTATGTGCCACTTTGTGTTGGTCTATCACATAAAATCTCAATAAAATACAGTTATATTTTGGTTGTAACATGACAAAACGTAGAAAATTTCAAAGGGTATAAATACTTTTTCAAGGCACTGTAGGTGGCAAATTTACATTGGTAGAAGAAGAATTGTACCAGGGCCATTAAACACGGAGATTTTGGTACAATTTTTGTGTCCCCTTTTGCAACTTTTTATATCACTACAACCAAACCATGTTGCGATGAAGATGTTTTATCATTAACCACTTCCTGACCAGCCGCCGCAGATATACTGCAGCAGGTTGGCTCCCCTGCGCGAATCATAGTATGGTACGTCGGTCCACTAGCTTTTGTGGGAGTGAGCTCGCCCGCGTTTCCGGCGGATTTGATGCCTGCTGTCCACCTGCGATCGTGGAAAAGAATCAGAACAAGGATCTACCTTTGTAAACAAGGGGAGGAGAGAGCGATCAGCTGTTTCTAGTGATCAGGAACAGCGATCTCTCTTTTGTCCATCCCCCATACAGTTAGAAACACCTCCCTATGGACCACTTGACCCCTTGATAGCCCCCTAGCGATCAGTGTTTTTTTTTTTTTAGCACTGATCACTGTATTGGTGTCACTGGTCACCAAAAAGTGTCACTTATGCTGCGTACACACGAGCGGACTTTACGGCAGACTTTGCCCGGCGGACGGGATTTCATCGGACAATTCGATCGTGTGTGGTCTCCAGGGGACTTTGTTTTTTTAAAAGTTGGACGGACTTAGATTTGAAACATGTTTTAAATCTATCCGTCGAACTCGAGTCCGGTCGAAAAGTCCGCTCGTCTGTATGCTAGTTCGACGGACAAAAAGCCACGCTAGGGCAGCTATTGGCTACTGGCTATGAACTTCCTTGTTTTAGTCCGGTCGTACGTCATCACGTACAAATTCGACGGACTTTGGTGGATTGTGTGTAGGCAAGTCCGTTCATTCGGAAAGTCCGTCATAAAGTCCGTCGAAAAGTCTGCCGGGCAAAGTCTGCCGTAAAGTCTGCTCGTGTGTACGCGGCACTAGGGTCAGATGTGTCCGCAGTCCTGCTAAAAATCGCAGATCGCCGCCATTACTAGTAAAAACAAAAAAGAAAAGTTCCTAAATCTTTCCCCTATTTTGTAAATGCTATAATTTATGTGCAAACCAATCAATATACACTTATTGCGTTTTTTTTTAAACCAAAAAGATATGGCAAAATATGGTACATATTGGCCTAAACTGATGAAAACATTTTTTTTTTGATACAGTATGTATTACAGCAGAAAGTAAAAATATTGTTTTTTTTCAAAATTGTCTCACTTTTTTTTGTTTATAGCCCAAACAATAACTGCAGAGGTGATCAAATACCACCAAAAGAAAGCTCTATTTGTGGGAAAAAAAGGACATCAATTTTGTTTGGGTAGAGCATCGCACGCGCAATTGTCAGTTAAAACGACGCAGTGCGGTATTGCAAAAAAGTGGCCTGGTCATTAAGGTGGTAAATCCTTCCAGGGCTGAAGTGGTTAAAGCACAGGTGTGTGCTGTTTTTTAGATTGAATATGCATACCCTCCCATTCCATGCAATTTATAGTTTTTCATGGTTTGACCATGTCAACTTTAATTGTTGTTGATCCTAAAATATTCTTGGTACAAATTTGAACTAGTAATGTTCTTAAAGGGATTGTAAAGTCTGTTTAAAAAAACTAAAATAAAAATAACAAAATGTTCTACTTACCTGTTCTATGCAGTGGATTTGCACAGGGCAGCCTGGATCCTCCTCTTCTCTGGTCCCTCTTCGTCTTTCCTGGCCCCTCCCTCCTGTTGAGTGCCCCCACAGCAAGCAGCTTGCTATGAGGGCACCCGAGCTGAGCTGCAGCTTTGTGTGTCCATTCAGACACGGAGCTGCGGTTTGGCCCTGCTCCCTCTCTCTCCTGATTGGCCAAATGACTTTGATTGACAGCAGCGTGAGCCGATGGCGCCACTGCTGTGTCTCAGCCAATCAAGAGGGAGACAGCCGAGGGAGTACATTGCTGAATATAGATGGGGCTCAGGTAAGAATTAGGGGGTGCTGCTGCACACAGAAGGTTTTTTATCTTAATGCATAGAATGCATTTAGATAAAGAAACCTTCTGCCTTTACAACCCCTTTAAGTAGGCACAGCTGAGTCTAAATATTGACCCTGAATTTCATTATATGACAGTCACATATTTCGCACTCCAGTGAAGAATTCTTGAGCTGTCTTTGAATTACATATAAAGTGCACATCTTTTTGAAGCGCTGAAACTAATTAGAAACCTTATTAATTATTTCAGTGCCTAAGCTTCCCCAAAACAGATTATAGGTACATTTTTTATACAGTCTTTAGCTGAATGCTTATGGGCATTGTAATTATGTCTGTTTTGTCAGACATTCTTTAATGTGAAAATTCATTTGTTTGTATTCTATTATATGTAACAAAATTACGATGAAACCGTTAAATGCATTTTTCACAGTTGACAGAGAGGCAGGGGCAAACTATATTTAAAGCGGTTGTATACCTGCTGAAATTTTTTTTTTTTTTTACCACTGTAAAGCAAAAGGCATAATGAGCTAGTATGCACCGCATACTAGCTCATTATGAAATACTTACCTTAGAACGAGGCGTCAGTATCTTACCTGTCTTCCAGGTATCGCGGTTCCAGCGCTGTGAGTGGCTGGAGCCGCGATGTCATCACTCCCGCGCATGCGCGCGGGAGATCTCTTTCCCGGCAAGGTCCGGCAGTTCCTGGGCCTTCAGCAGAGAATCCCCTGTTCTCATGCGCCGCTGCAGTCAGCGGCTCATAGCAAGGGGAATATCTCCTAAACCGCACAGGTTTAGGAGATATTTTTTTTACCTACAGGTAAGCCTTATTATAGGCTTACCTGTAGGTAAAAGTTAAAAAAAGACTATACAACCACTTTAAGATATCACAGTGCTTTTAAAATTAATGAATTTTACAAAATATATTAGAGCTTAGATATATATTTTTTGTTTTCCTATTTTATTGCTTGCGGTTACTAAGTTTAGTTGTTTATACATCTATTTTCAGCATGTATAGTAGAATATATTACTTATATCTGTGTCTGTTTGGTATCCTTTAAAAAAATCTGAGATCTGTTCTGGCTATCTAGCTTGAAGTAAATGATATGTTTTGAAGCGTAAATTTCAAGAGTACGTCTCCCTAATGTATGTGGGAGCATGAGGTCTGGGGTCCAGACCGCAGGGAGAATGGAGGACAGTCAAAGAGCAGAATACCATTATGGCCCTGAGGCCAACTTGGCCAATAAATTATTCTACAATATTTAAGTGATTGTAAAAACTCATTTGTTTCCCTTATAAAAATAACAAATACGGTTTACTTACCTGCTCTGTTGCAGTGGATTTGCACAGAGCAGCCCGTTTCCTTCTCTTCTCGGGTCCCTCGTCTGTAATCCTGGCCCCTCCCTCCTGTTGAGTGCCCCCACACCAAGCAGCTTGCTATGGGGGCACCCAAGGCAAGTCACAGCTCCCTGTGTCCCGACCTAGCCCTGCCCCCCCTCTCCCCTTATTGGCTAGCTGACTTTAATTGATAGCAGCTGCAGCCAAATGCGTTGCTGTGTCTCAGCCAATCAGGAGGGAGAATCTCAGATGGCTGAGACACTTGAGGACATCGCTTTACAGAGAGGGACCTCAGGTACGTTTTAGGGGGGCTGAGGGGGCTGCTGCACACAGAAGGCTTCTTTATCTTAATGCATAGAATGAATTAAGATAAAAAACCTTCTGCCTTTACAACCACTTTAAATGTAGTAGCAGTATAATAACATGCAATGTAACACTTGTTTCTGTAATGTTGAAAAGTAGGGAGTTAGTAGCTTACTCACTAGGCAGTCCTGATACATGTAGATCAAGCACATTTAGTTACAGCATCTTCATGTGTTACCCCAGGAGGATGGGAGGGTGAAAGGCCAGCAGGAGACCTTAAAGAGGCCCTAGTCCCCGGTGAGGAGGCAAGAGTCAGAGTTCCATATGTAATGAGCTAGAGTACAGTATGAAACTGATCTGTGAGCTCACACGTGAATTGTTCCCAACACCATGGCTGTCTCCAATCTCTACACTGTACACAGCCCGAGCATAGGCAGCAAGATCTCCTCAGCTCCTCTGTCATGTACCAGGTGGGACCAGAACTGTGTGGTTAGCTACAAAGGAAGACCAAACACATGTAAGTACAACCACCTCCAATATGACACAGTGCAATAACCAACCAACAGACAGAGACCCACAAATAACAACAGACAGATAAGTACAATAAGAGGGAAATTCCAGGATCATAAACAATAGCCAGGGTCATACACAGCAGATCAGTAGATGGACAGGGGATGTTCCAAAAACATAGACGTAAGCCAGACCAAGGTCATACACGGGGAGATCAACAGATGGGGTAAGAAACACAGGACATGGAGAGGATGGATGGATCAGACTGCAGGGTAGGCAGGGATGCAAGGTAACAGGTGGGACAGGATAGGGATCAGGACAGGAATACAGGATCAGATACACGGGTCACAAGTTCAGGGCACAGGAACAGGTTCAGAATCGGGATGAGATCACAAGCTAGCAGGTCGGGGCGCAAGGACGAAGCCAAGGCAAACATGTGAGTGCTTGCCGGGTATTTATAGGCCTGTGATTGGCCTCAAGTGACACCTGATTGCAGGAGGTGCTGTCTGCTCCACACTGCCAGGATCCATCCACTGGTGGACGCCAGTACTGCGGCCCAAAGATGACATAACATCAGCAGGGAAAAGTTCTCCTGACAGTTCCAAACTGCCAGGAGACACCTGCTGGTGGACCTCAGTACTGCAGACCAAAAGACAGATATTACCAGCAGATGGAACATTTCCTGACAGTATCCCCCCTTTAAAGGAGCGGCCTCCGGACGCTCCAACTGGTTGTAATTGTCCATAGTCTATGGCATCAAGCAGAACGGATAGGGGTACATCAGGCTGGGCAACAGACACTTCAGGCTGGGCATCAGATACTTCAAGCTGGGCATCAGGCACTCCAGGGAAGACATCGGGCGCCGGGTCATCGAGCTGGATAGCAGGCTCTGGGTCATCGAGCTGGGCGGCAGGCTCCGGGTCATCGAGCTGGGCGGCAGGCTCCTTGAACTGGGCAACAAGCACATCAAGTAGGGCAGCAGGCACTTCAAGCTGGGCGGCAGGCACTTCAAGCTGGGTGGGCAGGCACTTCAAGCTGGGTGGGCAGGCACTTCAAGCTGGGTGGGCAGGCACTTCAAGCTGGGCGGCAGGCACTTCAAGCTGGGCACCAGGCACAGGCACTTCACTTTGGGCAGCAGGCACGGGCACTTCAAGCTGGGCAGCAGGCACAGGCACATCAAGCGGGGCAGCAGGCGCATCAAACAGGGCAGCAGGTACATCAAGCTGGGCAGTGGGCACTTCAAGCTGGGCAGCAGGCACGGGCACTTCAAGCTGGGCAGCGGATAGAGGCTCATCAGGCTGGGCAGCAGACAGAGGCACATCTGGCTGGGCAGCGGACAGTGACACATCAGGCTGGGCAGCGGACAGTGGCACATAAGGCTGGGCAGTGGATAGTGGCACATCAGGCTGGGCAGCAGACAGAGGCTCATCAGGCTGGGCAGCAGACAGAGGCTCATCAGGCTGGGCAGCAGGCAGAGGCTCTTTAGGCTGGGCAGCAGGCAGAGGCTCATCAGGCTGGGCAGCAGGCAGAGGCTCATTAGGCTGGGCAGCAGGCAGAGGCTCATCAGGCTGGGCAGCAGGCAGAGGCTCATGAGGCTGGGCAGCAGGCTCCAGGTAACCGAGCTGTGCAGCAGGCAACGAGACATCAGACTGGAAAGCGGGCACATCAGACTGGAAAGCGGGCACATCAGACTGGAAAGTAGGTACTGGCTCTTCAGGCTGGAACGTTGGCACTGGCACCTCAGGCTGGAACGTTGGCACTGGCACCTCAGGCTGGGACTCTGGCACCTCAGGCTGGGACTCTGGCACCCCAGGCTGGGACAGATTGGTGGGTGTGGAGGCAGGTTGGGTTAATGGCAGGATCATTTTGGTTGGGAAAAACTTTAGTTTTTTCTTTGGCTTAGTCACTGAAGCTCTGTAGAAGGGGGGTGCAGCAGACAGGAAAGGAGGATTGGGATGTGGCAGAGAGAAGGTAACAGCAGCTGGGGAAAAGTTCTTGTGGATTAGTAGGCAGCTGAGAAGAGGCAGGTGGGTTGAATGTAGGATAGGTACAGGGAGCAGAGACCAGATATGAGTATTTGGTTGGGAGCAACGTATACTGGGCTGCAACTGAGTTTGGCATGGGTGATGGGGAAACAGACTTTTGAGCAGGCAGGTGTCTGATGGCAGAGGTGGTTTGTTGTGGGTTGGTTGGGGCTGGTTGTAACATATCAGACCATGCTGAGAGTATTGGTTGGAAAAAGAACGGATCACGTGCTGCCTGTCTAACAAGGGTCTGTACTGAGTGATTACACTCCATAAGCTTCTGCTGAGGACAAACGGAATAGTGCTCAAAAAAGCATGCGGAATCATCCTCTAACAGCCACACCAGAGACTCCACCTGATCAGCACTGAAAGGGGGAGAAAAATCATCACCGGTCTTTGGAACATAGGACAGGGCTAGCTCAGCACATATTTGGATCAAAGGATGTACACCCCCAAACAGCATACAGCCCTGATCAACCCAGGAGTGAGCAAAACGAATGATCTCCAGCAGCTAATCACTGGTCCACTCCTTCAGTGTCTGGCGGAGATATTCACTACTTTCTGATGCCAGCAGAGCATAATAACGAATCACATCAGAGTTCATTGCAGCAAGCAACCTGAACCAAGATGGTTCCTCTGTGTAGACACTTCTGGTCAGGGATTGCCTTGGTTTACTGTCATGTACCAGGTGTGACCAGAACTGTGTGGTTAGCTAATAACAACAGACAGATAAGTACAATAAATGGGAAATACCAGGATCATAAACAATAGCCAGGCCAGGGTCATGCACAGCAGATCAGCAGATGGACAGGGGATGTTCCAAAAAATAGACGTAAGCCAGGCCAAGGTCATACACGGGGAGATCAGCAGATGGGGTAAGGAACACAGGACACGGAGAGGATGGATGGATCAGACTGCAGGGCAGGCAGGGATGCAAGGTAACAGGTGGGACAGGATAGGGATCAGGACAGGGATACAGGATCAGATACAGAATCAGATCACAAGCTAGCAGGGCGCAAGGACGAAGCCAAGACAAACATGTGAGTGCTTGCCGGGTATTTATAGGCCTGTGATTGGCCTCAAGTGACACCTGATTGCAGGAGGTGCTCTCTGCTCAACACTGCCAGGATCCATCCGCTGGTGGACACCAGTACTGCGGCCCAAAGATGACAACATCATCAGGGGAAAAACTCTCCTGACAGTTCCAAACTGCCAGGAGACACCTGCTGGTGGACCTCAGTACTGTATGCCAAAAGACAGATATTACCAGCGGATGGAACATTTCCTGACATCTCCTCACACAGCACATACTGAAGATGAAACTGAAATCGGATTATACACTATGATCTGCACAGTGTGTAGCTGGTCACTGCAGCTGTGCTGCTGTTCTGACCAGGGAATTTCATAGGTCAGAACTGCAACATAGCAGCCAGCTACACACTCGATTTCATTTTCAGCTATGTGCTGTGGGGGGAGGAGCTTTGGAGGTAATCTTGCACCCTGTGCTCCGGCTGTGTACAGTGTAAGGGATGGGAGAAAGCTCTGCTGAGTGCCCTGCCTGTGGTGACCCCTGTCCTCTCACCTGCCAGCAGTGACCCTGTCCTCTCTCCTGCCAGCAGTAACCACTGTTGTCTCTCCCACCAGCGGTAACCCCTGTCCTCTGCCCTGCCAGCAGTAACCCCAGTCCTCTCTCCTGCCAGCGGTGACTCCTGTCCTCTATCCTGACAGTCGTGACCCCATTATCTGTCCTGCCAGCGATGACCCCTGTCCTCTGCCCTGCCAGCAGTGACCCCTGTCCTCTGCCCTGCTAGCAGTGACCCCTGTCCTCTCTCCTGCCAGTGTTGACCCCTGTCCTCTCTCCTGCCAGCGTTGATCCCTGTCCTCTCTCCTGCCAGCATTGACCCCTGTCCTCTCTCCTGCCAGGGTTGACCCCTGTCCTCTCTCCTGCCAGCATTGACCCCTGTCCTCTCTCCTGCCAGCGTTGACCCCTGTCCTCTCTCCTGCCATCATAGACCCCTGTCCTCTCTCCTGCCAGCGTAGACCCCTGTCCTCTCTCCTGCCAGCGTAGACCCCTGTCCTCTGCTCTTCCAATGATGACCCCGTCCTCCACCCTGCCACAGTGGCCGCTGTCCTCTACCCTGCCAGTGATGACCTCTGTCCTTTCTCCTGCCAGTGGTGACCTCTGTCCTGCCAGCAGTGACCCCTGCTCTGTGCCCTGCCAGTGGTGACCCCTGTCCTCTCTCCTGCCAGTGGTGACCTCTGCCCTGCTGACCCCTGTCCTCTGCCCTGCTAGCCCCTGTCCTCTGCCCTGCTGGCCCCTGTCCTTCACCGGGCTGACCCCTATCTTCTGCCCTGCTGACCCTTGTCCTTCGCCCTACTGGCCCCTGTCCTTCATCCTGCTGACCCCTATCTTCTGCCCTGCTGACCCTTGTCCTTCGCCCTACTGACCCCTGTCATCCACCCTGCCGATCCCTGTCCTTGGCTCAGCTGACCCCTATCCTCAGCCCCGCTGACCCTTATTCTCCGCCCTTGTGATCAGCATGGACACCTCATATAAAGTCCCATGGGCTAATCTTTTTCTGTTTTACTCCAAAAATTTGTATATGTAAGCAGCTAACACAACAAATATAATTTTTGCTATAAATCATATAAAACCAAGTGTAGCGCTAATAAGTGAAAATAGAAATAGATTATTGCGATAACACATGCAATAAAGAAATTAGTGTTGCATATTAATGAAAGTTCATACATAAAAAGTCCATCATATTATGAACCCTTATGCCGCGTACACACGGTCGGACTTTCCGGCATACTTGGTCCGGCGGACCAGAGTGTGCCGGACAATCCGCCCGTGTGTAGGCGCCGGCGGACTTTTCCGGCGGACTTTTTCCCAAAAGCCCGCCGGACCTAGATTTGAAACAAGCTTTAAATCTTTCCGTCGGACTCAGTTTCGGGCGGAAAGTCCGCTCGTGTGTGTGCTGGTCCGACGGAAAGCCCGCTCATGTGTATGCTGGTCCGACGGACCAGATACGACACGAGGGCAGGGTATTGCATCTCGCGCTCGCTGCAATAGGAAAAACAAATTTTCCTATTGCGGCGAGCGCGGAGCATACCAGGCCCTTAGGTCTGGTATGGATTATAAAGGGAAGCCCCTACGCCGAAAAACGGCGTGGGGTCCCCCCTAAAATCCATACCAGACCCCGATCCGAGCACGCAGCCTGGCCGGTCAGGAAAGGGGGTGGGGACGAGCGAGCGCCCCCCCCTCCTGAACCGTACCAGGCCGCATGCCCTCAACATGGGGGATGGGTGCTTTGGGGGAGGGGGGCGCCCTGCGGGGCCCCCCCCACCCCAAAGCACCTTGTCCCCATGTTGATGAGGACAAGGGCCTCTTCCCGACAACCCTGGCCGTTGGTTGTCGGGGTCTGCGGGCGGGGGGCTTATCGGAATCTGGGAGCCCCCTTTAATAAGGGGGCCCCCAGATCCCGGCACCCCACCCTATGTGAATGAGTATGGGGTACATGGTCCCCCTACCCCTTCACCTAGGTAAAAAGTGTAAGTAATAAAACACACTACACAGGTTTTTAAAATATTTTATTAAACAGCTCCGGGGGGGGGATCTTCCTCCGGCTTTGGGGGTCTTCTTCCGGCTTCGGGGGTCCCTCCGCTTCATCTTCTCCCGGCGTCCGGTTGGTTCTTCTCCGCTCTCTTCTCCCGGTGTTCCAGTTCTTCCAACATCACCCAGTGACCACGCCTCCTAAAACGTCACAGTCCCAGCATGCCCAGGGACTGTGACATCAAAAGGGGGCGGGGTCTCCGCCTATATAAGTCACAACGCAGCCCTCGAAGAGCAGTCCAGCCGGAGAGAGCGTTGTGTCAACATCTGGAGAAGAGAAGAAGCACAGCAGCCCAGAAGCTCAGAAGTCCAGACCTCTGCTGGCAAGAGAGCTACCTGAAAACAGCAGAGGAGCCGGCCGAAGAACTGGAACACCAGGAGAAGAGAGCGGAGAAGAACCAACCGGACGCCGGGAGAAGATGAAGCGGAGGGACCCCCGAAGCCGGAAGAAGACCCCCGAAGCCGGAGGAAGATCCCCCCCCGGAGCTGTTTAATAAAATATTTTAAAAACCTGTGTAGTGTGTTTTATTACTTACACTTTTTACCTAGGTGAAGGGGTAGGGGGACCATGTACCCCATACTCATTCACATAGGGTGGGGTGCCGGGATCTGGGGGCCCCCTTATTAAAGGGGGCTCCCAGATTCCGATAAGCCCCCCGCCCGCAGACCCCGACAACCAACGGCCAGGGTTGTCGGGAAGAGGCCCTTGTCCTCATCAACATGGGGACAAGGTGCTTTGGGGTGGGGGGGCCCCGCAGGGTGCCCCCCTCCCCCAAAGCACCCATCCCCCATGTTGAGGGCATGCGGCCTGGTACGGTTCAGGAGGGGGGGGGGCGCTCGCTCGTCCCCACCCCCTTTCCTGACCGGCCAGGCTGCGTGCTCGGAGTCTGGTATGGATTTTAGGGGGGACCCCACGCCGTTTTTTTGGCGTAGGGGCTTCCCTTTATAATCCATACCAGACCTAAGGGCCTGGTATGCCCCGCAACGGGGCTCGCAAGGTGTCAATCTCGCCGATAAAAGCGGCAAGATTGACATCCTTTGCTAGTCCCGTCGCACCTGAGTCACGTTCAAAATGAACGGACTTGTCCGTGTGTGGGCAAGTCCGTTCATTCTGAAAGTCCGCCGGAACTCCGGCGAAAGTCCGTCGGAAAGACGGGCGGACTTAGCCCGCCGGAAAGTCCCGGCGTGTGTGGGCAAGTCCGTCCGTTTTAAAGTCCGGCGCACCTGGCGGACAAAGTCCGTCGGAAAGTGTGCCGGACCAAGTAGGATAGAAAGTCCGACCGTGTGTACGCGGCATTAGGGTCACCATATGTATTGGTGAAATAGAAAATGGCAATACTGTCCAGAACTGAATAGACACGTGCGGTAAACACAGATATTGCGATAGTGATGAACTCCAAAATATATGATCGTGGAAACTTTTGAATACAATCCAATATGTGCTGATAAACACTTGTGCAGAACCACCACCCGAATGACTGGAGGCTTACCGGAAAGTTGGGACCCATAGAGCGTACGCTGTATGGGTCAAACAGGCTTAAGTTGCTCACTGGCAATGGAGGTAGGACACCAAGGGCTGGTAGAAGGTGGAATCCTAGCGGTGCTATCCCAGAGGAGTCTTCTCCGTATAGAAGCTCCTCTGCTGCCACTTCCAACGATGTCTTCTCCCTACTTCCTCCCATTCCTCCCATCCCTGCTGACCCCTGTCCTCTGCCCTATTTCTTAGAGAAGAACCATTGTGGAGACAAAACTCTGTTTGTTGTTGCCACCGTCCCACTATAATATATAAAGGTAAGTACCCCCGGTACTTTAAGGGCAAACTTTTAGAAAAAATGCAAATATTTAGAAAAATAAAAACATTTTATTGAGTAAAAAACCCTGTCATAAACAAACATGACAGTGATGCACAGAGTATTATACAATATTCATGTGTAGCATGTGAGCAAAAACAACACAACACTTCTCCTGTAGGCTGACGCATTTCGGGACATTCAAGATAAATCCCTTTTTCAGGGGCATGAAGGAGATAATAATTGGAGATGCTCTGAAACAGAAAAACAAAATAGAGTCTAGACTTACAGAAAAAGCACAATGTCGAACATGGAAAACATCATGGCTATAAGAAATGTACATACCAATTTTGTTTCATGAAATACAATTTAAAACTTAGATGGGTAAAGATGGTACCAACTTGGTGTAGAGACATATATCCAGACAAGGAAGATGGTTGCCCAAACAAAAACATGAGTCCTCACGGCCTGAGAGATCCCACACAAGGGTCCCCGAAAATAAAGTGAGTCCTCTTAGCAAACAAGAGGTGTAAACTAATATGTAGTCACACTTGTTGAGGGGAATCAGTCCTACAGAACAAATAATAAAAAATGAATGAATATACTTTATACTTTCCAAAGGAAAAAGGCAAAGCAAGAGCATGTAGCATAATACATACATCGAGCATTGTCTCTATGTAAATAATGATTGAAATTACTGAAGAGACAGATTTGAATAAATCTCCTTGTTAATTATAACAAAAGAAGAATAAGGACAAATTATATAGTGATTATGGTTTTCTAAATTAATAAATAGAGGACTGTACCTTAGTGGAGAAATGGCGGCATTTGTCTCACACAGAATCCCGGTAGGTAGCAACCGCATGGAGCAGATGCGCCATCCGGGATTATATAGGGATGCCGGCGCATGCGCAGTTCGAAAAGCAAAAATGTACCGCGTCATTGTGGCAGTCACATAACAAGCGTGATGACAGCGTGGCACGGGCACCGCCGCGATCACATAACAAAAACAAAATATCTGGATGTTAATGCGAGAAAGCCGAAACAGCCCTAATTAGATTGGAAAACAGGAAAAATAAAGCAGGTTGACGGAGCAACCACACCATACCTATTTCTATTCATGTTATTTAAGAAAAAAAAATAATGGAGACTATTGCCAAAGGGTTATAGAAAATTTGTAGAGGACACACAGGGGGGAACCTCAGAGCGAGGTCTGCACAGCGCAAATCCAGGACACCCAACTAACAGGCGGGGAGCTGTGGAAGCGTCATGCAAAACAAGCTCACTGGCGCAAAAAAAGGGGGTAAAAACATAAAGAAGTGGGAAGGCACCAAAAAAAGCTGTGAGGTAGAAAGAAATCCTGGATAGCCGCACTCTGGGATAAGGACATCTTTTATTTCAATAAAATCCAACAATACAGTCAATAGCAGAGACGTACAGGGTGGTAGACTGCTAACGCATTTCACATCATTTGGATGCTTATTCGTAGAGGGATAGTAATAGTGTGGTATAAATAGAAAAGTAAAAGAGGGGGGGCGGGGTATGCATGCCGGCAAAACAACCAATCACCGCGCTGCATAGCAAACCCACCCTCTCAGTGTAATTAAAACAATAATGATCCCATTATAAAAACCTACACCTGCAAAAAGAAGAGAGAAAACATCCATTTTTAACCTAACCAAAATGCATAAAGAAAAATATAAGTAGACAAAACTGTCATGCCAATATAAATCAGCACAAACTCATAAAAATAACTGAAAAAAGGGAAAATAAAAGGTAGGTATTGGATGTTAAAACCCTCCATAGCAGGTGAAGCCGCAACAATGGAACAAACTTGAGTAGTTGGGAGTGCCAAAAAGTGTTACACCATAAAGTCGTGTAACCACAAGGTACTCTGCTCACACATTTGCGAAAACAAAAAATACACAAAAAAAATATATGTATGTACATAGACCTGAATAAGACATGCATAAATGTGTGACAGCGCGGTCCTGACATAGCGTACATAAACACTCCAAAGCACTCTCGCAACCCTAAAACAGCAAATGTGCATAAGCAGTTTAGATTAAATATACATACATTTTCATGAGATCAAAGTACAAGCATGTTAGACATGGATCAGCGTGTATGTACATTAAACATGAAATTAGAAATTTATGCGCATTACTCCTCCAACTCCTCCAATCATTCTTAACCACTTGTATTTTATAGACGAGAGAGTTGACAAAAATATGTGTAGTAAAAAATATATATATAGATCTGAAAAAGGGGTCGTTCCAACTACCCGAAAGAGTGGTTACAAATGTATCAAAAGTATCAAACATGTAGCATCGCATCCAAAGCACTGGTGTCAGATAAGTCTTTACTTTCTGAAAAGAAAAAATAGTAAAAAACAAACAAACAGAAACATGAAAATGGATTAGACGCCAGATGAACCACAAAAAAGTATAAATAAATATCCATTGTTGTTGATATTAAACTCCCATGACAATATCATGTTAGCTATGTGGTCAATAATGAAAAGATATATGATCAATCACATAGGAAACATAGAAGAACCCAACAAAGGAACCAAAACAAAGGACCGAATAAACTATTAAATGAATGCAGTTTTCACATAGATCAATGTGCTAGCAGACTATGCTACAACAGCAAATGTATAGAGACCATAAGTCTCACTCCATGTGCTGAAATAGGTTGAGTTGAATAATAACACAAAAGAGAGAAACCTCAAACGCACACAGATATAGTAGGGTGGCTATAGAATCTGCGTCAAACAAAGCCCAGACCTGCATCCAAAAGAAAAATTAAGAATTATTAAGGCAGCCTTGCTACATAGTACCATGCGATTAGAAATTCCTAAAGTCTCACGTGCTGCAAAACACCATGGCTCACTATAAGAATACCATAAATCTAGAGTGGGATTGACAAAAATAATAAAGCCAAAAGGCGAAAAGAACAAAATGGTCTATAACAAACCTAACAGCATTAAGCCATGTATTAGGAGACTTGAAAGAGTCTCACTTGAAGCGCTGCAGCATATCACAGTTGACTGTCAAAAATTATGTCAATGGGACTATAGCTTAGTATATCTGACTAGATAAAACTAGTTTTTTTATATCATATATTATTAAGGCGGCCTTGCTACATGCAATTAGGAATTACCAAAGTCTCACTTCTCGTGCTGCAGGACGTCACGGCTTGCTATAGAGAAACCACAAATCTAAAGTGGGACTGACAAAAATAAAACCGAAAGGCAGAAAGGACAAAATAGTCTATAACAAGCCTTACTGTATTATGCCATGCATTCGGAAACTCAAAAGAGTCTCACTTAAAGAGTCTCAATCAAACTGCTAAAAAAAATACTGCTACTTGCTATGGCATAAGGCTGAAGCCTGAAAAACTTAGGCCTAGGGAATCGTATTTCCAATCTACCAAGAATGCAAAATATATGAGTATTTGGAAACCTTGCTACATAGTACCATGCGATTAGAAATTCCCGAAGTCTCACTTCTCGTGCTACAGAACACCATGGCTCGCTATAAGAATACCATAAATCTAGAGTGGGATTGACAAAAATAATAATAAAGCCAAGAGACGAAAAGAACAGAATGGTCTATAACAAACCTAACTGCATTATGCTATGTATTCGGAGACTCGAAAGGGTCTCACTTGAAGTGCTGCAGCATACCACAGTTGACTATCAAAAAATTATGTCAATGGGACTATAGTTTAGTATATCTGACTAGATAGAACTAGTTTTTTTTAATATTATATATTGTTAAGGCGGCCTTGCTGCATAATACAATGCAATTAGAAATTCCCGATGTCTCACTTCTCGTGCTGCAGGACGCCACGGCTCGCTATATAGACACCACAAATCTAGAGTGAGACTGACAAAAAATAAAACCGAAAGGCGGAAAAGACAAAATAGTCTATACCGAGCCTTACTGTATTATGCCGTGCATTCGGAGACTCAAAAGGGTCTCTCTTGAGGAGTCTCGCTCAAACTGCTGAAAAAATGCTACTACTTGTTACGGCATAAAGCTGAAGCCTAAAAAACTATATGAGTATTTGAAAACCGGATATCTAATCTATCAACAGTAAAAAAAGTATAATGTAAATATCAATGGGACATAGTAAATTGTACACAATGCATAAGCAGGCTGATGTCACTTTCTAATGATAACAAATTTAGGGAAGCTGATTAATGTTGGTAAAATCCCAGATGGAGGACTACTGAGGATATGAATAACAGAAACTACAGGTAAAGTCATTTATATGTATGCGAAGACGCAGGACGCATGTACGGTTATTCATAAAAATGTGACACATCCCACTCAAAATTGAGCCCGAGGGGTCGTTTAGTTTTGAGAGAGAAGATCCATTGGACTTCACGTCTGCATAAGATTCTAAATTTGTCACCCCCCCTCGGTGGTGTCCTAATTTTGTCAATGCCTTGTATAACAAGGCAAGACGTGTCCTTCTGATGGACTTCGTTCCAATGACGTGCAACGTTTGTGGCATGATCCTTGTCAATGTCGTAGAGATGGTCGTACAACCCGTCTTTCAGCCTGCGTGTAGTTCTCCCTACATATTGGATGGACTATGTAGTGCATGTAATGACGTATATTACATAACGCGTGTTGCAGTTAACAAAAGAATTATTTTTATGGGACTTTCCTGTGGACATTGATGTCACCACGTCTCCACCCTTAACAAATGGACAATAGTTGCAGTTACGAGCACCACACTTAAAATTTCCCTGAAATGATAACCAATTTTTAGATTTGTTTTTGCTGGAAAAGAGGCTGGGTGACAGAAGGTTACCAAGGGATGGTGCTTTTCTAGAGACACTGCGGATACCCTTAGCCAAAAGTTTGGAATAGATGGGATCATTGGACAGGACCGGGAGATACTTAGTGACAATTTTTTGTATCTTGTTGAATTCCACACTATAGGGTGTGGAGAAGGTGGGAATAAAGGATGGTCTCTTGTGGGACCTAGGATC